>JARQOC010000009.1:95167757-95767757 GCA_033576535.1 Allobates femoralis
CTCTAGTTTCCAAAATGGGGTCAGTTGTGGGGGAGCTCAAATGTTTAGGCACACAGGGGCTCTCCAAACGCGACATGGTGTCCGCTAACAATTTGAGCTGATTTTTCAGTCAAATTGTTAGCGGACACCATGTTAGCAGACACCACACTGCCCATGCACCTGGTTTCATCAACTAAATAACATTGTGTGTGAAGCCTTATCTCTGCATGAAGGAGCAAAAAGCCTCCACCTTTGTATTCCTGTGCTCTCAATGGCTGAAACGGCCAGAATTTCACAGTCACTGCCTGACTTCGGCTGCTTTCACATCAGCGTTTTGCTGATGTTTGCGGCCCATACAGCAGATGGCACCGCATATGCCGGAACAGCTGCCTAACAGCTGACTTGCGGTCCGGACCCAGCAAGTCCCATGCATTGTGTATGAGGCTTGCAGTCGGGTGCAGCAAGTGCAGTTCTGCCGGATCCGGCAGCGAAAAAAAACCCACTGCTAGCGGCATTTTTTTTTTTGCCGCCGCAAGTGCCGGATCTGCTGAATCCGGTAGAACCGCACTTGCCGCACACGACCACAAGCCCCATAGAAAATGCATGGGGCTTGCCAGATCCGGGCCACAAATCAGTCGTTAGGCGGCCGACCCGGCAGATGTGGCGCCATCTGCCGGATCAAACGCAAACATCAGCAAAACACTGATGTGAAAGCAGTCATAGAACTGCAGGAGAGAGACACAGATGCTCAAACAACTTCTAGTGAAAGATCCAAGCACTTAACCAGAAGTTACCTCAGGGGAAATGGTGTATCAGTGTCCGCGCTGCTGAAATCCCAAGAAAACGATCCGGAAACCATATGTAGGTTGCATCAATCATCCATTTATTCCTTTCCTACGCGTTTCAACACTGTCCTAGTGTCTTCCTCAGGGATATCACTGAGGAAGACACTAGGACAGTGTTGAAACGCGTAGGAAAGGAATAAATGGATGATTGATGCAACCTACATATGGTTTCCGGATCGTTTTCTTGGGATTTCAGCAGCGCGGACACTGATACACCATTTCCCCTGAGGTAACTTCTGGATGATTCCCACGTGCATGTGGAAGGTGGAAGTCCTGCAGCAGCTGCATTTAATGCCAAATGCTTTTACACCAGTTGTGGGTCTCACAACTGTGCTAGGTGAGTGAATTCATACCCACCGCATACATTAGTGTCACTAGTGATAGGGCACTATTGCGCCTCTTGTTCCCCCCCCCTATTTTTTTACTTTGAAGCACTTAACCAAGCCTACATACATAAAGTTAAGGATAACCTAGAGACTACAAGATGTGAAATTGCTTCCAATGTGTTTCCTTATTGCAAAAGGTGATGAGTAACAGGTCTGTTATATCTACATCTGGTGCTCATGAGTTACCACTAGAGGGAGCCCTAGGACAATTGTGCACAATATACCAGTCTTACAAGGTCATTTGTGACAAATATACCTCCGTCTTGGAGAGGCTAAATACAGCACTGTCTCTAAAGAAAGTGAAGAACTTCCAGCCTCTTAATTCTGAACAAGACCATACTGTGTGCGACATTAAAGAGGACCTATCACCAAACCATACATGGTGATCTTAATTACAGCACTGGATGCAGCATGTCTGCAGCATGCAGACAAGGGGTCCCCCAGCACTTGAGCAGCCCTGTACCCCGAGATAATACAGTTAGAAAACTTACATGCTCCAGCCATTAAGGAGGTGGCTAGGGGCTGCAGCCAAGGGCAGATTCACACCTCCCTGCATGTGTAATCTGCCCACCGCTGCCAATCATTCTCTCCCTCTTCAGCAGCATTTAAACAGTTTTTTTTTCCTCTCCCAGAAAGTCCGTTTAGACCTGCCCCTGAGGGGCGGAGCCAAGCGACAAGTTCTGGAAAAAAAAAAAACGCTGTTTAAATGCTGCTGAAGAGGGAGAGAATGATTGGCAGCGGTGGGCAGATTACACATGCAGGGGGGTGTGAATCTGCCCTTGGCTGCAGCCCCTAGCCACCTCCTTAATGGCTGGAGCATGTAAGTTTTCTAAGTGTATTATCTCGGGGTACAGGGCTGCTCAAGTGCTGGGGGACCCCTTGTCTGCATGCTGCAGACATGCTGCATCCAGTGCTGTAATTAGATCACCATGCCTGGTTTGGTGACAGGTCCTCTTTAAGAGTCAAACAGAAGCAAGAATTGCAGAGATATCAGAAATCTCATCTCACAAGTCTAGATCTGCTAAGTACTCAAAGCATTTATCCAGATCAAGCTCATCAAAATACTCTACTCTCAGCAAGCAGCTTATAAGAGCACACACCGAAGCAGAAACTACTGAAATTGGGGGAGCTGCTGCAGACCGTCATCAGGATTTAAATCCACATATGTGATTTGTTGTGGCTGCGCCTGTCACAACCTGAAAAAGGGGAGCAATATCCTAATTTTGTTCTCCTCCTGACCACACAGGTATACCCTTATTGCGCTTTCTCCTTTCCAGATACTACAATTGATTTGCCCAAAGGAACCCAGAGATGGAAGCTGAATCAGCCCCCAAGAAGGCAGAGATGGAAACTGAATCAGCCCCCAAGAAGGCAGAGATGGAAGCTGAATCAGCCCCCCAAGAAGGCAGAGATGGAAACTGAATCAGCCCCCAAGAAGGCAGAGATGGAAGCTGAATCAGCACGCAAGAAGGCAGAGATGGAAACTGAATCAGCCCCAAGAAGGCAGAGATGGAAACTGAATCAGCAGCAAGAAGGCAGAAATGGATGCTTGGGCAGCAAGTGCAGAAGCTGAAACTGCACGTAAGAAAGTGGAAATAGCAGTCCTAGAGAAGGAATGTCAGCATACAACAGGCAATGTTAAAGGTCTTTGAACAAGCTATCAAAGGGAGTCAAAGAGACAGCCTCAGTTTGTGCGAAATCAATACAGAAGGCCCCTTTAAGCGCCCAAGAGGCTACATGCTAAGGCAAAACGGTGAACTGCTGACCACCACCAATGTACCTGTCAGTACTGACGCTTCTCCGAGGCACCAACATGCCCATCCTCCGGCAGCACCCAACTTTCAAGATCAGTCCAATGCACCACCAACTTTCAAACCTGAAAATTTTTCATGGTCCAGTATGCATCGGGCCCTGCAACTCAGCAAACTGCGCATACGAATGCCTACATGCGACCCAATATACCGACAAGTCACTACGGTATACTTCTGACAACCGCATAGTTCCAGCATCGAATATGGCAGAGACTAAGTACACCGATTGCTGGACTAATGGACTAAAAGCCTATACTGCTCCATACTTTCCAACGTTTCCAGGTTAAGAGGTTACAACCCATGTGAGCAGCACTACTAAGCAGCAAGTTGTGCCCCCAAAGTCAGAAAGAACACATATGTCCAACTTTGCAAGGTATATGATTCACCGAGAACTTACTAAGATCAGTCACACAAGGTTCGCTGACCAACCTGAGAACCACAGAGGGTGGAAATCTCCGTTTAAAACCACAATTAGTGACAATGTATCACTGTTGATGAAGAGCTAGACCTACTGATCAGTTGGTTGGGACCACAATTCACAGAGAGTTAAGAGACTCAGATTTGTTCACATCATAATCCAGCAGCTGGTCTCATGGCTGCATGGGAATGACTACAAAAAAGTTTGGCAGGTTGAAGTTTTAGAAAATGCACTGTTCAAGCGATTACAGGATTTTCCTCAAATATCCAGCAAGGTCAGTTGAAAATTCCAAGAGCTCAATGACCTGCTGTTAGAGCTCAAACTGGCCAAGGCAGACACACACCTTTCTGACCTCAGCTACATGGATACTGCTCGTGGGGTGAACGCCAAAGTCTCCAAGCTGCCGTAGAACGTGTGTGTCGCCCCTGCGGACCGGTCACGACTAGATGGCACAGCAGCCGGGATTGGTAAATCGGTCTCCCCACACATACACCCAACACACTCCCGGTCCCAAGTCTAGGTACTCTATGTCCAGCAACGGGATAGTGGAAGGAGCCAGGTGATGGGTGGAAAGTTGGAGAAGGAACCAGTTAGGGGAGGGAACGACACAACAAAAAGGACACACAATACCATGCTCAGTTCAGTTTTTAGTTAGTTAGAGGGAGAGGAAATAAGGCAAGACCAGACCAACCCAGACAAAGCGATACCAGTCAGAAGGAGAGGCGAGACCAGACAGGACTGAGAGAGAACACGGACCCGGTGGCCTGTGCCTGTGGGGCTTGCCCGGGTTCAAGGCTGCAGACCGTGGTGAAAGACAGAAGGGGTTCAGGTGTGCCTGAGTTAGCAGGGACACTGGTGGATTGGGCCGGAACCAGAGTGCCGGCTCTGCTGAAGTGGCAGGGAATCTTTATGCTCCAACCACGAACTATGGCGGGGTGCTGGGTCTTTATGTCCCGAGACCCAATCTCTTTACAGTGGCTGTTAGCCAATCCCTGCATGCTGGCTGGCTCTGTAAAGAGCACCAACATGCAGGGAGGTGGACCCCGAGCATAGCAAGAGTATCACGGGATTACTCGGTACTCGTCGAGTACCCTGAGATATTCGTACGAGTACCGAGTAGTGACAAGCATACTTGCTTGTCCCTACTAGTCATCATCAGGGAAGTATGAGGCAATACATTATTGCTTCAATATACATTTATTTAGATCTGGAATTGGACCACCCCACAACCTTCCATAAGCTCGACCCTTTCAAATTACTATTAGCCGATCGAAACATCAGACGTTATCCGATCCTCCCTTTGCTGGATCTAAAGTAATGTATAACACAGCAAAAATTTATGACCTCTGTGCTAAGCTCTTCTACAATATCGATACTGTAGTCCTGATCAGAGGGTATGCGTATGGCTGTTCTAGTGGAATAAGCAATGCAACAAAGTTAGCCAGCTCACCATATTGAATAAAAGTCCAGTGTGTAGAGAACCATGGTGTGACCATCCAGATGAGTAGTGACCAAACAAAAAAAAAGTGCAGGTTCCGGCTTCTGAATAAAAAATATTCTTTTATTGGTATCACAAGGATTAAAAATTTTCTCCTAAAATGGAAATGTGGTGGGAAGCTACGTGTCAGCCAATGAGAAAACAGCAGAAAATCACATGACAGATCAACCCATTGCTCAAACTGTCATGTGATTTTCTGCTGTGTTCTTATTGGCTGTAAACTACTTTAAAAGACTCCCAAATTATGTTTTTAGTATGCAAGAACGCAAGTTTAGCATCCGAAGTGCGTGGCCTCTGTCTTCGTGCCACATCTCACTTTTTGGAAAATATGTTTTAATCTTTGTGCTACCAGTTGGAACCTTTACTCCTTTTTGTTTGCTCTCTAGTGGGAAACCAATGAGTGAGCTCGGTAATCACACATGTATTTAGTTTCGTATAGGCATATTAAGACAGATAGCTTCCTTTATTTATTTGCTGGATCCTGTCCTCAATTGAATTCCTAGCGTAATTTATCAATTAGATAATAGAATAAACTGCAATATTGTAAATGACCCAAAAGCATTGCTTTCAGCTCAAAGAAAATCTAGGTGTTAGCTGAAGCTGTAAAATAACTTCTTAGAGATAAATCTGTAAATCTTTCAACATTTCTGAATGAATCTTATGTTACCTTTGTGAGTCACTTACCTAATATTCCTGCATGTTTATTTTCCATGTATTAAATTTACTTTCATATCATTGTGTCAGTCCCATTTAAAGATAAGAAAATGATTGTAAATATAACACAATGATTCAGTGGTGTCATTGTAATAAGACTGAGCAGAAAGCAGAGAAGCATTCCCACGTAGCACTTTCGTGGTATTTATGCTAAGATCTAATGTGTAATAACAAGAGTTATTTCACAATTTTATGGCAATGGAAAGTTTTCTCGAACCCCAAAATACCACATTAATCTTAACTTAAAGGGGCTGTCCACTAGTTAGACAAGCTCTTCTAAATCAGAGTGCTTACCCCATCCAAATAAGAACACATACTCACCTCCAGTGTTGGCGCTGTTCCAGCCGTGTCGGCACTCACTCTCCAGGGGCTCACACGACGTTGTTACATTACGCCAGTCCTGCGCCCTCTCAGACCTGGCTTCACTTTTCCTGCCTTTGGGTGAACAAAACACCAATAGGAATTAAGCAGTCAGCTGCAGCACTGACTTCTTCTAGGTGTTAGATTCATCAGGTGAGGAAGGAGAAGCCAGATCTGATTGAGCGAAGGGCTCATATGACCTGACAATGTCAGGTGAGCCCCAGAAGAGCAAGTGCTGACACTGCTGGAACAGTGCCAACACTGCAAGTGAGTGTGTTATTATTTTATTGCAAAAATAATATAATATATAATATAATATTTATTCATTTATATAGCGCTATTAATTCCATAGCACAAAAAACCACTCAGATTGTCCAAGTAGTGGACACCCCTCTAACCTTCAAAGCCATTGTTCTGTATTCTACTAAGAATAAAATAAACTCCTCACTGTACCTGGACATTTCCATTCAAACTCACATTCTACATTTTCTGACAAGTATCATCCTCCCAGTCCATCAAAATATTTTTGGGTTGTCTATGTAATTAATAGGCAACATTATTATTGCATTATTACAGAAAAATTCTCTTAGCCTGTCCTGCACAAATAGCTACAGACCAGTCTCCAATCTCCCTTTCATTTCTAAGCTCTTGGAGCACCTGGTCTACTCCCACCTCACCCGTTTGGGCTCAGAGTCTCTTTGCCTTGGGAGACTCTAGATATTAAACGTAGTTAATTTCTTTTGGCACACTATGGGTTAATGTCAGTTTTGCTTCTAGCAGCTCCTTGGGAGTTCACTCCAGGAGCGGCTACTCTGTGACCACTCCCATCTCCTTCAAATACTCACATGACTGATGAGCGACTGCTGGTGATAGAATTTCATTCTGTTCAAGCTGCCTGGGTTGAAGGAACTACTACTGGTGCTAAGCTGTTTGCTGCAAATGACTTTGCCCACAGCTGTGAAGTTGCTTTTATCCCTTGGAGTTTTCCCCTGTCTGTCTTTCCATTACGTAATGTAGTATTAGTTTAGCAGTGGGACTAGCGCTCTCACTGGACAAGATCATGGTAAGATCAAGGCTAGTGAGGGACTAGGTATCCTGCTCAGCAACTGGGTTAACCTAGAACACGCAACCATAGAAATCTACACTTTCACATACCTGGGGCCTTTTAGGCCTGTGTACAAATAACATGGAGTAAGTCAAATAGAAATACCTTTCAAAGATTATTTGAGAAGTGAATATTTCAAAACATTATAATTATGTGCATAAAACAAAAAAAATTAATTACACTGGCTTAAAACGCCCAATATATGCATTCTATATTCTTTATATATAACGATTTTTTTGTCTAAAAGTCTTTTATATAAAAGTTGTAGTAAACATGGTGCAGGAATATTTCTTTTCAAAAACTTTCCTTTTCAACTTTACTGATTATCCCAACAATTTTCACATATTATTTTTTCGGAAGAATGTTCCTTGCAGACGTTTTGTCCACAAATTGTACAGAAACGCTCAGATTTCCTTTCCTTCTTTGCTGGACAAATATAACAGCACTTTCTTTTTTTTCTCTTGGCTCTGGATGTTACTGAAAATGTAAACCACATCGGATCATAGCTTCTGTAATTTGCCTTGGCAAGAATTTCGTGTTGCTTCGCTCCATCATGGTAGGCATCAAAAGATCAAAGCAAAGTTCCGTCAAGAATAGACGTCTCTTGTCCTTCCTGTTGGCATGGAATTCTGGATGAGTTTCACTATAAACAATATAGCTATTGAGAGCTGACACATCAAGGATATTATAAAAAATGACTACAGGCCAACATTTTGTCTGACTCTTGCACGAACACTCTCCAATAATTTCATCCATCTTGTCCACACCTCCTTTTGTTTTATTATAATGCAGTATAATTTCAGGTTTCTGTTTCCTGTCATCAGTGTCAATACTTCCATCATTTTTCTTTCTTTGCTTTATAAGATACCATTGTCGCTTGATTGCAGAAACCAAATACATGATTGGAGTAATTTCGCGGCAGTTTGGCCTCATAGTACCAACAAGTGTGAGTTTTTTCTGAAGCAAAAATGTGCCTAGTTCCAGATTGGTAAAGTAGTTGTCCATTGTTATATTTTTTCCAGAATTGAAAATTGGTACTGCAAGTGTTTTTACTATGTCAGAACATAGGTCTTTCTGGACTGGAGCATCAGCTTCTTTGCCACAGTGAATCAGACCATTCATGCCATAATAGCTTGTAGAATCACACATCCAGAAAATATTTATGCCATACTTGGCAGGTTTACTAGGCATATACTGAATGAATTTGCAACATCCCCTAAAGGCAAGACGTTGCTCATCCACTGGCACATTGTCATTAGAATGGTAAAGCTTTGTACAGTTTTTGATGAAAAAATTCCAGATGTAGCTAATAGGGGCTAATTTATGTGTTTCCAACCTCACAGGACGAGTTCTCTTATCATCAAAACCAAGGCTTCTCCGAATATTCTCAAATCTATTGACTGACATTGTAGCTTTGTAGTGTGGATCTGAAAAAGGGTTCAAAAATAATTCTCTGATTGGAACATTGTACGATTTTGTACACCCTGCCAGAAGAGTACGGGCAATATAACCATATAGTTCCTCTTTTGTTATATTTTTCCATGTTTTTTTTCTTCCTGAAGCGATATGTTTTCCTTCTGAGTTAGTACACAAAACTACCTCATCTGCAATATCATCTGAAAAAATTTTTACATAAAACATCTCTTTTGGACAAGAATTGGGGAATTCCTACAGCGCCTTCAGCAACTTTCATTATATGTGATGGGGTGCATCCAAGAACCCCAGCAGTACTGTTCCAAAAAACATTAGTTTTGGATGTTCTATTTGTACGTTCTGCTGGATCCACTACTTCATCATCTGAAGAATCACTGGATGATGAAGTAGAGACATTAGCTGGTGGGATGTGCTCTGCATCGGACAAAGAAAGTTCACTGTCTTCATCACTATCAAAAATGATTGCCTCGATTTCTTGGTCAGTCAAACGCCTGGATGTAGACTGTGCCATTGTAACCTTAGATGTCAGTAAACTACAATGAAAAAATAAAAAAATGATTACAATCAGGGTTGTGCACTCTTTGTTAGTGTGTGTGCTAAAGGTAAAGTGCAGCCCCCCTCCTCTTACCTTCAGCAGGTCACCACTTTCTTTTAGGTGCAGTAGAATCCTCTGGATTTTTGAAGCTCAGAAAGTTTCTTTTTCCAGAAACAAAAAGCTGACTCCTTCCTCCAAAGTCTCTACAGCAAGTAGCACACAATGAACAGGATGTTGTCTGTCCTCCTGTCCCTGTGTGTTCATGACCTGCGATGATGTCAGAGATGCATGCCTCACTTCCAAGATCACATGACCATGTAGTCAGGCAGAATCCACAGTCTTCTCAACAAAAGCAGAGTCATAAAGACTGAGTAACAAAGACAAAGTCTTCCCCAGCAACAATACAGACAAAAAGACTGAGGATCACATGTAAACCAAGTACAGGCCTAAAAGGCCCCAGGTATGTGAATGTGGGGTAGTCCCAAAAAAGAGTTGTTTTACCGAAATGCCTATAACTAAAATATATGAACAACTGGAAGTTACTAACAACTATATACCTGAGGAATACCTAGAGTTTCAAAATTCTAACTAAAGTAATCTTGCAGAAAATAGAAAACAAGTAACCTAGCAGGCCTCCTGTCTGCATCCTTTCTCCCCTCCTGGTTGAAGAGTGATCTGATTACCATATATACTCGTGTATAAGCCGACCCATGTATAAGCCGACCCCTACTTTTGCCCCAAAACCTGGGAAAACCTATTGACTCGTGTATAAGCCGAGGGTGGACCCCAGCACAGGTATACAGCCCCCAGCAGTGTGGTATACAGCAGCCCCAGAGGTATATACAGCAGCCCCAGTGGTAGTATACAGCAGCAGCCCCAGTGGTATATACAGCAGCAGCCCCAGTAGTTAGTATACAGCAGCCCCAGAGGTAGTATACAGCAGCCCCAGAGGTAGTATACAGCAGCCCCAGAGGAGGTATATACAGCCCCAATAGTAGTATACAGGCCCCCCAGTGGTGGTATACTGGCCCCCACCAGTAACACACAGCCCCCCCTCCTTAGTATGTTCCCCCCTCCTTAGTATGTCCCCCCCAGGCTGCGGCACCTGTTAAAATAACAAACTATCATACATCACCTTTCCGGCGCAGCTCCTCCGCTCCCGGCTTCTTCTTCTTGCTTCCGGTGTCATGTGACCGGGCGCAGGAGATGACGTCATCTCCTGCGCCCGGTCACATGACACCGGAAGCAAGAAGAAGAAGCCGGGAGCGGAGGAGTGGAGGAGCTGCGCCGGAAAGGTGATGTATGAAAGTTTGTTATTTTAACAGGTGCCGCAGCCTGGGGGGGACATACTAAGGAGGGGGGGACATACTAAGGAGGGGGGGTTGTGTGTTACTGGTGGGGGCCTGTGTAGTGCAATTGCACGGCATCCCCCCGCCGTTGATGGACGGGGGGATGCCGTGCATATTCATTGCACTAGTGAGGCGGCCCCACGTGACCGCCTGCGGTCACCGCGGCCCCCTCCTGCCTCCTCCAGCCACCGGTGCAGCCCCCCTATACCGAGTGACTCGCGTATAAGCCGAGGGGGGGACTTTTCAGCCCATTTTTTGGGCTGAAAAACTCGGCTTATACGCGAGTATATACGGTACAACTTTACTCAGAGTTCCAGCATAGATCTCATCCTCCGCTTGATATAAACATAGGCTCTGTTATACTCCTGTTCCTTGGTGCAAATAAACCCATAGACTGTCTGCCCCTGACGCTCAGGCTGTGTCCCTGCACTAAGGCCCATATTATTATGAGATCTAGGAGTAGGAAGCTGTCCCCGGGCCCTGCTAGATCATCGTCCTCCAGCAGCAGCGAGGGAGGGGTATACATAGATATCTCAACGACACTTCTGCTTTCCTCCGGGAGTTGACACCCATGGTCACTCAATCCCCAACATCCGTGATGGAGATGACTGCCATCCTTGTGAGTGAGCCTTCTCCTATGTCTGCCGCTCGTGGCCAAGGACTGCACCATCACGGTCCTGGATCGTGCCCTTAGCCGATGATTCTGCCTCATGCTACTGTCACCATGCTAGATGAAATTAAAGATCTTCACACCCACATTGAGGCTACATCAACTAAAGCCGACATGGAGGGCTACATTTCCCGATTGAAGAATTTGTGCAGGGCAGAGATCCAGGGTCTGAACACATCTATTTCCCACGTGTCTGAGAGAGTAGCTGTCCTGGAGTCTTCTGTCATAACACAAGATGAAAAGCAGGCCGACCAGCAAACATTGTTGGATCTCCACTCAGAGCAGATATGCCACATCTTTAACCTCATGGAAGACTCTGAGATCAGAGACTGCCGCAATAGCATATGTATATGCGGTCTCCCAGAAGCTACAGGCCCAATCGAATTAGCCTCCACATTGCAGGGCATATTTAATGACCTGTTGGAAAGACCTGTGGATACTATGATCTTGTTCGACAGAGTTCATCGTGCACTTCGTTCACGCTCTGCAGACTCCAACAATCCCAGAGACTTCATCTGCCGTCTACACTTCTATCGCCTTAAGGAGGATAATATGAGACAGGCCAGAATCAAGGGCCCTATAGATTTTGTTGGTGCTGAAATACATCTTGTTGTTGATCTGTCTAGAGAGACCCTGTCCAAGAAGAGAACCCTTCGCCCCGTCCTTGACGCCCTCCGGGAAAGAAACATTCCCTGCACATGGATTTACCCTTTTCAGCTGTAAGTCAGGAACCAATAGGGGACCTTTGCTCTGCACGATCCCCAGGGTCTACATTCCTTCTCTGAGGGACTGGGCCTACCTGAGCTCTCTTTACCAGAATGGCCTACTAATCCATTCTTGCCTTCGTGAGGCGGCAAGGACTGTCGACATCTGGCCCTCCAAACCCAGATGCGAGGTCCAAGGGAGTCAGCATTGCTATTCATAAAAATTTGGCTTAATCGCTTCTGGGGGTGGAAACTGATGAACATGGTAGATATGTCCTGTTGAAACTCTGTATCTTTGAACAAACCTATACCATCGCTAACTTTTATTTACCGAACAAGGGACAAGCGGAGACCTGCCTACGCTATCTGAGGAGACTGGAACTCTGCACAAGGTCATCTGCTCATTGGAGGCGACTACAACTTTCCACTGGGTAGGCACCTAGACACATCGGCGGGTAAGTTAGCAATATCCCCAATCAGATCCACTCCCTTAAACAGTATATGTTTAGAGTCTGGATGGTGGATGGCTGGCATATTCTACATCCCAGTGATAGGGACTACACCTATTTCTTGACAGTTCACTCATCATATGGTCGCATTGACTATTTCCTGATTAGCCATCAGTTGCTGAGCTACACACCCACTGCATCTATTGGTTCTATGGTTTGGTCGGACCACGCACCTATCTTCCTGACATTTAGCCCCCCTGATATTCCATCTCACCCTTGGCACTGGACCTTAAATCTTATCCTTTTGACAGATACTGAGACCACACGGGTGACAGAATCAGCAATCTTGGACTTCTTATCTGATCACAGGGATGACACGACCTTCCTTCCATTTCAGTGGGAGGCTCTCAAATGTGTGATCAGAGGAGTTCTTATTAGGGAAAGCACTAGAATGAAAAAAGAAAGGTCCTCTATCATCAACGGAATATTATCCCAGATCCACACTTTGGAGTAGTCTCATGAGTCAACTCCCACAGAGGAAATCCTTGTTAGTTTGGGCAAAAAAACATCTTGATCAGGCATGCTCTAAGTATCGAGAATGGTTGCATCAATTTTTTTATGAGTTTGCAGACAAATGTGGGGGTCCACTTGCTAAGACATATTCACCCTAGGATCTCGAGCTCCTTCATACCGGGAATGAGATCTCCTGGCAACAAACTGGTGTATCACCCCCAACATATTGCGAATGCATTTAAACCATATTATGAATCTCTGTACAACATCGCGGATCCCTGCGGTCACCTCAACCAAGTAGATATTGATGCCAAGATTGACAACTACATTGCGGCGACTGCTCTGCCAGATGTGGCGGGGGAGATGGCTGAAGCCCCAGACTCGCCTTGTACACTAGAGGTGGTCACCCAAATAATGCAATTGACCCCACCGAATAAGAGGCCGGGACCAGACAGATTTACCGCCAAATTTTATTGGAAGTATGTGTCTCTTCTCAGCTGACCACCATTTCTCTAAACAGACATTGGAAGCCACAATTACCATTATCCCCAAACCAAGTAAAAATCATGAGTTCTGCTCCAGTTATCATTCAGTTTCATTGATTAGTGTGGACATGAAGTTGTTTGCTAAACTCCAGGCTTATAGGCTTATAGGCTGGGGTCTTCTCTGCCGCAACTGATAGACAATGACAAGGTAGGCTTTGTTCCCACCAGGAGGCGAGAGATAACACCATCAAGTCTATTTTAATGATCTCTCATGTTCGCAATGAAAAGACCTCTGCATGTGTCCTGTCAGTTGATGCAGAGAAGGCCTTTGATAGGGTTGATTGGTGATTCCTCAAAAAAGCTGGGGGCATCTTTCTGAAGTAAAGTGATGGCTTTGTACTCTGACCTCTCAGCTAGGGTTAGGTGCAACGGCATCTTTTCCGAGGCCTTTCAGGTTAGAAACGGAATATGTCAGGGTTGCCCCCTCTCTCTTCTCCTGTACATACTTGTTATGGAGCACTTGATGAATGCCCTGAGATTAAATTCTGATATCCATGGGTATACAGGAGGTCTCCCGAACGCATGCATGTTATGACTCCAAGGAGCATTCCCATTTAAGTGGTGTTCGTCGTCAATGTCTTATCTTGGGACCCACCTAACTGTGGACCTTTCTCTCTTATATAATATATAAGACCTATAAACCTTTGCTCCAAAAAATCACTACTGACCTACTGACCTTACAGCATTCGATTGCCGTATGTTGTCTAGGTTTCGGAGGATCAATGTTCTAAATATGGACATATTGCCGAAACTGTTATACCTGTTCCAGGTGGTCCCGATCACCTTTCCCCAGTCCTTTTTCATGCAATAACATCGTCTATGCTTGAAATTTGTATGGAGACAGTCTAAGCCAAGACTTGCCTTTAAGATACTGACTAGACCCTAGCAAGGAGTGGAATGGGTCTTCCAAATGTTAAATTCTAACATGCAGCCGCCCTTCTTACCAGGCTGGTAGACTGGTTCTGTCGAGCTGATACAAAGCAGTGGGTTTCTTTTGAACAGGCCATACTTTGCTGGTCCCTGACGTCGCTTCCTTAGATCGTGCGTGCCAAACATCCACACATCCTGACTTCCGTGATGCTAACTAGATATCTATTACAGACCTGGGATGTGGTGAATAGGCAGTTTCACCTTTCAGCTCTCTGGAGACCTTTGACACCACTTTTTGATAACCCAGACTTCCCGCCGGCAGTCAAGTCTGACCGTTTTATGATCTGGTCATCCACTCAGAGACCGAGAGCCTCTCAAGTGTTGCTGGGTGCCTCCCTAGTTTCTCCATTAGTAAAAGTTAAACAAGCGGTTTAAGCAGGCGCATTCTGAATAAACTCCGGGAAGTTTGTCCAATTCAATTATAAAACTTCTTAAATGAGTATTACTGGTCTCTCTCACTACGCGTTTCGGCGTACTAGCGCCTTCCTCAGGTATATTTATCATAGTTTCTCCATTGGCAGCCTACTCGTCCCTTTGTCCGGAACAGCACGTCCATTGGTTTGAGTATCTTTAGGTCCAGTCCTTCCTCTCCTCCTCAGGCAACCTAGCTGACCTCACAAGAGATAACTCAATTTTTAAATCGCTACTCTTACAAGACTCAGCTCAGTCGCACATGACTTCTCAAATCTACTCTATACTGACAATGTCTGACGACATGCAATCACTTTGGTTGATGGAGGAGTGGGAAAGGGACCTTAGCTCATCAATATCATCCTTGGACTGGAGTAAATCCTTTTTGTGCACTCATAAACTACCCCTAGCTTGTAAAATGCTAGAAAAAAAACTATAAGCTTGTTTCCCGCTGGTTTAGGTGCCTCTGTGAAATCAACAGAATTTTCTCGAACACCTCTAGCTCTTGCTAGCAGTGCAAGATGGCGGTAGGATCTGCACTGCACATTTGGTGGGAATACCTCTCAATACATATCTTGTGGTGCAAGGTCTTTGACATACACACACGGATCACAGGTGCAGCTGTGCAATGCACCCCTCAAATTGGACTCTTTGCTATGCTTCCAGGTTCCTTTAAGGCAATTAAGTCTAGGTTGCTACGACACTGTTTGGCTGCCACCAGATCGATCATATTGAATAAGTGGTGAACCAAAATTACTCCTCCATCCTGCACTGGTCTAATGAAATGAATTTAACCTGCAGGATGGAGAAGCTCTCTGCTCATTCTGATGTCCAGATTGACAATTACTTTCGTCAATGGCTACCTTGGCTCCTGTTCCGTGAGTCACCTGAGTACGGGGTGGCCTTAACCTCATAGATCACTCCATAATGTCATAATGGCATGGCATTACTGGTCCATCTTGGTGGTGGGGAGGGCTCCCTGTCCTCCCCTCTTACAGTTCTCCTCAATATGTATATATTGGTTCTCCTCCCCTCCCTTACCCCCTCCTATACAGCCCCCTCCTGTTTCTTTCTGTTCCCCCTTTTTGACTCTTTCTCTCTATTTCCTTCTTTATCTGTCTCATTACTACTTAGAAGTACTCATCCAACACCAAGAGATTATACTCAATTCATCTTCAAGCAATATTATTGTTATGGCCAAATCACAAAAAACAGTCAAACAAACGTGTAAAAAACTCTGTTGTAAAAAAAAAAACAAAAAACAGTGAAAAGCATGTGCTGCTGAAAAAGTAGTAAAAACAGGGTATTTAGTTGATACGTTTTTTGCCAAAAATGTATACTAAGCCGCTCTACCACTTCAAGGTAACCCATATCAAAGCAGTCCCTATCTGATGTATTTAAAACCTGGCCATGTGTATTGGTACCTATATGAGCAGGATTCAGACAGGTCCAATGTCTGACTTGGACTCACTGCAGAAGACCGCTTTTTATGTGCAGGGCTCAAGGGGAGGGGTGGGAGACTCCCCTTTCTTGCAGAATCAAGAAACAATTTAGACAAAAACTAATGAGCCATGCACACAGTGAACACGTCTGTAGGACAGTGTTCACACCACCAAAAGACTGAATCACAAAAAGCAGTCAAACAAACGTGTAAAAATACTCTGTTTGTTTGACTGTTTTTTTGTGATTCAGTCTTTTGGTGGTGTGAAAACTGTCATACAGACGTGTTCACTGTGTGCATGTTGATGACTAACCTCTGTAATGCTTTGTTGCTCTTTGTATGTCTAATTCTCTATTTGATACCACTTCAATAAAAGATTTTTTGGAAAAAAAAATTCAAACAAAACATATCCATCAAGAATAGAGCTTTTTAGATTCCATTATTCACTAACCACTTGAGGGGTCAACTTCTTTCCTATCAGTGGGCTGTTATAGCTTTAAAATTGTCATCTCTGAAATCTTTTTAATGTTCACTTACATCAGAGTATTGGAAAAACTAGCTGAGCACATCAACAAATTGGCTAATAAAAGTTTACACACCCAAGTACATTTACGATGTTTTCAAGTCTCAAAAATGTTGTTTCCAAAATATGGACAAAATAGTCTAAAAGCTTATCAAGCACATTTTTCATCCATTCTTTACCTGTTCTTGTAATTATGTCCACACAAATAGTTCCAATTAAACACAAAAGGAAACAAACAATGTATCACAAAAATGTGAGATATTCCCACTTTGATTATATAGAATGTTTCGATACATTATTCTGATGTATGTACACATGTTCTACCAGTAGAGGGAGATGTATCATGGCGGTCTCTGACTTTTCTTGGGCTCAGCGGAGGACTGATCACTTCATATTTGACTTCAGCCAGTGACTGTTGTAAAATCTTAGAAGACCTTGATATCAGAGATCCTGTTTATGACCAGTGATTGACTGTCCGGGATAACATACTATTCGAGATTTGGGAAAGCTCTTGTCATCAGTTGCTGACTTGATATACATGTTCCTAAACTTACAGTGAAATACTAGATACTCTCACAAGTACTGAACTAGGATATTGTGGTGGGGTCCATGCTCCTTTACATATATCATTGCATTTAAAATGAGAAAAAGATGAGCTAGCAAAAGGTTCAAGGGTCCCTGAGAAATGTTGGAGTGAGATGAAGGATTAACACCACTGCCTCTTGTTTATGAAGAGTGGCTTCATCTAAAATTAGTTAAGATACAACACGTTTTAGATATGTTATGCCTTCATTAGGTACCGTGTTTTTCACTTTATAAGACGCACCTGATTATAAGACGCACCCCCCACTTTCCCCCAAAATTTAGGGGAACAAAAGTATGTTTTATAATCCAAAAAATATGATATATACAAAATATCAAACTTTATAGGATCATATCCATATCTCCATCAAAGGGGCAGTGTTACTGCTGGAAAATAATTGGACAAATGTTATAAACATTGTTATGAAAGTAATTATGAGAATTATAAGTGTCACAGTTGCACTATTTGTGAACATAGAAAAGAAGGAATCCGGCACTCAAGCTCATGGGGAAAGAACAAAAGGGAAAGTGCAATACTCCCAAGTGACAACAGTCACCTTCCCGGTGAGCTCCTCGTCTGCTCCAGAAGTGGTCCCTGTTTTTTATTACCCACAAGCTGAGCCTTTTAGTTGTTTTTTGTCATCTATATACTCCACAGCCTCTAACAGTGTATGTGTGGGAAAAGCCTATTTTGACTGAAACGTCCCATCTGTGTGTGGCACCCCAGGGGTTAATGTGCCATAGTAACATCACACGGGTTCCCTCCCCACAACACACTGACTTACACTAGCACCTCTGGGCCAGGAGGGGGAGCACAACCAGCTCCCTTGTATACTCCAGGTCCACAGGAAGTAGTTAGTCTAGAGGAGAGCTCTAGAGGAGTTCAGTTCCTGGGAGAACTGAGAGAGGCTGTAGTGTCAAAGAAGCTGTGCCAAGCTTCTCTACAGTCTGCTCATGATTCCAGGCCTAGTTAGGGTCTGAGGAGAGGAGAACTAAAAGACAGAGGAACACATCTGGGCGCTTGAGTGACATCATCACTAGCCCCAGAGGAGCGCACAGAACGGACACCGGATCCAACACTGTGACTGACACACACAGCACAGTGAATCCAGGAGTAGTGGAGTCTCTAGACCACCACAGTACCAGAGCAAAGCAACACGGCGGGGTCAGTACAACACAGAAGACTCAAGTTGCCTAGCCAAGTGGTACCAGCCGAGAGAAAGAGACAGTGAGACAGTGCCAGCAGCTCAGCTAGAGGTTGTAGCAGGGACACACACACAGCACAGCACGAGGAAGCTGAGGACCCGGACAGGGTGGGAGCAACCCGGCCCCAGTACAGACTCCGTGGACTATAATCTGCAACAACATCGCAGTAAAGCTTTGGAAACTACAGAAACTATAGAAACCCATCTCCACTATCATCCTTATCCTGCAACATCTATCATATCCACCATAGACTCTAATTACCATTGCCCCGGGGACCTTGCTTCTACCTACGGAGAGCAGTACCATCTAAGCTGCCTAACATCACCCCGGAGGTTCTGTAGCAGCGGTGGTCCCCCATACTGACCACACACCGTGGGTGGCGTCACGATAAACTCTATCCCCTGTACATATTACCCTTTTACTTGCCAGGGCCCGGGACACGGTCCAGATCAGGACCTCCGTGACATTCCCCACAGCAACGCGGTCCGGTACCGAGTACCCCCGTCCCAGTGGGCTCGACATGTGCACCCTAAAGTTTGCCAGTAGGATCTTAAAGATCCACATTTTGTTCTTTCATTATCAATTTGAGTGCTGGATTCTTTCTTTTTATGTCTATATGGAGTTCGATCCGATTCGAGCATATTCCATTGCCATGATTGCTGAACTACTCTTTTCTATTTGCAGAAGCCTGACAGCTGGTAGAGTAAGCCACTCTCCTTACTGGATCACTTGGGTTGCCCTGGCTTCACCCTTTAACCTCTCTACAGCGGACCTAGGTAAAGTGCTACATGCAGGCCACTACCTGCCCTCTGTCTATTCGTGTTCAGTCCATGGACGGACACAGCCAAAGGACTGAAAACAGTGTCCCGTGGGCTGCCCCATGGTCTGCATGATATCACCACTATCTGTGTCCTCAGGATGGAGATAGCAGTGAATACTTTGGTGGAGGACAGAACCAACAGTTCCTTCTTCCACCAATCATCATGTGCTACTGAGACAGCATATGTGATGAAGTTACTTCATAGCATCTGCTATGTGAAGTCAATGCATTGAAGACGAGAGCAGAGCACTGGGGGAATGGGAGAAAGGTGAGTATGTGTTGTGTGTATTTTTCTATGTGTGTGAGACTGAATATAGGTAGGCTTTGAGGGGACTTACACTGTGTATTGATGGCTATGTGGGGCTCATTTTATATATAGGGGGCTTTGTGGAGGCTCCTATTTACCATAGGGGGGCTATAAGGGGGCTCATACTGTATATAGGAGCATTATGTGGAGGATTGTACTAAATGTAAGAAGGCTATGGGGGGCTCAAGCTGAATATAGCGGGCTATGTGTGGCTTATACTGTATATAGGGAGCTGTGTGGTAGCGCATACTGTATATAGGGAGCTATGTGTAGGCTCATACTGAATATATGGATGCTATGAAGTCTCATGCTATATGTAGGGGACTATGTGGTGGCTCACAATATAGGGGTCTATGTGGGGGCTCCTACTCTAACGTACTAACTAAGAACCCTGCTGTTGACACTATTTTGCACTTGCTTTTTACTTTTATAGCAGTGATATATTTTTTGGACGTTTTTTGCACTGTCTTTTTTGTGATGTATATAGGGAGCTGTGTGGTAGCGCATTCTGTATATAGGGAGCTATGTGTAGGCTCATACTGAATATATGGATGCTATGAAGGGCTCATACTGAAGATATGGAGGCCATTTGAAGTCTCATGCTATATGTAGGGGACTATGTGGTGGCTCACAATATAGGGGTCTATGTGGGGGCTCCTACTCTATATAGGAGGGCTATGTGGAGTCTCATATGGTATATAGGGGTCCATGTGGGGGCTCATGCATTGAAAGGGATGTCTATAAAAGTTTGGACACACCTTCTCATTCAAAGAGTTTTCTTTATTTTCATGACTATGAAAATTGTAGATTCACACTGAAAAGCATCAAAACTATGAATTAGCACATTCCTCAAAGTAGCCACATTTTTGCTATAATTACTGTTTTGCACACTAATGGCATTCTCTTGATGAGCTTCAAGAGGTAGTCACCAGAAATGGTCTTCCAACAGTCTTGAAGGAGTTCCCAGAGATGCTTAGCACTTGTTGGCCCTTTTGCCTTCACTCTGCGGTCCAGCTCAGCCCGCACCATCTCGATTGGGTTCAGGTCTGGTGACTGTGGAGGCCAGGTCATCTGGCGTAGCACCCCATCACCATCACACCTCCTCCATGCTTCACGGTGGGAACCAGGCATGTAGAGTCCATTTGTTCACCTTTTCTGCATCACTCAAAGATACGGTGGTTGGAACCAAAGATCTCAAATTTAGACTCATCAGACTAAAGCACAGATTTCCACTGGTCTAATGGCCATTCCTTGTGTTCTTTAGCCCAAACAAGTCTCTTCTGCTTGTTGCCTGTCCTTAGCAGTGGTTTCCTAACAGCTAATTTACCATGAAGGCCTGCTGCACAAAGTCTCCTCTTAACAGATGTTGTAGAGATGTGTTTGCTGCTAGAACTCTGTGTGACATCGACCTGGTCTCTAATCTGAGCTGCTGTTAACCTGCGATTTCTGAGGCTGGTGACTCGGATGAACTTATCCTCCGCAGCAGAGGTGACTCTTGGTCTTCCTTTCCTGGGGCGGTCCTCATGTGAGCCAGTTTCTTTATAGCGCTTGATGGTTTTTGCAACTGCACTTGGGGACACTTTCAAAGTTTTCACAATTTTTCGGACTGACTGACCTTCATTTCTTAAAGTAATGATGGCACTCGTTTTTCTTAACTTAGCTGCTCTTTTCTTTCCATAATACAAATTCTAACAGTCTATTCAGTAGGACTATCAACTGTGTATATACTAGATTTCTGCACAACACAACTGATGGTCCCAACCCCATTTATAAGGCAAGAAACCCCACTTAGTAAACCTGTCAGGGCACACCTGTAAAGTGAAAACCATTTCCGGTGACTACCTCTTGAAACTCATCAAGAGAATGCCAAGAGTGTGCAAAGCAGTAATCAAAGCAAAAGGTGGCTACTGTGAAGAACCTAGAATATAACACATATATTCAGATGTTTCACACTGTTTTGTTAAGTATATAATTCCACATGTGTTAATTCATAGTTTTGATGCCTTCAGCGTGAATCTACAATTTTCATAGCCATGAAAATAAAGAAAACTCTTTGAATGAGAAGGTATGTCCAAACTTTTGGTCTTTACTGTATGTGGGAGCTCAAAATTAATATAGGGAGGCTAAGAACATCTTTGAGATGCTGTGCATAGGTGACTATTTGGGGGCTCACATTATATGTATAGGAATATGTGGGGGCTCATGTTGTGTATAGGCGACTATTTGGGGGCTCATATTCTACATAGGAGGGCTATATGGGGGCTCGCATTGTATATAGGTAGGCTATGTAGGGCTCATACTGTACATAGGGGCATAGGGGGACTGAGTTGGGGCTTATACAATATAAAGAGAATGTCAGTATATTTAATTCTGCTCAATTTTAAGTGCTACATTTAATATTAATATTAAATAATAATTATGATTAATATGTTAACATTGAACAAAATGGATTCAATCTATAGGTTCGACCCTGCACAATAGAAATGATCACTCGTGTGGCCCCTTAGAAAAATAATTTGCCCACCCTGCTCTACAGGGATCTGGACTTACACAGGGGCCCCTGGGCTGGGGCCACAGAGTCAGCTGCTGACTGGTAGAGCAATCTCCAGGCACAAAAGTCAATGCAAAAAGGTCATGTCAAGGGCAAAATCAGAAAGCAAATGGATAGTCAAAAATCAAGCCAGGGTCAGAAAACTAGTGAAATCAGCAAGACAGCATATGAGCAAATGAGCAAGGACTAGAGCTACAAGACTGGTAAGCTGAACTCATTGACTGGCAGTGGAAGTCAGAGACACAGGGGTTTAAATGGCAGGCAGCACTAGCCGTGTCTCTCACAAAGGAGTAATCAAAATCAAGCAAACCCATAGCTCCTTTATTTAGCATAGCCAAAATTTCAAGGAATAAAACAGTACCGTCACTGTCATTCGTCATCTGCAAAAAAGACGCAGTACCACCTACTGGCCGAAGCTGTTTATACAATATGCTGATTATACAACAATGATTGCAAGAAGTGTAGATGGAATAAAGGACTTATTACAGAGTGTCAAGATGGAAAGCACCAACATGGGACTGCTACTTAATACAAATAAAGCATAGATGTTGACTACTGCCAGGTATGACAGGGACACATTTACAAGGTTTAGTCAATTACCCTCCTATTTGAAAGACTCAAACCAACTTCTACAAAGGTTCTGAGCACTAAAATGGTCACCAAGTGATCTGTTCATTTCATTGTAAATGCTCTGTACTCTAGCATTGATCATAAGTTGGGGATCCATGCGGTAAACCACTATCTAGTAAAAGAAGCCAATATGCCTGCACAGCAACGGGAATTCCTTCTGTCCAGCCTCGAATTCACTTTAAAACACAACGTCTTTGAATTCCAGGGGGATCTCTCTTTACAGCCTCTTGGCATGACGATGGGGACTCTGGTCACCCAAAGTTTTGCAAACCTTTTTATGGGTCTTTTCAAGTCCCTGTCACTGTTGCAAAACCAGGTCATTTAGAGAGTATTCTCCTCTACAGGGGATATATTGATGACCTCATAATTATCTGGAAATGGGGGTTTGAAAGAGGCAAAATTCCTGGTTAAAGAACTCAATTGCAATAACTGGGGTATCTCCTTCACCTCAAATATCAGTGCAGATAAGATTGTGTATCTGGATCTTGAAATTGGCCATAGAGAAGGGAAAACGTTAACTAAAACCCATTTCAAGAAAGTGGACACAAACAGTCGCCTTAAAGGGAACCTGTCACCTCCTAATAGCCACCAGACCTATCAATACCTGTCCCTGCTGCCTCAAATTAGTATACTAACCAACCCTGTCTGACCTTTTCTATCACAATAGGCTGCAAATAAAGACTTTATCAAACTTACCACATCCACGTTCCTTATGGTGTCTCTGACGGGTAGGCATGGTCTTGTGTGCCGCTGTCCCCTCTGCCTCGCTGGTAAATTACGCCCTAATGGGCGTCATTGGAGGCAACACATCGCGAGCACGATTTAAATAACCCACCCAGATCTTCACCGCCGTGATGCGGTCACGTGACGCCGGCACCGCCTCACTTCCGGGCGTGGCTGGGTGTAGACGCTCCAAGGCCGACTTCAGTGCATGCGCAGATGGCATGCTGATAAATCATCCTTCTTTGAGTTTTAGAATCACATTTTTAATAGCTAATTTTAGGTCCATCTTACTTATGCATTTTTCATTCAACCTTTATATCTGCATCTTTTATATATTAATTTTTATGATATAACCTTTTAAACATACCAGTCATATGTACATAATTTGTAAATATCTTAAGTGATTTCTAATATAACAGGTATATATTTTTTTCTTTTAATAATTGTTGTTTTTGAGATCGTAGTATACTTAGATTTTGGTTTGAATATATGTAGATCTGATTCAGGTCTGACTATTCCTATCTCAATCATGCAATGAAAGAGAATGCTGGAACCCAAATCCAATATTCTGAACTTTATTTTGCAAAAACTTACAACATTAATAAAAGCATCTTAAGGCAAGTGTGCCCTGTTATGACACGCTGCTACCTTAGGGTTTATACCTGCTTGTTTTTCAGCACGGCTGAAAGACAGGTATCCAAAGAGACAGGGAGGTACAACCTGAATTACACGCCGCCACTACGCGGTGTTTTGAAGATAAAAGGTACAATTTACTCCGACACCTGCCGGTTTCTACCTTTCGGTAGCGGCGTGTAAAGGTACCATAAGAAGTGGCATATAGGTGGAGCTGCCCAATTAATTATGTGGAGCTCCTCCTAGGATAAACCTCTGGATATCTCTCTTTACCCAGGTATGACAGGGACACATTTGAGATGGATGGTGACAAACTGGAAGTTGTAAAGAACTTCAACCTATTCTAAATGATGATTACTTAAGATGCAGCAATGACTCTGGAAGTCAATAAGAGAATAGCAATGGGCAAATCAACAATGAAGTCACTAGACAATGTCTTCACATCAAGGAACATTTTACTGGTGATGAAGACACGGCTCGTACATAGTCTGGTCTTCTCTGTGGTGACATACAGATGGGAAACCTAATTAAATTAATTATCCCCAATTTGGAAGTCATCACTTCTCTTCTGTACAGGTGATGACTTTCCCTTCGCTGTGTATCTTACTGCTGAGACCCCACAATCCCGGGAAACATAGCTTTGAAGAGTAAGGCTGGCTTCACACCACGTTTTTTTGCCCTGTCAGGCTGTGTCCGGTGCTTTGCAGGAGACACCGGACACAGCCTCAGGGCCGCTGTTAGGGCCTTACAGGTCTTCCTGCTGTAAGGGGCCTGCTCATCAATGGAGGGGGCGTGGCCATTAGAACAGGGGCAGGGGGCCCACCTGTGCCAGTGGGGGGCATGGTGATTTGGAGTGGGCCCGCCCCCTTATGTCTTGTTGCACCGGTTGACCCTCTCCTGTGGAGAATCACCACTGGGCCCGGGCCCCACTCCCTGAAATCTCTCCTCCTGTCCATCACAGAGGCAGCTGAGCTGCCACTGCGGCCCACAAACAGGAAGTAATGCGGGCACTAGCACTGGCAGCCCAGGTCTGCCTCCTGCCTGGCAGCACAGAGGGCAAGTCCATCCCCAGAATGCTGCCATCTCCTGCTGGTGCAGCCCCCGCCGGGTGGAGGCTCCAGTGCCCGGGCTGCTGGCTCTGCTCATCCATGCAGAGGCTGCGGGTCCTTGGTGACAGCTCACACCGACACCTGGAGGAGCAGGATGTCATCTGACTGAGCAGGAAGTGGTAGGAGGCTGCAGCCTTGGAGACATGGGCTAAGGAGACTCTGCCTGTCAGAGCCTTCCAGCATGGTAGCATCCAGCAAATCCAGCCTGTGTGGCTCTTCCATCACCTCAGGTAGGTCCCCTGCCCATCATCTCACAATGGGGTCCTGGGGCCACACAAAGTTTACACAGATGCAGCAGAGCTGAGTGTAGAGATGGAGCAGAGCCGAGTGTAGGAGATGGAGCAGAGCCGAGTGTAGGAGATGGAGCAGAACCGAGTGTAGGAGATGGAGCAGAGCCGAGTGTAGGAGATGGAGCAGAGCCGAGTGTAGGAGATGGAGCAGAGCCGAGTGTAGGAGACGGAGCAGAGCTGAGTGTAGGAGATGGTGCAGAGCTGAGTGTAGGAGATGGAGCAGAGCCAAGTGTAGGAGATGGAGCAAAGCCGAGTGTAAGAGATGGAGCAGAGCCAAGTGTAAGAGATGGAGCCATGCTGAGTGTAGAGATGGAGCAGACCTTAGTGTAGAGATGGAGCAGCAGAGCCGAGTGTAGGAGATGGAGCAGAGCTGAGTGTGGGAGATGGAGCAGTGCTGAGTGTGGGAGATGGAGTGGAGCTGAGTGTGGGAGATGGAGCAGAGCTGAGTGTGGGAGATTTAGCAGATCCGAGTGTAAGAGAAGGAGCAGAGTTGAGTGTGAGAGATGGAGCAAAACTGAGTGTGGGAGATGGAGCAAAGCTGAGTGTGGGAGATAGAGCAGAGCTGAGTGTAGAGATGGAGCAGAGGTGAGAGTGGGAGATGGAGCAGCAGTCTCTAATGTGCATATGTCTTGCAGCAGTCTCCATTATGCATTAGTCCCGCTGCTGTCTCCATTGTGCATTTGTCCCGCAGCCGTCTCCATTGTGTATTTATCCCGCAGCTGTCTCCATTGTGCATTTATCTTGCAGCCGTCTCCATTGTGCATTTGTCCCACAGCCATCTCCATCTTGAATACAACCATCAGCAGTCTCTATTGTGTATTCCCTACTGTGTGTATAGCCAGCAGCCATCTCCATTGCCTATACCACCGGGCCCGCAGCTGTCTCCATTGTCTATATGGCCAGCAGCAGTCTATATTGTATATTCTCTTTTGTGTGTATAGGCAGCAGCAGTCTCTATTGTGTATATGGCTATCGGGCCTGCAGCCATCTCTATTGTGTATACAGCTAGCAGCTGTCTCTATTGTGTATTCTCTATTGTATATACAGGCTCAGCTATTGTGTATTCAGCCCACAGCAGTCTCAAGGGTGTGTGTGTAACATATAATAGAGAAAGATAGTGTAAAAAAAAGGAAAAACAGCACAAAAATATAGCAAAATGTGGACTTTATTGCCCAGTGGCGTGACCACACGCATTGGGCAATAAAGTCCACTTTTTTCTATTTGTTTCTGCTGTTTTTCCTTTTTTTACTCTGTTGCAGGGAACCATCTGGATTGCTGGCTGGGAAAGGTTTGCACATAAAGTGAGGTAATTTTTGGTGCTGTGCCAATTTTTCACTATAAATATAATGTATGTTTGGGTAGAGGTGGAGCATGGGTGGAGGCGGAGCATGGGTGGAGGCTGGGCAGTGTTTCAGGGGGGCCCCAAAATTTTGGCAGAAAGGGGCCCCGAAATTCCTATTGGCAGCCCTGCACAGCCTGACAGCCCTGGACAAATAGAATCGGAGGGTTAATATGCCCTCCGGTCCTGTTTGTAGCCGGATGCTGCAGAGTGCAGCTGAGGTAACTGTCCCCTGCTGAAATGGTGCTGAACCACATCACAAGGGACAGCTTCCTGGTGCTGAAGTTCAGTGTAGCTCATGCTGAACTGCAGCCGCTGGTGTCTGGATCTGGGCAATCTGGCGCCATAGACTCCCATGTTAGAGAGCGCCAGATTGCCCCGGATCCGGGAGGATCCGAGGTGGGCAGATTTTTCTCCCCGGACACAAAAATGTTGCTTGCAACATTTTTGTGTCCAGGAGAAAAATCTGAATTGTCCCGCATCCTCCCGGGCAGATGGAAACCGGATGGCAGATAGATGCCTTCCGGCTCCATCTGGCCCCAAATGGCAACATTACAGCAAAATCGGGTCCGGGGCTCTCAGGTTCACCCAGGACCTGACTGTGCCGTGGTGTGAAGCCAGCCTAACATGTGAATGAAGCTGTGGTTGATTTGCCTCTACTGCACCATTCACATGTGGCTCTTCAGATAACTCCTTTGAGAAAGTGATGAGGCCACGACAACGTAAAAGCAAATTTCACTGATTGGGGCTGATGGGTGATATAGTATATGGGCTGGTGGGGCTTGTTTTCTAGGGCTGCTTTTTGGTCCCAGTCCGGCTCTGCGGTAGATCCATTCTAACATGGTAAATACAGGTCTAATAGATCTATTTAATCATTTTGTGAAGTTTGGTGATTGACTCACTTTATTTTTATACAGTTGTGGAAAAGAAACTTTAATTCCAAATTATGACTTATTTTATAATTTATATTTATAATTATGATCATTATCTGGCATATTCTAATCAGATTGTGAACTATATTTGGGAGCAATGTTACACAGGGTAGAAGGAATTGGTTGACAGCGTACAGCTTACAGATAGTTGCTGATCTCCTGTACTGTGCTATAGATGCCTAGTTGGCAAATATTTATATACAGTTCTCTAAATCAGTAATTAGCTCATAGTCCTTCTTCTGTTCTACGTAACCTTTGTCCCATTTCGTGTTCTCTCTCTGCGGTTCCTTCCCCCAACGTGACACCTGTATTGTAGCAAAAATCCTTCTTGCACTTTTAATGGTGCAGCTGCTTATGTTACTTCAGGTAATGATTCACTTTTCTGTTTCGGGTTCTCTGATTTTGTTCCTTTTTACGTTTTTTTTTATCTGTCTTCCATGTCCCTCTTTCCAATCTGTTCGTTATTATAGATGTTATAATACTTATTAATAATTTCTAACCATTCCAAAATTACTTCAAGAAATAGGAGAGATCGAAGAAAAGAAAATAATCTTATTAATAATATCTATTATTACTATGTATGAGACCCCTCTTCCCTCTCTTCTTTTTTCCTCTCTTTATTTCTTGCAAGCACTGACATGTACATTTCTAATGGTCAAGAACCAAACTGAATAATAACATAGAACCAAACTGACTTTACTTTAGAGCTGCTGATGTATCCAAATGTCCAGAATTAGTCAAAACACAAAGCAAGATGGTCACAAATCTGACAACTCCCATGGTCAGACATGGCGCTAGACAAATTTGCTTAGCAGCTTCTGGGAGCTCCCTGGTTTTCACCCACTGTAGTTTAGCTTTCAAGCAGAGTTGCATTTGCAGGGGAGCAATAGACAGTGGAGTGAGCTGAGGAAGTAAACCAGGGGCATAACTAGAACTGGCAGGCCCCCATAGCCCCCTCCAAGACACGCCCCCAATGACACATCTCCTTCAAGACACACCCCCTTACCGAATCAGTGTTAACAGTCTGACGCCACCCAGTTTACCGTATATACACGTGTATAGGCCGACCCGTGTATAAGCCGACCCCCTACTTTTGCCCCCAAAACCTGGGAAAACCTATTGACTCGTGTATAAGCCGAGGGTGGACCCCAGCACAGGTATACAGCCCCCAGCAGTGTGGTATACAGGCCTCCCCAGTGGTAGTATACAGCAGCCTCCCCAGTGGTATATACAGGCCCCAGCAGTATTACAGCAGCCTCCCCAGTGGTATATACAGCAGCCCCAGTGGTATACAGCAGCCTCCCCAGTGGTATATACAGGCCCCAGCAGTATATACAGCAGCCCCAGTGGTATACAGCAGCCTCCCCAGTGGTATATACAGGCCCCAGCAGTATTACAGCAGCCTCCCCAATGGTATATACAGCAGCCCCAGTGGTATACAGCAGCCTCCCCAGTGGTATATACAGGCCCCAGCAGTATATACAGCAGCCCCAGTGGTACACAGCAGCCTCCCCAGTGGTATATACAGGCCCCAGCAGTATATACAGCAGCCCCAGTGGTATACAGCAGCCTCCCCAGTGGTATATACAGGCCCCAGCAGTATATACAGCAGCCCCAGTGGTATATACAGGCCCCAGTGGTGGTTATACAGGCCCCAGTGGTGGTATATACAGGCCCCAGCGGTGGTATATACAGGCCCCAGTGGTGGTATACAGGGTATACAGCTCCCAGCACAGGGTATACAGCTCCCAGCACAGGGTATACAGCTCCCAGCACAGGGTCTACAGTTCCCAGCACAGGGTATACAGCTCCCAGAGTCCCAGCACACACAGGGTATACAGCTCCCAGAGTCCCAGCACACACAGGGTATACAGCTGAGCTCCCAGAGTCCCAGCACACACAGGGTATACAGCTCCCAGAGTCCCAGCAGCACACACAGGGTATACAGCTGAGCTCCCAGAGTCCCAGCACACACAGGGTATACAGCTCCCAGAGTCCCAGCAGCACACACAGGGTATACAGCTGAGCTCCCATAGTCCCAGCACACACAGGGTATACAGCTCCCAGAGTCCCAGCAGCACACACAGGGTATACAGCTGAGCTCCCAGAGTCCCAGCACACACAGGGTATACAGCTCCCAGAGTCCCAGCAGCACACACAGGGTATACAGCTGAGCTCCCAGAGTCCCAGCACACACAGGGTATACAGCTCCCAGAGTCCCAGCAGCACACACAGGTTATACAGGCCCCCCCCCCACAGTAAGGCCTCCCCATGCTGCCGCTCCTCACTGTCAATAAATAGTGTTATTAGTGGCGCCTCTCACCCTCGCTCCGGGCTCAGTGCAGCAGCAGCTCCTTCCTGCTTGTCTGCTATGACCGGTCAGTAAGTTAGTAAGGACTCACTCGGAGGTCACAGGCCGGCCAGGGGGCGGAGACCAACTCCGCAGACTGCGCAGAGCCAGAGAACACACAGGGTCAGGCAGGCAGCAGGCTACAGTCTGGCGGCGGCAGCCCCTTTGATCTCTGTGTGCGGCGCCTGCGGCCGCTTTGGATGAGAGCGGCATCCACCTCGCCGGGGGGCCCCGTCGGGCGCGGGCTCCCCCCGCCGGGCCCCACCCCCACACCTGACGGCCACACAACAACAGGTATCGCAGCTGCCGGTATAGCAGCGTAGCGGCGCTGGGTCCGGGCCCCCCACAAGCGCCGGGCCCCAAAGCGACCGCTACGTCTGGTATGCCGGTAGTTAAGCCACTGAAGTAAACCAAACACACCGGATTAGTGCCAAAAAAGATGGAGATGAGGTCAAAATCAGACTTAAATATATTTTTTTGAGAAATCCAGGTCATAGTTTAGATTCTAAATTAGACTTACTAGGCAGTAGATGTATCTGCCATCCATAACTTGAACCTGTAAGGGCATCCAGGGGTTAATCACGAGAATATCAGGAACACAACCAGGTCAGAAGACAGAATTTAAAGAGGACCTGTCACCCTCCTGGTGCTATGCTAATTGAATGCAGCACTCAATGAAGCATGTCTGCTGCATTCAGGGAAGGGGTCCCCCCATGTTTCTAGCCCCCTGTAAGCTGTTAAAAAGACTTCATAAAGTGTACAGATAAGGAATCCGGAGGGACTTAGTAATGAGTTATTGCTGTTACTGGTATCCTCCCCGCCTCCAGCCCTCTCTGTGCCACCTCCTGTGATCAGCGATAACACATACAGGAGGCTGAACAAGAGAGGGCTGGAGGTGGTACACAGAAGGCTGGAGGCTGTGAGGAGGGCAGACACATAAAGGAGGCTGAACAAGAGGTGGTACAGAGAGGACTGGAGGTGGTACACAGAAGGCTGGAGGTGGGGAGGAGGGCAGACACATACAGGAGGCTGAAAAATAGAGGGCTGGAGGCGGGGAGGACACCAGCAACAACGGTGGAATTGAGTAAGTCCCTCCAGACTCCTTATCTGTACACTTTATAAAGTCTTTTTAACAGCTTACAGGGGGGCTCGATCTTTTGATTAAAATAGTGCAGTAAAAACTAGTGATGGGCGAGTCCTAAATTACTCGGAATCGCTTGACTCTAGCGAGTCCGAGCCCGGGACTCGCTACTCGTTGCGAGTCTAGCGAGTCCAATGTTAATGAATGGGGAAGCGAGTATTAGCGAGTAATGTGCGATTTACAAATCGCAGATGTCTCGGAAAGCGCTCGCATTGCCGTTTTGGAAACCCCACCCCGAATACAGTATACAGGACTCGGATTCGTAGACTCGCTCAGACTCAGATTTCGTAGACTCGCTCAGACTCGCTCAGACTCGCTGCTGACAGCGGGTATCTGTGAAGCGGTGCGATTGTTTAAACGATTTGGGGAGATTCAAGCTACTTAGCGATGTGATATAGCGAGTCTAGCGAGTGAGAAAAAGTAAACTCTGAGAAAACTAGGATTGCCATTGACTTGCATTGGACTCGTTACTGTGCGAGTAATCGCTGGGAAACTCGCAGAGTACCGAGTCCTGCGAGTCCCTTACTACTCGCCGAGTAACGAGTCCTAGCGAGTAGACTCGCCCATCCCTAGTAAGAACCATTTGTTATTTACATATACTAGACACTATTCATTTACTTACTGTAGGGTATCTGCTCATTGTTTTTATTCTAGTTTTTTTCGAATTATGGCCACAGTGTGAATTTGCACCAAGACATTGCACCTATACTAACACTTGTGCTGGTTAGTGTGTTTGTTTCTGTTCTCCAAGGCAGCTTCACTTGACAAAAAAATCTGGTGGACGAGAATAGGAATATATGTGATAAAGACAAGCAAAACCTCAGTCAATGGGTCCACACTTTCTCCAATTTCAAGAGTCTGCTGTCTCTGGATAATCATTTTTTTCTGCCCTTTCCTTCAGAGCAAACATCCCCTCCCTCAACCATTTTCTGTCACCTCCACTGAAACATTTATCAAACATACTCTTTTCTCCTTTCCTCAATATGAATATTTGTAAAAACAGAAAAAACACTTATGATATCCTGTCTAGGCTACTATCACAGTTTATTTGAGGCCTTTCCTCTAACATTCTTTAACCCTTTTGGAGTATACAACAGCTGCAGGCTTATGCTTTATGGACTGTGTTTAGCAGACAAATGGAATCGTATTAACTAGAGATGGGCAAAAAAAGGCTGGGTTCAGGACTTGACTTTTCCCAAACTTGTGCCCGAATTTTAGTGCTATACTAAATAATATACAGTATTTAGTGCTATATTTCTCTCTCCTCCTGTACCTGTGTGTGCCTTGTATTGCTCATAATTATAGTAGTTGTCTATGTATACCCCTTTTTCACATGTACAGCACCATTGAATAAATGATGCTATAATACTAAATAATAACAGTAATAGTAGTAATAATAATAATAATAATGATAATAATAATAAAATTGTCGCCGTAAGGGCTAAAGGAAGCAAAATGAAATTTATTTTAAATAAAAAATACAGACACCCTTTTTTACCCATTAATTAACCCAAACATACCCTTGCAGCTCCAACGGTAATCTTCAAAGTCCCTTAAAGCTCCTCAGCTCTGCTACATCCAACCCTTGCATTGAGCTATGATGTTAAAGTGATCGTTTAGTGCAAGATTCAGCACAGAATGATAACTCTTACAATCACTGCTGTGAGAGCAATGAGGTCAGCTGAGTTCACCTGAGGTCACAGTACCCCAGCTGTGAACCCAGGTGACGTCATGCTAAGCGGTCACTTTAATGTCATCGTTCAGCACGAGGGTTGGATGAAGCAGAGCCACAGAACATCGAATGACCTTGGTTGTAGATTACGTTTGGAGCTGCAAGGGTATGTTTGGGGTTAATAAGTGGGTAGAAAAGGGTGACTTTTTTATTTAAAATAAAGGATTTTTTCTGTGTCTGTGTTTTTTAACTATTTACTTACAGGGTTGGTAATGTGGGGGTCTAAGAGAGACCTGTAAATCACCAATCCAGGGCTTGATGGCAGCTGTAAACTCACAGCTGTTATTAACCCACTATATTACCCCGATTGCCACCTGCACATGGGCAATCTGGAAGAGCCAGGTAATGCACCAGATTTGGCGCACCTAATGGTTGTGCCATTGCTGGGGTGGCTGCGGGATGCTATTCTTAGCCTGGTAGATCCCAGGGTGAGAACACCAACCCCCAGCCATGTGCTTTATCTTGGATGAGTATCAAAATTAATGGGGTCCCCATGCCGTTTTTTTAATTATTTATTTTTAATCATTTTAAACAGTCTACATGGGGTCCCCTGTATTTTGATACCCAACATAACGCACATAGTTGTGGGGTTCAGCTCACAGCCATGTGCTTTATCTGCACTGTGTATCACTATATGGTGGAACCCCACACCATTTTTTCAATTATTTATTTTTATGCTAATATGATGGCAGGTTGCTTGCCATACTCTAATATGTATGGCAACCAATCACAGATACCAACGCAGACTGTGGGGGCGCAGTCTGACTGCAACAACCAATCACAGATGCTTGATCCCATGTCTACATGGGGTCCCCTGATCAGAAAATTATTGAAAATCTGTTGATAGACCTCAAAAAAACATAGCATGCGAGATGAGCCAGGAATCTCACAGAACTGGAAGACGAGCCAGGTTTCTCACAGAACTGGAAGACGAGCCAGGAATCTCACAGAACCGGAAGACGAGCCAGGAATCTCACAGAACCGGAAGACGAGTCAGGAATCTCACAGAACTGGAAGACGAGCCAGGAATCTCACAGAACCGGAAGACGAGCCAGGAATCTCACAGAACCGGAAGACGAGCCAGGAATCTCACAGAACCGGAAGACGAGCCAGGAATCTCACAGAACCGGAAGACGAGCCAGGAATCTCACAGAACTGGAAGACGAGCCAGGAATCTCACAGAACCGGAAGACGAGCCAGGAATCTCACAGAACTGGAAGACGAGCCAGGAATCTCACAGAACCGGAAGACGAGCCAGGAATCTCACAGAACTGGAAGACTTTTCGAAGAAAGAATGGATGAAATTCCCTCAAACAAGAATTTAAACTCTTGGCTGGCTACAAAAAGCATTTACAAGCCGTGATACTTGCAAAAAGTACTACTAGCTACTTACTATGCAGGTGTCCAAACTTTTTCATTGGCCCATTTTCATTTTTGAACATTTTAAAATGTAAAAGATGACTTTTTTTGTCTAAAATACAAAGGAAATATGTCATCTGTAACTTTATACCTTTTAGAGATCATTTCATCTTCAACTCACTTAATTGTTCACAATAACAGTCATTTTGACCAGGAATGGCCAAACATTTACATGCCACTATACCAGAACATTCTTGATGAAAATCTGTTGCTATCTACCAGGATGATGAAGATGAAATGAGGGCAGATATTTCAGACAATTATGCCAAGCTCACAACCAAGAAAACTCTCAGCTGGTCCAGAGAAAGAAAAAGACTGCTTGAATGGATCACCAGATCTGAATCTAATAGAAAATGTATGGAAGAAATTAAAGCTCAGAGTTCATAGAAGAATCCACAGGACCTGCAGAATGTGAAGAGTGTTTGTGCAGAAGAATAGACCAAATTCACACTGAGCAATGAAGGCGACTAGTGTCTCCATACAGGAGGTGTCTTGAACCTTCATCACCAACAAAAGAGTTTTGTGCCATGTAATAAATGCATTTCAGTGAGTGCAATACTTTTTCCCTGTGTCATTTCGACATCAGGACACAGGCTAGACACAGACAAGACAGGTTCAGGAACACCGACATGTCATCTTAGGACACAGTCTGATCTGATCCAGGAAACTAAGGGAAGGCCAGTACTGGAATACAATGCTGGAGACGTCCAGGAACATGAGCAGTACCGACTCTGGAACACAGGCTGAATGGCGAGGAACTCAAACTGGACATCTGCACATAAGCAAAACTCATCTAATACCATACATCGGTATTAGAGGCACAAGCCTGGCACAGGTGGTAAGTCGTGTCACTCAGCAGAGGACCTCACAACCTGTGGATGGCTCTGCAGCGGAGTAGCCAGGGACCATTCATGTGGATAGTCATGCAGCTCAGCAGAGGACCTCACAACACATGGACGGCTACACAGTAGAGCAGTCAAGGACTGCACACATGGATAGTCATACAGCTCAACAGAGGACCTTTCAACATGCAGACAGCTACACAGTGGAGCAGCCAGGGACTGCACACACATTGATAGTCATGCAACAGCAGACCGAACACGTGAACAATAACAGTAACCTACTTGGGTAGGGAGAAGGAGTATAGGAACAGAGCACTAGCATGCCCAGTAACAACGGGGAAACAAGGGACAAACAGACCGGTGTTTTAAAGCTCGTCTATCTTTGTGTATCATAGACATGAATGTAGCGGAAGTGCTAATGCATGAAAAGATATACTCAGTCTGGGAATTGGTGGAATTAGTAAAAGTGGTAACCATACTGACCTAACAGATATCACATATATAGTGCACAGGTAATAATTTGTTTAGGGTGGAATATTCCATTGTACTGTAAAATATAAATGAGAACCATGATATATTCATGAAATAGACTTATTGCAGGTCCAGAATATTTCTCCTGCAGGAATTTAGACCTAAATCTGTTGTCACTGCACATAAATTTGTATTTCTTAGCAGGGCCGCCACTAGGGGGGTAGAGCTCTGCCTGGAGTCAGGGGCCCCGGGCCTGACTGCAGGGGGCATGGCCATTGGATCAGGGGAACCTGGCTGTGACACAGGGGGCATGGCCATTGGGAGCAGGGTGGCCCGCCCCCTGTCCAGCACACGCTGACGCTGCTTTGCTGGGCCCATGCAAGACGTGAGGGGGCAGGCCCCAATCTCCTCTGGGCCATGTCCCCTCAAGTCTTGCATGGGCCCCCTCTCCTGTCAATAACTGCCAACCCCACCTCCTCAACTCTTAAGTGCGCCCTGTCTCCTGTCCACCAACGCTGCTGCTTTGCGGCCCGCAAACCGGAAGTCACGCGGGCATTAGCAGGATGCAAGGGACTGGAGTCAGGACGGAGCTGCTGCTGCTGTCACCGCCGCTGCTACTGGCGCTGGTGGTGAGTATGCTCATCTGTCTGTCTGTCGTTCTCTATCTCTATGTCTCTGTCTGTCTCTGTCTGTCTCTCTATCTGACTGTCTGTCTGTCTCTCTGTCTGTCTCTCTGTCTCTGTATGTCTGTCTCTACACAGCACTATACTCTATATACAGGTCCACACTACATGCTGTTTTTGTGTATCTATATACTGTATGCATATAGTGTGGACCTGTATATACAGTAGAGTGTTGTCTGTGTATACAAGATATACAGCCGCCAGTCTCTGTATATATCCTGCACAGTCTCCAATGTGTATACATCCTGCAGCAGTCACTAATGTTCATACGACCCGCAGTAGTCTCTAATGTGCATACGTCTCGCAGCAGTCTCCATTGTGCATAGGTCCCGCAGCCGCATCCATCTTCATTGTGCATTTGTCCTGCAGCTGTCTCCATTGTGCATTTGTCTCGTAGCCATCTCCATTGTGTATACGGCCAGCAGCAGTCTCTATTGTGTATTTGCTATTGTGTACAGCCAGCAGCAGTCTCTATTGTGTATTCTCTACTGTGTATAGCCAGCAGCCGACTCCATTGTCTATACGGCCGGGCCTGCAGAAATCTCTAATGTCTATAGAGCCTGCAGCCATCTCTATTGTATATTCTCTATTGTGTACGGCCAGCAGCAGTCTCTATTATGTATCCTCTATTGTGTGTATAGTCAGCAGCAGTTTCCATTGTGTATACGGCCCGCAGCCATCTCTATTGTGTATACAGCTAGCAGCCGTCTCTATTGTGTATTCTCTATTGTATATACAGCTGTTGTGTATTCAGCCCACAGCAGTTTTAAGTGTGTGTGTGTGTGTGTGTGTAATATATAATAGATAGACAGTAGAAAAATGAAAACAGCACAACAATATAGAAAAAAGTGGACTTTATTGCCCAATGGTGTGGTAAGGAACCATCTGGATGGCTGGTTGGGAAAGCTTTGCACATAAATTGAGGTAATTTTTGGGGCTGTTCCAATTTTTCACTATAAATATAATATAGGTTTGGGTGGAGGTGGAGCATGGGTGGAGGCGAAGCCAGGTGAGGCTGGGCGAGTCTCAGGGGGGCCCCAAAATTGTGGCAGTCAGGGGCCCCGAAATTCCTAGTGGCAGCCCTGTTTCTTACTATTAGACTAATCTATTCTTGTCATTTAGAGGTGATGTAAGAGTAACATAGCAAGGTTACACATTGTGATAGAATACCAGGTGTAGCGCAGAAGAAAAGATAGTTAATAAGCAAATGACATTTACTTTTTCTATAGGTTCCTAAAAATAACAGTGTACAGAGAAGGGTTAAGTAACAGGGCAAGGGTTAATGGGCAAAGTACCCATCCCTCCGCCTTTCTTTCTCCCCAAACAGTTTATATCACCATTCAATGTTGCATCATTTTGTAACCCCAGCCCTGGTGATCTCTGGTCGGAAACATGAAAAAAATGTTTACTGTAACGTGCTTCCCCGGCCAGCAAGAAAGTAAATAGTACATTCTGCTTTAAGTGAACTTCTCATGCTCAGTGACTCAGATCTGGGGTAAGTGAGGGGGGGACAGAAAAGAAAAAAACTCAGTCAAATTGCTGGTGATAAGGGTTAAAGAACAGAGTATAAATAGGTCTCCTCGTCTTCATTTTTGTCATTAGAAACGTGAGTTGAAACTTAGAACTAGGTATTCCCAGGGCACAGGCTCTCTATTTCTCAATAGGTGCAGTGAGAAACTATTAAGGATATTTATTTTACTTTTTTTCCATCCATTTCTTTTTCATTGGACTAAAAAAAATCTATATTTGCTTAATATTTGTAGTTTAAATATTGAATTTTTTTTACATATTTTGTATTTTGCATCCTTATTTATTCTTATGGATAAAATGGAAAGACAACAAATTTCCTTAAAGGGAAGGTTTGTAGTAAGGGGGCTTTATCTCGTTGTGTTGGCTCTTACTTTCACTAAAAGGGCACTAGCCAGTCCTATTAGAGACAACAGTCCTATTCTTGGCTTTGCAGACCAAGTACGACTAAGACATCTCTATACAGACAATGAGCACACGCATCTCCATCTGCAGATCACCCCGGAAGGAAAAGTCACTGGCACCAAGGAAAAGAACTTATATAGTGAGTATATGAATGACAATTTATATTTTATTATCTATGAGTTCATGGCTATTCTTGTCTCTACTTAAAATATAAAAATTGAGGTGTGACTGTAATTATCCAGATGAACAGTCATAGAAATCCGGCTCAAACACAAGTGATTTACCGTATTTAGAAAAGGTGCGTTACAGAGCAGATGAGCAGCTAGCGCTCACAACGCGTTTCTGGTATGAGACCCTTCATCATTACCATGATTCCTAAATATAAAATCACTTGTGTTTGAGCCGGATTTCCACTACTGTTTATTTGGATTTTGTGGGCCGTGGCGAGGCTGAGATTCGGCTCCCCAGCTGAAGTGAAGGCGAATGGGGAGCGGGATCACACTTTCATTGTGCCCAAAATCTTGCTGCCAAATGTGAGCTGAGGTGTGGTGGACTAATTGGAAAAGCCTAAGAACGTCTGGTCCATAAAAATATATTTGTAATAACTCTTTTTCCACTCCGGAATGAGAAATCACCTTAGACCTCTAGTTCCCCTGTATGAAGTTCCCCAAATCTCAGCTTTTTGGTCCCAAGTGAATGTGACATATTGGGTTTGGGTTGAGTATTAGGTTAATGCTGATGAAAAGGTGAATATTTTGGGAATGTGTTATACAGCATTTCTTGTGCTCACGATGACTCTGCAATCAGGCTTCGACCTCCCTCCGTGAGCTGACTCTAAACTCTACCAATGCCAAAAACAGCTGTACAACATTAACACAACAACAAAAATACATGAAACATCCAACAAGGAAAATGATCTCATGTGTCATAACGGAAGTGCAATACAATAACCCTCCATATTTCAAAGTCACGTTATTATAATTATTCATTTCTCAAACACCATTGGTTCCATGGTGAAGGATCTAGTTGTCATTGATTCATACTCCATAGAGTTCTCTGCATTTTATGCATCTTACTTTACTTCCTTTAGGGAGAATAGGCTGCTGACACAATCAAAGTCCAGGGTTCGTCTGCTGGCGGCTCTTATTATGTATTATACCAATATTTGTATTTATGGTACTAAGTGCTGTATCACCAGCATTACATCAGACACATGACATAGTGCACTCCTGACCGTCCGTAAATGAGCAACACCGTGGATTACCGTGGTTAAATTGTAGATAGGAATGAGATATGTGGGAATAATGAAGAATAGTAGTTTTATGATTGAGATTGTCAATGGATGTTTGACTCAATGGTTCTAGGGTTTATCTAAGTCTCTACATGGTCTGGATCCTTTCCAAAATAAGAGCAGATCGTGCTTATTTACTTACTCCAAGATGACATAGATGGCTATAGACAGAAGTTCCAATGTACCATGGCTTTGGAGGAGAGAAGATTGACTGATAACACAAGATGTCTGTCACTTGCACTCAGTGTGGTAGAAGGTGCATAGGTCACAGACTCAGGACCATGGTCAGTAGCTGTGATGTTAGTAAGAGACAGGGTGGGACATTTTCATTTCTCAATGGTAATGCTTTTGTGACTAATCCTTCTATAAAGGATTTTGAAAGGATTAAGATTTTACCTAACAGGTCACTGCTGTTTAAAAATAATAATTGGAGCTTTATTCCGCCATTGCTGCTCCACCGCTGCCCTTGACCTTGTTGACAGGCGTGGCTAAAAGACATATCATCTCTGCAGCCAAGTGTTGGCCTCAGGGTTGATACCAGGGGTGTAACTACAACAGGTGCAGGGGTTGCGATCGCACCCGGGCCCCTGAGCCTAGGGGGTCCCAAAAGTCCCTTTGGCCTATAGAAAAAGACTATTGCTGTTAAAGATTTGTAAGCCCGTTGTAGCTTTCGCATCGGGGCCCATGAGCTTCAAGTTACGCCACTGGTTGATACCAAGCTAGTCAGCAAGAAACCACTGGATCCAGTGATAGGCTGCAGAGGTCTTGGGCCCTGTAGTCATGATGTAACAACTGCAGACGGGAGCAGGGGAGGAGCGGACAGGCAGGACTCGAGCTGTGCTGGGCTTACAATGCTCTCATTGTATAAACACTAGATTTTCCTCCTTTTCTTTTCTTTAAATACATATGTGGTCAATACAAAGGACGAGCACATGACATATTCTCTCCGAAGACATACTAAGGACCAGGGAGCAATCACTGTGGATGGAGAATAGGAGATTCCGGCAGCTAAATAGGAAAGGGTTCTTTACAGTTAGAGTAATGAGGCAGTGGAATTACCGCAAGAGGTAGTAATGGCCGAAACTAAAAAAGGGCTGGATGATTTCCTCAGTGCACATAACATTGTGGGTTATAGACTCTGCAATTTAATAACAAACAAATGTGTAATTGGTGGAGGAAGGTGTCTTTTTTTCAACCTATGCAACTATGACGTCAGACTTTGCTTTTAAACCCAATCCAGAGTTGTAATATTCAACCTTCAACATCATTTTAATTAATTGATCTTTCAGAACTAATACCAGATTTTATTCTTTAGGTTTGCTGGAAATTAAAGCTGTAAAACCAAGTATTTTGGTGATCCGAGCTCTGAAAACGACACGTTATCTGTGTATGGACTCCAGGCACCATTTGTACGGATCGGTAAGTGTCAGATGAATGTGTATTACCATCATCGATGTCTATAATGCTAAAGGGCTTGATTTTCTCCAGAAAACGTCCCTTATATATCAGAAAGACTGAAAGACCTCTAATGATTTATTACTGACTGGTTTGGGGCCATAATCTGAGACAACATAGCAAAAAAGAACCAAACTAAATATATATGACCTTTATGATTAGAAGTTACTACTATTGTCAGGAAATAGGAAAACAAGTCTTTAAAACTATATGGTTATTGACCTTTTTTTTATAATTTAGATAAGATAGAAAAGTTATGTGCCCTGATCTTTGAAACTAATATCCCTTCAAAATGTTTGCCAGAAGTTATTATTTTATTTTGCAATTGGACCTCATTGGAAACATGTATAACCAATTATAATAAATATATTCTCATGACTCATTTACCCTACTGCCCCTTACACCCACCAAGTCTTCGTTCTCCCGGGAAGACGGGCGTGTGGTCACAGCACTCCAGCTAGGTTTACTCCTTGAGTCTAACTTATAGTTTCCCCTATCCAATGTGAACCAATGGACCAGTGAAACAGCAAAATAAGTTGTGTGTTCTGTAGTTGCCAAATAAAACATTAATAGAGGAAACATTTTCCAAAAGATTGCCCCGCTTGAGAAGACAGCTCCTATCTAGACCAGACTACAAGTGATGCTAATACCATGCATATCGGTCATCTTCACTGAGAGGACTACCCTCTAGAAAATCGTTTTTCACTTAAGGGGTTTCTTGTTAATAAAGTTGATGTTAATCAATAGACCTTGGAATAATAATAATTTCCACAATTAGATGTGTTTAAAAAAATGTTCCTGTGCTGAAATAATCTTATATATGTCACAAAAAAAGAAAACAGACCAGCGGCACTCACCATAGTTGAATCTTCTGTTTATTTGACGATTCCGACAAAATTACATGAGGAGATTGTGCTGTAGGGGAGGGAGGTGCAGGGACGTCAGGTGGACGACGGTGACCGTTTCGCAGCAGAGTCAGGACCAGTTGAAGCAGCTGTCCGCTGAGAAACGGTCACCGTCATCCACCTGATGTCCCTGCACCTCCCTCCCCTACAGCACAATCTCCTCATGTAACTTTGTCGGAATCGTCAAATAAACAGAAGATTCAACTATGGTGAGTGCCACTGGTCTGTTTTCTTTTTTTGTGATATAATTACACTTACCCATAGCGGGCACCACCTGATATTGTGCTATCAATCATTTGGACTGTTTTACCACGGATAGTGCCCAGTTCTCTTTACCTCTGTGCTTAGAATCTTATATATGTGTCCCTGCTATGTACTGTGTAATGGATGTGTCTGACTGTACAGGGACATGGTCTTATCATACCACATCTCCTGTGCTGAGATAATCTAATATATGGGTCCCTGCTATGTACTGTGTAATGGATGTGTCTGACCGTACAGGAACATAGTCTGATCATACCACATTTCCTGGGACGGGGAGGACACAAAAGGATGTACAAACATTACAGCACAGGGTCACAGATTATTCTTTATGTAGGATTAAACATTTTTTGACAAACAGGCAGGGAAATGTTTTACCTTGCAAAAAATAATCATCTATAACCCCATGTTGTAATGTAATGTAATGTATGTATACTCTTTTCCTTCCCACCTGTCAAGGAGATGTGGATTGATCAGGCCATGTCCCTGTGCAGTCAGACACATCCATTACACAGTACTTAGTAGGGACACATATATAAAATTATCTCAGCACAGGAGATGTGGTATGCTCAGACCATGTCCCTGTACAGTCAGACACATCCAATACACAGTACATAGCAGGGACACATATATAAGATTATCTCAGCACAGGAGATGTGGTATGCTCAGACCATGTCCCTGTACAGTCAGACACATCTGTTACACAATACATAGCAGGGACATGTATATAAGATTATCTCAGCATAGGAACATTGTAGAAATTTTTATTATTCCAAGATCTATTGATTAAAACTAACTTTGTTCATGGGAAACCCCTTTACGTTTTCCAAGTTGTCGCCTACAGTATTTAACGTGTAGCATTATTCTATGGTTGTTGGTAAATAACAATAAATTGCGCTAAACCGATAGTAATTTTTTGTTTAATGGCTATATTAACAGATGGTTTATAAAGAAGATGATTGCAACTTCCGTGAAGTGCCGCTAACAGACGGATACAACCTGTACTACTCAGAAAAACACCCTGCTGCCCTCACCCTTACTCCAACCAAAGGAGGGCACCAGTCGGGCAAGCAGATGGTTCGCTTCATGCCCCTGGAGAGCTCCATACCCTTGGAAGCACTGCATGCAGAAGATCATGCTTACGATGATCAACCTGGAAGCTACTTAGACTCGGAAGATCCTTTTTACATGATAGATAAGTCCAACATCTTCAGTCCAAGCCTGGATTCATAGTCAGTAAAGACACTATTGCTCACATCTTATAAAGAGGGTTTCGCCATTGACCTTAATTTAAAGAACAAAAATCAAGAATGTTTAAAGAACTGAAGGCAATTAACAAAAGGAGAACTAATATCTAAACAAGAGACACATACATGGAGAATGTGGTCGTTTATATCCAGTGAACTGTCCAATCTCACAAGGAAGATGAGGCCCAAAGCCAACTCAAAACTGCAAAAATGCCCTAATATTACTGCATCACAACGTGAATACAGCTAATGCTGCACATGTAAGCCTGCTGACTGTACTCTTATGGTCCAGTATGGATCACAGGAGGGATCACAGAACTATATTGTAGGTGTTTTCTTCTTTTGTAGGATGGCTGAGATACTTGAAGACTTTTAGAATTGTGTTCAAGACTTTTATAACCTGACGCCTCCATGCCCAGATCTGATGTTTGGAGAGATACTCAGTTTAGGAAAGTTCAGGTCCAAGATTTAGAAGATCAAGTTGACGTCCAAATATGTCCTATTGTCATGTGGAATATTAGTTTTATTTTATTTATGTAACTATGAGAGCTGAACATCTTACAAGACTTTACCCTTTGTGTGTTCTTTAATCGTGACCTGCTGTTCTCCTTATGAAATGTCCCAGATATTCACATTGACTGAGCCTGATTTATACACTGTTGCTTTAATGCATTTTTTGTTACGTCAAAACCGGTATTGGGTCCAAATAAGTGGGGAAGCATTTCACCTGCTCCAGGTACACAAAGACATGAAATACTGAAGCAACATTGATGATGTAGGTTCTGAAGCAGTGGCGTAACTTTAGGCCCATGGGACCCGGGGCGAAAGCTCCAATGGGGTCCCAAATTATTGCAAATCTTTAATAGTATTAGTCTTTTTCTATAGGCCAAAGGGACTTTTGGGGGGCCCTCTAGGCTGCAGGGCCCGGGTGTGATCGCAACCCCTGCCCATATTGTAGTTACGCCCCTGTTCTGCAGCCATGATACTGCAGAAACCACCAAAAAGTAAGAAAGCCTTAAAATAAATAAACCTGAACCTGATGACTTTGATAGCAGTATCTTATTGGGGCATGCAGAAATCCATTAGCACATTGTAGAAGTCATATTGGAATTTTCAGCCATAGATATTTGGGTGAAGTATCGGCCATGTGTGGACATACCCTGGGACAGTCAGGAGACAATCAGCAATGATTTTGTGCAGTCTGTCACTACTTTTTGTTGTGTAATGTATGTGCTTTTTTGTAACTATATGTTCTATTTTATTTATTTATCATATTTATTTATTGTTATTTTACAATAATAATTATTTTATTTATTGGTTCATCATGTACAGATATTATTTATTTAAATAAAAATGGGCAATCTATTTTTGAAACCGAGTATTTGTATGTGTCATTGTATAGTGTTTGTTCCAGTGAATTACCGGGTTCTTCTGGAGGTGGAGGGAACTCATGGAGTTGTATCTACTTCCCACATCACATAAGCCTAGCATTGTATTCATGGCAGTCTGTGTGTGACTATTTCTGTCTATTTTGAGTGGCACTGTTCCTGTTGAGGCCCGGTGCCCTGCCGCTCCGGCACCTTGCTGTGCTGACGGGTTCCTGATTGTGTGTGGTAGTCTGTGTGGAGCACCCTCATTCGGCAGCCATCTTCTTATCCTTAACCATAGGGGCTGACGCATAAGAGTTCTTGGAAGTTAACTTGACTAAATAGTTTGTCGCCACATATAACATGAGGCACTTCTTTCTTTATCTGACTCTAACGGCACATGACACCCTATGAGGGATCCCATTCTGCCTATGCCGGCTGTTTTCATCACACTTTCTTCCTTCTTCCAACCAAGCTCGCCCACCGGCCTGCCATCCTTCTAGCCCTGGAGTAGTCCCGCATCAGTATTCCCCATGGAAGGACATTCTGATTGCTCAGCTTCACATTAGATAGGAACCGTGGGCATAGATATTTGGGATTCATCTGGGCAGTGGTAATGGAAGTCACACAGCAGCACTTCAGATCCTTGTCTCATATGGTGCCTTTCCTTAACGCGTAACCGCTGTTTCAATTTTTAAATAATAATAATGTAAAGCAAGTGATTATAATAAACTTTCAAATATACTTTATTAATTAAATTTGGAAGGAAAGCATTCAAAAACCTTTCACAAGATGTCCCCACTAGATTGTGTCTGAAACTCATGTGGCGCCCTGCATCTACAGGTACCCACAGGCCTTCCTAGAACACAGATGAAAATCCACATTAGGTACACCAGTACAACCAACACCTTCCACCGCAGCACAGTAGGGGGAGCTCAACTTGCTGCCCTTAGGCAAGATCCCCTATAAATACTGATGCTGGGGAGGAGTTAGTCAGAGTGTGCAGACGCTAGGAGAGCTGCAAATCCGTCCTGGTGATCGGTGCCGTGTTAGGCCCGAACCGGTGACCCTGAACAGCCTCTGAGCAGTCCTGCCAGGCCCATGAGTGGGGACAGAAGGCAAAGAGAGAAAAGAGGAAGGAAAGTGGGAACCGAGGAGCCAGAATAGGTTCGCTCAAACAACACACCGGACACCAGGCCCTGCGTCTCCAGGAGAGCTACACGCCCAGCAGAGAACCCCGGCAAACCGCGGAGACTTCAGTCACCTGGTCACCTGCTTAATCACCGTTCAGGGAGCCAGACACTGTGGAGTGAGAAACGGTGGTAGTCATCAGAGGTGTCCCGTTGACAGCACAGGTGAAGAGAGAGAGAGAGTAGTGGAGGCCAGCCAAGTTCTACACGGAGCAGGGGCTTCAACACGGGGAAAAGAGGACATGGAGGCCTTACACCCACTTGCTGTGGAGATTCAACTGTGTTTCCTGGTCACCCGACAGTGTTTCGGACTTTTACCTGCTATACCACCAGTAAAAGGTAAAGAGATATTCAACAACGTGTGTGTTCTTCACTCCCTGTCCCCCTTACCTGCAAAGACTATCCTGTTAATCCACAACCTAACCTGGCCAAACCCCTACTCCATTCCTCAATATCAACACTGCCCCGGAGGTTTAGCTCTACCTGTAGGGAGCTGCTCCACCCTAGCCGCAATACCACCACCCTGCAGAGGACTGTGGCGGCACTGGTGTCTAGTCACCAGGTACTACAGGTGGTCTCACAAGACAAAAACTTAACCCCTTGTACATACTAAAACAACCCTTTCTTGTGGACTGTCCCCCGGGGTCACGGATCTGGGCAGGCCACCAGTGATATCCCCACCGAAACAGAGGGCCCAGACATCCGAGTTCCCATACACTAGGGTGTTACATTCATTCTCACTGAGATCCATCTTCAACTTCTCACACACTGAATACGGCCATATAAGGGAGGGGGCATGGCCTACACAATGTCTCTGTATAATGTGGCTGAAGCTGATCTGTATTGTCAGTTTACATCCTGCAGACACAGTGTGAGCTCATCAGGCTGTGGCCACACAGCTCTTGGCTGTGTGATCTTATCTGACTCCTCCCCATTCACATCGACCCTCCTCCTCAGTGCAATTAGCTGATAACAATGGGCAGAAATATGAATGGATGAGTCAGATAAGATATCACCTGACCTGTGTGACTGCTGACAGCTTGAGCTCACACTGTCTCTGCATGAAACCTGGGATACTGATAATTAGTGGACGCTGTTTAGGCCCCCACCCAGCATATATCAGGTTTACAATCAGCCTAGGGGGACATCTTTTGGAAGGATTTTAAATGTTTTTTCTATGAGAATTCTCTTATAAAGTATATTTGAAAGTTTATTAGAATCACTTGATCCACATTATTATTAAATAAAACTTTAAAGGGTGGTTACACTTAACTGCTTTAACCTTTACCACAATATCTCTCACTCTCCTCAACACTAGTCCCTCCCCCAAGGAGCTGGACCTGACATTAACTGTTTCCATTACTCACAAAGTCCATCTATATAACATTCTTCTATTTTACATTACTTCACATGAATGACATCCTAACACTTTTCCTCACACTGCATCCTACTTAGTATTCTACACTCTGCTACCTCTGTTAAAACCTGTCATATTCTAAAGTTTATCTAACTAATATACTTTACTACACATTGTTCTCATGACCTGAACACATGTACATCACTTAACACATTGCACTACATGTAGCCATACACTTTACATTTCAAAAAGCTACACCACCCTTGTATGCTTTAATATGAGGGATATGGGACCCCTGTTCTTGTGATCCATGGAGATCACAGCAATTGGACCTACACTTAGCAGTTAATCACCCAGCATATATATGACATTGATGATAATTGCTTAAAGTGTTAATGTCATTTCATTGGAAAAAAAAAAAAACAATACTGCACTGGTTGTTAATGAGGGGTCACATGGCAGCTAAGATAATGATTATTTATGCCATATGACTGATTTTCACACATTTTTCTGTGGAGTTTTAAAAGCTGTGTTTTCTCTCTGTGTGGGAGTGGCCAACAGCTAATAGCACCATATGTGAGAGCAGGTTAGTAGTGAACTGTGTGGGGAGCCAGCCCGTGGCCCTGGTGGTCGCTGAAAAAGAAGTTTAAAAAATAAATAAATAAATAAAAGAGTTCATGACGCCACCCACGATATCTGGTAATGATACCAGCGCTGCTGCAGACCTCCGGGATGATGGTGAGGGAGCCAGTTGGTGACGCTCCCCGTAGGTGGAGCGGGATCCCCGGGGCAGTGATGAGATGAATAGAGAACTCACACAGGGAGGCGGCTCGTCAGGTGAAGATGCAGGCAGGCTGACAGTCTGTGGGAACAAGAGTATGGCTCCTCCGGTGCAGGCTTACACCACACAGTCTTTGTTTCTGAACCGGGTTTTACTGGTGACTCAGGCAGCAAAACAGTCTTTACACACAGTCAACGGGTACCGCTGGCCTGGGTGGTCACCAGAGGATTAGGATGTCTCACTGGGGCCCTCTGTGATGTGCCTGCCTGGTGCTTTCACCTGTCCTTACTGTGCTCTACCACTGTTCCTTCCTTGTGCTCCTGCGCTCAGAGCCCACCGCCGGTCCCCACGGATCCTTGTGGACGACTCCTGATTTTACGGGCCTCTGGACCCTATAAGGGGCCTTAGGGGATTCATGCCAGGTTGGCCGTGACCTCAGAAGAGGCCCGTGCCCTCCGGTTTCTGAGGCTCGGTGGTAAATGCCTGCACCACCTCGGAGCCGGTCCTCCAGTTTTGGACTGGATCCTTCCGTCCGGAGACGTACCGGCACGGATTCAAGTGAACCTCAATACCCTAGGATCCCCTTCTTTCTCCGGGCCACCTGTACTGAGGTGCCTCCCGCTGCGCTTCCTGCTGGGTCCTCCTCCAACTACCTTCTCTCTCTGACTCACTTTCCCGTTCTCCACAGCTCACCTAAGCTCCACTCACCGGGACCGATTCCCTAGCAATGGATTAACCTATTGGTCCCCTGACCTAAGGTGTGTGGATGCGTGTGGTGAGGGTCCCCTATTGACATCCCAGTCCCCTGGTCACAGGGATACTACACACTCTAGTCTGTGTGCAGTACCCCTCTGTGACGTCCCAACCAGTGGGGTGTCACAAAAGATTTTTCTCATGATGCACCAGTTTTCTGGAATGCACTACCCCAAACATTGTGACTAACTTCTAGCCCCCAAGGTTTTATGCGTGCCATAAAAACATATCTTGTTAGACAATCCTATCACCTCAACTCTCTAACCTAACTTTCGCCTCTCTCCTGACCCATCCTTCTAAATGTCAAATATAATCTGCCCCTTCCTATTGATCTGTATTCACATCCTCCATAAAACTAATAGCACATAGCTCAGGCAGCTTAGGATCGCACAGGGAACGCCCTGTGCGACTTATTCAGGGTGAAGAGGTTGCAGATTTGTAAGTGGATAAAGGTCTTTTTGGCAATGTTGCCCCACTCATTTTTTACACAAAAGGACCTCTAGAAAGGATTTCTGAGGGTGCAGGGACAGGTATTCATAGGGTTGGGAGGTGATTTGGAGTGGTCAGGTTCCCTTTAAAGTGGTTGTTGCACGATGGAGTATGTTAGTAAATAGTGATGAGCGAGCACTCCCATGCTTGGGTTCTCGGTACTAGAATTGAGCAGACCGGCGCTCTGATGGGCTCCACTCATGTAATGGAGGTCAATGGGTAACTCAAGCATTTTTACAGACGTTATTCCGGAAAACTGCTAAATGTTTCCCATTGACTTCCATTATATATGGTACGTGAGTCGAGCCCATCAGAGCGCCTGTCTGCTCATTTCTAGTACTGAGAACCTGAGCATGGTAGCGCTTGCTCATCACTAATCATAAATCAATAATATGCTAATACTAACGTAGCCTACCAATACTAACATATGCTACCAATTCCTATCACTGTAACCTTGGTTGATCCTTTGATAAAGGCTCAATCATATAAAGAGAACCTGTCACGTCTGATAACGCTATTAAACTGCAGATATGGGATTAACATGCTGGTTAATAGCTTTATGGAGGTGCCTGGCTAAAGTACTGGAAGTGCAAGTAGAAAATTACTGTCACTTTATTCCTCCCTTTAGCCACCAGCTTTCAGTCATGCAGTCATGCCTGGAGCAATTACACTGACCAATCACAGCTCTGAGAGTGGCAACTGTAACTACGCCCCGGTACTGACTGACAGCCAGCTCTGGACTGACGCACGGCAGAATGCTGGAGCTTTCTATACTGCTGCTCTCAGTGCTGTGAGCGGTGACTGTAATTGCTCTGGACACACCTGCTTAACTAAAAGCCGGCGGTTCCCAGAAGAGATAAGATTCATTGTCTTTCAGGTGCCGCACTTTTAGTACCTCCATAACACTTATTAGTCTGCAGATTAACCCCATATATTCAGGTTAATAGCGTTATTGGACCTGACAGACTCCCTTTAAGAAATTACCAAATAATATTACAGCAGTTAAAAATCATTCAAGGTAACAATTTAATTTGAAGTTAAAAAGTAAATATACCACAGTGTATCACAAGACATGATGACATTGCTACATTGCTTCCTCCTTATCAACATGCTAATTACATTCCTTATGAAACTCTCACCATGTCCTGTTATGCAATCATTCATTAAAACTTCTGTATAATAGCTAAACTTTCTGAAACAGGTCCTGACATGTCTCTGTATTACTATAAAAGACCCAGATCTAAGCATGGCTTTTAAACAGCTGTAAATCTTAGACTTGCATAATCTGCACAGTCTGGAAGTGACGTTATGTCATTATCCTTAGTCATTGTAGACATAGAGCTGCACGTGAACGTTCATTAGGCTGAAATAGAACAGTGGTGTAATGTGCGTTTCCAGTGCCCTGGTCAAGGCGAGTATTTCGTGCCTCCAGATTGGACAGCTGTCAGCCTAAAGGCCACTTTACACACACCAACTTCTGTGACCAACTTCTGAACAGATCTCTGGTTGCAGTGAAATCATGGACACATTGCTCCATTTTGTGGCTGTGTACAAATAGAGCAATTTCACTGCAACCAGAGATCTGTTCCGTGTGGCATGCAACTGCTATGCGAGTGTGTGATTTTTTTCTCAGCTAACATCCTAGTGGTGTTCGTCTGACATCCGTGTCTTGTGCATGTGTCATGCGATTTTAACATGGCATTTCTCATACTGTATAAAGTTAGAAAAGAGTAGACAGATAGGATAAAATAGATAGATTGAATAAAATAGACAGATGATAGATAGATAGATAGATAGATAGATAGATAGATAGATAGATAGATAGATAGAATAGCTAGATCGTGCTTACCAGTCTCCCGCTGTTACTTCCAGGGCCGCCTATTAAGCTACTTGCATATTCACTGCACTGTCAGGCAAACAGCCAATCACAGAAGCTCACACTCTGGGACTCAGTCAGACTGGATTTCCTCAATCTGGACAGTGATTCTGCTTGGTTGCCTTAAGGCCACTTTACACACACAGATATCAGTGACCAACATCTGAACAGATCTCTGGTTACAGTGAAATCATGGACACATTGTTACATTTGTACACAGCCACAAAATGGAACTTTGTGTCCATGATTTCACTGCAACCAGAGATCTGTTCAGAAGTTGGACACAGATATCTGTGTGTGTAACGTGGCCTATACACATAATGGTACCTTTACATGCCGCTACGGAAGGTTAGAAACAACCGGGTGTCGGAGACAATTGTTTCTTGCACGGTCAAAACACCGCGATGTAGAGGCGTGTAAATCAGGTTGTTGCCACCGGTCACTGTAGACACCTGTTTCCCAGCTGTGCTCAAAAACAGGTAGGTATAAACCCTATGGTAGCGGCGTCTAAATGAGGTACGGGAAGGTTTTTTCGTCACCTAGTTAACTCCCTGGGGCGTGACACAGGCTCTGGGTTACCGCGCCCCTTCAGCGATCATTGGTGGAAGCTCCTGCGTTACAATTGGTTGTCGCTGCATAGGGCGGCATATTTAAGGAGCTGACCAGTCACACTACACAATTGCAATAGCATCATATATTAGCCAGCCTTCCTGCGCTGGTTGCCCAATCATGATACTATTGCATTGTCCAATCATTGTACGAGCGTCTCGTAAACCACAATTCTGGCACGCCTATGTGTTGTCCCTGCTGCACCAGGTCCGCCCATATTACCTTGTGGTAGCAGCGTGTAAATGAGGGACGGTGCTCTACAGAAGGTAACTTGAGCACCTGGCGGTGCCTCCAGAGATAGATTAAACCTTCTGTAGAGCACCTTGTAGCGGCGTGTAAAGGCGGTATCGGGTACCGTTAGGAACCGTTGAAACGTGCTCGTGCACGTGAGACACCCGGTTGTTTCTAACCTTCCATAGCGGCGTGTAAAGGTACCTTTAGAGTATGGCAACAAAGCAGACGTTATAGGGTGTTAAATGAATATTGAAGAAAAAACTCGTGGGGCTTCGCAGCATTTTTAAGTCTAGCCCAATGAAAGCCGACATCTGCGAGCTGCCACCTTCAGCTGCCAAATTGGCTGGCAAAAATAAATCTCCAATAATGCAGATTTTGGATGAGAAAAAAGCATACAACACACGTTAATATGTTCTGACGCATTACATTTCTGAGCTTCCCAGCAAAGTCAATGAGTTTTCAAGATTTCTCATTGGGGGGCCAATATCTATCTCATGTGAATAGCAAAATTTAGGCTTCTTCCTGAAGAAGTGACCACATGAAGCGTCCGTTGAGTGGACAGATACGGCAGAATTGGGCAGGAAATTAAAATCTATCAATAATATAGGAGTATAGATAACTGTCTATCCACGCTCTGTAACATTTAGCTATAGCAGCATGGAGTGCCCGGATGCACTAAGACACCAATAGGCATTAAATCTTCTTACCCTGAGAGACTAACTTAAATAAACGGAAACAACTGAGGGCTTTAATATTGTAATTTATAGTTATTTAAAACATATATTACTCTATACGGTGTTGAGGAACTACTGCTATATTCTTTATATCTCATAAAGTCCCAATAAAACACATGTACGTTCTTGGGAGTAACGGGAAATAATGTGGAAGACTTCATCGGGTTTGAATACTTTTTCAAGAGACTGTAAATGAGTCTAGAGGCCGCTGATACTCAGGGATTAAGTCTTCCCACCCGCTGGACTCATATGTATATAATTTTACATGCTGGTATTTGTAAAAAAAAATCTATTTTTGTTTATCACAAATACTAAGGCAAAAACATTCAGATGTGTTTTTTTTCTTGAAAAAAACAGACATTGTTCATCATTGTCCAGAATGTGATTTTGATCCATTTTTGGTCTCAGTAATTGCTTTTACCATCATAGTGGTGAATGATCGATTTTTTAATGCTAAAATCAAATATGTAGGTTTGGAAAGCGAATATGTATGTTTTGTGCAGTTTATTTTTTTTAATATAGCTCTTAAAAAGTTAAAGCCAAGTGCATCCAACATATAATTTCTTCCTATCTACTTCTCTTGCCACTCCTGACTTAGTTCTAAAAACTGCGTATATGATTGGGAGAAATAATGATGACACCAGGAGTCAATAGGAGAATAGCTATGGGCAAAGCAATTCTGAAGTCACTGGACAAGGTCTTCACATCAAGGAATATTTCACTGGTGATGAAGACACGGCTCATACATAGTCTACTCTTTTCTGTAGTAACATATGGATGAACAACCTGGAAGATAAAGGAATGAGACAGAAAAATCAACGCCTTTGAAATGTGGTGCTGGAGAAGGATGTTATCAATACCATGGATGGCAAGAACAACAAACTAATCCATTTTAGAAAAAAATCAAGTCAGGCATGTCACTCGAGCAAGGATCACCATGCTACGTTTTTGAATACTTTGGACGCATCATATGAAGAGAACAATCACTGGAGAAGGACATCATGGTCGGAAGAATAGAACTAAGGTGAAGAGGAAAATAACTGTGGAGAAGACACTGGTGAACATATCTAGGCTTGGAGAAGACCCTGGTGGACCTATTTAGGCTTGAAGATCCTGGTGGACGTATCTAGGCTTAAAGAAAACCCTGGTGGACGTATCTAGGCTTTGAAAAGACTCTGGAGGACTTATCTAGGCTTGGAAAAGAAACTGGCAGACTTATTGAGACTTGGAGAAGACCCTGGCGGACCCATCTAGGCTTCCTGAAGACCCTGGCGGACCTATCTAGGCTTCCACAAGATCGATCTTCCTACCGAGGGTTCATCCATCATGTCGCACTGGCTCGAGATTGAGCTGAAGGTCGTTAAAATGAAAAAATAAAAACACTGGAGAATTATTAGAGTGGATCCAAAATACAATATTTTTGACTTAGTTTCTTTCAACCAAAGTCATTTGTAAATTAAGAAGATGGAACAGAATGATGCTGGATCACAAACTGTATGTTGACATTGATACTGTTTTTTAACCAAAGGACTGAATCCACAAGTAAGGTAAATTATAAGTTAAATAATTCTACTATTCCTCTACTAATGTAGTCTTCAGATTGGGAGCCCTATACACAGGGGCGTAACTACAATAAGTGTAGGGGTTGCAATCGCACCCGGGCCCTGCAGCCTAGGGGGCCCCAGAAGTCCCTTTGGCCTATAGAAAAAGACTAATACTATTAAAGATTTGCAATAATTGGGGGCCCTGTTGGAGTGTTTGCATCGGGGCCCCTGGGCCTGAAGATACGCCACTGCCTATACACTAGACTAATCTTTAAGTGATGTGCAAATACATTTTTCAGTGAGAAGGAGACTGGAATTCTACTGCCATCAATTAGATGTAGCAATCTTAAATATTAATGTTGACCTTTGCCAACATGGCTTCTGGTTGGTGTCTCGTAATGCATTTTGTTTGTAGCAGGTCATAACAAACTTACCATCAGCAGCCAAATACAAAACCAACACTGCACTTGGTAGGATGCAGTCAGACCCCATTATGTAGACCAAGCCCAGGTGCAGGCAGATAAAATCACCATCTACCTACAAAGACATGTGGGAGGTGACTTGCCATGCATATATTGGTCCTGCATAGGACGTCATTCACACTGATACACATGATGCGGAGTGTCTGATAGCCACCCATCGGTCCTGCCACCTGACCAAACGGGTCGCCCAGTACGATGGATCCGCACCACTGGATGAACGGCGCCCGAAGGGGCCCAACTGCACCCCGCAAATGATAAAAAAGTGCAAAATATTTTTATGATCAACAAAAAACCTTTTATATGGGGTATTGGTTCATGTATTGGCCAAAACACTTAAGCTTGTAATCCACGTCACGGATCCCCACGCTTACGAGTCCTAACAAAATATGTACAAAGACTACTCGTAAAGGCAGCATCAGAAAAAAATTACCGTCAGCAGCCAGATACAAAACCAACACTGCACTTGCAGGATGCAGTCAGACCCCATCATGTAGTGCAAGCCCAGGTGCAGGCTGATAAAATCACCATCTACCTACAAAGACATGTGGGACGTGACTTGCCATGCATATATTGGGACTGCATAGAACGCCATTCACACTGTAGCAGGTCATAACAGCCAAAGCATGGTCTACTAACTACTAAAAGTACTTTTTATGAAAGGTTTAAATAATTCTGAAACTGCAGGAATCATTTATAGAGGCATTTTGCATTGCATTTGGAGACACCACTTATTATATCAGTTGTGTTAATGTGGCACCCCATGGGTTAATGTGCCACAATAACATCACATGGGTTCTCTCCCCCACTACACACTGACAAACACTACCACCTCTGGGCAAGAGGGGGAGCACCACCTGCTCCCTTATATACTCTTGTCCATGAGGAAGGAGCTCAGAACAGCTCAGGAGACCGCTCAGCACGGTGCAGTGCTGAGAAGAGAGCAGAGTTAGCTCAGTGCAGACCTAGCAAGGGTCAGAGGGACAAGGAGAACGAAAGACAGAGGAACACGTCTGGGAGCTGGAGTGATACCATCACTTGCCCCAGAAGTACGCACAGAGACGGACACCGGATCCGGTACTGTGTCTGGCACCCACAGCACAGTGAATCCAGGAACAGTGGGATCTCTAGATACCCCCTAGTACCAGAGCGAATCAACACGGAGGGGTCAGCACAGCATAGAGGACTCAAGTTGCCTAGCCAAGTGGTACCAGCAGAATACAGAGAGACGTGAGGAATCCCAGCAGCTTAGCTAGAAGCAGCCGCTCAGGACACACACACAGTGCAGCACAAGGAAGTCAACGACCCGGACAGGGTGTGGGAAGAGAGCTCAGCCCATTACAGACTCCGTGGACTATAATCTGAAATAATATCAGCAGTAAAGCCTTGGAAAACAGCTTTGGAGTCTGTGTATTGATTGCGACCTTTGCTCCAGATACAGCACAGAGACAATTCCTCCCTACAGATCCAGCCTGTCAGCTCTGCAGCATCAGGAGAAAGAGGAAATTGCAGTGTCTACCAAACGTGAGTGTGTGTGTCCTCCAACCCTTCTCCACCATCTATAACCCCAATAGACTTTAACACCCTTACTGCCCCGGGGGATACAGTTCCCCCCACTGGAACTATACCATCCCCGCTGCCGTTCCATCACCCCCGGAGATTCTGCAGCAGCGGCGGCCCCATCACTGGCCGCACCAAGTGGGTGGCGTCACCCGTGACAATCCCCTTGTAAATAATTCCCCCCTTTTATTGTGAGGGCCCAGGGACACGGTCCGGACCAAGTCACCCGTGACATCCCCAGCCACCGACCGGTCCGGTACCGAGTACCCTCGTCCCGCCTGGGGCTCCACAACAAGCTATTTAACGAGACGCTGTCACAACAAGAGATGCTATCCACTGGCAGAAATAAGGTTACATTTCAGGTGAATAGTAATTAAACTCTCTGTGGCCTGCCTAGTAGGAGAGAAATAAAAGGGAGGAAATGAAGATTTATTCTCCCTGCTGCCTCTCTTCCTGCCTTTGGAGTGCTGTAGAGAGCTGTAACAGTCGCACTGTAATCACTGCTCGGCACATAGACTGACAGCCTGCTCTGCAGCGTGTGTGCAGTATGTGTGTGCAGAACATGCTGTCAATCAAAGTGCACCGACCCTATGGCTGGAAATAAGCAGTGGCTGGGAGTATAAGGGTACGGACACACTGGCGTGAAAGTCGGAGGACTGTGTCGAACCGTGTCCTGGGGGACTATTCTTTTAAAAAGGGGGGATATTTACAGGGGATTATATACAGTTTGTTGTCGTGACGCCACCTGCAGTTTCTGGTGAATTGCACCAGCGCCGCCACAGTCCGCCGGAGGTCAGTGGTATCGTGGGTGGGATGGTGTAGTCCTCCGCAGGCAGGACTGGGACCTACGGGCAGTGTAGTGAGAAGGGGCAGCTTGGAGTGGAGCTGGGATCGTATAGAGAGTACGGAGACAGTCTATGCAGGATACTGGGAGTGGAGAAGAAGGATACATGCACACATCAAAGTCTCTTTTACCTTTTACTGATGGTTGGCAGGTAAAATGATCCAGGGCACTGACGGGTGGACAGGTTGCACAGTGAGTTCCCACAGCAAGTGGGTATAAGGCCTCCTCTGCTCTGTAGTATTGTCTGAAGCACAGCCTGCTTACAGCCTGACTTGCCTCCTCTTTCTTCCTGACTGTAGTGTCTTCCTCTCCTCCTGTGTAGTCTCCGGGTTACCTTCTCTGAACACTGCGGCTTTGCTCTGCTGTGTCTGGCTCCCTCCCTTGACCCACATAGGAAACCGGGTTGCCGAAGCCTCCACGGTGCAACGGGGTTTTCGGTGGTCCTATAGTGTCCCACATGTGCGGATCCCAAATGTCCAGTGGTTTCCTTTGGACGAACTCCCTCAAGTTCCTCTCTCCTTTTCTGTCCTAAGCTCCTTGCCTTCAGTCCCACTTAGGCTTGCGGTATGTAGAAGGGCCACTCCGGGTCACTGGTTCGGGCCTAATCACGGCACCGACCACCAGGACGTCTTCGCAGCTCTCCTAGCGTCTGTGTGATGGGCCTCAGACCATATGTATTGTTCTTTCCTATATGTGGTATTGATAATTTTTTTTATAGTGAACAAAAGTGTAGTTATTGTTGTCATTTGTCCCAATATAGAACTCACAACACCTTGCGGAATTCTTCTGCATCAGAGTCAGAGCCACACGTTGATGAACTGTCCAAGTCTGTTGACGAGGGTGTGGGCCCTTCATCCTCCCACGAAGATGCGGTGGCATGCTCTAGCGCTGCTGTCCCGGAGTCCCGGTCATCAGAGGAGCCTTCACAGGGGCCATCATTGTCATCTGGGCCACCCCAGCCACCAGGGGAGCAAGGACAAAGTTCCAGACCCACCTAGGCCCAGGAAAGGTCTCCCCTTTCTACACACATGTGACAGGTCGAGCAAGGCGCCGGAGGCAGTTGGCTTCCTGTGACCTATGGCGCAACGTGGACACGGGGGTCTTGCAGGACCATGGGAGGTCTGTGAGTGGAGATGGGAAGGAAGCCTTTGCACGCAGCCTCACCAGCTACTTGTGGGACATACCGTGGCCACTGAAGCTGCGTGGAGGGGCTGCGATACAAATCGTGCTGGATGCATGTGTGCCACCTAATCATCCACAATTTATATTCAACATGCTGGAGCAGTGGCAGAACTCTCTTGATAACTTACTTGACAGGACCCACACCCAGCACCCAGCCGCACCATCAGGCTCAGCATCATCACAGGTCTTGCATAGTCTTGGGAGACCTTCAAATCCTTGTCCACAGTGGCCCCCATTTCGTCAAATGTTGAATGTGCAAAATGCCTCCCCAGTGGCCCACATGGCACCTGCACAACATGTCAACACAGACAACACAAGGGCCACACTCAACCAGGCTGCTATGCTGTCAGCCTTGACCCAATCACGGGACCAACAAGTTCTGCAAACCGCGGCAGACAACACGGATTGGGACAGTGACCCACAGTATGGGGCAGCATGTCCTCAACCAAGTCAGCAGAACCAGGGTGGACATATGTCTGTGCAGAGGGGTGATTTTGTACACATGCCCCTGTTGCACCCCAGGGTGTGGAGTACTCGGGTATCAGGCGGCAAAGGGTTAACTGCTGTGTCACGGGGAATGGCGGCCGCGCCTGATCCCGTATCCCGGGGGCGATGCTCTTGAAAAGGGATTATGTACAGGGATTATTTACAAGTTTGTCATGACGCCGCCTGCAGAGATGTCACCAGCGCCGCCATAGTCCTCCGGTGGTCCATGGTATTGCGGCAATGATAGTATAGTCCTCCGCAGGCAGGACTGGGACCTCCGGGGCAGGGTAGTGTGCAGGGACAGGCTGTAGTGGAGTTGAGATTGCGCAGGGAGAATTGGAATAGTCTATAGAGAAAGCTGGGAGTAGAAGGGAAGAATGCACACACGTTGGGAAGTTTCTGTTTTCCTTTTACTGATGTCTTCAACAGGTAAAAAGTCCAGGGCACCGACGGGTGACAGAGTTGCACAGTGGGTTCCCACAGCAAGTGGGTATAAGGCCTCCTTTGCCAGTGTAGTTGCTGAAGCACAGCCTGCTATAGCCTGACTTGCCTCCACTCTTTTTCTCTCTCCTCCTGTGCGGTCTCCGGGATAACCCTCTCTGGACACTGCAGGCTTGTCTGCAGCTCCTGGCTCCCTCTCTTGACCCTCCTGGGAGACCGGGTAGCTGTAGCTTCCACGGTGCAACGGGGTTTTCTGTGATCCTATAGTTCTCATAGGTGCGGATCCCCAATATCCGGCGTTTCTCCTGGGACGAACTCTCCAAGCCTACAGGGATGGACTCCCTCTGGATTCTCTGCTTCTTCTCTGTTTTACGCCCCCTGCCTTCAGTCCCACTTAGGCTGGTGGGACGCTGAAGGGTCACTCCGGGTCACTGGCTCGGGCCTGAACGGAGCACCAATCAGGACGTCCTTGCAGCTCTTCTAGCGTCTGCCACACTCTGATTAGCTCCTCCCCAGCAGCAGTATATATAGGGGATCTTGTCTAAGGTCAGCAAGTTGGGCTCCCCCTACTGTGCCGGGGTGGAAGGTGTTGTTCGCAGTAGCTACCTGCTGTGGAAACCCAGCTGTGCATTAGAGAGATCTGTGGCTACCTGCGTGAGCAGGGCGCCACACCCCAAACTGGGAGACAGCCCACAGAAGTGGCTGTAGGCAGACAACAACATGATAGCATGTGCGACACTTTGCCACAAAATAGCCCAACCTATAGTGGAAATAGGCCCTTAAGAGAAGAGCTTCATCAAGCTCTAGATTTGGTAAATGTGCATGGAAGCCAGGGCAGTGGACAAGGCCCACACATAAGCAGGGACCAGACAACCGACACCAATTTGTAGAGGTGTGTTATGTTAGTGTAGGGTTTTTTAATGCTTCTGGAAGACATACTCTGTCTATATTTTATATTTATTTCATTTTATCATTACAAATAACCAAGACATAACAGAACAGAAACATATTTCGGTGATAATTTAAGTTTACTCATTAATATGAATGCTTTTAAAACAAAAGTGCTTCTGTGTTTTGTCTTTTACCGTAACAGATGAGCAACGATCAATAATTGAAACAGTGTACATGACATTTAATGACGCACATAATGCATGCTGTATCGTTTCCTTGGCCTATATCAACCCAGCTATATTGATGATGTGTATAAGAACAAAACATTTAGGAGCCAGTGATAAAGTCATAGTGGTATACGCCTACAAATTATTAGGCTGAAAGTGTAACTGACCATACAAATAATGGACCACGATAACTACGCAGCATGAGGAGTGGATGAAGTCACATCCGATGACGCCTCTTCGGATCTGACACAATTGGGTAGGGAGGCTCATAACGGCGGGAAAACACCCAATGAAATAACACCCGCTTCGTGATGTCGATACACAGGTTATTCTCTATTCTGTAGGCAGCTGCACACATACATAAAACAGATTAATAAGGGGATAGTGGGTCAGATTAATGCACAAATATGTCAATGGGATTGTGGCTTCAAAGAGCCCTGATTGGCACACATATTGGATCTCACAATTGCAACACATTGTAGGTAATTTAAAGGCTAATTGCTCTGAAAAATCGCATAAAATCAGCCGATTGTGTGCCGCCCTGCTCACGCAGGTAGCCACAGACTTCTTTAATGCACAGCTGGGTTTCCACAGCAGGTACCTACTACATACAACACCTTCCACCCCGGCACAGTAGGGGGAGCCCAACTTGCTGCCCTTAGGCAAGATCCCCTATAAATACTGCTGCTGGGGGAGGAGTTAGTCAGAGTGTGCAGACGCTAGGAGAGCTGCGAAGACGTCCTGGTGGTCGGTGTTGCGATTAGGCCCGAACCAGTGACCCGGAGTGGCCCTTCTACGTCCCGCAAGCCTAAGTGGGACTGAAGGCAAGGAGCTTAGATCAGAAAAGGGAGCGAGGAGCTTGAGAAAGTTCGTCCCAGGAGAAACACTGGATATTGGGGATCCGCTCCTGTGGGACACTATAATACCACAGAAAACTCCATTACACCGTGGAGACTTTAGCTACCCGGAATCCCCTGTGGGTCAAGAGAGGGAGCCAGACACAGTAGGGCAAAGCCACAGTGGTCAGGAGAAGGTATCCCGGAGACCGCACAGGAGAGAGAGAGACACTACAGTCAGGAAGACAGAGGAGGCAAGTCAGGCTGCAAGCAGGCTGTGCTTCAGACAAATGCTTCAGAGCAGAGGAGACCTTATACCCACTTGCTGTGGGGACCCACTGTGCAACCTGTCCACTCGTCAGTGCCCTGGACCGTTTTACCTGTTAACAACAGTAAAAGGTAAAAGACTTTCCTGCATGTGTGTATCCTTCTTCCCCACTCCCAACATTCCCCATAGACTGTTCCAATGCTCCCTATACCATCCCAGCTCCACTCCACCCTAACCCCCTTTCAATACGCTGCCCCGGAGGTCCATTCCTACCTGCGGAGGACTATACCATCTCAGCCGCAATACCACCAACCTCTGGCGGACTGTGGCGGCGCTGGTGCTACTCACCAGTAACTGCAGGTGGCGTCACCACAACAAACTGTAAATAGTCCCCTGTACATAAATTCCCCTTTTGAAGTGTCACCCAGGACACGGGATCAGGCGCGGCCACCATTCCCCGTGACACAGTTAACCCTTGCCGCCTGATACCCGAGTACTCCGGAGCCTGGGGCTCGACAATTGCACTTGAAACACACTCGGATCACAGTCGGACAGCACTTGGATTTGATCAGAGGAAATGTTGGATAGTTGCATAGCAATTAGATGCAAAATGGACCAAAAAATGGATGACATTCATAAGTCTCTTGGGATCAACAATCGGACCGCATTTTTCTTGCCTGTGTGTTTCCACCTAAGGCTACAATACCACAATGAGTTTTGGACGTTGCAGAATTTCCGCACCTATTATCTAAATTAGGTGTTTTTTCATGCTGTTTTTGACATCCGATTTTATTCCCTCATCCTTTGACTTGCATTGGCGAGTATTGGCTGTTTTACATGATCTCGCACGAGCCCCAGGACTGACAGTGCTGTCACCTCTGGAACAGGACGTGAATATAGGCTTTTTTATTTTAATGGGGCAAAATACGGGGAATGAGGAGGGGTTGTCCAAGTAGTGGACATCCCCTTTAAGAAGCAGCAAGTACAGAATCAGTATGAAAAAGTTTCTGAACTTATTCCCTGAAGCTGGGAATTTTCTTTCAATTGTGAGAGAGCATTTGCTGAAAAAACATGTATAAGGTGAAGTCACGTCTGCACGCACCTGGCAGCTTATGCAACAGGTAAAAGACATTGCAAAATCAGTGGAATTCTATTCTTCCTATGAAAAGGCATTCACTGAAGCTCCAATAGAAAATGTGAATACGTGTGTGCATCCAACACTAAGCTGACATGCAGCAGGTGCAAAAAGCCATAACTACAGCAAAGAAAGTCGCGGTGACTATCAACTACAGCCGAAATACAGATTAGTCATAGCTGTAAACTATTGCAGCAGAGTTCACATTTCCAGTGATCATCTGTTAGAACGGATCCTGCAGAGATCTGGTGGCAAAAAAGTTGCGCAGCCAAAACATTTTTGACCATGTATAAAAAAAAACTGATTTCAGCTTGATCCTTTTTTTAACATAAAAGTGTATGGGAAAATGGATCCATTAAATATCAATCTGTTATCTTCCATCATAAACTGATCCAGTAAGCAAAAAACAGATAATTTTGAAATGAAAGTGTGGCGCCCCACTATGTAGGTGCCACAAAAGGGGTACTACACCCATAAAAGCGGTGTAGTCGCCCCACTGCAAGTGGACTTATGGCCAGTAGGTGGAACCCTAGAACTCACACTGCACACTAGTCAGCAGGTGGGAGGGACCAAGGGAGGGTATATAGTAGCCCCCAGGGGGAGAAAGGAGGTCTTTGGCTAGAGCCTGCTTAGGCTTCAGGTCTCTGCCTCAAGGGAAGAGAGTGCAGAGTAGACCAGTGAGAGTCGAGAAGGAAAGAACCAGGCAGTCGGCCAGGAGGGAGCAAGGAGGGTCTCCTCGGTTGAGGGACCCAGGACAAGTAGAAGAGATCCCAGAAAGAAGAAAGGAGAAGAAGCTCAAAAGGGAGTTCACTCAATGTGGGGAGCACAGTAACTAAAGAGTTTGCCCCAGGAAAGAAACCGAGTACCGGAGCCCGCACCTGTGAGTTCCTTCAAGGCTTACAGGAATCCAATGACCGGGGACATCTTCAGATATAGCCCCGACTCCCAAAGATCCATTAGAGGGAATCAGGCCCCGCTGAAGGAGCAAGCGGTCAGCCAGCAGAAGGTTCACCCAACAGGTGCAAGGGAGAGGAAGATGAGGAACAGCATGAGGTCCGACTTAGTCTTTAAGAGGTCAGACAAGGGAAAGAAAGGAACAGGAACAGCACACAGTGAGGGATCCATCTAGCAACCATAAAAATCCACTTGCAGCACCCGTAGCATTTGTCACTGTAACATCTTACTGCACTGAAGGACTGTGATGATATCAAATGTTTCTCAGTAAAGTACCCGTGAAGTGATTTATCGACTCTGCTGCATCCTTTTTTGCATGAACTGTTCCCTTACAGAATTGCTGCTCCGGCGGTCCAGTCCTGCCTGCGGAGGACTACACCATCATTGCCGCAATACCACCGACCACTGGAGGACTGTAGCGGCGCTGGTGAGCATCACCAGGTATTGCAGGTGGCGTCACAAACTTATTTACTTTATTTTCTTTATTTTAACCATTGACCACCAGGGCCACAGCCTCGGGCAGCCACCCGTGACATCCCAGACCGAGCCCGAGAGCTGAGTACCCTGCCCTGGGTGCCTCAAAAGAAAAATGAATGGCTAATTAACGGATCCATTCTCCAGAGACTTCTAAGTTAAAAAATGGATCCAGACAAAAAAACTATATCAGGACACCTTTTCTGACAACTGGATTGCTGCAGCATCCTTTCAAAAGATGATTACTGGACATGGAAACTTAGGCTACATTCACACACTGTTTTTGCTCCATTTTTTCTGGTGCTTTTTTCTCTCTTTTTCTGCTGCGAACTGGAACAACTTTTCAAAAAAACGCTCCAGAAAAGAGATCATCTGTTTCTGATCCTTTCTTGCTGCATTTTGGGTGCTACATTTTTTTTCTCCATTTATAATGGTTCTTATGGGAAAAACGGATCAGAATAACACCAGAGAAGCTAACGTGCCCTGTTCTTGAACGGATCACTTTTCAGGGGAACAAACTGATCACACCACAAATTCCCAGCCTGAATGGCAAAAAGTGAAAACCCATTGACTTTGCTGGGATTCAGTTTGAGTGTTCGGGTTCACTGCATTTTCACTGCAAGAACAGATGCAAAAAACGGATGAAAAACGGAATGTGTGAATATAGCCCAAAGAGTAAAATCTGAGCTAATTCTGCACAAAGAATTGAATTTAAAATATTGCAAATTAGCTGAATTTGCAGCAAATCTAAAACTTGCCTAATTGTCTTGCTTGTTTATATTCACAAATTGAACAAATAATATTAAACTTATTAAATTATTTTTTTACTAGCCAATGACTAATTATGTGTTAGGCTGGAAGCACACAGTCCGAGTGACATGCGAGTTACTTGCACAAGTCTCAGATCATTTACCTGGGATGGCCTCCCCCTCTCTGGATGGGAGCAGTAGAGCTAGAAAAACATACCACTGACAGTATCTCGTCCAGAGAGGCAGACACAAAACCGGAGTCTGCAGCATTTTTTGTGTCCGATGCAAAAATCGGACAAAACCGGATCCTCCCAGATCCGGCACCCATAGCATGGGAGTCTATGGGTGCCGGATCGTGCCAGATCCAGCAGAAAATAGTGCGGGTTCCCGGATGCTTAGTGCTGAAAGAGCGGCGGCTGTTAAAAGCAGCTGCCGCTGAATTTCAGCACCGCGGCCAGCTTCCCTGCAGCCATGGTACTGAAATTTCAGCACTGGACAGCACCAGCAATGAAGCCAGCAAAAAGCAGGATCAGAGGTTCTGCTCATCCGGGGATGTCAGGTTCTGTCCGGTGCATCCTGCAAAACACTGGACAGAACCTGACAGTGAAAAATCTCGGTGTGAAGCCGGCCCTAAGGCTGGCTTCACACTGCAGTTTTTTCCCTGATCAGGTTCGATCAGGTTTGTGTGTCAAAACCAGGAGAGGAACCAGGAGAGGAACTTGCAGAGAAAAACTATTATTAAAAGATTGACACCTGTTCTGAGTTTTGGAGACACTCCTGGTTTTGACACACAAACCTGATCGACCTGATCAGGGAAAAAACTGCAGTGTGAAACCAGCCTGAGGCCGGCTTCACGACGCAGTGTGATCAGGTCATGGGCTGTCCGGTGTAAACCTGATAATGTAGCCCTATGGGGCCAGCTGGAACCGGATGGCAGCTATGTGCCATCCGGTTTCCATCTGTCTGGGAGGATCCGGGTGAATTCTGATTTTCCTCCCGGACACAAAAACACTGCTTGTAACATTTTTGTGTCCGCGGCGAAAAATCTGCCCAAATTGGATCCTCTCGGATCAGGGGCGATCCAGCGCTCCCAAACATGGAAGTCTATGGCGCCGGATTGCCCCATATCCGGGAGGATCCGGGACCCGGACGCCAGGTGCAGGAGTTTAGCAGCGAGAACTGTTAAACACTGTTAAACTTCAGCACCACCAGCTGTCCCCTGCACATATTTCAGGACTGCTGCTAGCTCCTCACTAGCCGCGATCTTGAAATTTCTGAAGCTGCGGCTGCAATTGAGGACTCCGGCTGCAAACCGGACAGGAGGGCATATTTGCCCTCCGGTTCTGTTTGCAAGTTGGATTCGGGGCTGTCCGAATCACATCATACAGCCTCAGACCTGATCACACCGTGGTGTGAAGCCGGCCTAACAAATTACTGCAACTTCCTTCCACACATACAGGTCGTTATTGCAATATGTGCCTGGATTTTTGCAAGGCTGAGTTCAAATGTCCACTAATCATCCATCAGAACGGATCTTGCAGAGATCTGTTGGAAATAAAGTTGTGCACACATAACTTTTTTGTCCATTGGAAAATAACTGATTTCTGCAGGATCCTTTTTGTTTAACATGGGAGTCTATGGAAAACGGATCCGGTAACTGATTGCTACTTAGCCATCCATTTGTAAAGGATAAGTTTTTTGTCTCCAGGATCAATTTCAAATGGAAAATAAATGATAAATCCATAAATGTATCACTTGCAAATATTGTGCAGGCAAAAAGCACATAAAAAAAGCTGCTATAATTTGCAGATGTCAGCAGAAATGCAGATTTACAATGAAATAGGCAACTTTTATTAAAATACATAAAGACTGCAAGTCCAAGTGTTCTCTATTGCATCAGTTCTACTATTATGTAAGACACAATATATGCTTTAAAGTTGAGCTTTTCCTCAAACATGACAAGGAAATTCTATGTGCGGTCACGCAAGCAATTAATATCAATTCTGCTGTCTTTTCTTCATAGGTTGCATCAGCAGCTTAAACAGCCCATAACTCACACGCAAAACCATATTTGTCCATCCAGTTATTTTAAGAGCAAGGTAAATCTATACTGTGGCCCTGATGAAATGATGGCTCAGTATTTTACTTGTTGCCTTAAAGCTATATTTTCCACCTGTCAAAATGATTTGCTTATAAGTATAACCAGATCTGATGCAACCTTCGGGAAGAGTTGCGTTTTTGTGAATAAAGCCGAGAATGATGTGATACAATGGCTGCGCCCTAGATTTTACGGGTCAGTGAGCGTCAGTAATGTGAAGTGTTAATGAAAGAACTGGGCTTTATCAAAGAATCGTAATAAACATTGTCAATGCCAACACACACATATACAACACAAAGGAAGAAGGTAATAAGTAGAATTTCTTCATTCCTTATTGACAACTAAATCTAATATAAGTTAGGGATTGTGCAAATGACCATTTTTAGTTCACTTATGTTGGTGTCACTGTCAAAGTGTATGGCACATGTCTCTAGAGTCGATTCTCCACTTTTTATGCCGCCCTACTGGAGTGTGTTCACTACCTCTTAGTCGATGCGCATGCGTTGTGACCCGTCCCAGGGCCTTGGGGTACCCGGTCACAGGCATTGTAGTTCATGGGGGATGTCACGGGCCTGTTGCTCAGTCCCGTGGCCCTGGTGGTCCCTTAAAAAGAGGGTTTAAAGTCAATAGAAATAAAAGATGATTCTTGACGCCACCTACGGTTCCGGTAATGTTACCGACGCTGCGGGACGGACCTCCGGTGTGATTGTGGAGCAGCAAGATGGTTACGCTCCCCGTAGGTGGAGCGGGATTTCCGGGGCAGTAGTGGACGTTATCGTTTTTACACAGGGACATAGCTTACCTTGCCACTTGTCCTCTCCCTGCTGTGGTCGGCGTCTCGTCAGGTGGAGATAATAAAGTACGCCACACAGTCTTTTTACTCTGAACGGGTTTACTGGCAGTTCTTTAAAACAGGTTAACAGATAGCACAGTCTCTTCTGGTCTGCGTGGCCAGGGTAGTCACTAGGGAACCAGGATGCTTTACTCAGGACCCTCGGTGGTATGCCTGCCATTTCTATCCGGTCCCTCACTGCGCTCTCTCCTGTCTCCTCCAGAGCTCCCGCACACAGAGCCTTGAGCCGGCACCCACGGATCCTCTCTGAAGGACTCCTCACCGAGTCCTCGGGACCCTATTCAGTGCCTTTTCAGCATGCACCGGGTGTTCGGCCTCGACTTCCTCTAGAAGTTCGGGCCTCCGGTTCGACGGCTCAGGGGTGAACACCCGCATCGTGCTCAGAGCCGGTCCTCTGTCCCGGGGCCAGATCCCTCTCGTCGGTAGATGTACCGGGTCCGGATTCAGGTGCACAGCACTACCTGGTGCCCTTAGGATCTCCCTTCTGTCCTGACGGTCTCTCTGCCATCCTGCACTCCTCTCTCCCCAACGTAGCTCTCCTCACTACTGCCACTCTGACCTGTTCTAACTCTCCTCCCACCCACACACTTCTCTACCCTCCTAAGTTCCTCCTATGGGACTGGGTCCTCCCTAAAGCAGGTCCACCCACGGTCCCTTACCTAGGGTGTGTGAGGGTGTGTTGTGTGAAGGTCCTTTGTGCGGCATCCCTATTCCCCTGTCACAGGAATACTACACGCTCTTATATGGGTGCAGTACCCCTACATGGAGTCCCGACCAGTGGGGCACCACACATTGCGTTTTTGCTACTGTTTTTTGGTACATTTTTTATGCAGATTTTGATTTTGGTGTAGATTTGTCACTTAACCCGAAGGGAATCTTGATGCAGAAAAGTCACTGAGTATCCTGAAGTTGAGAATTTTTTCTTTGCAGATTTGGTACAGAAAAATATCTGCAGCATGTCAATTTTTAACCTTTTCCTTAATGATTTCACTCTTTCAAATGAATGGGAAAAATATGCTTCAAAAACTAACCAAAAACATGGCAAAAATGTGTGTTTTTGCTCCTGTGTTTGTCTTGCTAAGGCTAGGTTCACATTGTGTCTATGCTGTACGTTACAACAGATCCATTGTAAAGCAGCACAAACTCAATGTAACGGATGTGTTCACGCATCTGTTACATTGTGTATTTGCTGCTTTACAACAGATGAGTTGTAACATACAGCGTATGTGATGCAAAAAGTGTGCAATATTTTTTGCACCAAATCCAAAACATATGCACATACCCTTATGCAACTTTATGCAATATTTCCATAGCTAACCATTCCCAGATAAAACCCCCTTTTGACAAGTACAGTGTAAAACAAAAAACATTTTTTTTACAGCAAATCTGACATGTATAAAAGCTAGCAATATTTTGACATCTCAGGCTACTTTCACATAACGATTTTTAGGGAGCCGATGTTGTCCGATATAAATCGGACAGCATCGGCTCCCTTCTGATGCCTGGAATCGGATGCCAAATAGGCATCCGATTCTGACATAAAATCGTAGCCTCCGGGCTGAAAAAAAGAAAAAAAAAAAAAAAGCTTATGCTCAGCTCCCCCCGAGCCCCCGCTGTCTCCCGCCGTCTTCTTCCAGGCTCCCGGTATCTGCAGAGGTCGTCTACTGCAGTGCAGGACCTGCGGTGATGTCACAGTCACGTGACACCAGGTTACACCATGGTAACCTGCGGTCACGTGACTGTGACAACACCGCAGGTCCTATACTGCAGTAGAAGACCTCTGCAGATACCGGGAGCCTGCGGGAGCCACCGGGAGCCTGCAGGAAGACGGCGGGAGACGGCGGGGGCTCGGGGTGAGGTGAGCATAATCTTTTTTTATTTTTTTTAACCCCTGCCTTCCTGTTTGGAGAAGTTTTACTGTACTGAGCATGCTCAGTACAGTAAAATCGGGTCCGAGGAGACATCAGATGTTTCCTCGGACCCTTCTCCATAGGGCCCCATGTTAAATTGATCGGGTCGGATGTGCACTAAATGCCATCCGATTTGGTCCGATTCGATTCTGTCAGATTTTATTTTCGGAGCAGGCTCCGATTTTTGCACCGATAAAAAAATCGGACAGAATCGGATCGGACCAAATTGGATGGCATTTAGTGCACATCCAATTCAATCCGATGCCCATAGGGCTGCATGGGGCCAAATTCGGATCCGATGCTGTCCGATTTTTATCGGACAGCATCGGAAATCCAAATATCGTTATGTGAAAGCAGCCTAATAATGGTGGAAAGACTGTGAGCCCTCACGGACAGGTTCCCCTCTCCCCTCCTGTATCTGTACGACCTGATTGTCCATATATATTGTACTTGTCCTGGTCTACCCTTTTCATATGTAAAGCGCCATGGAACCTAATGGTGCTATATAAATAAATAATAGTAATAAATAATAAAAAATTCCATCCATCAACTAAAAAAAGATACTTAAAAAAACTCAACTAAAAAGTATATATTGTATCTTATGTAATAAACTAACTGATGCAATAGAGAACACTTAGCATTCATGAAGACTAAAAGTCCATCAAAGTTGCCTATGTGATTGCTTTGAGCCACGGCTTGAAATGTTCTGCAAACATGGACACATGCTGACATCTGCAAAATACTGCACGTTTTCTCATGTAGGATTTGTCTGGACGTTTTTTGCAAGTGAAAAACATATGGACATATAAATTCTGACTGAAGAGATTTTCCATGCTACTTTTTTCAAATATAAGAGAATTTCACAAATTTGTTGCAGTTAGGTTGTTTTCAAATCTGCGGTAGGTGTAATTCGAAACAAATGAGTCCTGCACACAGAGAACAAGTCTGTAAGAACATGTTCACACCGCCAACATATTTGAAGACCAAAAAGCTAAATGCGACCAAAAACAACAGTACACTGCAGTAAAAGCATTAAATGCAAGTGCAGTATAAAAAATAGTATAACAAATACAGGGTACTTAGTCTATCCGTTTTTTTGCGCAAAAAAAGTTATATCAAGCCACGTCACTAACTTCAAAGTGTACCCATCTCTGACGCGGTCCTAACTGTTGTATTAAAAAACCTGACTAGTGTGTATACTTACCAGTGAGCAGGAACCAGCAAGACCTGTGTCTGAGATGGACTGAAGGCGACGGGGCTCTATGTGTGCAGGGCCCAGAGGGGTGCGGGAACTCCATCTCTTGCAAAGCAAGAGGCAACTTAATTAGAAACAAATTAGTCCTGCACACAGAGAACAAGTCTGTAAGAACATGTTCACACCGCCAACATATTTGGAGACCAAAAAGCTAAATGCGACCAAAAACATCAGTACACTGCAGTAAAAGTATTAAATGCAAGTGCAGTATAAAAAAATAGTATAACAAATACAGGGTACTTAATCTATCCGTTTTTTTGCGCAAAAAAAGTTATATCAAGCCACGTCACTAACTTCAAAGTGTACCCATCTCTGACGCGGTCCTAACTGTTGTATTAAAAAACCTGACTAGTGTGTATACTTACCAGTGAGCAGGAGCCAGCAGGACCTGTGTCTGAGATGGACTGAAGGCGACGGGGCTCTATTTTTTGCGCAAAAAAACGGATAGACTAAGTACCCTGTATTTGTTATACTATTTTTTATACTGCACTTGCATTTAATACTTTTACTGCAGTGTACTGTTGTTTTTGGTCGCATTTAGCTTTTTGGTCTCCAGGTAGGTGTAATTCGCGGCAGATCCGGCAGATGTCACTGCATCTGCCGCGTAACGGTCGATTTGCAGCACTGATGCGGCAAGCCCCATTCACTCTCTATGGGGCTTGTGGTCTGGTGCGGCAAGTGCGGTTTTGCTAGATCCGCAAACCCAATAGAGAATGAATGGGGCTTGCCAGATCAGTGCCACAAGTCGGCCGTTACACGGCAGATCCGGTAGATGCAGCGACATATGCCTTTTCTGCTGTGAATTACACTTAGCGCAGATGTGAAAGCAGCCTAATTTCTGAAACCCTACACACATCTAAATGGGGTTAGCAAAAATGCTGCATATACTGCAAAATCAACTCCTATCACATGTATGGAAGGATATTTCAGTTGCAGAAATTTCTGGGAACGGGAGGTATACTATATGGGTCCTTCACAAGCGAAAGAAAAAAAAATGGTTTTAAAGTTTGTACTATGATATCCAAGCAACACAATTGTATCCTTTAATTTATTTTATATATTATCATATATATATATATATATATATATATATATATATATATATATATATATATATATATATATATATATATATATATATATACACTGTGTGCAGTGTATATATATATATATATATATATATATATATATATACACACTGTGTGCAGAATCATTAGGCAAATGAGTATTTTGATTATTATTATTATTAAGTATGTATATAGCGCCATTAGGTTACGTGGCGCTTTACAAGTGAGAGGGTAGACAAAGACAAGTGGTAAAAACTGAGACAAATCGACAAATCAGTCATACGAGTACAGTAGGTCCGAGAATCCTGTCCGTGAGGGCTCACAGTCTAGAGGGGGTGGGGAGGGAGACAGTAGGAGGGGGAGAGGTGAGGTGGTGCAGTGGATTGAGACTCAGTGTGTGTTGTAGGCTTGTAGGAAGAGGTGGGTCTTCAGGTTTTTCTTGAAGGTTCCCAGGGTAGGAGAGTGTGTAATGTGGTGGAGGAGGGAGTTCCAGAGTATGGCAGAAGCACGAGAGAAGTCTTGTATGCGGTTGTGGGAGGTGGAAATGCGGGGGGTTGAGAGGAGTTCTTGAGAGGAGCGCAAGTTGCGCGAGGGGAGGTAGCGGGTGACCAGGTCGGATATGTAGGGAGGGGACAGGTTGTGTATGGCCTTGTATGTCAGGGTTAGGGTTTTGAAGCGGGATCGCTGTGGGGTGGGGAGCCAGTGGAGGGCTCGGCAGAGAGGGGAGGCGGAGGAGTAACGGGGAGAGAGGTGGATGAGTCGGGCAGCAGAGTTGAGGATGGTGCGGAGAGGTGCAAGGGAGGAGGCAGGGAGGCCGGTGAACAGGAGGTTGCAGTAGTCCAGGCGGGAGATGACGAGGGCATGGACAAGTGTCTTGGTCGTGTTGTGGTCAAGGAAGGAGCGGATACGGGGAATGTTTTTTAGTTGGAGTCTACAGGCGGTGGCGAGGGTTTGGATGTTGGGCTTGAAGGAGAGGGAGGAGTCGAGGATTACCCCGAGGCACTTGGTGTGGGGGAGGGGTGAGAGTGTGAAGTCATTGACGGTGATGGATAAGTGAGGAAGAGGAGTAGGGTTGTTCGGGGGAAAGACAATGAATTCAGTCTTGTCCATGTTGAGTTTGAGGAAGCGGGTAGAAAAGAAGGATGCAATGGTGCATAGGCATGGAGGAATTTTGGATAAAAGGGAGGAGATATCAGGGCCAGACAGATAGAGCTGGGTGTCGTCGGCGTAGAGGTGGTATTGGAGGCCGTGTGACTCAATGAAGTTGCCTAGGCCGAGGGTGTAAATGGAGAAGAGTAGTGGTCCCAGGACCGAGCCATGGGGAACACCTACAGAGAGGGGGTGGGGCGAGGAGGAGATGTGGGAGTGGGTGACGCTGAAGGTCCTCTCCGTTAGGTAGGAGGAGATCCAGGAGAGGGCGAGGTCAGTGATACCAAGAGATTCAAGGATTTGGAGTAAGAGGGAGTGGTCAACAGTGTCAAAGGCAGCAGAGAGGTCGAGAAGGATGAGGACGGAGTAGTGTTGTTTGCTCTTGGCGATCAGAAGGTCATTAGTGACTTTGGTTAGGGCTGTTTCGGTGGAGTGGTGAGGTCGGAAGCCGGACTGTAGGCGATCAAAGAGAGCACAGGAAGAGAGGTGGGAGGATAGTTTGGAATAGACGTGTTGTTCAAGAAGTTTTGAGGCGAACGGGAGGAGAGATATGGGGCGATAGTTGGAGACTGTTGTAGGGTCAAGGGATGTTTTTTTTAGGATGGGCGTGATTAGGGCGTGTTTGAAGGGTGAGGGGAATGTGCCAGATTTGAGTGATATGTTGAAGAGGTGTGTTAGGGCATGGATGAGGACTGTGGTGAGGTTAAGGATGAGGTGGGAGGGGAGTAGATCAAGAGCGCATGTGGTGAGGTGTGATTGTACTAGAAGGGAGGAGATGTGGTCCTCTGTCATGGGGGTGAAACTGCATTTGGGTGAGGGGGGATGGGCTGGAGGTGGGATGGGGCGAAGGGAGTGTGGGTCGAAGCTTTGTCTGAGTCTGTCAATTTTGTCTTTGAAGAAGGTGGCGAAGTCATCAGCGGAGATGAGGGGTGAGGAAGGAGGTGCAGGGGGGCTAAGTAAAGAGATGAAGGTTTTGAAGAGTTGTATGGGGTTGTGAGACAGGGCGGTAATTAGAGAGGAGAAGTAGACTTGTTTTGCGGAGTCAAGGGCAGTCTTGAAGGAAATGAGGCAATGCTTGTATAGGGCGAAGTGCTCTGCGGAGTGGGATTTCTTTCATTTCCGCTCGGCTGCCCTAGTCATCCGTTGGAGTTTGATCACGATACTTTTTATACATGTTGTCCTACTCCAAGCTGTATAGGCTTGAGAGCAAACTACCAATTAAGTAAATCAAGTGATGTGAATCTCTGTAATGAGGAGGGATGTGGTCTAATGACATCAACACCCTATATAAGGTGTGCTTAATTATTAGGCAAATGCCTTTCTTTAGGCAAAATGGGTCAGAAGAGAGATTTGACGGGCTCTGAAAAGTCCAAAATTGTGAGATGTCTTGCAGAGGGATGCAGCAGTCTTGAAATTGCCAAACTTTTGAAACGGGATCACCGAACAATCAAGCGTTTCATGGCAAATAGCCAAGAGGGTCGCAAGAAGCGTGTTGGGCAAAAAAGGCGCAAAATAACTGCCCATGAATTGAGGAAAATCAAGCGTGAAGCTGCCAAGATGCCATTTGCCGTCAGTTTTGCCATATTTCAGAGCTGCAATGTTATAGGAGTATCAAAAAGCACAAGGTGTGCCATACTCAGGGACATGGCCAAGGTAAGGAAGGCTGAAAAATGACCATCTTTGAACAAGAAATATAATATAAAACGTCAAGACTGGGCCAAGAAATATCTTAAGACTGATTTTTCAAAGGTTTTATGGACTGATGAAATGAGAGTGACTCTTGATGGTCCAGATGGATGACCAGAGGCTGGATCAGTAAAGTGCAGAGAGCTCTACTCCGACTCAGACACCAGCAAGGAGGAGGTGGGGTACTGGTATGGGCTGGTATCATCAAAGATGAACTTGTGGGACCTTTTTGGGTTGAGGATGGAATGAAGCTCAACTCCCGGACCTACTGCCAGTTTCTGGAAGGCAACTTCTTCAAGCAGCGGTACAGGAAGAAGTCGGTATCGTTCAAGAAAAACATGATTTTCATGCAGGACAATGCTCCATCACATGCATCCAACTACTCCACAGCGTGGCTGGCCAGTAAAGGTCTAAAAGAAAGAAAATAATGACATGGCCCTCTTGTTCACATGATCTGAACCCCATAGAGAACCTGTGGTCCCTCATAAAATGTGAGATCTACAGGGAGGGAAAACAGTACACCTCTGGGAACAGTGTCTGGGAGGCTGTGGTGGCTGCTGCACACAATGTTGATTGTAAACAGATCAAGAAACTGACAGAATATATGGGTGGAGGCTGTTGAGTGTCATCATAAAGAAAGGTGGCTATATTGGTCACTCATTTTACTGTGTTTTGTTTTTGAATGTCAGAAATGTTTTTTCCTAAATTTTGTGCAGTTATATTGGTTTACCTGGTGAAAATAAACAAGTGAGATGGGAATATATTTGGTTTTTATTAAGTTGCCTAATAATTCTGCACAGTAATAGTTACCTGCACAAACAGATATCCTCCTAAGATAGCCAAATCTAAAAAAAAAAACACTCCAACTTCCAAAAATATTAAGCTTTGATATTTATGAATCTTTTAGGATGATTGAGAACATAGTTGTTGATCAATACTAAAAGTAATCCTCTAAAATACAACTTGCCTAATAATTCTGCACACAGTGTATATATGTATATATATACACACACACACACGTTATATAAACAATTCAAAAATCGGACAGCACTCAGAAAAATTGGTTCATAATTCTCCTGTTTATTGGCCCAACTGACCACAATGTTTCAGCAGTGAATGTCTTGCCTTTCTCAAGCAGTGTGTACATCACCAATAGTGAGAGGTAGAAATAGTGTGTTTTCAATTACAATTCATTTACAATCTATTGCATCTTCAAAATTCATAGCCCTTTATAGGGAAATAATGTGCAAAAATTCTCTGTCTCCCATACACAAATTGGGATGGACATTGGACCTCAAGCCCCTTGGAATCTTCCTTTCTTTATAGTACTGACCCAAGGTGGTCAAATGAAATTCTTCTGTCAACAGTCTTTTCATATCCCCCTCATACTTGCTTTTGATCTCATTCATTGTGGGTGTAGATAGAAAGACAGCCTCCCCTTCAATGCCTCTAGGTATCCTCTCCTCATCCTCCACAGTGAAGTTAGAAACTCCGGGCTCACAAACTCACAAATGCTCTATGCTAAAGCTCTTATGAAAAGAACCATAAAAACACAAAATTCAAGAGCTACAAGTTATACTTAGGTGCCATATGGAGCAGAAATACTGGGTGGCACCAATGAAAATATGATATATGTTTGATCAATAAATATTGTAGTGACAGTGAGGACAGATGGTTGGGTATGTAAGGAACCCAGTGACTGGTCTCATATCACCCCTTGTGGGGATGGGATCACCACCTAGTGTCCGGAAGGACGAGAAGTGGTGGACCAGGGACCATAGGAGTGCCACAATACCAGAGCCTTAGTCACTTATCCCCCGTCCAGGTTATATATGAATGAGCTTATGCTGATATTTTGAGTGAAATTGATGACATGGGAAGATGAAGCGAACGTCCACTAACTAAGATGGTGGACGGAGCCTCAGAGACGAACTGCACATGACCGCAGTGTCATCAGCCCGGGACGCGTGACGTAGTGGGACCGCGACTCGGTAAACCTGGCCACGTGGGCTGATAGCGGTAAAATCATTGGTGCACTAGTGCGCATGCTCATAACAACCCGGAAGACGCTATCATCTTACCAGATTGACTGCAAAGGAATATCATGGGCGAGTCCATTATAGCATAAAAAACTAAAAAAGGGTCACAAATAATTAAAAAAGGTTCATATAATTAACACTAACACCTGAACTTGTTAGTATTATATGGTTTAAAAACCACTGAATGCACTTTATTAATGAGGATAATGGTTATTTGTATTGAAACTGTATGCATAGAAGAAAAAGCTGTATGTAGCGATTTTTGCACATTGTTTCCCTATAAAGGGCTATGAATTTTAAAGATGTAATGGATTGTAAATGAATTGTAATTGAAAACACATTATTTATACCTCTCAGTATTGGTGATGTACACACTGCTTGAGAAAGGCAGACATTTACTGCCGAAACGTTGTGGTCGGTTGGGCCAATAAACAGGAGAAATATGAACCAATTTTTCTGAGTGCTGTCCGATTTTTGAATTGTTTGTCTATGGTAGCAGCTGAACACTGCACAGGACTTTGCACCTAAGTATAACCTGTAGCTCAGTGCTGCTCTTGAATTTTGTGTTATATACATACATATATATATACATACACATACATATACACAGGTATATACAACTATATACACTGTGTGCACAATAATTATTATTAGGCGTTTTGTATTTTCGATAATTGATTTCATTATTGAAAAATACAGCAATATAATGGTAATAGTAGTGAATAAAATAGACCTAAAACGTAACTTTTACTCAGTACTGATTTAAAAAGGCTTTAAAACCTAGTAAAAACAAGTGCAACAGAACAGTGAGGGCCAACCTTAGTCAATTCTTATGACCCAAGAAAACAACAGGTTGCTGCCCTTTTAAACAGTTAGGGTATCACCTTACCAAAAACCTCCCTCTTAGCGAGGTACAACGGTCTGGTGGCAATAGCTCCCTTCTAGCGATATAAATAGGAACAATCTCACCCGTTCCGTGGATGTTCCTAGGTGTCTGACTTTCACTCTGAACCTCTTATCTGGAAGGTGTCCTTTTCTTTATGACACTCAGTGTTCCATTGGTCCAAGATATTGACACCTAGAAACATCCACGGGACGGGTGAGATTGTTCCTATATATATCGCTAGAAGGGAGCTATTGCCACCAGACCGTTGTACCTCGCTAAGATGGAGGTTATTGGTAAGGTGATACCCTAACTTTTTAAAAGGGCAGCAACCTGTTGTTCACTTGGGTCTTAAGATTCGACTAAGGTTGGCCCTCACTGTTCTGTTGCACTTGTTTTTACTAGGTTTTAAAGCCTTTTTAAATCAGTACTGAGTAAAAGTTACGTTTTAGGTCTATTTTATTCACTACTATTACCATTATATTGCTGTATTGTACATTGGATTGTTGGTAATTTGCTACCCCAAGTGGAGTTCATTATTGAAAAACTACAATGTCGGTCAATTCAAAGGGTTAATAAACCTGACAGCTGAATATTTATGAAAATAAAAGGGAGGTTTTGTCTTTTTTAGGAGAATATATTTGTGTGCGGAATTATTTGGCAAGTATTAATGCACGGAATTATTAGGGAACTAAACAAAAGCTGTAAATGTTATCATCTCAGTTGCTCAATGACTAATATAGCTGCATTTTTTCAAGAACAGTCATACACCGTCCATCCACTGAGTCTGTCAGTTCTGTTGACGATCATCTTTTTGCACAGCACCATTCACAGCCCCAGACACTGATCAGAGAGGGGACTGTTCTCCATAAATTTCCCAGAAGTGCCCAACAGTACTCAATAGAGTTTAGGCCCGGTGAGGATGGGGCTGGGTATTATTCTGTCATCTTTCAGGCCTTTACTGACTGCCGAGCAGCAGAGGCTTCTCTACTGTGATAGAGTACTGTGCTGCAAAACATTCATAGTTTTCTTGAAAGATGCAGACTTTTTCCTGTGTCATGGCTGAAGAACGTGTCTTTTAAAAACTGGCAGTATGTTTGGGAGATGTTTTTTAGTTTATCTTCAGCTCGAAAATGTCCAACCAACTGATCTTTAATAATCCCAGCCAACAGCTGTACCCACCTCCAACTTGCTGGTGTCTGAGTCGCAGTGGAAGTTTGTGCCCATTACTGATCCAGCTATGGACCCATCCATCTGGTCCATCAAGAGTCTCTCTCATCTCATCAGTCCATAAAAGCTTTGAACAATCAGATATTTCTTGGCCAGTCTTGACGTTTCCCCTTCAATGTCTTGCTCAGTGATGGTTGGGTTCACCTTCCTCACCTCGGCCGTGTCTCTGAGCACTGAACACCTTGTACTTCTGGGCCTCCAGGGAGGTTCCAGTTCTGGAATATGACCGCACTGGAGGATATTGGGTTCCGAGTTGCTTCGCATTGATTCATCTCAAGTCTTTGGCAGTTAAAAGACATTTTGAGAAAAATAGCCATTATGACCCTAATGACTATTTGCAACAAAATCTTGATGGTTCTGTGATCAGGCCCCAATATTTTAGCAATTTTAAGAGTGCTGCATCCTTCTGTAACATTATACAAGTTTTGACTTTTCAGAGTCAGGTAAATCTCTTGTTTGGCCCATTTTGCCTGAGCAAAGCAAGGTACCTAACAATTCTGCACCTCAATAAAGGGTGTTGTATCCTTAGGCCACACCCCCTAATCACATAAATACACATCACTTGATATTAGTGGCAAACACTGACAGAAAAGGGCCCCTGTACAAGAACAGTATATCGGAACTTTGAACTCCAATAGTTTTGTCTATAAGAGAAGCTACTTGCTACTTTGGTGGGGATTTTGGACCCAAAATTGGGCTTCAGAACAATAACTATAAATATAAGTTTATACAGCTTTAAGTTGGTTAATATACTTAGAAATGATGATATGGTAAAAATACCCACTTGTTTAATATTTTTGAAAATATAACTAAAAAGTTGATCAGCTCATCTGAACAGAATAAAGCAAGTGTGAACATGTGCAAGCTACAAACAAGAGAATACAGCAGCCTCTGTAAGTATACTAAGATATTTTCATTGAATATATGAAATTTGGTCTACATTATTTTTATAAATATATTCCATATAGAAGTAAAGGTAGAACCTATAAATTATGATAATTTTCATCTGTACCGTAGGTTGAAACACCCTCATCAACTGAAACAGAAATAGCTAGTGAGGAATAACCGAACTATGCTACAATTGTGAGGTTGTCAAAGACAGTTTCATATCACAAGTCATATGCTATGGAAAGACTGATCACCGTGAAAAGACACAGGGTGGTTATACTGCATCAGCAAGGTCTCTCCCAGACAAAGATTTGAAAACAGTTTAAGATTCTCAAGATGTTCAAGCTGTTTTGAAAAAGCATCAAGGTATAGGCAACACTGAGGACCATAGATGCAATGGTCGACCAAGCAAACTTAGTGTAGCAGTTGAAAGACACACTGTTTTCCTAATTGCTTATTTTCCTTTGATATCGGAAGATGTCCAGCAGTCCCATCAGTACAGAACTGACAGAAACAAGTGGGATCCATTTGTACAATTTTGGTCTTCAGTGTATAAGAAGGACACAGCTGTAGTGATGAGCGAGTAGCGAAGTATTCGTACTCGTTAAGAGTACTTTGTTATACTCACGTACTCATCCGAATAGCGTTATACTCACATACTCATCCGAATAGCGAGTCCCAATGTTAGTCAATTAGTGATTGGCTCCGCCCACACACATCCGGCCATAAAATGGGTATTTCTGGGACAGGGCGAGAGTTTGAGTTTTCACTGCATAAAACACCTTGCTGTGCCCGCCAGAGAGAGCCTAACATTCAATCTGCTCTCACTGTTGTGTCGACTGCCTTTGTGTACTGAAGGGATGCAGCAATTTGTGCCAGATCGTTTTCGATCAACACATCACTCATAAGCACCAGTGTTACTCCTCAAGTAACGAGTATCATGAATACTGTACTATCCGTGCGAGCAGCAAATAGTAACGATTAACTCGCTTAACACTACATAGCTGAACTAGAGTGGGTGCACATTATTAATGTGATAGTAAATTGTTCTTACACCTAAGACAGGTTGTCCAACTTGGGCATAGGGGCGATCTTATTAAAATGTTAAAATGTATGTGGGGACAGTTATTTGTCTTGGGTTTTTACACGTAAGCCTGCATCAGTGACAAGAGGGCATCCTCTACATCTAGAGGAAAGTAGATGTAAAGGGAACCTCTCATTTCCTTTTTTGTTTTTAAAACATCCCCTTAGATGTTTGTCACTCGCCCCCAGGGCCGTGGGGTACTCGGAACCGGGCTGGTTTGGTCTCACAGGGGATGCACGGGGGCTGACACCCGGCTTCCATGGCCCTGTGGAGTCACTAAAAATACGGGGGAAATGTTCTAGGGATAATAGATTGTGATGCCACCAGTGGTCTGCGGCTATGGGTAGCCGCTACTGCTGCAGAATCTCTCTAGGGATGATGGACAGGCAGGTGGGATGGAGTGGCTCCACACGGGTGGAGCAGGTCAACAAGGCAGTGGATATTTGAAGGTTGTAGGGTGCAGGATGGAGGGCACAAAGTAACAGACAGACTCACGGTTTGTTGGTTCCTTAGGTCCTTAACTGGTGGCACTGATGCAAGGACAGGTGATGTTACTGGGAGCAACTCGGGGTTCTCCTCACGCGGCAAGTTCTAACGCCTCCCTGCTGCGCATTCTCTACGGGTCCCTGCTGCTCTTTTAAGTTGAGCTGCGGCCCTCTCTCTCTCCTGCATGGTGCCAGTATGACAGGCAGCTAAAGTCCTTTTCCAGCCCCACTTCTCTGGTGGCTGTTGGGCTCTTCACGCTGCTTTGCCTCCGGGCACTTTGGAGTGGCTGGGGAACTTGGAATCCTCCACCCTCCAGTATTGGCTGCTGGGATGTTAGACCCTGCACAGCCTTGGACTCTGGTGTCCGGTTCTTGGCGCTCTCTTCACTGGGGTGAGCTCAACACCGCTCCACTCCCCAGGCTCTCCTCAACTTGGTTTTGCCTGGTGTGGATACCCTCTGTTGCTCTCAGGTATGACAATACCCACTGAGGGAGGCAATGACATTGTGTCATCCGGACTCTATGGTGCCACATTTGCATTAGGTACCTGCACAAACAGTCCTTGGGGTGGATACACAGCTGGAATCAGTTGCATCAATCCACATTCAGCCATGTAGTTATTGAAACATAGTCACGTTCCACATTGTAATATAGTGACATTACTGAAGAACCTGCAGAAATTCACCTATGCTGTAGAAGGACCTGTGGTGATGTCATATGGGGCCTCAGCAGATCCAGTAACCACAGAGGTACTGCATCCCTGTTAGGGTGTAGTATACCACTCACTGGTAAGCGGAGTACAGAACGGTGCCAGGACACCCAGATGACACTAGGAACGATTGTAGTGGGGTTGGGTGGTGAAGGGAGTTAGTTAGACGGAGCATTTTGGGAAGTGTGAGGGTATAAAAAGAGTGAGAAACATCTAGAGTATAGGAGACGACAGTGAGAAGAAAGTCATAGCAACCAGCTGAGGAGAGGTGGTAGAACAGCTGAGGAGAAGCCATTGAACATCAAGGTCGAGTTGGAGGGCAGCTAGAGAATATACACCTAAGAAGTGTCCAGAGGACTGAAGCAAGTGGGAGCTCGTCCTAAGTCTGAACCCTAGAGAAGAACATCACCCAAGTGGCTTCGGGAGGAATAGGGGGTCCCAGAGGCACGGGAAGTGAGCAATCCACCCGTGGGACTCGCATCCATTGTCAAGCACAGGTAAGTGGAGGGACTAGGCCACAAGGGACACCGGGAACCCAAAAGACTAGTGGAGAAGACCAGGCTCAGCTAGCACTTTCAACCGCACAGTCGACAACCGCACTCATCTGCTGAAAAGGTGGCAACCATAGGGCTAAGGGGAGACACTGCAGGGGAACCCCTAGGGAAAGCCCACAGTCACTGGCTCAGAGCTCTGTGTGGCGTGGCACAAGGCAGGAAGGGCGAAGCAAGTGCTGTGTGAGATGACCTGGAAAGGACAGATAAGGGGGGTTGGTTACGTACCATACTATTACCAGTGAGTAGCTGGATCCCTGCCTCCAAGAACCCAGTGCTCAGTGGACTGTTACACAAAGACTGTCAGTAAAAGAACTGAAGACTGCAACCTGCTCTGTCTGTGAACTTTCTTAACGCGTCAAAAGCACCAGAAACACAACGACCAACTCACTCAGGTACCTTGGCCACCCTGGGGGTCAAAATATGTGTAAGTGAGAGACAAAAAAGGGTGCAATAGATCTTTTTGTATGGGGAAACTTAATACCCTTAAGATTGTATGTGCTCACCTGGGCCAGTTACGTAAACCCACAAGTAGGGTCTGCATTTATACAGCTGCTCCTGGATCCGCACTTCCACGCGTATATACAGAAATCCAAACAATAGTGCTCCTACGATCTGCGCTGCTGTTTCAGGAAAAAAGGACCACACGAGGTCTTGATGCAACGGTGTTTTATTCCCTACGCATTTCGGTGCTGCCCCAGCACCTTCATCAGGGGTACCAAATCAGGTACCCCTGATGAAGGAGCTGGTGACAGCACTGAAACGCATAAGGAATAAAACACCATTGCATCAAGACCTCGTGTGGTCCTTTTTTCCTGAAACAGCAGCGCAGATCGTAGGAGCACTATTGCTATTGCTTGGATTACCCTAGGGGTCAGCCCTACCCGTAGAGGGCTTAAGAACATTGCTGCCTCCCAACCATCGGCCCCTAGGAAGACTGTTTTGTGGTGGCTGCCATCGATAGCTGCAACCTGCGGGTGGCGTCACATATAAATTAACAAGTATCCACAGGTCCAGTCATCCCTGTCCAGAATAAACCCTCCATGACAGATCCCTATCCCTAAGAGAGAGAGCCACCCACACCGAACTTTTAATGACACTGCCAGGGTCACGGAGCCGGGTCACGGTCCCTGTGATCCCCGTAATGAAGCGTCAAGAAAGCCCGGTTCTGAGTATCCTAAGGCCCTGGAAGGGCGAGTCAGTCACACCTTGGGACCATAATGGGTGGAGCAATGCAGGCCTGATAGGAAAGAGATGTAAGATTATCTCCACTCATTATGGTCACATGGTCGTGACATCACCACAGGTCCTTCTACAGCGCATGTTAATTTCTGCAGGTCCTTCAGTGATGTTACTATATTTCAATGTAGGGACGTGACTACGTTTAAACTGCATGACTGAGTGTGGATTGACGTGACTGATTTTTTCTGCCAAGTGCCATTTGGATATTTCTTCCAATGTTTGGGGGCCGCACAAAATTATCACCTTGAAAATTCCCCTGCGATATCTTGTCAAACAATTAACTTACCCCTACTGTGGTGGCTGAGCTTCTTCTTTTTGGTGTGGGTATGACGTTAAGTGATATTGATCCTGTTACTGGTCACAGCTGCTTTTCCAGGTTTGTGTCTGTCTGAAGCGCAGTCGACTCTTTGTAACAATACGTTTTGTAAATCTACATCACATAGGAGAGGCTGGGACTGTTGTATACACTTCACATAGGAGACGCTGGGGTACATACATCACAGGAGTCATGGGGGCTTCAGTATATACATCACATATGAGATGCTTGTGAATATACAGAATATCACGAGACACTAGGGTTGCAGTATACACATCACAGGAGAAGCAAGGTGCATATACATCAAAGGAGACACTGGGGGCATGTACATCACAGAAAATACTGGAGGCATATGCATCACTGGAGGGGGCTGGGGCATATACAGCATGCGGGAGGGCTGAAGTATATATATAGAAGACCGGAAGCATAAATATCACTGGGAAGGCTGGGGGCATATACAGCATGTGGGGGAGTGCTGGGGCATATACATCACTGGAGAGGGCTTTGGGTATACACATCACTGGGGAGGACTGGAGGCATATATATCAATGAGGATGGCTGGGGGCATATATATTACTGGGGAGGGCTGGGGGCATATATATCATTGAGGTGGCTGGGGGCATATACAACAGTGGGGATGGCTGGAGTATTTTACAATACTGGGGAGGGCACGGACATATACTTCACTTTGGAGGGTTGGATCATATAAAGCACTGTTGTCAGATAAAACATTGGAGAGGGCTGGGGTCATATACATCACTGGGGAGCACTGGGGGCACATACATCATTGGGGAGGGCTGGGGTCATATACATCTCTGGGAACAGTTGGGGCATATACAGCACTGGGAAGCATTGGGGGCACGAACCTCACTGGGGAGGACTGGGGCCACCGCTGCTTTCTTTATCTGTGGAATTGGAGTGCATCGTGCGCTAACTCCACCCACAAAGTATGTCCTCATGCTGGCCTTGACCAGCGTGAGGATGTAATCCTTCAATGCATGCGGATGCAGCGTTCAGATGTGAACACTGTGTGCACATGCTCGCCATACAAATTGGGATCTAAAGGACTGGCAGCTGGTAAAATATGGCTGCCAACCAGAGCACTGCTGTCACTAAAATTCTGCCTGAGGGCAGCAGGAAAGGTCATGAGGTTCCCCACACCAGCACTAGAGCATCTGGTGGTGAGGATAGGCTTGGCTGCTGGTAGTCAGCAGCTTCCAATCCAGGACAGCCCCCAGGTCAGCATTAGCTGACCTGAGTGTCAAAGACTCGAGTACAAAGTACAGGTGGGCAATGACAAAGACATAGTCAAACAGTCCAAGGGCAGGACAGGCAGTACAGGGATAGAATATAGAGCCAAGGTCAGGAGCGGAGAAGTCAGGCGAAACGAGGATACAAGCCAAGTCAAAAACCAGACTTACAATATGGACATAAACCAGAATGAAACTCTAACACAGAAAGCCACTAGGAACCTATGTTCAGGTGAGTAGTGGTGGGAGGAGCTGCCAGATAAATCCCCTGCTGCCTAGGGATCGGCTAAGGAAGTCAAACCCTGCAGGACACAGCAGGGTTAAGTTTCTGAAGGAACTGGCTGCGTCTCCCTATAGCCACTTGGAGACAGCAAGGATATGCATCAGAGTTGGGAAAACTGCATGGGAGCTCAGAGCCACGGCCTTACACAGGAAGGCGCAGAGTGGTGAATGTAGTTAGTAGCACGGTGACGGGGCTCATGTGCTTTTCCGCCGTGACACTGCAATTTTTCCTGTAAGTCGCATTTTTAGCTTTGTTATCTTTTTGAAGACCCATAAAAATCACAAATAATTCTTACAACAAATTATTTCAACAAGCACTTAAGACGCCAGCGCTCCAGCTGCAAGAGCACAAAATGTTATTCTGACAGGTGGGGGGAACAGCGGAAATGTGATGCCAGAAGGAAATGTCTACTGGAGAATGTCATAACATCTTCTCCTCTGATCCAGTAAGGGAAATACCCGGGATTTTGACATCATTTCTTATAGGCAGTGTAGTGAGTTATCACTGACATTCAGTACCTTTACGTCAAAGTTTTACTGAATAAAAGTCATCTCTATAAAAAAAAAAAAAGATACAGACAACCACAACTTTAGAAACTATTAAAACAAAAAAATTATAATTTCTCCTGAGGTAATTTTAATGATCTCCAATACTGTCTAAATCACAGACAAATATGCAAATACCCTGCAGTAAGTAAATAAATTAATAGTAGTACATATAAATAACATAGGGCAATTAGTTGACACTAGTTTGATCAAGAGTGTAAAAGCCACTCCACCACGACAAGGTGTACCTAATCAGGATGGTGCCTGACTCTTGTGGTTCAAATCGCTATGTGTCCGCAAGCCTCAAAATAGATGGGGGCAGAGAAAGATCCAGACCTGCCTGTGTCCCCCTTTTTGGGCTGTGCATTATGTCTACATAGTTATGGAGGGGCAGGTGACTGAACAAATTGGTCTGAGTCCTGTTCTACCTCTTCTGGCACACAGTGAGATGAGACACTAGAGTTAGGGACCATCCTGATTAGGTACACCTTGCCGCAGTGGGGTGGCTTTTATGCTCCTTTGTTCAAAATTGTGTCAATTAATTACCCTATGTTATTTACTATTACCATTTATTTACCTACTAACGGCAATGTATATAGTTTTTATTCTATGTTTTGTCTATTAATGGTCCCATTGTGAATGTGCACTTACACAATGCACTTATACTAACAGGTATTCGTTATTCAATACTTTCTATTTGCAAGCCATTAGTCAACTTCATTGCTTTCAGAAAATGCATATTAAGGAATATACGGTATACTGGGCAATTCATTCCCATTACAGAGTTTTCCCAACTTAGCAAATTCAGCAACCTATTGTGTCATTACCCTCTCCATTCTAATGCTGGATAGTAGTGGATAATATCCGGCGCTTTACCTTATGTAAATTTACATGTGTGGTCACAAATTCTCAAAAGCCATTATCCTTTACCAAAACAGCAGTCTGATTATTTTTCTTTTTTTCAACATTTTGCTTGATATCTCCAATATACAAAACAACCCTTGTTGGACTGAGGCAAAGAGATCGATTGCAAAGGCTTGTCCGGTTAATGTTCTTGATTGACAGAGCAAGGGTTGCCTGAACTCAATCCATGAAGCGGCCGTCACACGCTAAGATATCTAGAACGATATTGTAAGCGATCACGTGCACGCGCAATTGCTTACAATATCGCTCACATCGCTGGTGAGCTGTCACACAGACAGACTCACCAGCGATGTGGATCCGCGATCTTGCTGGTAACTATGGTACACATCGGGTAACTAGGCGCCGCGCTTGACACACTAACACTTCAGGAGCTCAATGGCACTCACAGTGTTATACCCCTTCACATGTCAGGTGTTTCCTGTATGTGTGGCATCCATACATGTGACACTTATTCAAGGATACCACACGTAGCCATTAACCTATAGTGATCTTCACATGTCCGTTTTTCCAATAGCATGGATGACAAATACCAATACAATTGTATGTGTCTGTAAACATGTACAACACATGGATGGAGCCAGGGTATGCACTGTGCACACTGACAGTGTCTAAGCTCTAGAGCACTTCTTCAGTGTCATTGTGATGCATATTAAGTTAAGGCAGTGCTTGCTCCAGGTAAGTCAATCAGTCCATCAAGATTAGGGAAAGACCTCAGAATGCAAATTGAGAGGGCGTTAAGGTGCACTAAGCTCTCGGTCACAACAAGGGTCAATGAAGCACCTTCATTTGTATATGAAATAAAAGTTGTTGGAAAACTTATGCTGCGGATATGATTTGGGGGAGAGAGACTTTCTTTAGGAATTCATAAAGAAAAGAGCGGCACTCACCGGGTCTTCACTTGCAATGTTGGAGCTTATTCCGATTATAACATGGTTTGGTATAGGACCCGTTGAAGCGCTAACGCGCGAAACGGTGTGACCATTGTCCGACCCTGCTGACCCTCCCTCCCTGCACTTTGTAACCATGTTTCAATTGGAAAAAAACTCCAACACTGCAAGTGAAGATCCGGAGACTGCCGCTCTTTTCTTTATGAATTGTTGCATTATCTTCAAGCTGGAAGCAGAGCAACGCCGGCTATATTCCACTACCTGCTGATGTCATATGCAAAAAGCCGTGTTCATAGTAGCTAGTGCCCGGATTCCTTCTGCTTCATATTAATATACACTTTCTTTAAAACCTTGGTAATACCCCTACTCCTCTCATTAACCATAAGCTTACATGATAACGTATACACATTACATTGTAGCACTCATCTGAAGACTGCAGCAGCCTTTCCGTATAGGATCCCGCCACATTACAGATAAGGAGAAAAAGGCAAGGTCCATTACATTACCTTTCTTTCAAAAGAGTAAACGAAGCTGATGCAAATGAAAGAATGACCTTAGAACAAACACAATTATAGTGGCACACAGTATGCATTCAACATCCATGGCAGGCAAAAGGGAAACATATATGGAATTGACTTGTATGGTTAGCAGTTTATACAAAAGGAATCTGACATTTTTTCTCTAGTTTATGTTCTAAGAGTTACCGGACCTTCTACAATACCAGCACAATGATTTACAGTCATATGAAAAAGTTTGGGCACCCCTCTTAATCTTACTCATTTTTTTTTGTTTAAAATTGTTTTTTTGCAACAGCTATTTCACTGCGATATATGTAATAACTGATGGACACATTAATATTTCAGGATTGAAATGAGGTTTATTGTACTAACCAAAAATGTGAAATATGCATTATTTCAAAAATTGACAGGCGCAAAAGTATGGGCACCCTTCTGATTTTCATGATTTGAATACTCCTAACTACTTTTTACTGACTTACTGAAGCACTAAATTCATTTGGTAACCTCATTGAGCTTTGTACTTAATAGCCCGGTGTATCCAATCATGAGAAAAGCTATTTCAGGTGTCCACTTGCAAGTTGTTCTCCTAGTTGCATCTTCTCTGAGGAGTGGCATCATGGGCTCCTAAAAACAGCTCTCAAATGATCTGAAAAAAAAGATTGTTCAACATAGTTGTTCAGGAGAAGGATACAAAAAGTTGTCTCAGAGATTTAACCTGTCAGTTTCCACTGTGAGGAACATAATAAGGAAATGGAAGACCACAGGGACAGTTCTTGTAAAGGCCAGAAGTGGCAGGCCAACAAAAATATCAGAAAGGTAGAGAAGAATGGTGAGAACAGTCAGGAACAATCCACAGACCACCTCCAAAGACCTGCAGCATCATCTTGCTGCAGATGGTGTCACTGTGCATCGGTCAACAATACAGCGCACACTGCAGAAGGAGAAGCTGTATGGGAGAGTGATGCGAAAGAAGCCGTTTCTGCATGCACGCCACAAACAGAGTCGCCTGAGGTATGCAAAAGCACATTTGGACAAGCCAATTTCATTTTGGAAGAAGGTCCTGTGGACTGATGAAACAAAGATTGAGTTGTTTGGTCATACAACAAGGCGTTATGCATGGCGCCACAAAAACTCAGCATTCCAAGAAAAACACTTGCTACCCACTGTCAAATTTGGGGGAGGGTCCATCATGCTTTGGGGCTGTGTGACCAATGACGGCACCGGGAATCTTGTTAAAGTTGAGGGTCGCATGGATTCCACTCAGTATCAGCAGATTCTTGGGAATAATGTTCAAGAATCAGTGTCAAAGTTGAAGTTACGCCGGGGATGGATCTTTCAGCAAGACAATGATCCAAAACACTGCTCCAAATCTACTCAGGCATTCATGCAGAGGAACAATTACAATGTTCTGGAATGGCCATCCCAGTCCCCAGACCTGAATATCATTGAACATCTGTGGGATGTTTTGAAGCGGGCTGTCCATGCTGGCCGACCATCAAACTTAACTGAACTGGAATTGTTTTGTAAAGAGGAATGGTCAAAAATACCTTCATCCAGGATCCAGGAACTCATTAATAGCTACAGGAAGCGACTAGAGGCTGTTATTTTTGCAAATGGTGGATCTACTAAATATTAATGTCACTTTTCTGTTGAGGTGCCCATACTTTTGCACCTGTCAAATTTTGAAATAATGTATGTTTCACATTTTCGGTTAGTACAATAAACCTCATTTCAATCCTGAAATATTACTGTGTCCATCAGTTATTACATATATCTTTAGACTGTGAGCCCTCGCAGACAGGATCCCCGGCCCTATTGTACCAGTATGACTAATTGTGATCTGTCATCGTTTGTCGCCGTTTGTGGTCGTCCTCGACCACTTGTTTTTGTCTACCCTCTAAATTGTAAAGCGCCATGTATCCTAATAGCGCTATATAAATACCTATTAATAATAATAATAATAATAATAACATATATCACACTGAAATAGCTGTTGCAAAAAACAAATTTTGAACAAAAAAAATGATTAAGATTAAGAGGGGTGCCCAAACTTTTTCATATGAATGTATACGAATCAGATATTACATCTACGAATCAGATATTACATCAACTTGCTGCACTGTGTGAATACACCCGCCATGCCTCGCTGAGCTTCTGTAATGAGGCAGAGAGGCAAATCTAGGGCCAATTCGTTTGCCTGAGGTGAAAACTGAAACGGCGCCTGGCTCACAGATCAATATAAATCTGCAGTAAACACAATTATTATTGTTTTCTGGGTTTTGCTTTTACAGTGCACTTTCCACCTATGAACTAAAACCACCATACTATCTGTTAATATGAATTATAATGGCTTCACCATCCTCCCTTATGAAATACTGTATATCCTCCACAACATCCTTATCAACAAGGACACTTATAGCTGCAATGGTCCTCTGGGAAATATGCAAATTATCACTTCAATGAAGAGGACCATTGCGGCCATAAGTGTCCTCATCAACTTATCTGTCTCCTTATGGCTGCATGGAAACGCCTCTCCATGAGGAGGATAGCTGTTCCCCAGGGCTCGTCTTAGCCTCTCATACAGCCAGATCAGAATATCCCACACACTGCACTGATGAGGGGCAGTCACCCCTAAACGCTGCATCTGCAGTTTGGGGTTCTGATCTGGCACTAATCCATGGTCATATTAAAAGGCTTGTTAAAGAGTCGACTATGACTTTGAGGATTGCTACCTAAAGGTGGCGCTAGAGTTCATCCACTTCTTCATTGAAGTTCTAATTAACAAAACCTATGTGTTTTCGGGAACAGCTGTCTCCACACACTGGGTTTTGTTTTCTACAGAAAGTGTCAAACACCCCAGGTTGTGCTGCGTTTGGAAAAGAATGAGCATGGCAACTTTTTCTTGATTTTTGCTGCAGTCTATGACAAAAACACTGAAAAAACGCAGCTTTTAAAATGCAGCAAAAAAAGCAACAAAAACACATGAAAAACACAGACAAAAATGCAGAAGATCTCCAGGCAAGAAATGTAGAGATCCTAGAAACCTGTACAAGTTTTGCTGCGTTTTTGACCACATCAAAAACGTCCTGTGTGCACATAGCCTTATTGTACTGCCACAAAACGAAAAAAAAAAAGGTAAAAAAAAAACATTTTTGCAATAAATGATATTTATGTAATCCATTCCAATTCAGGGATAAGAATTTCATAATTATTACAGACATTAGTGAAGGTAACAGTTCTCAGAAGTCATTTCTCCACTGTCAGAAGTAACAGGTGCACTTTAAGACTTTTGCATCATAGGAAACTGCTCATCCGCTCTGAACTTTGCCATAATTCAGCTTGTAAAGAGTCAGCTGTGTTCCATGTTACTTACTCACCACATTTATTAATATCTGATGGATGTTTCTAAGGTCTGGAAAAAATCTGGTTTGCAGAAACTTGACATTATTTTCATTTAAAAAAAAAGTACCTACCTGTAATTGTCTTGTAAGTGATCATTTCTATGAAAATTACACATATTCTAAATGTTAAAAACCATATGACAGACAGTGACCTGTAAATGATGTCATCTGTGCAACCACACCAGACCTTTACTACTGCCAAAGCAGCACATGGTCAAAGTTCACTTAACGTCTGTTCATCCGTGTAAGTCGGAATGAAAGTAGTGAAAATCTTTGCTCAATAACTTAAAATTCTCAACTTTGGAATTTACAGATCACAGAGAGTCCGACTGCTAGGACCCCAAATGAAGGGCCCCGTCTGAATGGACCAGTGGTAATCACTGTCGCTCCATTCATTCTTATAGGAGTCACCTGCTGAGTTCAGCACCTGTGGTTCCGATACAGAGTCAATAAGATCAACCATTTGTCATTTTTATACCTGTGTCCATGTCATGAAAACTTAGTCAGGACCTGCAGCTCTCCGGCGCCCCCTTATCCTTCTGGCCAATTCCGGTATTGCCAGAGAATAAGAAGAGGAGCCCAGCTGCTCTAATTTATGTCGTCTACTGCGGCACGTGATGCGACAGGATGTATATATACCACCAGTTCCTGCCAGGAACATTTATATATTTATTATATATATATATACACACACACACACACACACCTCAACCTAGTCACCCTCAGGCCCACATTATCACATAAATACAAAAATTATGCTGCCACCACCGATCTCTTTCAGGTGGATCGGTAACCTGTCTGGTAATGTGAAAAAGCAGGGATGCGTATCAGCTCGTCATAGAACAGGAAGAACAAAACTAAGCAAATTATAAAAGTTTACTCCAAAAAGTTGGCAGTGTTTACAAAAGATATACAAGATATTACAAAAGAGACAATTTACAAATATGCATACTGTTATTAAAATAAAAGTACAAAACCTGTGCCACGCAGTGACAACTCAGATTTAATGGGGGGGGGCTCCCCAGAAATGGTGTATGATTCCTCCAAACAGCGTGTGGTGCTGTGTCTGACGTCCCAGGGTGGAATGAGCCCACAATGGACACTTTGGTTTTATGTAATGGGACATAAAATCCAGGAACTCCCACTTGTGTTCACCTCCCTGGTGGGCTGGTTCTCTGAAGCCCACCTCTTTCGCAATTCTCAAAACCCTCCATTATTCATATCTTTGGTTTGGCCGCTCCCACATCAGAACCATGGACATCATGTTTTCCCTTGGGAATTTACACAAAGATTGATATCAAATATGATATATCTATCATGGTCAGAACCCATTTCCCAGGTTTCTGATTGTTTCACAAATATAAAAGTTATACCATCATAACTGAAAAAAGGTAAATATTCCAAAAATATTATTTATATATTTATGGTATGAACGAGTCTTATGAAATTTGACGTTAAAAGACTAAGTTAAGACAAAGAAATTCAGTAAGTTCCAAACCGGATCAAGCTAGCGGAGTCCCTCTTAGCTCAGTTCATGGCTTGTCGTAAAAATTCCTGATTGGGGGAAGCAAAGCGGAGATCTATGCATCTCCCTTACGAACGAACAAGGGGCGGAGAATTAAGCCATCTCTGGCTGTCTTTTCAAACATTTTAAAACAATGACAATGATTCATATTTTCCTGACAGTCCTCTTTACACTGCCTTGAAAAAGTATTCAAACCCCTTGAACGTTTCACATTTTTCACTTTATGCCCACAAACTTAAATGTATTTTTTTGGCATTTTATGTGATATACCAACACAAAGTAGCAAGTATCTGTGAGGTGTAAAGTAAATGATACATGGTATTGTGAATATTTTAAAAATACACATTTGAAATGTATCATGTGTATTTGTATTCAGGCCCCCACCCCCCAACCAAGGCAATACTTTTTGGACCGCCCTTTGCTGCAATTATTGCTATAAGTCTTCTGAGAGATGTCTCTACCAACTTTACACATCTAAAGAATGGATTTTTTTCTGCCCATTCTTCATGCAAAATACCTCTAGCTCAGTGAGATTAGGTGGAGGCATCTGTGATCGGCAATTTTCAAGTTTTGTCACAGACTCTCAATGAGATTTTGATCTGGGCTGTGACTGGGCCGTTCGCATGAATGAATATTGCTTTGCTATAAACTATTCATTGTAGAAATGCCAGATGGAAGGTGAACCTATGCACCTGTCTCAAGTCATTTGCAGCCTCTAACAGGTTTTCCTCCAGGAATGCCCTGAATTTAGCTCCATCCATCTTACCATCAACTCTAACCAGCTTCCCTGTCTCTGATGAAGAAAAGCCTCCGCACTGTAGGATGCGACTACCACCATGTGTGATGGTAAGGATGGTGTTTTCAGGGTGATGTGTAGTTTTAGTTTTTCATCACATATATTGTTTTACATTTAGCTCATAAAGTTCTACTCTAGAGTCATCTGACCAGAGCACCTTCTTCCACGTGCTTGCGGTGTCTCCTACATGGGTTTTGCAAACTGGACTTTTTATGGATTCCTTTCAAAAATGGCTATCTTCTCCATAAAGGCCAGATTTATGGCATATACGACTAATAATTGTCCTGTGAACAGATTCTCCTACCTGAACTGTAGATGTCTGCAGCTCCTCCAGTGACTATGGGTCTCTTGGCTACTTCTCAAATTAGAGCTCTCCATCTTGGGATGTCAGATGTAAGTGGAAGGCCATGTCTGGGTAGGTTTGCAGTTGTGCCTTGCTCCTTCCATTTTTGGATGATGGATTAAGTAGAACACTGTGAGCTGTTCAGAAAATGGGCTATTCTTTATAACCTAACCCTGCTTTACTCTTCTCCACAACTTTATTCCTGACCTGTCTGGTGTGTTCCTTGGTTTTCATGATGCGGTTTGATCTCTGATGTTCTCAAACAAACCTCTGAGGCCTTTACAGAACTGATGTAGTTATGCTGAGATTAAATTACACACTGGTGGATGCAATTTACTATTTAGGTGACCTCTGGAGGTAATTGGTCCCTCAGGATTTTATTTAGAGGAATCAGGTTACGAGGGCTGAATACAAATGCATGTCATAAGTTTCAGAATTATATTTTTAAAACATTTAGAAAATATGCATAATTTACTTTACAATTCACAAATATTTGTTACGTAGGTGTTAGTGCATCACTCTAAATCCCATTAAAAAAACATTTAAAGAGGACCTGTCACCCCCCTGCCGCATTGCAAACTAAATGCATTACTGAATACAGCACGTCTGCAGCATTCAGGGAAGGGCTCCCCTATGTCCCTAGCCCAAAAGACATGAGAAAACTTAGTTAAGTAGTCTAAAGGGTGGGATCTTATTAAGAGGTTTTCACTGCTGGCAAAGTCCTCCTGCCTTCTCCTTGAGTATTCCGCCCCCTTCTATGCCTCGTCTTCTTCTGGGTCTACCCTCTTCTTCTGCTCCTGACGTCACAAGGAGCAGAAAAGGAGGGCAGAGCCAGCAGGACAGGAGGCATAGAAGGGGGCGGAAAACACAAGGAGAAGGCAGGAGGACTTTGCCAGCAGTGAAAACCTCTTAATAAGATCCCACCCTTTAGACTACTTAACTAAGTTTTCCAATCTCTTTTTTGGTAGAAGGAAAGGAAAGGAAAGGAAGAAAGCGCACCGATCTAAATGTAAATGTATAATCAGATTGTAGGTGGATGTGGATGGCACTCACCTTTTTTAGGTCTTGTTCACTTGCGTATCGGTCACTAGGGACCATTAAGTATCCAGGCGTAGATTTCCTCAGTGGTCGGTATGCTGCAAATCCCTGGTAGCTAGTACGTAGCTCAGACCGAGTTACCATAGGAATATAGATCCAATAGAGTTTTTTACCAGGCTATTTGCGCTCCCAGAGGTCTATGATCCAAAACTTCTTATAATTTCATAAAGAGTTTTTTATTATTTCTTAAGAAAAGCACATACAACGCGTTTCGATAGTAAAAAATGTCTTCCTCAGGTATATTGTATACCTGAGGAAGACATTTTTTACTGTCGAAACTCGTATGTGCTTTTCTTATAAGAAATAATAAAAAACTCTTTATGAAATTATAAGAAGTTTTGGATCATAGACCTCTGGGAGTGCAAATAGCCTGGTAATAAACTCTATTGTATCCAATCTCTTTTTTAAAGCTTACAGGGGGGCTAGAGCCATGGGGGAGCCCTTCCCTGAATGCAGCAGACATGCTGCATTCAGTGCTGCATTCAGTTTAGAATGCAGCAGGGGGATGACAGATCCTCTAAGTTTGTTGGTGTAAGGTGAAAAAATGTGGAAAGGTTCTTAAGGTATGAATACCTTTTTAAAGCACTGTATATAGAATTTAAAATACATTGGAACATACCTTATTGCTGTACGTGTACGTCTTGATTGTCCATATATATTGTACTTGTCCTCCTCTGCCCTTTCCATATGTAAAGCATCATGGAATCTAATGGTGCTATATAAATAAATAATAATAATAATAATTTTGCAGGCCAATCCAGCAGCACAAATTGACAATGAAGGTCCCCTCGGTAGGACTTTTTATTGCCCCCACATCTTCCTCCATCCGGCCCAAATAACATATACACATGAATACTTACATGCATATTCTCATTCGAAACACATATAAAATGTGCATATACTAATACATTACACACACATACAGTTGAGCTCAATTCTTTACATACCCCGGCAGATTGTTTGCTTTCTTGGGCTTTATTCAGATAATATGAATGATAACATAAAAACTTTTTTCCACTCATGGTTAGTGGTTGGGTGAAGCCATTTATTGTCAAACTACTGTGTTTTCTCTTTTTAACCCCTTTACTACACATGATGTATTGAGTACATCATGTGCCAGCTCCATGCTTTAGATGTGAGCTTTGGTGCTAAGCTCATATCATTCCCCCACATCAAATCTGATATCATCAGCTTAGATGTGTAGCTAACACCACCGATCAGATCAGTGATCCGATCGGCAGTGTTAACCCTTTGGATCGTGCTGTCATTCACTGACAGTGTGGTCCAAAGCTCCGCAGCCGTGATCGCGCTGCTCCCCAACATGATCTGAGATCCTGCAAAGTGATCATGGGATCTCAATCTATTACCTGAAGAGCCTGGGGTCCTGTGATGACCCCGGAAACTCTCTTGGATTACTTCCTGCGGATGGCTAATGAGCGCCAGCATCCACAGTGATCATTGGTGCTATTTAAGGTGCTGTCACACCAGGCGACGTTGCTAGCAACATCGCCGGAAAAGTGACGTACCAGCGATGTCGCTAGCGACGTCGCGCTGTGTGACAGTGCGACGCGACCGCGTTTTATCGCTAGTCGCAGGTTGTCAGGTTTACGGGAAGAACTGTAAACCTGACAACCTGCGACCTGCGATTAGGCTGGATCGCGCCGTGTGACATCGCCAGAGCGATGTCAGCGGCGATCCAGCCTATACCGCAGCGTTGCTGCGGATCGCTCGCTGGGCTGAGCCCAGCCCAGCGAGCGATGTCACCGCCTGCATCGCTGCGGCATCGCCGGCCGCAGCCGTGCTGTGTGACAGCTGGCCAGCGATGTCGGAACCGAGCGGGCACCCGCGCATCGCTTCCGACATCGCTGGCCAGGTTGTGCTGTGTGACAGCACCATTAGAGTGTTATAGCTTATCTCTACATAACACAAGCGATCAGAATGTGCAGCAGTGAGGCCCTCTGGGGGCCAGTGAAAAATAAAAAAATGTTTTTTAAAAGTTATGAAAAAACACAAAAGTTCAAATCATCCCTCTTTTGACTCATTTAAAATAAAACTATTGAAAAAAATGAAAAAAAAAAATGCATATTTGGCAACGCCACGTTTAGAAATGCCTGATATATATCAAAATATGAAATCAATTAATCAGATTGGTAAACTATGTAACGAAAAAAAAAAGTCCAAATGGCATAATTACGGGTTTTTTTGCCGCCGTAAAATTGCAATAAAATGCTATAACGGGCGACGAAAACAACATATCTTCACAAAAATGCTAGTTAGAAACAACAGTTCAAGACGAAAAAAATAAGCCGTCACACAGCCCCAGATCCCGAAAAACAAGAACGCTATGTATTACAGAAAATGGCGACAAAAGCGCAATTCTTTTTCTTTAAAAAATTCTGAATTTTTTTCACTTCCACTTGGATAACAGGAAAAGTATTCATGTTTGGCATCTATGAACTCGTACCGACCCAAGGCATCATACCAACGTCAGTTTTACCATATAGTGAACATAGTGAATAAAACCCCCTAACACAAACGTATAATTCCACTTTTTTTGCAATGTCACCACACTTGGAATTTTTTTCTCATTTTCCTGTACACTATATGATAAAATAAATATTTTCTGAAAGTACAACTTGTCCTTCAAAAAACAAGCCCTCATATGTCTACATTGACAGAAAAATAAAAAAGTTATGACTGTTGGAAGAAGGGGAGGGAAAAATGAAAAATCACTCGGGGGTGTAGGGGTTAAATTATAATGACAGCCAAAAACATCCAATTGACCCTGATCAAAAGTTCACATACCCCAGTTCTTAATACTGTGTATTGCCCCCTCTAATATCAATGACAGCTTGAAGTCTTTTTGTGGTAGCTGTGGATGAGGCTCTTTAGTTCCTCAAATGGTAAAGCTGCCCATTCTTCTTGGCAAAAAGCCTCCAGTTCCTGCAAATTCCCGAGCTTTCTTTCATGAACTGCGTGCTTGAGTTCTCACCAGAGTAGCTAATGATATTGAGGTCAGATGACTGAGATGGCCACTCCAGAACCTTCACTTTGTTCTGCTGTAGCCAATGACAGGTCAACTTTGACTTGTGATTTAGATCGTTGTCATGTTTGACCGTCCAAGTATGTCCCATGCGCAGCTTCCGGGCTGATGAATGCAAATTTGCCTCCAGTATTTGCTGATGACGTGCTCAATTCATCTTTCATTCAACCTTGACCAAGTTTCCTGTGCCTTTGTAGCTCATACATCCCCACATCATCAGCGATCCACCTCCATGCTTTACAGTAGGAATGGTGATCCTTTCATCATAGGCCTTTTTGACACCTCTCCAGATGTAATGTTTATGGTTGTGGCCAAAAAGGTCATTTTTGGTGTCATCACTCCAAATTACCTTGTTCCAGATGTTTGGAGGCTTGTCTCTGTGCTGTTTGGTGTATTGTAGGCAAGATACTTCTTGGCATTTGCGCAGTAATGGCTTACTTCAGATAACTCAACCATGCAGCCCATTTTTCTTCAAGTGCCTCCTTATTGTGCATCTTAAAAAGCCACACCACTTGTTTTTAGCGGGTCCTGTTTTGCACCTGATGCTATTTAAGGGATTTTCTTTGCATCCAGAACAATTTTCCTGGCAGTTGTGGCCTAAATCTTTGTTGGTCTACCTGATCATGGTTTGGTTTTAAAAGAGCCCCTGATTTTCCAATTGTTAATCCCAGTTTGAACACTGCTGACTGGCATTATCAATTCCTTGGATATTCTTTTGTATCCTTTCCTGTTTTATACAGTTCAATTATCTTTTTCCGTAGATCCCTTGACAATTCTTTTGCTTTTCCCATGACTCTCAATCCAGAAATGGCAGTGGCTGGATGACAGATGCAAGAGTACATCTGGATCCCAGAAACTAACTCAGCTTTTATGCACACACGCTGATTACAAGACAACAAGTCACAGGTGAGGATGTTACCTTTATTAGCTATTCAAACCATTTGTGTCATCTTCTGTGCATGTTATCAGGCCAAAATCACCAGGGTATATAAACTTTTGATCAAGGTCATGGTTGTCATTATGATTTAAAAAGAGAAAACACAGTAGTTTGACAATAAATGGTTTCATCCAACCACTAACCATGAGTGGAAAAAAAGTTTTTTGTGTTATCATTACTATTCTCTAAAAAAAAAAAAAAAAAAAAAAAAAAATGGGCAAGAAAGCAAAAAATCTGCCGGGGTATGTAAACTTTTGAGCACAATTGTATACATAGCGCACCTGCACACAAGTATATGTAAGATACGCACATACACATAACACAGGTATGTACACAATTGGTGGACATTTAATTTTCCAGAGGGGCCACATTAGAGACTGTGATTGGTGTGGAGGCCGAACTAATAGGCTAAAATTAATTCTCCTAAATATTATTAACATTATATTATTTTATACTTAGATTAATTGTATCACTTAATATTGAGCAAAATTAGCTATGCTGGCATCCCTCTAAACACCAATGAGCCCACACACAGCCCTCTTATAAAAACAGTATGTGCCCACAAAGGCCCCTATATACCTCATCAGCCCTACACAGCCCCCTATATAAAGCATGAGCACTCACATAGCTCCTATATAAATTATGAGGCCGAACACAGTTCTATATACAGTATGAGCCGCTACATAGCTTCCTTATACACAGCATGATGAACCAAATCTCCCTGTATCCAGTATGAGCCTTACATGGCCTCTATATACAGTATGAGCCCCCACATAGTTTCTTTATACACAGTATGAGCCCTCATATAGCCTCCTATATATAGAATGAGCCCCAACACAGCTCTTTTATGAACAGCGACACATATCACAAATAGGAAAAAAAAAGAGCACATGCTCACCTCTCTCCCATTCCCACAGCACTGCTCTGAGGGCCCAGATAGCCCCCCGATTTACAGTAGGAGCCCTTCTTCAAATATCCCTTATACACAGTATTAGCTCCCTATGTAGAATATGAGCCCCCTTATAGCCCACTATATACAATGAGTCCCCACATAAATAGTGGTGATTGAGTAGTAAGATATTTGGCTCTAACCGAATACTTTTAAATGTTTTAGTATTTGTATCTGAGCGAGTTCCCCATTGACTTGCATTGGATTCATTAATCGTAGCGAATACTGAAACAGTTCAAAGTATTCGGTTAGAGCTATCCAAAATATCTATTACTTGCTACACATAACCCTCTATATACAGTATGAGCCCTGTCATAGTCCTCCTATATACAGTAAGAGCCCTCACATAGCCTCTTTATGAACAGAAACATAAAAAAATAGTTCAGCTCACCAGTGTTCAGACTGCCTGGTCCTGATTCTCATGAGTCACGGTGCTCGGAAGGAGATAGATCCCCGTCTGGGAGACAGCATAGCAAGTATAGAAGGAGTTTAATCCGGCAACACGTTACAATATTTCCTTTCGTTAAAAGAAGTCTTTATTGTGAAAACTTGTCCCTAAAAGATCTCTTACTGTAGGGAATATGATCTCCCCTAGTGAGCTTGTCAATGAAAATTATAGAAGGAGCGGTAATCCTTGGCTATCTACAAAAGGATCCTTTAGATGTGGCCAAAAACAATGTGGTCCTTGCTCTTTTATGATAAATAATAACAAAACAGTGATAAGTAATGAGGGCCAGATTTTTCACTTAAAAACATTCATGAATTATGGAGCAGTTTCTGTGTATACGTAATCTTGTTAAAAGCAGTATGTGGGTTCCCTTGAGAAAAAGATTGTCGGAACATATATATATTTCTAATGTCACTACCCGCAGCTCATCAGGAACCTCGAAGCATTTTTTTGAATGTACATTCCGGGGATGTAAGCGGCAATATGTTCCACCGATAACCCGTGGTGGCGATCGGGTCAAAGTCATACAAAGCAAAGAGGCTCAGTGGATACTACGATTGAAAACAAGAGACCCTACTGCTTTGAATATGAGAAATGAACTCATGTATCTTTATGGAGCTTCACTGAGATATTCTGAGTAATTATTAGCAGCACTAACTATGTTGGAAAGGTGAGACAACAACTATTATGGTGAGTTTACACACACCAATCATTGTGTCCAATATCTGAACAGATCTCTGGTTGCAGTGAAATCATGGACAGATTGCTCCATGTTGTACACAGCCACAAAATGGCACTATGTGTCCATGATTTCACTGCAACCAGAGATCTGTTCAGATATTGGACACAATGATTGTGTGTGTAAACCCACCATTAGTCTTTAGTGTTTCCCGGTTAGATTAATGATATTTCGGAATTAGAACTCTATGAATGCTAAATGTAAGATGATGATAACCAGCAAAGGTTTCTATGTAAAACGATCTCTTGACTATTCACTGCAGTGTAACAGGATTTTTTATGAATGAGATCTTAAATACTGCTATTAAATGACAAAACTGTAGCATCATTTATAATGTGACTTTAAGATAACATACTGTATGTGTTGTTCAGAATATGTAAAAATACTAGATTTCCTCTCCTTTTTATTCACCCTCTGTGAGTGAGGTTGATGGTTCACAATGGGTTAAAAATGTTTCCTGGGCCCAGTAGATGGAAGTTCTCACACAGATGGAGGAAATGGGAGTTATCTTTTCCTTGTTCTACTTTAAAAGATTTTTCATTTCTCCATTTTTTAATGCTGACTAAGGATCTATGATATTAAACACGTAAGCCTGTTCACGATGTAATCAAGTCTTAAAGATTTTTCACAAAAAAAGGCATCTGTTGCTGGATTAAACTCCTTCTATACCACTTTATACACAGTATGAGCTCCAACATAGCCTCCTATATACATTATGAAACTTATATAGCCCCTATAAGTATGAGCCCCCACATAGCCCTTATATTGTTTACAGCCACACATCTCACATAAAAAGAAATACCACACTTGACTCCTTTCTGTTGACCCCAGCACTGTGCACTGTTCCGGGACTCTCAATGACATAATTACATCTGCTCTCAGTCGCACATGGTGATTGGTGGAAGGCTGAGCTGGTGACTCCATCCTCCACTAATGTTTTCACCACTATCTTCATCCTCAGGATGCAGTCATAGTAATCAGGATGCATGCGGAGGAAGGCAAGGTTCAGCCTGCTGGTTTTAACCCTTTGGCTGTCTCAGTCCACAGGTCGGACTGAATTGATCAACCAGTAGATTGTGGATCAAGACGTAATGGTTGATGGAATGTTCTTTTCCTGAAATTCGATGCGTTTTTTTCTGCACACATACCATTGATCGCTGTGGTCAATGAATTCTATTTTAGCTTCATCAGTCCACACGACTTGTTTCCTAAATGCTTCAGGCTTATTGAGATGTTCTTTTGCATATTTCTGAAGCTGACTTTTAATGGTGAAGACGCAGGAGCGGGTTTCTCCTGATGACTCTTCCATGAAGGCCTTATTTGTGCTGATGTCTCTGAGCAGTAGAGCAATGTACCACAACTCCAGAGTCTGCTAAATCTTCTTGAAGATCTTTTATAGTTAAGCGGGGGTTCTGATTTGCCTTTCTAGCAATCCTGCAAGCAGTTCTCACTTTGCTTGAACTTCCAGACCTTATCTTGACCTCCGCTGTTCTTGTTTTCTGCCATTTCTTAATGATATTTCAAACTGAAGAAAGGGCAACTTGAAAGCTCTTTGCTATCTTCTTGTATCCTTCTCCTGCTTTGTGGGCCTCCACCATTTTCATTTTCAGAGTGCTAGGCAGCTGCTTAGAAGAACCCACGGCTGCTGTTTTTTGGCACAAGATTAGAGGTTGGGTCTTTTATAAAGCGGTTACATTTACAACACCTGGTCTTTCCGAATGATGATGGCGAATAAGGCATAATCACAACCAGCTAATTAAAGCTGGTCAAAGTTATCTGAGCACACAAATCTCACAGGGTGCCCAAACTTTTGCATCGGCCAATTTAACTTTTTGTAATTTTTAAAATGTTAAAGATGAAAATATCTTTTTTGCTTACAATACAAAGAAAATGTGTCATCTGTAACTTTATACCTTTTAGAGATCATTTCATCTTCAACTTACGTAACTGTTCACAATAACAGTCATTTGACCAGGGGCGCCCAAACATTTGCATGCCACTGTACAATGTTTTCATTACTTGTAAAGTGATTTAGCATAGTGTATGTATATAAGCCTGAATTTTGTGCACCTACACATTAATACCTATATTCAAAGCAGGGGCTGGCTGGCGACTCTAACTCCGGGTGGCAGTTTAGTTCTGCCTGCCCTTTGGTAAGGACCGGATGTTCGGTCAGACTTTTTTGGTGGACGGGGCGGGGGGAGCTTAGGGTGGGGGTGCTATCGCTGGTCACTCACTGGGTCACCCGCCGTGTCTGCTGCTGCTGCTGTATCACAGCACCGGCCACAAGGCGCCGCGTCTGCTGTACTTTCACAGCGTCAGCAAAAAAGCGCCGCCGGCCCATTTCTGTGGGGGGGCGGCCCTAGATGAGGGCTGTACCACCAGCCCAGGGGGCACTTGCCCCCCTGCCACCTGGGCCAGTCCGCCCCTAATTCAAAGCATCTTACAGATGTCCTAATTTAAAGGACGATTCCTTATAAGTGGCACCAATATAGCCCCTAAATGTTTATTTTTTTTAATCGCCACCTAATTCCTTCTTGTGTTTGAATGAAAGAAACCAAATGTGTGTGTCTCCAGAAGTGGCGTCATTAAGCCTGATGAAGAAGCCATAGTCTCGAAAGCTTGCTACTTGTTACCATCTTTTCCGTTAGCCATTAAAAGGCATCAACTACTGAGAACTCTAAGATTTAAATATTTTTCTATCTACTGGCTAACACAGTGCAAACATATATTTTACATGAAAGAAAACAGATCAGGGCCCTTAAGAACCTTAATAGTCAACGTTTTATCATTTACTTACCAGGTGCGCCCTCTACTGTTAGTCAGTGAGTATGCATGTATGAAGTCTAATTTTCCTGGTAGGCAAAATATATATAAAACTAAATTGGAAACCTTCTCATATGGCATTGTGCGGTCAGTGACTTTTCACGAAACCATAGACTTGTATGGGGTGACATTTATCAATTTGGATTAAAAAAAATGGACATGTGTGACATAGTACACAAATGATGCAGACATGGACAGCTTCATAGGTTGGATCTTGTTCTATCTGAGAAAACCACGGATAAAACATGTGGGTGAAAAATGGACGTCTGAATGAGATTAAGAAAAAAAGGAAGAGTCCAGACATGACACAAAGGCATTGAAAGTGACCTGCGCAGTTTAATAGCGGAGTGTAAATACGACCGAGAAGACAGCAGTTCAGTATCATATTGCTGGGAGGACACGGAGCCTTGTACGGCCACGTCCAGGAAGATCTGTTGAGCTTACATTTCGGCAGCACCGTCCATGCCTGTAAACGAAAGTACGTACAGTACAGAAAGCAGAGCCTGCACCACAATCATAGTCTCTACTAATCTACTGTCACACGGCATTGTCTACATCATCTAAAGATAATAATCTCATAATAAAATCTGATTCATTAAAATACAAGAGGCCACGTGTCCATCACACTGGAGGACTATAAAACCAAGAATGAACAGCCGGTAATGCTGGAGGTAGACGCTCTTGTTTCACCGTTTCTTGATGAGCCCTATTTAAAAACACATAAATAAAATCCAAGACGTTGACGATTGCGATGCTTTGGAATGGACAAGTCTTGACAATGTCTCATCTGCGTCACACAAGGAACATCCAGTCACTGGGAGTGCGGCCATACTGCAAGGAGAAGAAGATTGCAACATTATTGGGATCAAATGGTCAGTCAAGGAGATAAAATTATTAAACGGAATCTGTCGGAGGTTTTTGTTGTGAAATCTGACAGCAGCATGAGTAGAGATCCTGAGTCCAGGGATGTGCCACTTACTGGGAGGCATTCTGACATTTCAATAAATCAGTGTTTTATCAGCAGAAGATTATACTACAGGACTAGATGTCCTGTACTTCCTAGTCCAACCATGCTCCCAGCACTGAATAGCATCTGTCTGTCCTATGCACACACAGAAAGCTGCCAATCAGTGATTGGGCGGGGTTATACAGGCTCAGCATTCTGAGAATTTGCAGCCAAGAAAACATCACAATGACAGTGTGGCGCGCCACTGGTCAGGACGCCACTTAGGGGTACTGCACTAAATAAGAATGTGTAGTATTCCTGTGACTAAGGAACTGGGATGGTGCATAAGGGATCCTCACAACACCCATTCATACACACCCTAGCGTAGAGGACCGTGGGTGAACCCGCTTGTAGGGAAGACCCAGTCTTGTGGGAGGAATCAGGTGGGGTAGAAAAGTGTATGGGTGAGAAGAGAGTGAGGCAGTCAGTCAGTGTGAGTTAAAAAGAGTTGGCTGGAGACAGTGAGAGAGAAGGAGACCTTAGGGCACAGGCATTGCAGTGCTCCCGAATTTGGACCGGTACAACTACCAACCAGAGTGTCTGGTCCCGGGCGAGAGAACGCGGTGCGGATGTTCATCCCGGCCGTTAAACTGGGGCCCTAACTCTGTAGGAAGCTCGCGGCCAAGACATGGCGCATCCTTGAAAAGCTCAAGGCCTGTGCGGAGGCTTGCATGTAGAACGGAAAGAAGCACAGTGAGACTGCAGAACTCCAGAGGATCCTAATTGAAACGTCCGTTCCTGGTGACTACCCAGGCAGAGGAAAGACCCAAGTGAACTGAAAACTTGTAATTTGCTTGAAGAAGCGCAAGTAAACCCGAGGTCAGATAAATACTGTGTGACGTACTTAATTTTCTTCTCCTCTGAAAGCTGGCGCAATTGCGCAGTGACAAGACAAGGATGTGCTGTTGTGGTAACTGCCCCCCATGTAAAAGCATACTACCAAAGACACCCAGGTTCGCCCACCTACGGGAGGTAAACCTTGCTGCCAAACATCATCCTGGAGATCTGGACCCGCAAGACGCAAACCATACGGAACTAAATAGTGCGTCACAAAAATGTTTATTTTTATTGACTCTTTCAGCGACACCCATGGCCAGGGACTGGCACAGGCCCAGTGACACCCATGAATCAACGCAGGAACCGGTAAACTGCCTCACGGACCCTGGGTGGATCAACAGCAAGCAGTTAGATAAGGGACACATCCCTGGAACACGGGCACAGCCTAATTAACGCTGGCCTAAGGTTTAGCCAAATAACTGTGACAGCATTTCCTTCTCTTACAATTAAATACGTTTTCACTTTGGACGCAGCAACTTTTCATCTCCACACTGAGAGCCCTATGCATTATTCTAAATCACTTTTTTTTTACACACATTTTATTTTAATGGTACGTTGGAGTAGATATGATGCCGTTTATTTTTTTTATTGCAGGGGAGGGTGGGTCGAAAAAAATAATTCTTTAGGGGTTCCTTATGGGTTCACTGTTCAATGTGTGTGCTAATAATTAATAATATTATAATGGCTATTAATTCCATAGTGCTTTACAAACCATGAGCAATACTTCCCCTTGGGGCTCACCAATCTAAATCCCTGTAGTATGTTGAGTGTGGGAGAAAACAGAACCCAGATAAACTCACACAAACCAGTGGAGAACATACAAACTATTGCAGATCGTCCTTGTGGGATTGAACCGGCCAGGGCACCTGCGCTTGCGGTGCGCGGAATCACTGAGCACCATGCTGCACTTAACTGTAATTTACAATTGTTGCTAATAAATCTAAAAGTGTTTTATTTTCAATGGTAGGTACAGCTCTGTGCCATCTGACACAGATATCATGCCTAAATGTAACTCTCAAAACAAGGTTACACCCATATAGATCAGTGAAGGTGCATTTACACTTAAAGGCATTAAACAACGGCTAATCGGTAACATGTTTGCTGATCAGGACAATCACACTTCCTATGCGCCCAAAATGATCACTTAGGGCCCTTTCACATCAGCGTTTTTCGTAATTCGCGGCAGATGCGGTGAAAAAACCGCATCTGCCGCGTTTGCCGCATAACCGTTCCACTTGCGGCACGGTTGCGGTTTTTCCCATAGGAAGTATAGGGGGACTTGCGGCAGATGCGGCAAGTGCGGTTTTGCACTTGCGGCAGGTGCGGCAGCGAAAAAAACCGCGGCTGACCGCGGTTTTTTTCGCTGCCGCACCTGCCGCAAGTGCAAAACCGCACTTGCCGCATCTGCCGCAAGTCCCCCTATACTTCCTATGGGAAAAACCGCAACCGTGCCGCAAGTGGAACGGTTATGCGGCAAACGCGGCAGATGCGGTTTTTTCACCGCATCTGCCGCGAATTACGAAAAACGCTGATGTGAAAGCACCCTAACAGATTGTTCTCTGAATAGTCTGCCACTGATCTCGGCAGAACACGTTCTGTTTACACTGATTGTTTATTGTTCCAACACCTCAACCTCTGCGACATCACTGAAGGAGAGCTTACTCATCCCCTAACTAAATCACACCTCACCACTTGTGCACTTGACCCCATCCCCTCCCATATCTCACAAACACGCTCATCTCAGCCTTAACCCATCTCTTCAACCTAACACTATCTTCTGGTACCTTCCCCTCTGCTTTCAAACATGCCACCATCACACCCATTCTCAAAAACCCAAACCTTGACCCGACTGCTATACCCAGCTATCGCCCCATATCACTGCTCCCATTTGCTACAAAACTCATTGAGCAGCATGTCCATGCTCAACTTTCTTTCCACCTCTCATCTAACTCTCTCCTTGGCAACCTCCAATCTGGCTTCTGGCCCCACCATTTCACCGAAACTGCCCTGACCAAAATAACTAACGACTCACTCACAGCCAAAGCCAACAGACAATTCTACATCCTCCTCCTTCTACACCGGTCCTCTGACTATGACACAGTTGACCACTCCCTCCTACTACAGATCGTCTCTTAACTTGGCGTACAAACCTTGCCCTCTCCTGGATCTCCTCATACCTTTCCAACTGCACATTTAGCGTCTCCCACTCCAACAGTGAGAGGGAAGGATGAGGAAGTAGTGTGGGAGTCCTGCAAGGCTCTGTCCTAGGACCCCTACTTTTCTCCATCTATACATTTATACCCTTGGCCTAGGACAACTCATAAAGTCCCATGGCTTCCAGTACCACCTGTACACTGATGACACTCAGATCTACCTATCTGGCTCAAATGTCACCTCTCTGCTTTCCAGAATCCCGGGGTGTCTGTAAGCCATATCCTCCTCTTCACCTCTCGCTCCCCAAAGCTCAACATGGATAAAAACTCATCACCTTTCCTCCATCTCAAGTATCTTCCCTACCTGATCTATCACAGTAAATGGCATCACGCTCTCTCCTGCACCTGAAATCCACTGCCTCGGAGTAACCCTTGACTTAGCCCTGTCCTTCAAACCGCAAATCCAAACTCTCGCCACCTCCAGCTCAAAAATCTTTCCAGAATCCGTCCTTTCCTCAGCCCTTACTCTACTAAAATGCTTGTACATGCCCTAATCATCTCCAACCTTCATTACTGCAACATCCTCCTCTGTACCTTCCATGCTAACACTCTTGCAACTCTCCACTCTGCTGCCCGACTAATCCACCTCTCTTCTCGCTACTCCCCTGTTTCTCCTCTCTGCAAATCTCTTCACTGGCTCCCAGTTCCCCATCGAATCCAGTTCAAACTACTAACACTGACTTACAAAGCCATCCACAACCTGTTCCCTCCTTATATCTACAAACTAATTTCCCAATATCTTCCCTCACATAATCTTTGATCCTCCCAAGACCTTCTCCTCTCCCCACACTTATTCGTTCCTCACCCAATCGCGTCCAGGACTTCTCCCGAATATCCCCCATCCTCTGGAAATCTGCACCCCAACACATCTGATTATCTACCACACATGGGTTTTCATGTTCTGTCTGAAAGCTTACAGCCTGCAATGAATGAGCTGCTGCACCCCCGACCTATCTATAAAGCTAAATTCACACTGGACGTTTCTGATCCATTTTTTGTGCCGTGTATGTTTTTTTTTCATTTCTAAACTGCACCAAAAACGGCACTGTGTCTGCCAGCGAAGTGAATGGGACTTTCAATTTGCTGTGCAGACGCTGAGTTGTTGATTGTTGTGTAAGGGTGGGTTCACACTGCGCTCAGGTCCGGTTCGGGAGAAGTGGGATTTTCCTCCCGGATCCAAAAACGTTGCATGCAACGTTTTTGGGTCCGGGGAGTCAGATTTGCACCTAATTGGTGTCTCCCGGATCCCCCCGGATTCCCCGCATCCTTCCGGGGCAATCCGGCACTCCCTTAGCATGGGAGCCTATGGGGCCAGATTGCCCCGATCTGGTAGGATCTGGGAACCGGATACCGGCGGCTGCACGCCGCTGTTATAATTCAGGACCGCGGCTAGCTCCCTGCAAGCCGTGGTCCTGAATAATCAGAAGCGGCAGCTGCGGCAGGATGCACACCGGACCGGAGGGCATATTAGCCCTCCGGTTTTGTGTGCTGAGTCGGTCCGGGGCTGCCAGGATCACCCCTGACAGCCCCGGACCAGACCTGACCGCAGTGTGATCCCACCCTTAGTTGTGCAGAAAGCGAATCCAGAAAATAATGAGCATCAATTATTGCTCCATTTTTCTAGCGCACTTTCTGCACCACTAACATCCCATTACTTACCCTCCCCAGCGATCCCACGAGAGTCCTGTTGAGGTCTTCCTCCTGGGCATCAGCAGGACCTGTGGGTAGTCTGTATGGTGCTTCCAGGACCTGGCACCATGTGACTCAGTCATATGGGGCAAAGGTCCTGGAAGTACCGTACAGACTACCCATAGGTCCTGCTGATGCCCCGGAGGAAGACCTCAACAGGACTTGCTGTGGGATCGCTGGGGAGGGTAAGAAGGGAAAAGACTGACTGGTGACACCTGTGTGTAAAGGTGCTAGCTGGAAAAACACATTTATAATAAAGTATACAGCTGCACACTGCAACACCAAAGAAGGGAAAACATGATCTAGCAAAATGGCTATGAGAATACTTGGCAAGGCAAAGGTTTATGTATTTAGCTTTATGTATTTGCCTTGCCAAGTATTCTCATAGCCATTTTGCTAGATCATGTTTTCCCTTCTTTGGTGTTTCAGTGTGAAGCTGTATACTTTATTATAAGCACGCAGTGTGCATCCTGAGAGGACTCAGAACGCTGCTGTCACTTTATGGCTGCCTATACTCTATTTCATCACAAAGATAGACAACCCCTATTAAGAAAGAAAGATGGAGATGAGCTCCCTCCTTCCCCCAAGAGAGAATGGTGAGTTAAGGTGACAATGTGAAGGGAGGAGAGCAGTCTCCTAAGTGGAGAAGGAAGTGGATTTCTCTAAGATATGTTACAGTTTCTTCTATTCACCTGCACCATTGATTAATGCATAGTGTGTTACAAGTGCAGTTCACATTTAACAGTTATATGAGTTAGGCTGCTTTCACATCTGCGTTATTTGCAGATCCGGCAGATCAGGTAAACTTGATCATTTGAACTTCATGTTTGCCTGATCTGTCGTTTTGCAAATTCGGCAGAATTCCCCCTTTTTTTTCAAAAAGCAGAAGCGGCACCCTCGTGGCACATGTGCAGAAAGGTTGCACTTTTGCTATGTATTGTAAATAGATCTCCAGACATGTGCAGAGACTCACAACTTCCCCGCGATCCCGCACTTTAGGAGCAAGACGAAACCCACTGCTAGCATCGGTTTTCATCTGGCGCTAGAGATGCTGGAAGTGCCGGCAAAAATCGTAAATCTCCACACATGCCCAGGGGTCCATTTACAGTACATTAGCAAAAACGCAGCCTTGGCGCAAGTGAGCCACATTGCGCTTTTGCAAAAACTGCGTACTTCTGCTGGATTTGCAAAAACGCAGCGAATAATAATAATAATCTTTATCTATATCCCGGCAACATATTCCGCAGCGCTTTACAATTCATTGGTTGATATACAAACGGTCATAGGTAACAATTATATAAAAGAAATACTATACAGTAATTAGAGTAGAGAATCAATGTAAAAAATATAATACAATAATTAAAGCAGAGAATCAATATAAAAAAATACAATACAATAATAAAAGCAAAAATAAAGAAATGCTGAAAAGAGCTTACAATCTACAAGAAGAGGGTTACACAAAGTACAGGGGCTTATTACACTGATGGTCCAGGGATCTTTAGGAAAAGGGAGATAGGAAAAAAATGACATGAATGGTCACCAGCCAAGCTGTGTAGAGCTTTTGGGTTTGGTGGGGTTTGAAGGAGAGTTATGTCCAGAGAGATAGTGAATGGGCTATATACAGTACAAAGGACTTCTGTTTGGGGGCATGATAGGCCGCCTTAAAAAGATGTGTTTCTAGGGAGCGTCTGAAGCTGTGCAAGTTGTGGATAGTCCTAATTTCTTATGGTAGAGAATTCCAGAGAATTGGTGCAGCTCAGGAGAAGTCTTGGAGATGTGAAAGCAGCCTAACCTAGATTGAACCCCACATATTTCTACTTATTGTAATTTCCCATAGTTACATTGTAGCCCAAAACCCAACCACTTACTGCATGATGCCAATGTTTTACTGCACAAAATGAGTAAACTGCTGAAAATGGAATAATTGGATAAGAGTGCCCTCTAGTGGTCACAGCTAAAAAGTTTCAACTTTCCACAAACTTTTAAACTGTTGAAATAGTCACATTATGTCTGGGGCAGAAACGGATGGAAAAATGAGAAAATGACAGAAACATTCTGCAGCACACGGAGGTTTGCTGAAATGTCAACCCCATGTCTGCTACTGTATGCTGGAAACGATCTTACCTGCTTATTGTGAGGAAATTGGTATAGAGACATACCTGAATGTCGGTCAGCTCTTTCAGGAAGCGTTTTGCCATGTCAGGTCCATTCTCCATGGTGGGTATGAGGTAATTCTGCAATATGACAGGTAGAACTAATCATCCATCAGGTAAAGAAGTTGAATGTCGCCTCATATTAAATAAACAACCTGATAAAGCTTTATAGGGAGGAGAAGAGACCTATTTTTTTTTGGGTAGTGGGCACTGCAGGGGAAATAGAAGTGACCACCCATGTAACACATACAGCAGTAGATGGTACATGCCAGCTTAAGCCACCCTCCATACTGGCATATCCAGGGCAGGTCCCCATCTATGATTTTCATATGCCAATTCATGAGACAACCCTTTTAATCCAGAATTAATGGGACACCATTAGTGAGGAGTGAGCACTACCATGCTCGGGTGCTCCAAACATGACGCTTGGACGGACTCGACTCATTTACCTAGTATAATGGAAGTCCACAGGGATTTTGAGCATTTTTCTGGAAAATCTTCTTGACAAATGCTTGAGTTCCCCACTGACTTCACTATACTCCATAAATGAGTCGAGCCTGTCCATGTGTCCAACGTCATGTTTCGAGCACCCGAGCATGGTAGTGCTCGCTCATCACTAGACACCATTATAAAATATTCAGGATTACATAAGTATATAAAAGCCTAGAATAGAATACAGCGGGCAGAGGGAGTACTCACTTCTCCATCGTAAAATATCCGATTTACAGGACAAACCACACAGGCTGTTCCCGCTCCGAAGATCTCCTTTACCCTGTTCTCCTTCAGCCCTCTTAGCACATCAGCCATTGTAAAGGAGCGTTCAGAAACCTTGAATTCACCCTGAGAGACACAACATAGCAAAATGGTACCCAGCAGTATGTACAGTGCACAATAACCAGCACAGTGTGAGTGTACAACTTCTGATCCTCCGCTCTACACATATGACGGAGACTGCGGTGCATTGTATAGATATGGCGGCACCATGTGCCTTAACCTGTAACATAATGTCAGCATTCTTCACTGGGGAGTGAGGGGGGGTCAGTCTGCTCTCAGGCCCCCACTGAGAACTACTAAATGTCTCCTCAAACAATACATTTACCCTACTGTATCTAACAAAGTATCTAGTGTACAGTTATCCACGTGTATCTAATAAGGTATCTAGTCTACAGTTACCCGTACTAGAAGTATCTAAGTATATAGTGTAGTTACCCCAGTGTATCTAATAAGGTATCTAGTATATAGTTACCCTGGTTTGTCTATTAATAAGCTATCCATCTAGTGTACAGTTACCCACTGTATCTAATAAGGCATCTACTGCACTTACCTTACCATATCTAACAAGACATCTAGTGATTTATAAAGACACTTTCCAGACAAACCAAGCAACTAAACACGCGAAACGTGCGTCGGTGCCATATCCCTGGGGCCCCCCCCTCGTTCCAGCCATCACACCCTTGATATGTAGGTATTACAGGAAACACTATACCACTAAGTTTTATTGATTTATCACCAAACCTGGGCATTGTTCGTGGGTATAAGACCACTTGAATAGACATGGCGACTCTATGGTCTATTCCCTAAGGCTATCTTTTGGAACTTACATATTTTTACTAGATCTAGATTACGCTATTTAATCGTTTTAGTGCCAATTGTAACAGCCCATGAGCAGCACTGGAAATGCCTCACATTACAACGGATATGTCATACTTTGCTGAGTATTGTTAGTTCAGTGCCCAGGCCACTGCTTTTTTAATATCTATTAATATTTTGTGTTTATTTATATTTTGTATGCATGTCGTTATGGTATTTTGTCTTTGAATTAAATACTTTTTGGATTTTTTTTAATAACATTTGATTAAGTCATTGCAATTTTTTCCTGTGAACTTAAGTAAAAGCAAGTGTTAAAAAGAAAAAATATATATGCTCACCGCTCCAGCGAATCCCCTGATGCGCTCCATCTAGCTCTCGAGGGTTGAAGGACCTGGGGAGGCGGGGCTACCTGATCAGCTGATTGGTTACTGCGGTAACTGCAGTCATGTGACCAGTCATGTGACCGATCAGCTGATCAGTTAGCCCCGCCCATCTAGGTCCTCAAGCCAATAGATAGATGCCGACATCGGGGGCACGCCGGAGAGGTGAGCATATATATTTTTCATGTTTAACTCTCACGTTTACTAAATTTCACATCCGCAATGTATGTATATACATTACAACGGACAACCACGGATCCCAGAAAATCGCAATGTGAAAGCAGCATAAAGCATTTCACTTTGCACAAATTGTCCACTGGTCCTCCTCAGCTAACTATGTTTGTTGTGGACATGTCCTTCTCCTACCAGCATGGCCCTTAATCCTACCATGGTTTCCATTTGGTGAGTGGGATACAATATATATGTTGATGGGTTTCTGTATTTATAAGTTACCCTGGTGTGAACAATAATGTATCTAGTGTACTTTTACCCTGGTGTATCTAATAAGGTATCTAGTGTACAGTCACCCCGATGTGTCTAATAAAGTATCTAATGTACAGTTACCCTGGTATATTTAATAAGGCATCTAATGTACAGTTACCCAGTTGTATCTAATAAGGTATCTAGTGTACAGTTACCCCAGTGTATCTAGAAAGGGACCTAGTGTAGTTACCCTGGTGTATCTAATAAGATATCTAGTGTACATTATCCCTGAGTATCTAATAAGGTATCTAGTGCACAATTACCCCAGTGTATCTGATCAGGTAACTAGTGTATAGTTATCCCTGAGTATCTAGCGCAGTTACCCCAGTGTATCTGATAAGGTAACTAGTGTACAGTTATCCCTGAGTATCTAGCGCAGTTACCCCAGTGTATCTGGTAAGGTATCTAGTGTACAGTTATCCCATTGTACGATCTAACAAGATATCTAGTGTACACTTAAGGGTATGTCACACGCGTCAATATCGCTGTCAATGTCGCTCGTACGTCACGGATTTTCAGTCGCTCGAGCGACATAAAAGTGACGCAGGAGCGACATTGAAGCGTGTGACAAAGCGATGCAACCAGCGACATGTCGCTGATCGCCGATTTCACTGCCAGATATAAAACCTGTCGCTCATCGCTCAGTAGACCTTGTGCATCGCTGCGTGTGACACTAAACTCAGCGATTTATTTTCTATTTTGACAACGTACAAGCGACTAAATAAAATCGCTCGCAAGATGGCGACATCACCGCATCGCTGGGTCATATTGATGCGTGTGACATCTTACCTTCGATAATTACACATCGCCCAGGCGATTAATAATTTGTGACGCATGAGCGATATCGCGGGCGACATTGACACGTGTGACAGGCCCTTTACCCCAGTTTATCTAATAAGTTAATTAGTGTAGAGATACCACAGTGTATCTAATAAGGTATCTAGCGTAGTTACCCTACTGTATCTAATAAGCCATTTACTGTTCACGTATCTTACCGTATCTAACATCTAGTGATTTTATAGAAAACACCTTCCAGACTTTCTATAACACAATCACCAGTAAAATCCAGACTCACCCACTGCCGTGCCAGGTCCAGCAAGCTCTGTCTCGTCACTCCAGGGAGGATTAAACCACTTAATGGTGGGGTCAAAAGCTCTTTTTCTGCAACCAGACAAAATAATCATTAAGTAAATATGATGATGGTTCATGTTAAGTGCTGTAATGGCACCAAGTCATTGACTAAAGGCCCAATTACACACATAAACTTTCCAGCGATCCCACCAGCGATCCCACCAGTGATCCGACCTGGTAGCGATCGCTGGAAAGTCTCTCTGGAGTAGCTGGTGAGATGTCAAACAGGCAGACTCACCAGCCTTGAGATCGCTGGTAACCATGATAAACGCCAGGTAACTAAGCAGCACACTGCCTAGTTACCCAGTGTTTATCATGGTTACCAGCCTGTGAGGTCGCTGGATCGCTGGTATCTGGCAGTCACACGCGCAGATGTGTGCTGACCAACGGGAGACCAAGGATCAAAAAATAGTCCTGAGCGACGTGCAGCGATCAGCAACCTTACAGCAGGGGCCAGGTCGCTGGTGCGTGTCACACACTGTGACATCGCTGGAGAGGTCGTTGTTATGTCACAAAACCTGGGACATTTCAGCGACATCGTTAGCGATGTTGCAGTGTGTGAAGTACCCCTAAGGGTACCGTCACACTTGGCGACGCACCAGCGATCTTGAAAGCGATACAACCTGGTAGGGATCACTGGTGCGTCGCTGTCAGAATCGCTGGTGAGATGTCAAACAGTCGGATCTCCCCAGCGACACAACAACGATCCGGAATGATACGGAGGTCGTTGGGACCCTGTTTCTCAGACCTGTAGTATTGAGGTAGTCCCTGTCAAACAACCGATGCATGCTGCCCAACGGGAGACCGACAATCAAAAAATGGTCCAGGCGACTCTGACTCGACCAGCAATCTCACAGCAGGGGCCTGGTCACTGCTAAGTGTCAAACATAGCTATATCGCCGGCGAGGTCGCTGTTGCATCACCAAACTTGTGACTTAGTAGCGATCTCGCTAGCGATCTCGCTTAGTGAGACGGGGGCTTTAATCTGGTTTCACACTTGCATATTTTGCAATCCATTTTGACATGGATGGACACTGATCTGTTTTTGTCTCCACTGATTTTCAGTGGTGATGGATTCATGTTCCTTGAGCATCCAGTTGTCACCGTTTTGTCACGGATCCGTTTGTCTGCATATTTTTCACGTCCCCAAAAACGCAAAATGTTGCATTTTTTGTCTCGCATGCAAAATATGCAGACAAACGGACGCTCATGGATCCATGAGTATACGTCATGAATTAAAATGGAACTGTATGGAAAACGGATCTGAGTGCACGGATCTGTTTTGGTGTACTGAGCACCCTCAGAAGCAAAGTACAGCTCCTCCTACCCCATCTCTGGTGACTGATGACAGATCCGTTAAAAAATATTGCGTGGACATCCTTTGGCATCCATTTGCAGGGATCTGTGGGTGTCCATGTGTATCCGGGGAGTTGCAGGAATTTCATGCAAGCAAACGGGATTGCAAAATACGCAAGTGTAAAACTAGCTTAATCTGCAGTTACTGATAGTGCAGCACTGATGGCCTTTCTGGAGGAATCAACAGGTCCCGCTGTGACCGCTTCTCCGGTCGGCTGTTCCACAGAATTATGTTTTTTTTTAAATCCGATTCTTCAAATAAACCACAACATAATATTCACAAAAATAGAAACATGGCCAAAGCCTATTATACAGGTATAGACTTGTGGGATTAACTGACCCCGCACATAAATGTAATCCTAACAAGAAAGATTAAAACCGAGATTAAAGCCAAGGTGAAGCTACATATGGCCACTGTGCCAACACAGAAATCACGTAGAAGAACCAGAGACAACACTCAGCGCAAGAGGGACGGCGACGGTCCAGGGACTTGGGATAGCAGGACTGGTACAGGGCGGTAAGGATTGTAGGAGATTATGAAGGAGACATTAAAGATGTTAAGGAAGCAAACAATTCCTTACTCAGTAATATGATGGAGGACAGGACTGGATTATCTTCCACTGCACAGCCATTATTCTGTATTTACACACTGCATTTCTCTTCTCATAGACACCTTTTTCTAAATTAATAAGCTCATACATTTTGGTTCTGAATTCTCGGACTCAAGGAGATATAGGAACCAATCATGAGTCACTACAAAACTTCAAGGAAGGTATGAAGGCTTTTTTGATACAGATAATAATAGGCTATGAGTACTTTTCTCCATCTACACCCTTGGCCCAAGACAACTTCTAAAGTCCCATGGCTTCCAGTATCACCTGTACACGGACGACACTCAGATCTACCTCCCTGGCCCCGATGTCACCTCTCTCCTGTCCAGAACCATGGAGTGTCTATCAGCCATATCCTCTACCTTCTCCTCTCGTTCGCTAAAACTCAATGTAGACAAAACTGAACTTATCATCTTTCATCTCATGTATCTTCCCTACCCGATCTATCTATTATCATAAATGGCATCACACTCTCTCCTGCACCTGAAATCCGCTGCCTCGGAATAACTTTCGACTCTGCCCTGTCCTTCAAACCACACATCCAAACTCTCGCCTCCTCCTGCCACCTCCCACCTCAAAAATATTTCCAGGATCCGTCCTTTCCTCAACCCTCAATCTACTAAAATGCTTGTACACGCCCTCATCATCTTCCGCCTCGATTACTGCAACATCCTCATCATCATCTCCCGCCTCGATTACTGCAACATCCTCCTCTGAGGCCTCACCGCTCACTCTCTCGCACTCCTCCAGTTTGTCCTCAATTCTGCTGCCACCTCTCTCCTCACTACTCCCCTGTATCTCCCCTCTGCAAATCTCTTCACTGGTTCCCAATTCCCTAATGAATCCAGTTCAAACTACTAAGGCTGGCTTCACACCACAGTTTTTGCCTGTCCGTCTGTATCCTGTAATTTGGAGGAGCAGACAGGCCGGTAGGGATGTGTGGAAACGGATGGAAACGGATGGGAATTATGCTGCTGGATTCAGTTTTTTACAGGATTCGTTTTTGCCATAGAGAAGCTGCAGCAACATCTACAGCCATAGGAAAAGAGACAGAGAGAGAGAGAGAGAGAGAGAGAAAGAGAGAGAGAAAGAGAGAAAGAGAGAGAGAGAGAGAGAAATAGAGAGAGAGAGAGAGAGACAGAGAGAGAGAGACAGAGAGAGAGAGAGATATCTGGAACCAAGGCCTCATAATCCCAATACACAAAATCGAAGACAAGTACGACCCAGCAAATTACAGGGGGATATGTGTCAGCAGCAGCCTGGGTAAACTCTTCAACAGCATCCTGAACAAGAGGATCCTCACCAAGCACAACGTCCTCAGCAAGAGCCAAGCAGGGTTCACGCCGAACCACCGCACCACTGACCACATCTATACTCTGCACAGCGTCATCAAGAGCCACGTCCACAATACAAAGAACGGGAAAATATACGCTTGTTTCATGGACTTCAAAAAGGCTTTTGACTCAGTGTGGCACCCAGGATTATTCCTAAAACTGCTGGGGTGCGGAATAGGCGGCAAAACATATGATGTCATCCGAAGCTCCTACACCGAGAACAGCTGCAGCGTGAGGGTCAATGGAAGGAGGACGGCCTATTTCCAACAAAGCCAAGGAGTGAGACAGGGCTGCAGCCTGAGTCCAACGCTCTTTAACATCTACATCAATGAGCTGGCGGTGGCCCTGGAGTCCTCCTCAGCACCAGGACTCACCCTCCATGACACCCAGGTGAAATTTCTGATTTATGCGGATGACCTCATGCTGTTATCCCAAACCGAGAAAGGCCTCCAAGATCATCTGAAAATCCTAGAGACCATCAGCAGCACATGGGCAATGCCAATCAACCAGAACAAAACTAATATCACGGTGTTCCAGAAAAGAAAGCAGACACCTGCTGGCCATCCTCCCTTTATGATAGACAACTGTCCACTTACAGAAACCAACAAGTACACCTACTTGTGCCTAGAACTCAGACAATCGGGGAGCTTCAAGCAAGCCATAAAGTTACTGAAAAGAAGGCATCCAAAGCCTTCTATGCCATCAGAAGATGTCTGTACCACCTCAAGGCACCAGTAACCATCTGGCTTAAAATCTTTGACTCCATCATTGCCCCAATCCTTCCATACAGCAGTGAGGTCTGGGGTCCAGTCTCATACCCAAACTGGTGAAAGTGGGACGGTGGGCTGACTGAAATATTCCACTTAGAGTTCTGCAAGCATCTTCTCCAAGTCCATCGGAGCACATCAAACAGCGCCTGCCGAGCAGAGCTGGGCACACTCCCGCTACACTTCGAGATCCAGAAGATGGCGCTGTCATTCAAGGCTCATCTACAAAGCAGTAGTCCCAGCTCCTACCATCACAAAGTCTTCCTACACCAGTTAGCCCCAGGACGCCTCCCAACACAAAGTACCCAAAGACAGCCTGACCAAGCCTCCAACTCACATGGCCTGACAAAAAGCGAAATCCAGAAGATGGTACACAAAGGCAGAGAGGAATATCTCAGCATCTGGAGGAACGACAAACAAATCACAGAAACTGACGACATACCAGAACCTACAGAGGGAGTACAAACTGGCCCCATATCTAGAGAAACTGGAAAACCCCAAAGAGCGACAGATCCTGAGCCGGTACAGACTGAGCGCCCACAGCCTACTCATCGAATCCGGGCGGCACCAACAGAACTACAAGCCCCAAGAGAGCAGACGGTGCCACCAGTGCCCCCAGGAGACCATGGAGGATGAGGCCCACTTCTTGCTGAGGTGTCCTAAGTACTCCGCAGTGAGGGACACTCACTTCAAGAGACGGTCGGATCTTCTCCAAGACTTCACCTCCATTGAGGAGGAAGAGAAACTGCCAATACTACTGGAGGAAAAGGAAAGTGCAGCGGCCATAGCAGCGCAATATGTCAGTGCCTGCCACAGACTAAGAGGACATTAACATGCCATAGATTTCTATACCCCACCCTGGACACGTCCCTTCCCCAAATAAGAGCCTGATATGCCATGGACTTCTGTAACCCATCCTGGACATGTCCCTATCCCCCATCTAAGAGCTTGATATACCATGGACTTCTATACCCCACCCCGGACATGCCCCCACCCTCTAAAAGGATCTTGATATATCCTGGACCTCTTTATGCCTACCTACTCCCCACTCCCTACCCCCATCCCCCTATTTTTACGATTTGCTTTGGCAATGCTAATATGTATTTAGTCCGACAATAAAGCGCATTTGAATAGAATTGAGAAAGAGAGAGCGAGAGGGAAGAAAGAGGAAGAGAGAGCGAGAGGGAGAGAAAGAGGAAGAGAGAGAAAGAGGAAGAGAGAGAGAGGAGAGAGAGAGAGAGAAGAGAGAGAGAAAAGAGAGAGAAAGAGAGAGAAAGAGAGAGAAAGAGAGAGAAAGAGAGAGAAAGAGAGAGAAAGAGAGAGAAAGAGAGAGAAAGAGAGAGAAAGAGAGAGAAAGAGAGAGAAAGAGAGAGAGAAAGAAGAGAGAGAGAAAGAGAGAGAGAGAAAGAGAAAGAGAGAGAGAAAGAGAGAGAGAAAGAGAGGAGAGAAAGAGAGAGAGAAAGAGAGAGAGAAAGAAGAGAGAGAAAGAGAGAGAGAAAGAGAGAGAGGAAGAGAGAGAGGAAGAAGAGAGAGGAAGAGAGAGAGGAAGAGAGAGAAGGAAAGAGGGAGAGCGAGAAAGAGAGAAAAAGAAAAAGAGAGAATTTCTAGACCAGAATTTGAGCTGGGAGAAGCCGTGCAGTTGTTCAGAGCATGCGCACTAACAAAAACCGGATCCGGAAAACGATCCTTTTTTTCCCCGGATCCGACACCAAAGACGTTATGTGATCCGGACACCGCTGGATTTATTTCTGTCCGGTGTGTCCAAAAACTATGCAGTCTCCGATTTTGGTGACAGTAAAAAACAAGGCAAAAATTAATCATGAACTGAATTCAATATAACGGATGGCCATATATAACCAATTTGGCACCATAGGGATGCAAGGGAGGCAAAAATGGATCCTGTTCTGTCCTTTTCAAAACGGATAGAATAAGATGCCAAAAAACGTGGTGTGAAGCCAGCCTAACACTGACCTACAAAGCCGTCCCAGCCTGTCTCCTCCCTATATCTCTGAACTAATCTACCAATATCTTCCCACACGTTGTCTTCGATCCTCCTAAGACCTCCTCTCTCCTCCACACTTATTCATTTCTCACACAACCGCCTCCAAGACTTCTCCCGAATACCCCCCCCATCCTCTGGATTCTGCGCCTCAACACGTCCGATTATCCACCACACTTGGATCCTTCAGACAGAACCTGAAAACCCATATCTTCAGGAAAGCTTACACCCTTCAATGACCATTTTGCTGCCTCACCACCTCCACCTGATCTGCTGCATCCCCAACCTTCTGTCTCCTCCCCATTATCCCGTAGAACGCAAGTCCGCAAGGGCAGGGTCCTCTCCTCTCTGTACCAGTCTGTCATTGTTAATTTGTTTACTGTAAACCATATCTATAATTTTGTATGTAACCGCTTCTCACGTACAGCACCATGGAATTAATGGTGCTATATAAATATATAAATAAATAAATGGAAAGTGAGACAGACCGGGCACTACGCGGAGCCAAATATCAAGTTCGGACTATCTTCCAGTAGTGGCGGTTCCCCTCCGGGGGTGCACAGCCAAAGCACCAGCAAAATATAATAGACAAAGAGTCGGCACTCACCGGAACAGTCAAGACGGTCCTTTATTCCAAGGATACAGAAACAAACAGGGTGCAGGGAGGGGGCACGAAGGGCCACCGGACTACAATGCCGTTTCAAGATGCGTGTTGCTTCTACGGGTCCGGTATTCGGACCCGTAGAAGCGACACGCGTCGCGAAACGGCGTCGTAGTCCGGTGGCCCTTCGTGCCCCCTCCCTGCACCCTGTTTCTGTATCCTTGGAATAAAGGACCGTCTTGACTGTTCCGGTGAGTGCCGACTCTTTGTCTATTATATAAATAAATAATATTAATATTAATAATAATAATAATAATAAATAATAATAATAATAATAATACTAGATTCTGTGACTGGGCATTCATCCACGGAACTAATCTGATTGCCGAATGTGGAGTAGGGAAGGAATTTTTCCCTTATTATCTGCCTGATAGGATTTTTGCCTTCCTCTGGATCTCTTCTTCAAGAGCAGGGTCTGTCAAAGACACACTTAACCAGGATCTTCCGCCTGGTCAAGTGTAGAATTACGTTACCAGTTACTCCACAATGTTTAGGTGTTAACCACCCATGGAATTGTGTCTGGCCCTAGCCTGGCGGAAGCGCTGAAAACGTAGTCATTTTTAGGCTGATAACACTATGCACCGTCTTTGTATACTATCCCCATGGTAACCGGATTCATGGCGCCGCCGGCAGCTCCACTTACATGACCGGATATGTGCTTTTGATGAGCGTTCCTGTGTGTTCTGCAGACGCGCATATCTTGGAGATCTCTGTGGAGCCGGAGGCTATGGTAAGCGTCAATACACAGGCAGCGCATAGCGTTACATAACGCTATGCGCTGAGGCAGATAATTTCTAGGTTTCTGCCAGATCCATGAGGCTCAGGGGCAGACACAAGTCTGACCCTAGCCTTACTCTAACATACTGCTTTTATCATAGAAGTTCTCTATAAAGGATGTTCTCTAATATTTTTGTATGGGCCTTGTATATACTTGTACAAGTTTATCCTGTCCCCCAATAGTCGCCTCTACGCCAGACTAAATAAATTAAGTTATTTTTCATCTTTCTTCTTAACTAAGATACTAAATATCTTTCATCAGCTTTGTGGCTGTTCTTAGTATTACATCCCTCGCCCACAAGTTCATGCCTCTTTATACATCACAACATCTTGCTGGCTTTAGAATCCACTGATTGACATGGCATGCTGGTATTTAGTCTGATCTACAAATACACCCAGATCCTTCTATACCAGTGACTCTCCTGTAAATACACCTAGATCCTTCTATACCAGTGACTCTCCTGTAAATACACCCAGATCCTTCTATACAAGTGACTCTCCTGTAAATACACACAGATCCTTCTATACAAGTGACTCTCCTGTAAATACACCTAGATCCTTCTATACAAGTGACTCTCCTGTAAATACACACAGATCCTTCTATACAAGTGACTCTCCTGTAAATACACCCAGATCCTTCTATACCAGTGACTCTCCTGTAAATACACCCAGATCCTTCTATACAAGTGACTCTCCTATAAATACACACAGATCCTTCTATACCAGTGACTCTCCTGTAAATACACACAGATCCTTCTATACCAGTGACTCTCCTGTAAATACACACAGATCCTTCTATACCAGTGACTCTCCTGTAAACATACCCAGATCCTTCTATACCAGTGACTCTCCTGTAAATACACCCAGATCCTTCTATACAAGTGACTCTCCTGTAAACATACCCAGATCCTTCTATACAAGTGACTCTCCTGTAAATATACCCAGATCCTTCTATACCAGTGACTCTCCTGTAAATACACCCAGATCCTTCTATACCAGTGACTCTCCTGTAAATACACCCAGATCCTTCTATACAAGTGACTCTCCTGTAAATATACCCAGATCCTTCTATACCAGTGACTCTCCTGTAAATACACCCAGATCCTTCTATACCAGTGACTCTCCTGTAAATACACCCAGATCCTTCTATACAAGTGACTCTCCTGTAAATATACCCAGATCCTTCTATACCAGTGACTCTCCTGTAAACATACCCAGATCCTTCTATACAAGTGACTCTCCTGTAAATACACCCAGATCCTTCTATACAAGTGACTCTCCTATAAATATACCCAGATCCTTCTATACCAGTGACTCTCCTGTAAATACACCCAGATCCTTCTATACAAGTGACTCTCCTGTAAATATACCCAGATCCTTCTATAACAGTGACTCTCCTGTAAATACACCTAGATCCTTCTATACAAGTGACTCTCCTGTAAACATACCCAGATCCTTCTATACAAGTGACTCTCCTGTAAACATACCCAGATCCTTCTATACAAGTGACTCTCCTGTAAATATACCCAGATCCTTCTATAACAGTGACTCTCCTATAAATATACCCAGATCCTTCTATACAAGTGACTCTCCTATAAATATACCCAGATCCTTCTATACAAGTGACTCTCCTGTAAATATACCCTGATCCTGCTATACAAGTGACTCTCCTGGTTTTTCTCCCCTTAGAATTGTGATACCCTCTTGTTATTATGTTCCCAGGTGCATAACTTTAACAACACAATGAACTTTATCTGCCACATGGATGATCAAACGCTCAGTTCGTCCAACTTGGTTTGTAATTTATGAACATATTCCAGTGACTGCACAGCTTGGTTTAATCCACAAAAATAGAAGCAACATTATTAACCTCATGTTCTATATAATTAATAAATGAATTGAATAAAAAAGAATCCAGCACTGAACCTTGTGGGTCCCCACTTATAACTGGGGAACACGTAGAGTAGACGTCATTCACCACCACTCTGGTCTTTGATCCACTTTTCAATCCAATTCCAAACCTTACTTTGTAATCCTATGAAACCCTATATCCATTAAGCATTTATGTGGGACAATGACAAATGCCTTTGCAAAGTAGAGCAACACTTTAACCATAGCACCTCCTCTGTGGTTTCAACTCACCTCTTTATAAAATCTAATCAGGTTATTTTGCCAACGTCTGTCCTTAGTAAAACTGTGCTAGCTATCGCTTATGTTATTTTCTGGAGCATAATCACATATAAAATCCCTTAAAAAGCCCCTCAAACATTTTCCCACAATGAATGATAAATGTACTGGTTTATAAATACCAGCCAAAGATCTGAAACCCTTTTTGAAAATGGGCAACCCATTAGCTTTGCGCCAGTCCTTGGCACAGTACCAGTCACTAGACTGTCTGTATAGATTACCGTATTTTTCAGACTATAAAACACATTTTTCCCTCAAACGTTTTGAGGAATGCAGAGGTAGTGCGGCTTATGGTCGGGATATACCTGGCTATGGCTTTTGGGGGGAGGGGTTGGGCGTGACAATAGGAGGCAGGATTGGGATCGCAGGCATTAGCTCTGGGGCGAACACGTGCTCACTGTTTAAGGAAATGAATATTCACTGCTCTCCACACCCATAATCTTCTGCCCACCTCTCTGCACTGAAGCTGGCACCGGGAGGGCTGGGATTATGGTTGGAGGGAGCAGTGAACATGCATTGTGCTTCTGCAGTCTGACGGTCTTAAAATAAATAAATTAAATAAATGGCGCCAGGGCAGCGCATGCATTGACGGTGATCTCCGGCACTATTTTATTAAAGAATCCTCAGGCCTCTACCAAAATGGTGACGGTGGCAGCATATGTGTGATCGCACCTTAAAGTCTAGTCTAGTCTTACACTTTAAGATACGACCGCCCATCCGCTGCTGCCAGCACAATTTTGGTAGAGACCTGGGTATTCTCCAGACTGTCTTCATTATAATGATGCCAGAGATCATGGTCTGCATGTGCACCGCCCTCAGCGTCATTAAATTGAATACTGCAGAAGTCCAACACATATTCACTTCTCCCCACGCCCATAATCCAGGCTGGGGAGCAGAGAATATCCTGGCAGCTGATATCTGTGTAAGTAGGTGAGCATGGCAGTGACATCATGCGCTGTGCCGCTTACACGCAGAAGGTAGTTGCCAGGACCAGGGAAATCACAACGCACAGGGAAGCAGAGGGAAGGGGAGTATAATCGTTTATTAATTATATCTGCAGCGTGATTGCAGCCATATACAGCAGGATGGTTTCATGTCGTCCATATATACCAGGATGGGGACATATATTCCACAAATTAGGTCCATATATACCAGGATAGGCCCAAGATGAGGGCCATATATACCATGATGGGGCCATACATACCAGGATGGCACAAGGATGAGGGCCACATGTACAAAGATGGGCCCAGGATGAGGGTCATATGTACCATGATGGGGCCATATATACTAGGATGGCACAAGGATGAGGGCCACATGTACAAGGATAGGCCCAGGATGAGGGTCATATGTACTAGAATGGGGACAATAATACAGAATAGGGGGAGATTATGCCCATAACAGTGTCAGCAGCATATCCCACCTTCCCACATAGCATTTCCTTATCTAAGACCTAGGTGGGTCTTATAGTCTGAAAAATTCAGTATGTAGCCAGGCCCAACTATATCTAAGCTGAGCTGCGCAGCAACCCATGGACGCAGCTCATCTGGGCTGGGGCCATGTTCACATTAATTTTATTTAACATCACTTGCGCCATATCTTGATTTAACCAACCGTGTATGTTAGTTCAGGCTTTAAGAGCCCTGAGAGCAACTAAATCTGTCACTTTCTCTTTTTTGAATATAATGGAACTGAAGAACCCATTAGTAATTTTACGTTCTCTTCATTGTTAAGAGACCAACTGAGCATTGCAAAAATACCAAGATGGTAGCAGGCGCCATGTTAATCCATCAGTTGATAACCCATAAGGTCATTTAAATGGAGCAGTCAAGGATTGACAGCAGCATATCGTTTAACAGCATTGACTGGAGCAACTCTGGTCACTGCAGCTTCAGGCAGATGTTGGCTATGTAACACAGCCGGCATCTGTCACGTATGGGGCATGCTCCGCTCTAGAGCCGGCTTCACAACCTATGATGAAAATGAACATCATAAGTTGTAAGGCCATTAAAAGGGTTTTCTCTGTGTTTTACTGCATGGCATTGTCATGTGACTGCTCTCATACACTTTGCATACTTGCGGTCATTTCTGCTTCCCACAAAGCTTCATTGAAAATGATTGAGCGACAGCTTAAGACAAAAGTATCTGTGGATGTGAACTTACATATATGGTGAAGGAGTCTCCTATATGAAGATGTCTGCATGCACCTTTGGAAATTGGGTGGGGACCAGCTAAGCATATCTTTGGTGGAGAACAGTCTGTATTTTCAGCCTATTGCCCAGAGATTTACTTTATGAACACCTGATAAAAGCACTATTTGTTCCTCTCAGAAAATCAGACTTGTATTGTGCACAAAGGAGCACAAACCCAGGACTTGCCTCCATTCTCATTGATCCAGAACATGAAGAAGTTCATGGTGCCGGCTTCAGTCACCTGGTGGTCGTCCCCGTACAGCCACAGAACCTGCTGGCATCCCTCCTTTGATGCTGCGTGTTGCACATAGATCGTGGGGCCGTAGTTTCTAAGTAGAAGAAATAGGAAAAATAAAAATACAAAAAAATGTGTCGCTGGTTGTAAACAGGGAAACTGCGGTGGAAACCTTTACTTACCCGCCCAGCTTATAGTTCCCTACACCCCCCGTCCAGGCGCGCACATATTTAGGATCTGCCAAAAGTGAAATTGGAGTAAATCCCCCTGTTGGAAAGTAGGGTCCGACCGGGCCAACGATGATGTACAGCAATGCATGATTGGACTTAGTGACTCCAAGAGAAGGCTGGAAAGAGAGGAAAGAGAGAAGAGTCAGTGCAGGAGGGACATTCACATTTACCAGTAACATTATACCTAAAGCATTACTTCTAATGGCTTCATACACATGAATCAAATCTAATGGCTTCATACACATGAGACAAATCTGTTAACCCCTTATGAGTTTTACACCATCCATGAACATAAATAATATGGGAGTATAGCTTATATAACAAATACAATTGTTTTCAACTCAGAAAGCCACATATAAAAGAGTAGAATAGTAAAATCCATAAGATACCTCTGTGCCGATAAAGGTGGGCCGGATGTAGAGACTGGCAGAAGTGGATTTAGGAGCCCAGTCTCTGTCAAGGTCAATAAGTCTTCTCAGGCACTCCAGGAGCTCTGCCCGGTCAAAGGACTGGAAAAAGAAAAACACAATATAATAAGAATAAGAATTAATAAAGTCTTTACTGCACAATGATCTCACACATCACTGGGTTATACAGGTTTTTCTTTAGTAGGTGTACATGAATTATGGTATATTTATACAGGTGCATCTCAATGAATTAGAATATCATCAAGTTAATTTACTTCAGTAATTCAATACATAAAGGGAAACATATATTATATACAGGGTGGGCCATCTATATGGATACACCTAACTAAAATGGGAATGAATGGTGATATCAACCTGAAGTAACTCATGAAAGAATAAAGTTACATTAAAACCAAGCACACCATTGGTTTTCCTATGAAATTCTCAATGAGTTTAATGTGTCACATGACCCTCTTCCCACTGAATAAAATAAAGTTGGATCCAAAATGGCCGACTTCAAAATGGCCACCATGGTCATCACCCATCTGGAAAAGGTTTCCTCCCTCCCATATACTAATGTGGCACAAACAGGAAGTTGATATCACCAACCATTCCCATTGTATTTAGGTGTATCCATATAGATGGCCCACCCTGTAGAGTCATTATAGACAGAGTGATCTATTTCAAGTGTTTATTTATGTTAATGTTGATGATTATGGCTTACAGCCAATGAAAACCCAAAGGTCATTATCTCAGAAAATTAAAGTAGGGAGGATGAAGGGTCTGAGAGATAAAATATGACCTAAACAGGTATCAGAGGCTTCACTTGTGTGGTTGTGACAGTCACAACCACTATAAAAGCAGATCACGGCTGCTGCAGTCCCAGCGTGGTGCACATAAGTAGGGAGAATGAAGGGTTAAAAACCACACTGCCATATTCTACAAGACATCAAAGGGTGAATAGAAATTGATTTTTAGTCAATGCATTTTTTGGCTCCCTGGCCTACTTCCTCAGGACAAATCAATATCATATTGTCATGTTTCAGGGCATTTCTGGGAGCTCTGAAACACGTTGACTAATTAATCAATATTATATTCACCCTTTGATGTCTCGTGGAATACAGGCAGCACAGTTTTAAACACTTCAGCCTCCCTACTTTAATTTTCTGAGATAATGACCTTTGGGTTTTCATTGGCTGTAAACATAATCATCAACATTAACAGAAATAAACACTTGAAATAGATCCCTCTGTGTGTAATGACTCTATATAATATAAGCGTTTCACTTTTTGTATTGAATTACTGAAAAAAACTAATTTTTGATGATATTCTAATTCACGGAGATGCCCCTGTATATTACACAAGATGGAAGAGGAACCAATTAATATGGAAGCCCTGCGCACCAGCTCCTTGCATTGCATAGAAAAAGTTTAGGGAACTCAATACCCAAAATATAGATGAGTTGAAGCAGTCCGTTGTCACCAAAAACAAGACTTTTTTCTCTTTTTTTTAGCTATCACCAATGTGTGTGTGCAGTGTAAGTATTATTAAGATATAAAAATAAAATAAAAAAAACACAAAACAAAAAAAACTCAATTCTTAATTAATTGCTCACTGCTGCCCCCTTGCAGGATGATTTGGTCCGCTCAGCGTGGTGACTGGAACCTTGTGTACTGCTTCATTATAATTATTATTAATAATAAAATACTGTACTCACGAGTAAGGCTGAGTTCACATGTCCAGTAATCATCCATTACAACAGATCCTGCAGAGATTCATTGTGCAACCACAATTTTTTTGTCCGCTTTGAAAATACCGTATTTTTCAGATTATAAAGCACACTTTTGTTCCCCCAAATTTTGGAGGAAAGTGGGGTGCGTTTTATAATCCAATTTACTTTCTGTACTGTAGGGAGGGGGTGGTGGCTCTGAAGCGGTGTTCAGGGGCTGGAGGAGGCTGGTGGGGGCTGCAGAGGTGGCAGGAGGTCACGTGCTCCCGCTCATTAGCCTTTATGTAATATGCACTGCACCGGTTGTCCATCACCTTGGTGCTGAAACTGCACGGAGGTATGGACAGGGGAGCGGGCATATCACATGTGCCTGCAGTCCCCATCCTGGATATGGACCCCCATCACTGTGTAAGCCCCCCATGCTGCTGCCCACACTAAAATAAACTTTCAGACTTACCTCTCCAGCGCTTGCCTCTGTCTCTCCCTGCTTTTGCTGCACTTCCTGTGTCCCGTGGAAGCTGGTCATGTGATCGGCACAGTACAGTGATGTCATCAGTGCACGCCCTGATCACATGACCGGCTTCCACGGGACCCTGGAAGTGCAGCAAAAGCAGGGAAGACAGAGGCAAGTGCTGGAGAGGTAAGTTGACAGTGCTTGGCATTTTAGTGTGGGCAGCAGCATGGGGGGCATACACTGTGATGAGGGCCATATCCAAGATAAGGGGACCATATTCAGAATGGGGGGACTATATCCCAGGATGGACATACATACCAGGATGTGGGACATATATACCAGGATGGGTGGGATCATGTACCAGGATATGGGACATATATACTGATTGTAAGACGGACACTGGCATTATAAGATGAACCCCATTTAACATTAAAAATTATTTTCTCTCTTTTCCTTCACCAAATCTGGTGCGTCTTATAAAACGAAAAATACGGTAACCAATTTCTGCAGGATTGTGGTTTTTTTTTTAAACATTGGAGTCTATGGTAAACAGATCCATTAACTGATTGCTATTTATCTTCCTTCCATTTGAAACAGATCCTGTAAGAAAAGAACGGATCCTTTCCAAGTAACATAAAAACGGAGAATGAATAGGCGATCACTGGATCCGTTTACCATAGACTCCCATGTTAAAAAAACGAATCCTACTGACATTAGTTACTAAAAATGGACAAAAAAGTTGTGTTTGTGCAATTATTTTGTTCATGATTAGTGGACATGTGAACTTAGGCTAAGATAGAAGAGCTTTGACGTTTCTGGTTTCAGATTTACAAGCTCAACCCAAAGAGGTGTCGACATAGCAACACATGATGATGGGAACAAGTGACGCGACCAGGACTCCCATTCCCGTAGAGATCAGGCTGTACCATATTGATAGTCAAGGTCTGCCAAAACAGTGATATAGCATACTAGAATAGTAATTGATGACTTACTTTTTAATGCAAAAGCCACAAAAAAGGAAGACTGACATAGGACTGGAAGCACTTACCATACAGTACCAGTAGGACACAATCTCTTGTACAGCAAAGTGCAGGTGAATGAGGTTTTGAAATCCCACTTACATGATGCAGATTTGGAGGCATACTGCAGAGTTTCAAACCTTTTCGTGATTATTATATTGCAATCACAATGCAAAGTGTAACATCTACAGAAAACCTGTATATCACTCATGTAGATTTCCCTGCATATGAACTAAGCCCAATGCAAAATTTGCTAAAATAGCAAATCCCTTTAAATAGCTTGTGCAGCAAGAGGCGAGTTATGAGCATGCTTTAATCCTAACCCATCAGAGAATAGCCGTCATAACAACGTACAGGTAGACAAGCTCGGTGTGCCGTCCGATGCATCCTCTCCATGTTCATCATGGGCCGGAAAAGACGAATCTGATTGTCCTCTCCTCTGTAGGCTTTCATGCCCTCAAAGAGCTGCAAAGAGACAAAGAAATGCATTAATAATACACCCCACTACACCCCCCCAAATACATGCCACATTGCAAGTGATGGCTTAAAAGATTAAAGGGAATCTGTCAGAAGGTTTTTGCTATGTAAGCTGAGAACAGCATGCTGTAAGAGTTAAACAAAAAGCAAGTGTGCCTCTATTATCAGGGTCTGTGCAACTGTTTACTTAAATTAACATTGCAGGATGAGGAAGTATGACACCCTCTGCTGAGATTGACACCTCACTTTCAACGCACAATCTCTATAGAGAGCCTGGTGTGGGCGAGTGCAGCTCTCCCAGCTCTGCTGTGTTTCTAAAATGAAATTCTTTGATTGTGTGAGAACAGCTTCAGCCAGTAATCTATGTGAAACATTGTTGGAGTCAGGATTTCTTTGCCTATGTTATGTTGCTGTCAGATGAGATAGCAAAAACAGCTGACAGAGTTCCTTTAAGGTACATCTCCAGGCACAAAGTGCAGACCTGAATATAAACAATTTGCTCACACTCCAAAATCATATTTGCATGGGTTTTAAGAATGTGACAAGTCAGGCTTCTGCCCTAACTATGGCCCCATTGATGCCAATCATGGTTCGCACAGTCCTCTATGTGAAGAAATATGCCCACCACCATAACTATGCCCCAAAGGACGCAGTAGAATGATCAAATTCCATAGAGAGTGATACGACGACATATCTCCGCTTCAGGAAAGTTTGGAGTAAGATCTTCTCATTGAAAGAATCTTTCCACTGTACATCGTGCGCCATCTTCACCAGTGCAAGTTATAAAGAATCTTGTTGTAGACTGAACAATGAATGCCAGGCCTGACCTAATGCCAACTGTCTAACTACAAAAATCCAAAGATGGGTGCACACCTCTAATGGTGTGTGCTAGCATGAAAATATATATACTTACTAAAGAGAAATTCTGCTGCACACCGACACTTCATGTCTTCGAAGGAAAAAGCCTATGGCTAACAAGTATTATTGCATTGTGTGAACAGGAACCAAGAACATATTGGAAAGCTACTTAAAGCTATCCCAGGAATAAATGTGAAAAATTAGTTAAATGTGATGGCCATAACATTTGTAAGCCCAGTACCACACAAGGTTTTTTCACTCTACTGGGTCCTAACTAAAAACCTCATGCTGCAGTCTGGATGTGTGTAGGGATAATGCCCTGTGTACAATTAAAACCTGCTTATAAAGGAAATTTTCAGGACTAATGGCGGGTTTACACGTTGCGATATCGTAGTACGATTTCAATCAAAAGTCACGTGGTTCAATCGTTGGACCCGAGATCGTTCCTGCGTTGTATGGTGTGAACGTCCAATACGATGCAGGAACGATGTCAATGCGATATCGGGGATTGAATGTGCGTGCTATTCAATGCCCCGATATTGAAGGGAGATTGGAGTCGATCGTGCTGTGTAAACGCACAACTACGATGCGATTTGAAACGTCACCCATTCACTCCCATGTTAAAGGATCGTTCCTTGGGTTGGGGGGCGTAGACATCGCACGGACGTTGTATTCCGATATCGCAGCGTGTAAACATCCGATGCGATGCGGAGAAACGTGCACTAATTGCGCGCTCCCGCGCCATTGAGTTGCGATATCGCAACGATATTGAAGCGTGTAAACCCACCATAAGTGTAGGTTCTCATAGCAGCTACTGGGTGGGGGAGGGTGCTGCTCCAAAAATACTTTATAAGCAGGTTTTAATTGTACATAGGGCATTATCCCATACACACATCCAGACTGCAGACATGAGGTTTTTAGTTAGGACCCAGTAGAGTGAAAAAACCTTGTAAGTGGTGCTGGGCTTACAAATGTTATGGCCATCACATTTAACTAATTTTTCACATTTATTCCTAGATAGCTTTCAGTAGCTTTCCAATTGTTCTTGGTTCCTGTTCACACAATGCAATAATATTGTTAGCCATAGGCTTTTTCCTTTGAAGACATGAAGTGTTGGTGTGCAGCAGAATTTCTCTTTAGTAACTACAAAAATCGGGAATTAACAAATCTTTTCTATAGAAGACAACACCATTACCTCCATAATCCAAACACCTTACCTCAACGGAGTAATGCAATGCAGATGAAGCAGGGTGAAGGGACAGGTTTTGGAAGGGCTTTATATATCGGCTTTCCCCAGCCATTCTCATTGTTCCACTCTATCGTCAGCATGTGGTCGGTGAACGTTTTTCCGAACACCAGCTCTGACACTTCCGGCTTCTTTTTAGGCTGTTTGGACAATTCTACTTGCAGGTCTGCGGCCTGAAGTACAAAGGAGACCATCAGGCACATTAATATTATAGGCTATATAATGACTATTATATTAATAGGTGTATGATGTGATCTCAACTGTGTCATTAATAATGGAAGTTTAGCACCAAATGCACAATGTCTTGATTGGATCTGCGATTGACTTCTGTTCCTTACCTTGAACGTTGTGCTTGCAGCTCTCCATGAGATAACGGGCCAACGGCGCTGAGCTGATATTAGTTGTTTGGAAAAAACCTAAGGAGTAAAACACAACATGTTAAGGAAACAAGTAAGGGCTCATTCAGAGGTCAGTGTTTTCACATACGAGAAAAATCAGAGTTTCATCCAAAGTTGGTCCAAGTTTTCTTGGATAAGGGACAATCTGGTGATTGGATGTGCACCTCTGACTAGGAAGCTGCTGCGGGACATTTTGTAGAAAGTGGAACATGAACAGAATTAATAACAATCTGAGAATATGTAATGATCTGAGAATAACCACCACATCCCTGTATGAACATGGAGAATACGGGAGTTCAGTAGGGTCTCCAAGACCTTTATTTGCCATATAATGACCTGGAGGGGATACAAAGCGGTGATGCAGCAATGGGCACCAACTCTAATTATTCTGAGTTACTTTGAAAACGTAAGCAGAAGTCAAAAGCATGTTATGAGCAATGGCTCGATTTTGTATTTGCTCAGGTTTTCAAAAAAGCACCGCATTATATGGCGATATAACAAGCTTTTGTGTGTATGCCAGGCTCAAAGCCTAATGTCTTTATTGTAATTTATAAGCTTCTGTATTTACCAGCTGCATGAAGAATAATTCCAATATGAATGAGCCATGTGAATAGTGGCACCGGTAAGCAGGGAGTTCATGTCTCTGACTCCTGAATGAGCCAGCTCATTCAGGAGCCACGTGAATAGTGTGGCAGGTAATCAGGTAGTTAAAAGCGGTGATCCAAAATCACCATTGCTATAGTAACCGCTCATTCGGTTACTATGGCAACGGTGTCAGCGGGGACATCACCGCTTACCAAGATGCAGTCTCTGCTCACTCACTGAGAACAGGGCGCAGAAGCATTCTTCCTCCCCGTGCTCTCTGATATACCAGAGCTGCATCAGTTGAAGAAGCCAGAAGACCAGGATCGTGGAGGGGTAGCGTGGGTGGGGAGGGAGTAATAAAGATGGCGTCTCTAAGTGTGTTTCTGTATTTATTTCTAATAATTTTTTCTCTCTTTGTGGTGTCCTTTCTTAAACCTTTATTGGAGATTCTTAACGAACGGCCTAACTTGGCCTGACATTAAGAGTCTCAGGGCTTAATACCAGCTGGTAATAACCCCTTATTACCCAGCATGCCACCCTCCACCAGGGCCGCTGGAAAAGCCTGCAAAAGACGTTTCTTATAAATATGCCATTTTCAGGGGCAGCTGCGAGCTTCTATTCTTTAGCATGGGGGAGGCCTATGGGTATGTGCGCACTGGCCGGGTTATAGTCGTTTTAGCAGCGGAAACCGGCGGTCGGTTTTCATTAGTTTTATGTAAATTTATGTTAATCCAAACCGGCGTTTGGATTAACATTAAAACCAATGTAAACCGACACCCGGTGTCCACACTCCGGCGGTTTACACAGGCTCATCTGTTGCTAAACCGCTGGTTTCCCAGCGGGTTAGCAAAGAATGAGCATGTTCTATAAACCGCCGGTTCTTCAGCGGCTGCAAGCAGAATCATGTGCTGCTTCCAGCCGCTGCAGAACCGCCGCCGAGAACCCGCTGTGCAACCGCCCGGCTCCCGCCCGTCACCCGCCCGGCTCCCGCCGCACATACCCGCCAGGAAGCCGGTGGACGGCTCCGGAGCTTCCTGGCGGGTCCGCCCAGCTGCCGCCGACCAACCCGCCGGCAAGTGTGCACCTAGCCTAAAACAATGGGCACCCACCCCTCTGAGGATACCAGCCCTCAGCTGCCTAGTTTTTACCTTGGCTGGCAATTAAAAATAGGGTGGAGCCGACACATTTTTTTTTTGCCAGCCAAGTTAAAATTAGGCAGCTGAATGTGGCATCTCGCAACTGTCTGCTTTCATCGGGCTGGACTTATAAATACTGTGAAGTACCACACAATTTTTTTTTATTATTTAACATCCTATGATGACAGGTTGGTTGCCTTACACTAATATGTATGGCAACCAAGCAGAATCACCATCCAGATTGAGGAAATCTAGTCTGACTACAACAGCCAATCACAGAGGCTCTCACAGAGTAAGAGCGTCTGTGATTGGCCGTTTGTCTGACAGTGCAGTGAATATGCAAGTAGCTTAATAGGCGGTCCCTGAAGTAGCAGTGGCAGACTGGTAAGCCCCATGTAGCTATTCTGTCTATTCTAACTTTTACCAGCATAAACCCATGCTACAAACTTGTAGTACGTTGTCTGTGTGTGATTTTTTTCTTGCACTCATAGACTTTCATTGGCCTCTCGCACGTGAAACTCGCATACAATCGCAGCATGCTGCGATTTAACTCGCAATGCAAGCACAGAGGAGGAAAAGAGTAAAAATATGAGCTAACATATTGTGTAACATTGGTCCGAGTTTTCCTCGCATTGCACTCGCGCAGATTTAATGCCAGAATGCCTGCACCCTAACACAGTGACTCCATACAAAGCAGTCTCATATGTATGGCAAGGTTAATACTGGCCAGTATAGTAGTTCAAGGCAGCCATAGATCTTAGATTACCCCAGGTGAGAAATGGCGGCTGTAGAATGACACAAAAGGATTGTTTAGGTTTTTTTTCAAACTTTTTAAACTTGGCCTTTTTTTTTTTTATATGATATTGTATCAGCTGACAACTAAAACAAATTGTTTGTTTTAACAACTTGAAAGGTTTTTCTCAAAATCATAATGTGGCCTTACAGTAATGTAAAGAATGCCCATGTAGACTCAACCAATTATTCCTGGTGCCATTGGAAGCATCCAGCTGTAGTCAAGTGCACTGGGTCGATCACGCTCAGTGCAGGGTCCCTTGTCTGACTTCTTGCAAGCAAAGCTCTGCCCTGTTACTACCCACTCTAAGGGATATAATACACTCTACACTTCTGTGCACACTCTGTTCCTGTACAGCATTCTGTCTGACAGATTTGATGATCTGCCATCTACATCACTATAACAGCTGTGTGGTTTTGCATAATTGTTAGCTGGTTTCTAGCAGAGCTCAACTCTCCTTCATTCCTCCACAATGGAGCTAGTAATTACTACGGTAGGTAGTACAGAGCTGAACAGTGTTTGTAGCCCTGTAGTGATAGATCAGCGAGGTGAAACTGCAAATGATGGTTTGTTGATGCATATGGCAAAGGATTATCTTCTGCCATATGCATCAACTGAGCAGCATTTGCAGTTTCAAATCAAGGATATCCTGAAAAGATAGGAGTATGGATGGTTAACCCACAGGGATGAACACTGATTATAGAGCAAAGATCCAGCTGATGACCAAAAGGAACAGTGATGATGACAGTATATTTTTGTTTATTGGTATTCTCTTTTCTACATACCTGGATTGAAGGCCAAAGATAACTGGCAGCAGCTTGTTTCAGCCATATTCTACCCATGCCCATTGTAACACAATCCCCCAAAAAGAGCACCTTTCTGTTTTCCAGTATATTTTTAGCTTTTATGTATTTAGCATATGTGGACTACTTTCTGGCTTCTCCACATGCTTTCTGACATCACTAATCTATCACAAGCAGACAATAAAAACAGTTTAGCTCTGTACTGCCTAGTAAGTACAACCTTCATTGTGATGGACTGCAGGAGAGTTGAGCTTCACTAGAAACCAGCTAACAATGTAAAACAACACAGATGCACTAATGTAGATGCTAAAAGATAGTCGGTCAGCAGGGGCGCACCATCCATGAGGCCACCTGAGCTGGATGCCTCAGGAGGCACAACCTACTAGTAAACAGAGGGGCGGCATCCACAGGAGTACCCAGTGGTAGCGTGGATCCCTGTGAATGCTGCTCCAGCTCCTGAAGTCCCAGCTATAGCAGGCTTTACATATGTGCAAGTGATCCACTGCACATGGTGCCAGCTGGCAGACACCAGAGGGGGGGGGGGGGAATGACAGAAAACTCATTGATATGATGCTGCCGCCCTGCAAAGACTCCAGACTGCAAGGGACGGCCTCTCTTCCTCTGTGTTCTCTCCTGTCCTGCCATCTTCACCACAGAGAGGAGAGGGAGGGGTGCCTGCAGGGCCGGAGAAAGTGACACTACTGATCTCCGAGCTGTGCTGTCACATACGGTAAGTGATATGCTGTGTGTATAATGTGTTCGCTGAGTGATATCTGCACTGCTCCCTCCATCCATCCCTACCATCCATCCCTTCCTCCATCCCTCCCCGCCTCCATCCATCCATCCCTACCTCCATCCCTCCGGCTGTCCGTCCATCCCTACCTCCATCCGTCCATCCCTACCTCCATTCGTCCGTCCGTCCGTCCATCCATCCATCCCTCTAATAAACTGAAACAGGCAGCAATCCAAAATACAAAAATGTGGATTTAATGATCCATCAGGCAATGTTTCGGCGGATGTACCGCCTTCTTCAAACCAAGCGGTTGCTACACCGAAACGTTGCCTGATGGACCATTAAATGCACATTTTTGCATCTTATATTTGGTTTGCTGCCAGTTTTTTGTTTATTGGAAGATATGATGAAGGTTTGGACACTACCTTAGAGGATTGTGTGCACCCACATTTGATCTTTGATTTTGTGCTGCCCTATTTTGTTTATTTTTAATATATATTCCTCCATCTATCCATTTATCTATCCAGCCCTTAATCTATCCCTCTACCTATCTATCCAGCCCTCTACCTATCCGTCCGTCTATCCCTCCTTCTATTCCTCAGTCTATCCCTCTACCTACCTATCCATATCTATCTATTCATCTATCCAGCCCTCTATCTATCCCTCTATTTATTGCTATCTACCATGTGATGCTTGTGTGCTCTGTGGCATCTGGCCCTAGGCTGTAGAGTACTAGGTGCCTACATGTGTAGGGTGTAATATATTGTATATAGGTTTATTTTAGCCCCCACATGTGCCCTGCGGCTGTCATGTATAGGGTGTGATGTATATCTGTTCAATATATTGGTGTAATTTACACGTTTGTAATTCTTCACTTTGATCTGTAGAATATTTGCTGTTAGGATTCCGGCAGTTCAAGTAGTTGTCATATACTCCCTAGCATGTGATTTGCTGGCTTGTGGTTATGTGACGACTAACGTCTCCTGCACTCATTGTAAAGCTGCATACTCACGATGAGTAAATCCACTGTCTTACTGTTCCGTCCAAAATGCTGGATAGTACAGTAGAGCATAGTGGATGGGAATTGTAGAAATCCCATCCTCACTGTACTTCTCTCCTCCGCAGTATTATGTCACCTGTGGTGTGGTTTGCCGGCATTCCGCTCATGTTCATTTCATGCTGCGGAGACTGAAGCGGCTGTCATTGGGTGAATGCAGGGAGAACCCGCTCTGCACCTGCCGCACATGGTGAGTACAGGGCGGCTAGGGACTCCCTACGGCCACCCGCGGATTCACTCAGGTCCGGAGGAGCTGCGTCCAAGACACAGCTCCTCTGTATCATGAGCAATTACCCTTATAGTTTTAAGTTGATACAAGCAGGTGGAGACATCACGTAAGTTTTGCAGCAACTAAGGTGTGCAGTATGAGGTTCTGCAGTAGCTGAGGTGTCCATAATGTTCTGTAGCCGCAGAGGTACTTGATATGAGGGTCTGCATCAGCTGAGTTGTGTATTATGAGGTTCTACAGAAACTGAGGGGGTGCTAGATAGATACAGATGTGTAGTGCCATATGGGGTTGCTATATATACATAAATATATGGGGGAGCTGTATAACTATTATATATATAATATATATGGGATGTTTATGGGATGTATATATCGGGGTGCTATATATATGGGGGAGATATATATAGTGCTGTATATATACATATGGGGGTGGTGTGTGTGTATATACCGTAATATATATATGGAGTGCAGTATATATATGGAGGTGCGGTGTATATATGGGAGATGCATTATACCAGGGTTCCCCAACCACCGGTCCGTGGACCAGGACCGGGCCGTGGGGGTCTTTGTGGCGGTCTGCAGCGTGCTGCCAGCTTCCCTGTCCCCCTGTGACATCTCCGCCCACCGTGCCCCTCAGCTCCAGCACTACGCCGCTGAGCTGAGCGTTCTGCCTCAGCTGTGTGTGTAGATGTACGAGGGGAGCAGTCGGCCAATCAGTGCAGCAGCCATGCCCTGATTGGCCCGATACTGCTGAGCTGTTATTGGCTGACTGCTTCGCTTGTACAACTAAACAGCTGAGGCAAAGACGTGGCCGGAGTTTTATATCTCACGCTATTTCCAAGCGCATCACGTGACATCTAGTTTATAGATGTAATGAAAGAGGAATCTAGGGACTTCAATAGGAGGAAAATTACTTTGTAAGGGCAGCACAGTTATTAGATATGTATCTACAGTTAGGGCCAGAAATATTTGGACAGTGACACAATTTTGGCGAGTTGGGCTCTGCATGCCACCACATTGGATTTGAAATGAAACCTCTACAACAGAATTCAAGTGCAGATTATAACGTTTAATTTGAAGGGTTGAACAAAAATATCTGATAGAAAATGTAGGAATTGTACACATTTCTTTACAAACACTCCACATTTTAGGAGGTCAAAAGTAATTGGACAAATAAACAACCCAAACAAAATATTTTTATTTTCAATATTTTGTTGCGAATCCTTTGGAGGCAATCACTGCCTTAAGTCTGGAACCCATGGACATCACCAAACGCTGGGTTTCCTCCTTCTTAATGCTTTGCCAGGCCTTTACAGCCGCAACCTTCAGGTCTTGCTTGTTTGTGGGTCTTTCCGTCTTAAGTCTGGATTTGAGCAAGTGAAATGCATGCTCAATTGGGTTAAGATCTGGTGATTGACTTGGCCATTGCAGAATGTTCCACTTTTTTGCACTCATGAACTCCTGGGTAGCTTTGGCTGTATGCTTGGGGTCATTGTCCATCTGTACTATGAAGCGCCGTCCAATCAACTTTGCAGCAGTTGGCTGAATCTGGGCTGAAAGTATATCCCGGTACACTTCAGAATTCATCCGGCTACTCTTGTCTGCTGTTATGTCATCAATAAACACAAGTGACCCAGTGCCATTGAAAGCCATGCATGCCCATGCCATCACGTTGCCTCCACCATGTTTTACAGAGGATGTGGTGTGCCTTGGATCATGTGCCGTTCCCTTTCTTCTCCAAACTTTTTTCTTCCCATCATTCTGGTACAGGTTGATCTTTGTCTCATCTGTCCATAGAATACTTTTCCAGAACTGAGCTGGCTTCTTGAGGTGTTTTTCAGCAAATTTAACTCTGGCCTGTCTATTTTTGGAATTGATGAATGGTTTGCATCTAGATGTGAACCCTTTGTATTTACTGTCATGGAGTCTTCTCTTTACTGTTGACTTAGAGACAGATACACCTACTTCACTGAGAGTGCTCTGGACTTCAGTTGATGTTGTGAACGGGTTCTTCTTCACCAAATAAGGTATGCGGCGTCATTCACCACTGTTGTCATCCGTGGACGCCCAGGCCTTTTAGAGTTCACAAGCTCACCAGTCAATTCCTTTTTTCTCAGAATGTACCCAACTGTTGATTTTGCTACTCCAAGCATGTCTGCTATCTCTCTGATGGATTTTTTCTTTTTTTTCAGCCTCAGGATGTTCTGCTTCACCTCAATTGAGAGTTCCTTTGACCGCATGTTGTCTGGTCACAGCAACAGCTTCCAAATGCAAAACCACACACCTGGAATCCACCCCTGACCTTTTAACTACTTCATTGATTACAGGTTAACGAGGGAGACGCCTTCAGAGTTAATTGCAGCCCTTAGAGTCCATTGTCCAATTACTTTTGGTCCCTTGAAAAAGAGGAGGCTATGCATTACAGAGCTATAATTCCTAAACCCTTTCTCCGATTTGGATGTGGAAACTCATATTGCAGCTGGGAGTGTGCACTTTCATCCCATATTATATATATAATTGTATTTCTGAACATGTTTTTGTAAACAGCTAAAATAACAAAACTTGTGTCACTGTCCAAATATTTCTGGCCCTAACTGTATGTGATCCAGAAAATTTTTTTCTTTTGGGGAATGGAGCAATAGGAACTTCAGCTATGGGTCCCCATGATCTTGTTGTGCGCCCCTCGTGCAGGATGAATTGTCCCTCTGCTGCAGGACTGATTGGCCATAACTTACACACCAGGTCCAGTTCCACCTTCTGTACATTCAGGCATCCAGCCATGTTTCTACTGAGTGGATGATGGTTGGTGGCGCTCGTTCCCCTTCCCACTCCCATATCTCAGCCCAATAGGAAGGCCCCTGCTATTACCGTAACTGTGGACAGTCCTGCGTGTGGCACTTGTAATTGGCTAAGCTTTCCAGGAGGAGGTGTGATCTGTTGGGGGAAGACGCGCCATTTTACCAGCTTAGTGCTATAAGGATGGAGGACTGTGTATCTACAGGACCACAGGTCTGCCGTCATCACTGAGTGTCTGATGATTATGCCAAGCTGCAATTGCCAGTAATGATCCTTATTGTGTATTTTACTGTGTGGTTCTTGTAAGTGCGCATAATGGCGCTGACATCATTGTATTTGGGTGAGGGGGGGCGCCGTCTTGAAGTTCTCCTCAGGCAGCAGAGAGGTTCAGTTCACCCCTGTCGGTCAGGCAGAGTACTGTGCAGAGTGCACAGAAGAATAAGGTAAATTTTACACTTCGATTAGCTTAATTATAGAAAACTTTATGTTGGGCTTAGTCCGTATTTTAACAAAGATTCTGAATTTACCACACTCAGCTTTGTGAAAAATAATGTGTTTGTGGAAATAACCCTTTATGTCCAAAATGTATGGGAGCCATAAGACATACAGTTGTGGCCAAAAGTATTCACACCCCTGCAATTCTGTCAGATAAACTCGGTTTCTTCCTGAAAATGATTGCAATCACGAATTCTTTGCTATTATTATCTTCATTTAATTTGTCTTCAATGAAAAAACACAAAAAGAATTGTCCTAAAGCCAAATTGGATCTAATTCCACACCAAACATAAAAAAGGGGGTGGACAAAAGTATTGACACTGTTAGAAAAATCATGTGATGCTTCTCTAATTTGTGTAATTAACAGCACCTGTAACTTACCTGTGGCACCTAACAGGTGTTGGCAATAACTAAATCACACTTGAAGCCAGTTGACATGGATTAAAGTTGACTCAACCTCTGTCCTGTGTCCTTGTGTGTACCACATTGAGCATGGAGAAAAGAAAGAAGACCAAAGAACTGTCTGAGGACTTGAGAAACCAAATTGTGAGGAAGCATGAGCAATCTCAAGGCTACAAGTCCATCTCCAAAGGCCTGAATGTTCCTGTGTCTACCGTGTGCAGTGTCATCAAGAAGTTTAAAGCCCATGGCACTGTGGCTAACCTCCCTAGATGTGGACGGAAAAGAGAGATTTCAATGCAAGATTGTGCGGATGGTGGATAAAGAACCTCAAATAACATCCAAACAAGTTCAAGCTGCCCTGCAGTCCGAGGGTACAACAGTGTCATCCGTCGGCATCTGAATGAAAAGGGACTGTATGGTAGGATACCCAGGAAGACCCCACTTCTTACCCCGAGACATAAAAAAGCCAGGCTGGAGTTTGCCAAAACTTACCTGAGAAAGCCTAAAACGTTTTGGAAGAATGTTCTCTGGTCAGATGAGACAAAAGTAGAGCTTTTTGGGCAAAGGCAACAACAGAGTTTACAGGAGACAAAGAGAGGCATTCAAAGAAAAGAACACGGTCCCTACAGTCAAACATGGCGGAGGTCCCCTGATGTTTTGGGGTTGCTTTGCTGCCTCTGGCACTGGACCGTTTGACCGTGTGCATGGCATTATGAAGTCTGAAGACTACTAACAAATTTTGCAGCATAATGTAGGCCCCAGTGTGAGAAAGCTGGGTCTCCCTCAGAGGTCATGGGTCTTCCAGCAGGACAATGACCCAAAACACACTTCAAAAAGCACTAGAAAATGGTTTGAGAGAAAGCACTGGAGACTTCTAAGGTGGCCAGCAATGAGTCCAGACCTGAATCCCATAGAACACCTGTGGAGAGATCTAAAAATGGCAGTTTGGAGAAGGCACCCTTCAAATATCAGGGACCTGGAGCAGTTTGCCAAAGAAGAATGGTCTAAAATTCCAGCAGAGCATTGTAAGAAACTCATTGATGGTTACCGGAAGCGGTTGATCGCAGTTATTTTGGCTAAAGGTTGTGCAACCAAGAATTAGCCTGAGGGTGCCAATACTTTTGTCTGGCCTATTTTTGGAGATTTGTGTGAAATGATCAATGTTTTGCTTTTTGCTTCATTCTCTTTTGTGTTTTTTTCATTGAAGACAAATTAAATGAAAATAATAATACCAAAGAATTTGTGATTGCAATCATTTTCAGGAAGAAACTGAGTATTATCTGACAGAATTGCGGGGGTGTCAATACTTTTGGCCACAACTGTAGGAGACTTCAAGGGAACATCTTACTTTTTTAAATGGGAAAAATACCCAGAGTTTAATGTATCAAAGGCAAAAGCAAGTGCATTTAGTGAAACTGCCTATAAAATACCACAATGTCAATGCCACAATGCCCATGCCAGATATGACCCGGCTTTTGTAGCGGAAAACTCTTCTGAGCACTACAGCTACAATGTTGCAGTCTCACCTCTGCAGCAGCTGATTAAATTATGGACGGAAGGATTTGGCCTGATTTTCCACAGAGGGATTAACAACATAGCTTTAATTATCATTCTGGCAGTACATTGAGGCTATGTCCCACTGGCAGACAGGGTACAAAAGGCAAATGGCTGATTTGCATTCTGCGCAGCTCAGCAAGTTTAGTGGCGTGAGAAGCAACCCCCTGACATGTGGACTCCTCCTTTAAGGTGGGTTATGGAGGGACTCTCCTCCACTCAAGCCAATCAGCCGAGGACTGTCCTGAAAGTTTACTGTGTATTCTGGACTCTGGACCCTAGGAGATGACAGATGAGCACTCCCCTACACCGATGAGTGGAGCCACCAGACAGGCTGGAGAGAAGTGATGGAGAGCAGAAAGATGATCACGCGGATAGGTAAAGATCTCCATGAGGATGTCAGGCAGAAACCGGTGAGTACATCATTATGTAATATTACAAAGGGCTTTCCAGGACGTTCACAGGGTCTGTAAGGCACAGCAAGCATTGTGTGTATGGGCGACAGATGCAAGGGAATACTGACACAGTACTAAGAAAAAATATGAATTAAAATATGCAATCCAATCTGTTGCTCTCTGGTCAATGCAGACCTACAACTCCCAGCATGTCTTGTCAGCGGCCCCAGCTGTAATGGGACGATTTTGAGTTGCCCAATCAGATCAGATCATCCAGGAAAAGGTGTAGGACATGTAACAGGTGAACTTCTGAGAACTCATTGGAAAATTAAAACATTTACCCCGACTTTGCTGAGGAGTCATTGACTTTCATTGCACATATGCACATTTTGCAGACATTGGGGGGTACAAGTTGGCATTTGCTTTAGCTTTTTTACCGTTAACATGGACACCTCTGTATGTCAGTGCAAATATTCCTTAAAGGTACAGGATCCACTCTTCTAGCTTTCTGCACACGTTTGCTATGTAAAATCTGTTTCCCAGGAACAATGATGGAGACCCTACCACAGTCAGCTCAGGTCATCAGACCGATGTTTGGGTCAAGAAACAGGACAGTAGGATACTGGATTTCCTTGGGAGGGCAAAAGTTTTGCAACGGAAAGAAAAATCTGATCACAAGACGTGTTTTATAATTGGTCAGCAAACCAGAAAAGTCTGTGTGCAGCGGCACTTTACACCATCTGATTCTAGTGGTTAGAGCTGAAGCACTGTTCATTCTGATCATGGTGAATACAAAGTCCCATTGTGGAGATAGGACACAGCAACTGGTGCTCATAGAGGTCAATGGAGAGCTATCACTGTGGTTTTAGATGATCTTGCAGAAGAACATCTGTGTCTGTTCTATCTCCCCCTCCATAGAACTTTAGAAGCACCAACTATCTCTGAAATGGAGAACTCTTTGTCTTCATGGAATACAGATTTTACCCATTAATTGACAGTGAAACATTTCTTTGATAAGATATGATACTAAACTTGTTTATTTTCACTTGTGGTATTAATTTTCTGTAATAATAATTAAAACTCTGGCTACCCGCTGCGCATAGAAAAACTACTATAAATGTGACGAGCCAGGACAGATAGTCACAGGAAAAATAAAGCCGTTATCAGGCCATGTAACCTTGGAAAACATTTCCAGGTGTCTGCACATATGGGTCTGCTCACAGAAGTGTTTGCTGAGTGAGTTGCACGCGGCCCCATGCTCTGCACACTTTGTCACCACCTTCAGAACAGGGTTTCTGCAATGCTTTTCTCTCACAAATGTGAAAATATACATTTATTCTTAAAGAAACCTTTAACCCTCTGTCTGATAATCTTGCAATTCTAGCAAGGAAGATTAGTTTACCGTTTAAAATAACAGAATTGTTTGTAATCCCAGAAGGATCTATACAGAGAGTCCTCTGAGTTATAGATCATACATGATGGTGATTGTAGTCCTTACCTGGAGCGTCTCTTTTGTTAGAAGTAAAGTCAATTCTTTCCTTGTAAGGCTAAATTCACAAGTTGCACATTTGGAATAGGTTTTCTATGTGAATTTGCACCTCAGGGTCATTTACACATAGAAAATATCCATAATGTGTTGAAATCTGATGAAATCTCAATTAGTTACCGTAGCTGATATTATATTATGCTGAAAATTTTGTGCACAAAAATCCACATTAAAGGAAGAGGTATTGAGATCCACATTCAAATAAGTGGTAGATCTGCAGCAGAGAAAGCTGTGATTTTATCAAAATGATAAGAAACAGCCCAGGCCCGGCTTCACACCACCATTTTTGGCAAATAACTGCCATCTGGCACCATAGGGACACATGGGGCAAAACCTCATCAGGTTCTGTCCGGTACATCCTGCAAAACACCAGACAGAACCTGACAGGTAAAAATCGTGGCATGAAGCCGACCTAAGGGACATATCACTGGAATCAGGGTATCTGTCCCTACATTATGCTGCTTTCAGATGGGGTAACAATAACCTTGTGAGAGACTGCCTTTAAAGACTTTCTGTAGAGTCACACTTCACTTTTCATTAAAGCAGGAGGAAAACATTTGTGCTGATCAGTGGGGTCTCAGATCCCAGACCACCACAGATCAAAATATAGGACAATGCCTCTATGGCGGCCGTCACACGCTACGATATCTTGAAAGATATCGCTTGAACGCGCCTGATTAAACATCGCGTGAACGATGTCTCTGCGTGTGACGGCAAGATACGACGAGTGAGAAGTGTTCAAATTGCAACATCGAGATCTGAGCTCCGGACCTCACATCTTGCGATGAACGATTTGACAAACAGCTTCATCGTGGTGTATAACACCACGATGATTGATCTCCCAGCGGCAGAGCCTATGCTGGGAGATGGTAACTATGGTACACGTCGGGTTACTAAGCGATGCGCGGCGCCTAGTAACCCGATGTGTACCATAGTTATCAGCGAGATCGCGGCTCCACATCGCTGGCGAGTCTGTCTGTGTGACATCTCACCAGCGATGTGAGCGATATTGTAAGCGATCGCGCGTGCACGTGATCGCTTACAATATTGCTAGCGATATCTGTGTGTGTGACGGCAGCCTATGACATATCAAACGTTTTTATGAAAGTGCAGGTATAGGTATAAATGTGTAAGGCTCTGTATATATGTCCTGTTGTCATCCAAACAATGTGGTTACCTTTTTGCAATCATTTGTAACTTATTTGCTTTTACCAAGGCCTCATTCACACATCAGTATTTTTCTATCAGTGTATGTGTATCCCAAAGCCAGGAGTGTGATTACCAGAGAATAACTAGAAATGAAAGATTGATGTTATATGGTGAGGAGACACTCCTGGGTTTGCCATACAAATACTGATACAAAAATACTGATAATTTAGGCCAAAGGGTGTGTTCACACGATGTGTATATTTCTGCTTACATAAATGGTGCATCTAAGGCGGCCGTCACACGCAAAGATTTCTTGCCCGATATCGTTTAAGCGATCTCCTTTTTGATCGCTTAAGCGATATCGGGCTTAAAATCGTTGCATGTAATCAAGCGATTTACGATGTGAAATCGCTTGATCGTGACATCGCATATCTGAGGTCCGGACCTCAGATCTAGCGATTTACGATTTAGCGATCTGCTTCATCGTGGTGTGTGACACCACGATGAACGATCTCCCAGCGGCAGAGCCTATGCTGGGAGATGGTAACTATGGTACACGTCGGGTAACTAAGCGACGCGCGGCGCCTAGTAACCCGATGTGTACCATAGTTACCAGCGAGATCGCGGCTCCACATCGCTGGTGAGTCTGTCTGTGTGACAGCTCACCAGCGATGTGAGCGATATTGTAAGCGATTGCACGTGCACGTGATCGCTTACAATATCGCTATAGATATCTGTGCGTGTGACGGCCGCCTAAGCAGCAGATCTGCACTAAGTATGCAAGCAGGGTGTTTCTAAGCAAAGTCTATGGGGTTTGTGATGTCCTGTCCACATGGTACGTTTATTTCCGCAGTGGATCTGCTGCATATTTAATTGCGGAAAAATCTTCAGCATGTCAGATCTTGCTGCAGATTTTACATCCATAGACCCTTCCTGTTAACTCAAAATAAGCAGCAGATGTGCAGCAGTGTTCACACAATTCGTGTGTGTTGCTTATTTTGTGCCCAACTTGCATTAAAATTTTCAGGAAGTGATAGGAATGAAGGGGGGGCAGGATTTCATATCTTTTTTGTGGACAAAGTATCTAAGCTTTATTGAAACAATCACAAAGCACCTTCAAATCTGCATCAAAAACGCACTGTGCGGTCAGGGATGGTTTTGGTGCATTTTTCTGCCAGTAGGTGCAGAAATCTGAACCACAAACTTAGTGTGTGAACACCCCCTAAAGGTGTATCTGAACACCTGTAGATCCCTGGGCATGTGTGTGGCGCCCCTGCGGTCTGGTCGCCACAGAGGGATACTGCACCCAATCTACGGGGTGTGGTATTCCTGTTTTCAGTAAACGGGATGGAAAAGTCCAGACATCCACAAAAGCACCCAACACACCCAGTCCCAGGAACAGCGGGCTAACCAGATAGTGGGAGGGCCCAGGTAGTTAGTGGGACGGTGGGGCGAAAAGTGGGGGGTGGAAAGTTAGAAAGGAAGCAATCAGGAAGTGGGAAGACAGATAAAAAGGGGAGACAACAGGAAGTAGTTAGACAGTTAGGAGAAAAGTGAAGAGGAGGCAGTGAGAGGAGAAGTGCCCGGAGGACTTGAGCGGAGATTAGGCTCGTTCTGCATCCTGGTACAGGAGACTGCAGAGAGACAGAGGGGGCCCAAGGGGCACGGGCAGTGAGCGATCCACCCGTGCGCCCAAATCTGAAGAGAAGAGGAAGGGCAGGTTGAGAACCAGGGGACCGGCCCTGAAGGTGGCAAGGAGACTCTATGCTCCAACCACGGAACCGGAGGCCATGAGACCTAGAGGAAATGTGGTCAACTCCCGACACATCCGCAGAGAAGGTAGCCGTACTAGGGCAGGGGACACGGACGGTCGCCCGACAGGACCCATGGCTGCTGAATTGGGGCACTGTATGAAGAGGCGCGAGCAGGAGTGAGGCTACAGGCAGTACAGAGAGAGAGCAACCCGAGAAGAAAGGAACATAAAGGGGGTGTCCTGGATGAGTTATCCCTGTTGCTGAGGACTATCTGGACTGGGAATGTGCAAGGACAGTTCCCTGTAACACCACCAAGTGAAAGCTAAGTAAGCCGGGTTTAGAACTCAGAACTGTGTGTAAAGGTGGGGTCACACGTGGCGAAGTCGCCCGCAACATCGCCGAAAAGTGACGTAACAGCGATGTCGCGGGCGATATTGCAAGTGCATCGCGCTGTGTGACAGCGCGACACAACTGCAAATTATCGCTGGTCGCAGGTTGACAGGTTAATGAACATGTTCATAAACCTGTCAACCTGTAACCAGCGATTAGGCTGGATCGAGCCGTCTGACACTGTTGGCGGCGCGGTCCAGCCTATATCGCAGCGTTCCTGAGCCATCGCTCGCTGGGCTGAGCCCAGCCCAGCGAGCAATGGCTCCGCCCACATCGCCGCCGCGTCACCGGCAACGTCGTGCCGTGTGACAGCTGGCCTGCGATGTCGGAAGCGAGCTGGCACCCGCGCATCGCTTCCGACATCGCTGGCCAGATCGTGCTGTGTGACAGCACCTTAAGACTCTTCATTGCCCGACTGCAGAGCGGTAGACTGATAAGACGCGCAGGCCGCAGACGTCCTGCCAGAAAACTGCTCCCATCCCCCTATCCTGCCGAGAACAACTCTGCTGGCACTTCATCACCGACCATCACTACGGACTGCTCCACCCATGGGGAGCGAAACCATCACAGCTGCACTCCCATCATCCCCATGGGCCCCGCACCGTAGCGTCAGCCACTTAAAAAACCGAACACCACGGTTGGCGTCACAACAAACTGTCCCTAAACCCGTTATCACCTCAAGCTTTTATTGACCCCGCCAGGACCACGGAGGCGGGCCTCGACCCCCGTGAAATTCCCCAGCAGCAGAACTGTTAGCCTGGTCTCAGAATACCCCACAGCCCTGGGGAAGGCGAGTCATATGCAGTGCTAAAAAAATTGATCCATTAACAAATGACATACCGTATATACTCGTGTATAAGCCGAGTTTTTCAGCACTGAAATTGTGCTGAAAAGTGCCCCCCTCGGCTTATACACGAGTCAGTGACGGCTGACTGTGTGGGGCCGGTGTCCGGGGGATGGAGGAGGCTGTATAGTGAGCGGCCGGTCACGTGGGGCCGCTCATTAGTGCAATGCAATATGCACTGCATCCCCCTGTCCATCAGCGGCAGGGGGAGCCGTGCATATTACATAGCACTGTCAGTGCTCTCCCGCCCCCCTGTGGTAGTATACAGCAGCCCCCCCGTGGTAGTATACAGCAGCCCCCCCGTAGTATATACAGCAGCCCCCCCCTGTGAGAATACAGCAGCCCCCCCGTGGTAGTATACAGCAGCCCCCCCGTAGTATATACAGCAGCCCCCCCGTGGTAGTATACAGCAGCCCCCCTGTGGGTATATAGAGCCCCCCCCCCCGTTGCTGCCGCACACCTGTAAAAAGAAGATCTTTCATACTTATCCTCCTGCTGTCACCGCGCGCATCCTCCGTTCTCCTTCTTGCTTGCACCCGGCGTCCATCCACGTGACCGCGCACAAATAATGACGTCATTATTTGTGCGCGGTCATATGGATGGACGCCGGGGCCCGGGTGCAAGCAAGAAGGAGAACGGAGGATGCGCGCGGTGACAGCAGGAGGATAAGTATGAAAGATCTTCTTTTTACAGGTGTGCGGCAGCAACGGGGGGGGGGCTCTATATACCCACAGGGGGGCTGCTGTATACTACCACGGGGGGGCTGCTGTATATACTACGGGGGGGGGGGGCTGCTGTATACTACCACAGGGGGAGGCACTGCTGTATACTACCACAGGGGAGGGGCTGCTGTATATACCACAGGGGGGACTGCTGTATACCCACAGGGGAGGGGCTGCTGTATATACCACAGGGGGAGGCACTGCTGTATACCCACGGGGGGGGCTGTTGTATACAACCACAGGGGAGGGGCTGCTGTATATACCTCTGTGGCTGCTGTATACTACCACAGGGGGAGGCTGCTGTATACTACCACAGGGGGAGGCTGCTGTACACTACCACAGGGGGAGACTGCTGTATACTACCACAGGGGGAGACTGCTGTATACTACCACAGGGGGAGACTGCTGTATACTACCACAGGGGGAGACTGCTGTATACTACCACAGGGGGAGACTGCTGTATACTACTACTGGGGGAGACTGCTGTATACTACCACAGGGGGAGACTGCTGTATACTACTACTGGGGGAGACTGCCGTATACTACCACAGGGGGAGACTGCTGTATACTACCACAGGGGAGGCTGCTGTATACTACCACTGGGGAGGGGCTGCTGTATATACCACAGGGGGGGACTGCTGTATACCCACAGGGGAGGGGCTGCTGTATATACCACAGGGGGAGGCACTGCTGTATACCCACGGGGGGGGCTGTTGTATACAACCACAGGGGAGGGGCTGCTGTATATACCTCTGTGGCTGCTGTATACTACCACAGGGGGAGGCTGCTGTATACTACCACAGGGGGAGGCTGCTGTACACTACCACAGGGGGAGGCTGCTGTACACTACCACAGGGGGAGACTGCTGTATACTACCACAGGGGAGACTGCTGTATACTACCACAGGGGAGATGCTGTAACTCCAGGGGACTGTGTATACTACCACAGGGGGAGACTGCTGTATACTACCACAGGGGGAGACTGCTGTATACTACCACAGGGGGAGACTGCTGTATACTACCACAGGGGGAGACTGCTGTATACTACTACTGGGGGAGACTGCTGTATACTACCACAGGGGGAGACTGCTGTATACTACCACTGGGGAGGCTGCTGTATACTACCACTGGGGAGGCTGCTGTATACTACTACTGGGGCTGCTGTATATACCTCTGTGGCTGCTGTATACTACCACAGGGGGAGGCTGCTGTATACTACCACAGGGGGAGGCTGCTGTACACTACCACAGGGGGAGGCTGCTGTACACTACCACAGGGGTAGACTGCTGTATACTACCACATGGGGAGACTGCTGTATACTACCACAGGGGAGACTGCTGTATACTACTACTGGGGGAGACTGCTGTATACTACTACTGGGGGAGACTGCTGTATACTACCACAGGGGGAGACTGCTGTATACTACCACTGGGGAGGCTGCTGTATACTACCACTGGGGAGGCTGCTGTATACTACTACTGGGGCTGCTGTATATACCTCTGTGGCTGCTGTATACTACCACTGGGGAGGCTGCTATATACCACTGGGGGGGACTGTATACCTGTGCTGGGGTCCACCCTCGGCTTATACACGAGTCAATAGGTTTTCCCAGGTTTTGGGGGCAAAAGTAGGGGGGTCGGCTTATACACGGGTCGGCTTATACACGAGTATATACGGTAACTGATGACCATCTGTTATCATTGTTTTCCCTAGACTTCAATGTTAAAAAGAAAAAAAAAAAAGTCTGGTTGCTGTTTTTTTGACTGGACAAAAAATAATTAAAAAAAAAAAAAGGGCAAATATAACTTTGCTTGAAAAGTCCAGAAACTGTTCTAAAATGACTCCAGTACTGCAAAATTTACAACGGCTCCCTAATCTTGACTATTGCGGCTTCTTCAACCCCTATGTACAGCTGCGCACCTGTCCTCTCATAAATGTGTAAATTAAAAAGACAATCCAATGTAAGGCCCCTTTCACACTAGCGGTTTTTGCAATTTGTGGCAGATCCGGTAGATTTACCGCATCTGCCGCCTAACGGCCGCACTTGCAGCGCTCCCCATTCATTGTCTATGGGGCTTGTGGCAGGTGCGGCAAGTGAGGTATAGTCGCGGTTCCGACACTTGCAGGCCACGAAAAAAACAAACGCTGCTGTGTTTTTTTTTCGCGGCCGAAAACTGCCGCAAGTGCCGGAACTGCGGCTATACCGCACCTGCCACAAGCCCCATAGACAATGCATGGGGCTTGCCGTAAGTGTGCCGCAAGTGCGGCCGTTAGGCAGAAGATGCTGTAAATCTACCGGATCTGCCACAATTTGCAAAAAATGCTAGTGTGAAAGGGGCCTAAGGGCGACGTCACACACACAGATATCTGTGCAGATATTGTTCGCAGATCTCTGGTTGCAGAGAAATCATGGACACCTTGCTCCATTTGTATATGGCCACAAAATGGAGCAGTATGTCCATGATTTCATTGCAACCAGAGATCTGCAAACAATATCTGCACAGATATATGTGTGTGTAACGTGGCCCTAAAGGCCACTTCACACACACAGATATCTGAGTCCAATACCTGAACAGATCTCTGGTTGCAGTGAAATCATGGATACATTGCTCCATTTTGTGGCTGTGTAGAACATGGAGCAATGCATCCATTATTTCACTGCAACCAGAGATCTGTTCAGATATTGGACTCAGATATCTGTGTGTGTGAAGTGGCCTTCAGAGAGATATGCAAATTGTCACTCCAGTGAGGAAGTGAAACACTCTAGTGCCACCTAATAAAGGTAGCAATCCTAAAAGTCATAATTGACTCTTTAACAAGCCTATTAATATGACTTAAGGTACCATTACGCGGTAAGATATCGTGAACGATATCGCTCAAACGTCACGGGTTTGGAGTTGTTTAAACGACATTGTTAGGACGTCGTTGTGTGTAACACCGAGATAGGACTACGATAAATCGTTGATTGCACGTTTGAGAACATGTTCTCAAATCAGACTATCCTCGATCAGCCAACCTGCTGCATCGTTCTGTGTGACACCGCGATAACGATGTCATTAACGCCAATTCACATCAGTGAACAAGTATAGTTCGCTGGGTTGGGTGAACGAAAGCGGCTCGCTGGATTGTTGGTGCGTCGTGCACAATATCTAGGCGTGTGACATCTCCCCAACGATCTCTAAACGATGTCCTAACGACCGCGCGCCCCCAAGATAGTTAGTGAGATTGTTTTAACATTGCAGCATGTAATGGTACCTTTATGATTTGTGCCAGATCATAACATCAAACTGTAAACGTAAGAGGAAAGAGGGGGCACTCACCGATGTAAAAAAAGAACCTTCTGTTGACGGCCGGAGCTTGTACCTGGTGAAGTGCATTCCCGGACAAAACGGCTGTCATTCGAAGGTTCCCTGTCTCCTCCCCTGATGCATGCAGCTCGGTCCCTGCAAACTTGAATGTCGCTTGTCTTGTGCCAATAAAAGGATCTTTTTATATGTCTTAGTGCCCCCTCTTTCCTTCTTATGTAGGAATAACTGCTTGAATAGCAGATTTTCTGCACAAAAAAACTTATATACAGACAAAAACTGAGACAGAGCGAACTAGTGTGAACAGGCCTGTATAGCACGTTCACTTAAACCACCAACATTGTATGAAACAATTAGAAAACAAAAAAAAAGGTATGTGTGTATTATGTCCAAATACCTTGCGATTAATAAATAAAAACTAGTGCTGTTAAAAACACAGGGTAATTGGTTCATACAGTTAGGGCCAGAAATATTTGGACAATGACACAAGTTTTGTTATTTTAGCTGTTTACAAAAACATGTTCAGAAATACAATCTACTTATATAATCCGCAGTTGGGAATTCGGGCGTTGTAGCCGAATCCCAACATGCTTTGCGGGACTGCGAGTGAAGACGCGCAGCGTCATCACGAGCCGCAGACCCGCACTGCCGTCTCCGCCACCCGCCGTCTCCGCCGCGCACCCGTCCGCCCTGCCGCCGCCTCCGCCCCGCCGCCGCGAGGTCACCGCTGCCCCTCGCTGCTCTAGCAACGCTGGGGCCTCGGTGACGCCATGCAGCTGGAGGAGCACTGTCCTTGCGGCGACATGTAATTTCCAACATGGCGTGCAAAATCTCGCGAGATTTCGCCGCCATCTTGGATATTACATCTCGCTCCACTTTCCCACCGCCACCCGCTGCTTCATTCCCTCCCTCCCCTCCTCGCTCCATCGCCCACCCCACCGCTCCATTCCACCAGCACCGCTCCATTGCGCTTTATCCCCCTCCATTGCGGCCCCCCCACCTCTCCAATGCGCACCCCCCCTATATTGCGGCCCCCCCACCGCTCCATTGCACACACACCCTCCATTCCAGCCCCTTCCCACCGCTCTATTACCCCTACCCGTCCCCCTCTCACCGGCCGCTCGGTCTCACCCGGTAATGAGCGGTCATGTGACAGATATCACATGACCGCTCTTTCCTTGCTGCGCTTTCCACACAGACTGCGCCTGACACCCGATGCAAGCGGGGGACACATCCTAACCACTCTCCCTCCAGGTGACCTGACCACCCACTGTCCCTCCATCCTCACCTGACCACCCACTCTCCCTCCAGGTGACCTGACCACCCACTGTCCCTCCATCCTCACCTGACCACCCACTCTCCCTCCAGGTGACCTTCACCGACCCACTGTCCTCACCATCCTCTCCTCACCTGACCACCCACTCTCCCTCCAGGTGACCTGACCACCCACTGTCCCTCCATCCTCACCTGACCACCCACTCTCCCTCCAGGTGACCTGACCACCCACTGTCCCTCCATCCTCACCTGACCACCCACTCTCCCTCCAGGTGACCTGACCACCCACTGTCCCTCCATCCCTCACCTGACCTACCCACTCTCCCTCCATGACTGACCTGACCACCCACTGTCCCTCCATCCTCACCTGACCACCCACTCTCCCTCCAGGTGACCTGACCACCCACTGTCCCTCCATCCTCACCTGACCACCCACCTCTCCCTCCAGGTGACCTGACCACCCACTGTCCCTCCATCCTCACCTGACCACCCACTCTCCCTCCAGGTGACCTGACCACCCACTGTCCCTCCATCCTCACCTGACCACCCACTCTCCCTCCAGGTGACCTGACCACCCACTGTCCCTCCATCCTCACCTGACCACCCACTCTCCCTCCAGGTGACCTGACCACCCACTGTCCCTCCATCCTCACCTGACCACCCACTCTCCCTCCAGGTGACCTGACCACCCACTGTCCCTCCATCCTCACCTGACCACCCACTCTCCCTCCAGTGACCTGCACCACCCACTGTCCCTCCATCCTCCTGACCACCCACTCTCCCTCCATCGACCTGACCACCCACTGTCCCTCCATCCTCACCTGACCACCCACTCTCCCTCCATCCTGACCTCACCACCCACTGTCCCTCCATCCTGCGCTGACCACCCACTCTCCCTCCATCCTGACCTCACCACCCACTGTCCCTCCATCCTCACCTGACCACCCACTCTCCTCCATCCTGACCTCACCACCCACTGTCCCTCCATCCTGCGCTGACCACCCACTCTCCCTCATCCTGACCTCACCACCCACTGTCCCTCCATCCTGCGCTGACCACCCACTCTCCCTCCATCCTGACCTCACCACCCACTGTCCCTCCATCCTGCCTGACCACCCACTTCCCTCATCCTGCCTACCACCCACTGTCCCTCCATCCTGCGCTGACCACCCACTCTCCCTCCATCCTGCGCTGACCACCCACTTCTCCCTCCATCCTGCACTGACCACCCACTTCCCTTCATCCTCGCTGACCACCAGTCCCTCCACCTGCGCTGCCCACCCACTCTCCCTCCATCCTGCGCTGACCACACCCACTCTCCCTCCATCCTGCGCTGACCACCCACTCTCCCTCCATCCTGCGCTGACCACCCACTCTCCCTCCATCCTGCGCTGACCACCCACTCTCCCTCCATCCTGCGCTGACCACCCACTCTCCCTCCATCCTGCGCTGACCACCCACTTCCCTCCATCCTGCGCTGACCACCCACTCCCTCCATCCTGCGCTGACCACTCCACTCTCCCTCCATCCTGCGCTGACCACCCACTGTCCCTCTGGCCTGCGCCGACCACCCACAGGCCCTCCATCCTGCGCTGACCACTGCCCCTCCATCCTGTGCTGACCACTGCCCCTCCATCCTGAGCTGACCAATGAGCCTCCTTCCTGCGCTGACCACTGAGCGTCCATCCTCTGCTCACCACTGAGCCTCCATCCTGCGCTGACACCCACTGTCCCTCTGTCCTGCGCTGACCACCCACTGTCCCTCTGTCCTGCGCTGACCACCCACTGTCCCTCTGTCCTGCGTTGACCACCCACTGTCCCTCTGTCCTGCGCTGACCACCCACTGTCCCTCTGTCCTGCGCTGACCACCCACAGGCCCTCCGTCCTGCGCTGACCACCCACAGGCCCTCCGCCCTGCGCTGACCACACCACTGCCCCTCCATCCTGCGCTGACTACTGCCCCTCCATCCTGCGCTGACCAATGAGCCTCCTTCCTGCGCTGACCACTGAGCGTCCATCCTCTGCTCACCACTGAGCCTCCATCCTGCGCTGACCACCCACTGTCCCTCTGTCCTGCGCTGACCACCCACTGTCCCTCTGTCCTGCGCTGACCACCCACTGTCCCTCTGTCCTGCGCTGACCACCCACTGTCCCTCTGTCCTGCGCTGACCACCCACTGTCCCTCTGTCCTGCGCTGACCACCCACAGGCCCTCTGTCCTGCGCTGACCACCCACAGGCCCTCCGTCCTGCGCTGACCACCCACAGGCCCTCCGTCCTGCGCTGACCACCCACAGGCCCTCCGTCCTGCGCTGACCACCCACAGGCCCTCCGTCCTGCGCTGACCACCCACAGGCCCTCCGTCCTGCGCTGACCACCCACAGGCCCTCCGTCCTGCGCTGACCACCCACAGGCCCTCCGCCCTGCGCTGACCACCCACTGCCCCTCCATCCTGCGCTGACTACTGCCCCTCCATCCTGAGCTGACCAATGAGCCTCCTTCCTGCGCTGACCACTGAGCGTCCATCCTCTGCTCACCACTCAGCCTCCATCCTGCGCTGACCACTGCCCCTCCATCCTGTGCTGACCACTCAGCCTCCTTCCTGCGCTCACCACTGGCCCTCCATCCTTCGCTGACCACTCAGCCTCCATCCTGCGCTCAACACTGAGCCTCCATCCTCTGCTGACCACTCCATCCTGTGCTCACCACTGAGCCTCAATCCTGCGCTGACCACTGAGCCCTCCATCCTCTGCTGACCACTCCATCCTGTGCTCACCACTGAGCCTCAATCCTGCGCTGACCACTGAGCCCTCCATCCTGCGCTCACCACTCACCCTCCTTCGTCTGCTGACCACTCCATCCTGCGCTGACCACTCAATCCTGCACTCCCCACTCAGCCTCCATCCTGCGCTGACCACTCATCCTCCATCCTGCGCTGACCACTGAGCCTCCATCCTGCGCTGACCACTGAGCCTCCATCCTGCGCTGACCACTGAGCCTCCATCCTGCGCTCATCACTGAGCCTCCATCCTGCGCTCATCACTGAGCCTCCATCCTGCGCTCACAACTGAGCCTCCATCCTGCGCTCACCACTGAGCCTCCATCCTGCGCTGACCACTCTGCCTCCATCCTGCACTGACCACTCTGCCTCCATCCTGCACTGACCACTCTGCCTCCATCCTGCACTGACCACTCTGCCTCCATCCTGCGCTGACCACTCGGCCTCCATATACAGTGCTAACCACTGAGCCACCGTATACAGTGCTAACCACTGAGCCACCGTATACAGTGCTAACCACTCAGCCACCATATACAGTGCTAACCACTGAGCCACCATATTCAGTGCTAACCACTGAGCCACCGTATACAGTGCTAACCACTGAGCCACCATATACAGTGCTAACCATTGAGCCACATTACTGTTCTAATTGTTGACAAACAATATACAGTGCCAACCACTGAGCCACTGTAGAGTGCTAACCACTGAGGCTCTGTATACAGTGCTAACTACTGAGCCAGCGTATACTGTGCTAACCAGTCAGCCCCCGTATACTCTGCTAACCAATGAGCCCCTGTATACTCTGCTAACCAATGAGCCGCCGTCAAGTCTGCTAAGCACTCAACCCCCATATACTCTGCTAACCAATGAGCCCCGTATACTCTGCTAAGCACTCTGCTGCACGCAGGATGACGTCCGGGAACAGTGTTTAAGTGCGGCCAGGACGGGCCCCCCTCTTGCCTGCACCCGCCCGCTGTTCCCTAGCCATCTCCTGCCCGCTCTTCACCAGCCCCCTCCTGCCCGCACCCGCCCGCTGTTCCCTAGCCTTCTCCTGCCCGCACCTGACCGCTCTTCCCCGGCCGCCTCCTGGCCGCACCCGACCGCTCTTCCCCGGCCCCCTCCTGCCCGCACCTTCCCGCTGTCCCCCGGCCCCCATCCTGGATTTCTGCATCGCTGCACACTCACACCGCTGTAGGTATCTATATATTTAATCACCAATGTTGTGCTGCTATTCCGCCATGCACCGCGGCACCGTCCCCAGCGATCGCGCTCAGCGCCTTCGCGAGCCGCTATTCACAGACTAAGACCCGCGAGCGCTGGCACACTTCTGCGCCACCCCCAGCCACAGTCACGTCCCCAACGCTTACGTCACCATTCACAGCCCCAAGAGCGATGGCGCGCTCGAGACCCACCGTAAGCCGCAGTCACGCCAGCCACAGTTACGACGCCATTCACAGCCGCACGAGCGCAGTAACCATCCCTCACCGTGCATGCGCCTTCACGAAATTTACCTCACACCAAGGACACGCCACGATTTCCTCCACTCTGGAAGTATGCAGCTCTCATACAAGAAGTCAGTGGTGACAGCCATTACGTCACATCACCTCTCCACCCACCAGGACGCCCATTAAGGTCACCATCACACCCACAAACCTGTTACCCACAGAACTACCTGTATATACTCTGCTACCCACGCAGCCGGCTGTATACTCTGCTACTGACAGAGCTGCCTGTATATACTCTGCTACCCACGCAGCTGACTGTATACTCTGCTACCCACAGAGCTACCTGTATATACTCTGGTACCCACGCAGCTACCTGTATACTCTGTGACCCACAGAGACACCTGTATATACTCTGCTACCCACGCACCCGCCTGTATACTCTGCTACTCACAGAGCTACCTATATATACTCTGCTACCAACGCAGCTGCCTCTATACTCTGCCACCCACAGAGACACCTGTATATACTCTGCTACCCATGCAGCCGGCTGTATACTGTGCTACCCACAGAGCTGCCTGTATATACTCTGCTACCCACAGAGCCGCCCGTATATACTCCGCTACCCACGCAACCGCCTGTATACTCTGCTACCCACGCAGCTGCCTGTATACTCTGCCACCCACAGAGACACCTGTATATACTCTGCTACCCACACAGCCGGCTGTATACTGTGCTACCCACAGAGCTGCCTGTATATACTCTGCTACCCACGCAGCAGCCTGTATACTCAGCTACACACAGAGCTGCCTCTATATACTCTCCTACACAGGCCGCCACCTGTATACTCTGCTACCCACAGAGCCGTCTGTATATACTCCGCTACCCACACGCAACCGCCTGTATACTCTGCTACCCACGCAGCTGCCTGTATACTCTGCGACCCACACACATACCTGTATATACTTTGTTACCCACGCAGCCGCCTGTGTACTCTGCTACCCACGCAGCTCACTGTATACTCTGATACCCACAGAGCTACCTGTATATACTCAATTAACTTATGTAGATTATTTTTCTGTCACTATTACCTTACAGTATGATGTTTTGCCCTTATTTTACAAATGTAAATAAAAACTATGCTTTTTTCACAAGCGCAAAGCGTGTCATGCATGTTTACTGTTCCTGTTAGCACATCTAAGGATGCACACAATTCATTTCACCACGCTCCCGATGCAATTGCATCGGGCCTTTTTACTAGTTATATATATAATATGGGCTGAAAGTAAACACTCCCAGCTGCAAAATGAGAGTTTCCACATCCAAATCGGAGAAAGGGTTTAGGAATCATAGCTCTGTTATGCATAGCCTCCTCTTTTTCAAGGGACCAAAAGTAATTGGACAATGGACTCTAAGGGCTGCAATTAACTCTGAAGGCGTCTCCCTCGTTAACCTGTAATCAATGAAGTAGTTAAAAGGTCAGGGGTGGATTCCCAGGTGTGTGGTTTTGCATTTGGAAGCTGTTGCTGTGACCAGACAACATGCGGTCAAAGGAACTCTCAATTGAGGTGAAGCAGAACATCCTGAGGCTGAAAAAAAAGAAAGAATCCATCAGAGAGATAGCAGACATGCTTGGAGTAGCAAAATCAACAGTTGGGTACATTCTGAGAAAAAAGGAATTGACTGGTGAGCTTGGGAACTGTAAAAGGCCTGGGCGTCCACGGATGACAACAGTGGTGGATGATCGCCGCATACTTTATTTGGTGAAGAAGAACCCGTTCACAACATCAACTGAAGTCCAGAACACTCTCAGTGAAGTAGGTGTATCTGTCTCTAAGTCAACAGTAAAGAGAAGACTCCATGACAGTAAATACAAAGGGCTCACATCTAGATGCAAACCATTCATCAATTCCAAAAATAGACAGGCCAGAGTTAAATTTGCTGAAAAACACCTCAAGAAGCCAGCTCAGTTCCGGAAAAGTATTCTATGGACAGATGAGACAAAGATCAACCTGTACCAGAATGATGGGAAGAAAAAAGTTTGGAGAAGAAAGGGAACGGCACATGATCCAAGGCACACCACATCCTCTGTAAAACATGGTGGAGGCAATGTGATGGCATGGGCATGCATGGCTTTCAATGGCACTGGGTCACTTGTGTTTATTGATGACATAACAGCAGACAAGAGTAGCCGGATAAATTCTGAAGTGTACCGGGATATACTTTCAGCCCAGATTCAGCCAAATGCTGCAAAGTTGATTGGACGGAGCTTCATAGTACAGATGGACAATGACGCCAAGCATACAGCCAAAGCTACCCAGGAGTTCATGAGTGCAAAAAAGTGGAACATTCTGCAATGGCCAAGTCAATCACCAGATCTTAACCCAATTGAGCATGCATTTCACTTGCTCAAATCCAGACTTAAGACGGAAAGACCCACAAACAAGCAAGACCTGAAGGCTGCGGCTGTAAAGGCCTGGCAAAGCATTAAGAAGGAGGAAACCCAGCGTTTGGTGATGTCCATGGGTTCCAGACTTAAGGCAGTGATTGCCTCCAAAGGATTCGCAACAAAATATTGAAAATAAAAATATTTTGTTTGGGTTATGTTTATTTGTCCAATTACTTTTGACCTCCTAAAATGTGGAGTGTTTGTAAAGAAATGTGTACAATTCCTACATTTTCTATCAGATATTTTTGTTCAACCCTTCAAATTAAACGTCACAATCTGCACTTGAATTCTGTTCTAGAGGTTTCATTTCAAATCCAATGTGGTGGCATGCAGAGCCCAACTCGCGAAAATTGTGTCACTGTCCAAATATTTCTGGCCCTAACTGTACCTTTTTTGTTTAAAAAAAAAAAAAAAAAAAGTACTTTAAAGCCACCCCACAAATGACAATGTGACCCATCTCTGGATGGACCCTACATTAACCATATTATAACTTGCTGTTGTGTCTACTGACCTCAAACAGCAGGATGCTTGTGTGCATCTTATCTGTTATTCAACTTGGGGCCTGGTCACACACAGCATTCTGCTGTTTGAGGTCAGTAGGCACAACAGCAGGTTATAATTTGATTAGTGTAGGGTCCGTCCCGAGATGAGTCACCTTGTCGTTTGTGGGATGATTTAAAGTACTTTTTTTGCAAAAGAAAGTATGTACCAAGTACCCTGTGTTTTTAACAACGCTGGTTTATTTTATTTATTGCAAGGTTTTTGGAAATAATACACACATACAGTACTTTTTTTTTTGTTTTCTAGTTATATCATACAAAAAAAAAAAAAAAAAAAAAAACTTAGGGTTCGTTCAAGCTGTGTTTTTTGCACATCCGTGTGGATCCTTGAATTTCAATGACCACACAGACAGGCACTGATCTGTGCCAATGGATGCCAACTTCTGTCCACGGACCGTTTTTTAACGGATCCGTGATCAGTCACCAGAGATAAGGGTGGGAAAAGCTGTACCTTGCTTCCGTGCATGCACAGTACAGCAAAACGGATCCATTTCACAGATGCGTACCGATCCGTGGTCCATAGACATCCATGTTGTTGACACGGATAGCTATTGATCTGTGTCTGTCCGTTTGTGTCCGCTCTTTTCAATGCAACCCAAAAATCGCAACAGTCTCCGATACTGGGTGCATAAAAAACACTGACACAAACTGATCTGTTACAAAACTGACACACACAGATGGCCATATAGGACCAATCCGTGTCCATAGGGATACATGGGAGGCCAAAAACAGACCTGTGGCTATCAGTTTTAAAATGGATAGACACAGATAAAAAAAATGCAGTGTGAAGGCAGCCTTAGAAGAAAGAACTATTTTGGTATGTGGGATTTAGAATTACAGAATGAGACATAATATAAAAGCAAGGTCCTGGATAATAGCTAGTGCCACTATATAATAATCATAATAATCTCTATTTATATAGCACCAACATATTCCGCAGAGCTTTACAATTCAAAGGTTCATATACAAACAGTCATAACAGTTATAGAAAATGCAATGATTAGCGCAAAAATGACAGCCCTGCTCATAGGAGCTTACAATCTACAATGTGGTGGTGGTGACACAAGGTACAGGGGCTTATTTACAATGATGGCCCAGCCAACTTGAATGGGGAATAGATAGAGGCTGCATGAACCATTACTAGCCAATCTGTGTAGAGCTTTTGGGTTTTGTGGAGTTTGATGGAGAACAATGTTCAGAGAAATAGTGAATGGCCTATATATAAAGGACTTTGTTTGGGGAACGTGATAATGCGCCCCAAAAAGATGTGTTTTTAAGGAGTGCCTAAAACTGTCAATTGTGTAGAGTCCTAATTTCTCTGAAATGCTGTACCCCAAAAAATTAGGACTCTACACAGACAATCCCTAACAACACATCTTTTTAGGGCGCCTATCACATTCCTTAATCAAAGTCCATTACATACAGCCAATCCACTATGTTTCTGAACATAACTGTCAAAATCCACGAAACCCACAAGCATTACAAAGAATGGCTTGTGACCACTTATGCAGCTTTTATCTATTCCACATTTTCTCACATTGGCTGGACCTTCATTCTAAATAAGCACCTGTACTTTGTGTCACCCCCACCTCATTGTTAGATTGTAAGCACTTAGGAGCAGTGCAGTCATTCTTTTTGCTTTAATTATTGTATTTTCTATAACTGTTATGACTGTAAATGAACCTCTAATTGTAAAGCGCTGCGGAATATGTTGGCGCTATATAAATAAGGTTTATTATATAAAGACACTAGCTATTATCCAGGACCTTGCTCTTATATTATGTCTGATACAATTATTCGAAGGCCAGCTTCACACCGCGATTTTTCACTGTCAGGTTCTGTCCGGTGTTTTGCAGGATGCACCGGACAGAACCTGATAGCCACGGACGAGCAGAACCCTGCTTTTTGCCGGCTTCACTGCAGACACTGTCCAGTGCTGAAATTTCAGCACCGCGGCTGCAGGGGGGCTGGCCGTGGAGCTCTCCAGGTGCTGAAATTCAGCAGCGGCTGCTTTTAACAGCCACCGCTCTTTTAGCACCAGGCGTACGGGAACCGACACAATTTTCTGCCGGATCCGGCGCCAATAGATTCCCATGCTATGGGCGCCGGATCTGGGAGGATCTGGTTTTGTCCGATTTTTGCATCGGACACAAAAAATGATGCAGACTCTGTTTTTGTGTCCAATGCAAAAATTGGACAAAATTGGATTCTCCTGGAAAACCTGCAAACCGGAGGCCAAATAAGGCCAATCCGGTGCCATAGGGATACATGGGGTGGAAATTTGGATCCGGGGCTGTCCGGTTCACACCAGACAGCCCCGGACCTGAAAAATCTGGCCTAAGGCTACTTTCACATTAGCGTTCCCCTCCGCAGCGTTCTGCGGAGGGGAGCCGCAGTGTAAGTGCAGCACCGCAAGTCCCTATGGGAGATCACATATGAGAGTGGATGGGTGCGCACGGTCATGCGCAGTCAAGCGCAGCACCGTGCGCTCCCATTATAAAGATAGGGACTTGGGGTGCTGCACTTACATTGCGGCTCCCCTCTGCAGCGTTCTGCAGGAACGCTAATGTGAAAGCACCCCAAGTCATGTTCCCACATACCAAAAGCTATTTTTTTCTGCTGAGTTTTTTTGTGCAGAAAGTCTGCAGTTCAAGCAAAGTGGAAGTGATTTCATGAAAAAACACACAAGTTACTGTAAGTCTTTTTCCTACATGTAGAAATGCTATGATTTTTTTCAGACCACACCAGTAGCAATCTGCCCTGATAATTTCGTCTTCATTGCATTTTTTTTCAAGCTCTCCCATTGTAGAAAAAAAATCCTAAAAGATTTACACTGAATAGGAACTCTGAAGACATTTGAGAACATTGCATTTTTGCTCATTTTTCTCCCTGTGCGCTTCTATGGAGGAGTATCTGAAAAAAAAACTGCTGTAAAAATGAAATAGCGCTTTTGAAAGTGCTCAATCTCAAAGTTTATGCATTAAAACTCAAATACTGTTAAATGTGCACCAAAAAAAAAAAAAAGAAAGAAAACGCCTATTAAAATAACTGGCAGGCTGGAAGAGAAAACAAGGCCTCAGCCTGGAGTTCAGCTCTGTAGTTACATGTGTCGGACACAAGAGAGCGCTCTGCACTATCTCATAGTCACAGACATGAAGGCTTCTACTCCGCTAGGCCGGAAACTTCCTAGCTTGACCTTCCAATTATGTGGAGATTTTTCAAACCAATTATTGCAGAAAACATGGTGAATACACCCCGTGTGCTCATATAACAGCACAGCCTTGTCAATGCGGCCTGAAAGCACATACTCTGCAGACCTGGATTTATTTTCTGTCACAGTTACATAGACTGAGACAGAAAAAAAAATGTGAGGCATACCATACCGATGGAATTGTAATATTAATATGGGGGAGATTAATGAAAATAGTTGCCCATAGCAAATAATCTCAGGGAAACTTTCATTTTCCATACGACTCTTGAAAATATAAAAGCAGTAATTGCTTGCTATGGCAACAAAAGTAGATTTTTCTTTTATAAAGTCTTCAAAAATGTCTTAATAAGGCGTCATGCACACGTACACGAGGGCTTATGTAGAATTTACAAAGCTAATTCAGGAATTTCTACTTGATACAAGCACATTTACCTCAGATTTTTTCTGAGGTAAATCAGTGGTATTTGTACAACCCAAGGCCTCGTTCACACAGTTCACTTTAAGGACGGCTTTTGTCCAATATTGTTATAGTTAGGCGGCCGTCACACGCTTCAATATCGAGAGCGATATTGTTAGCGATCACGTGCACGCGATCTAACGATCAAGCGATTGCTTGATTACACGCAGCGATGCACAAACGATATCGCTTAAGCGATCAAAAAGCAGATCGCTTAAGCGATATTGTGCAGGAAATTGAAGCGTGTGACGGCCGCCTTAGGAGAATCTTCTGATTTTGGCTTACAGTATAGCATCAAACACAACAAATTGTCTTATGTGAACACATCCATAGTTTTACTTTTGAAGGAATCTGACAGACACAGTAAATGGCACATGATTAGTGAGATGTATGGAGGTGTATGAATAGGAAAACCAGCCGCTGTCTATGCCTCTGCTATAACAGGGGAGCATGGTTTAGGGTACCGTCACACTGGTAGGGATTGCTGGCGCGTTACAATGTGGTCGCTGGTGAGATGTCAAACAGATCTCACCAGCGACGCAACAACGATCCGAAATGATACGGAGGTCGTTGGGACCCTGTTTCTCAGACCTGTAGTATTGAGGTCGTTGGTTGTTGTCCCTGTCAAACAAACCAATGCATGCTGCCCAGGGGAACCCCAACGATCAAAATATGGTCCAGGCAACTCTGACACAACCAGCGATCTCACAGCAGGGGCCTGGTCGCTGCTAAGTGTCAAACATAGCGAGATCGCAGGCGAGGTCGCTGTTGCGTCACCAAATTTGTGACTTAGCAACGATCTCGCTACCGATTTCGCTTAGTGTGACGGGGGCTTTAGCTACTCAAATGAGCCGACATCCGCCCCCTTTATACAGAGATGAGATGTAAAGCCCTCCTACTGCCTGGGAATGGAGGATACACATGGAAATTAGGACATATGGTTATGATTCAGTATGAAAACGTCAGACTATGTTCACACGTTGTGTTTGTTAATTTTATTTTTAGGTAAAGGCTGAATTTGGACAGATGATTTGCGCTCCGCTTTTTGTTGATCTGCAGTTTCTGCAGTCAAGAACAGATCCTTTTTTTTGGAAAAAAGTATCACAAACCATCATCCATTTGTGCTGCCTTTTTTCCTCCATTTTCAGGGAACAAACACTCTTTCTTACCCTCCCCAGTGGTCCCACAGTGAACCTCAGTGATGCCTTCCTCTCATGCACAGGCACCATGTGACTTTCACATGGCCAGGCCCTGGAAGTACCATACCTGCAAGTCCTGCTGATGCTAGGGAGGGAGACATTGCCGCAGCTCGCCATGGGATCGCCAGGGGGGTAAGTAATAGAATGTTTGTGGTGTGGAAAGCACACCAGTAAAACGGAGAAATAATTGATGCTCATTATTTTCTGGATGCGCTCTCTGCACCACTAACGCAGCACTCAAAAATGCAGCATCTGCACAGCAAATTGAAAATCCCATTCACTTAGCAAGCTGACATTTTGACTGATCCATTTTTGGTGCAGTTTAAAATAAAAATAAAAACGCAGCACCAAAAACAGATCAAAAACATCCAGTGTCAACATAACATAATAAAGTCAGAAGCTGATCAGTTGTATGCACACTGAAAAAGAGGGGTTCCACTGATTATTATGGGGTTTGACAATATTCAGAATGGGAAAGAAAAAAAAAAAAAAAAAGGTTCATCATGTCTGTTTAAAAAATAAAAATAAAAAATGAAGCTGATCTCTGAGGGCCACTTTACACACACCAACTTATCTGTCCAACTTCTGACCAACTTACTGGTTGCAGTGAAATCATGGACACATTGCTCCATTTTGTGGCTGTGCACAATGGAACAATGTGTCCATGATTTCACTGCAACCAGTAAGTTGGTCAGAAGTTGGACAGATAAGTTGGTGTGTGTAAAGTGGCCATGAGTGTTAGCAAAAGCAAGATCTGCTGCAATTAATCAGCTTCTTTTTAATAAAGGGCTGTCCTGGTGAGACTGATCGCATCAGTTCTCTACAGTTATGCCCACCGCCATCAAATATTCCACTGCAGGAGGTACAATTGTAGAGGGGAAACTGGTATAACAGGTACAGCAGAACCAAAACCTACAAGTCTACCGGCTGCCTACCCCCAGGGCACTGTGCAAAAATCAACTTATTCCTACACAGAAAAAGTGATCTGTATCACATTCCTTGTTCATCAGATTAATTATATTATCAAACATGTAGATTGCAGATTTAGATTAAATAATGTTAATAAAAAGTCTGAATTCACTGTCGATTTCTTGGGGTATTTCCAGTGAATTTTGTTTATGTATCTAAGCAAAAGTACCGGTATTTTATGAAATACATCAAATGAAGTCTAGACTCTGACATGATTCGTGCACATGCCCATGACAATGATATCACCAAAAGGAGAACATATTGGAAGAATAACGTCACCACAACTGTATGGCTTACAATCAACTATGACCATTGAACAATAGGAAGAAGGGTATAGTTCTGATCTGGGTAAGGGTGCTTTCACACTACGATTTCTTCATTTCCGATGCTGTCCGATAAAAATCGGACAGCATCGGATCGATTTTCGGACCCCATGCATCCCTATGGGGATCAGACCGAATCGGCTGTGCACTAAATGCCAGCCGATTTGTGTCCGACCCGATTATGCCCGATTTTTTTTCGGTGAAAAAAATCGTTGCCTGCAACGATTTTTTCATCCGATTACAAAATCTGACAGAATCGGATCGGACCAAATCGGATGGCATTTGGTGCACATCCAATCTGACCCGATCCCCAACATGGGGCCCCTATGGAGAAGGGTCCGAGGAAACATCTGATGTCTCCTCGGACCTGATTTTACTGTACTGAGCATGCTCAGTACAGTAAAAATGCTCAACTAGGAGCGCAGGGGTTAAAAAAAAAAAAAAAGTTCATGCTCACCTCCCCCCGAGCCCCCGCCGTCTTCCCGATGTCTGCAGAGGTCTTCTGCAGTTCAGGACCTGCGGTGATGTCACAGTCAAGTGACCGCGGATTCACCATGGTAACCCGCGGTCACATGACTGTGACATCACCGCAGGTCCTGTGTACAGCAGAAGAAGACCTCTGCAGATATCGGGAGCCACCGGGAACCTCCAGGAAGACGGCGGGAGTTCGGGGGGAGGTGAGCATGAACTTTTTTTTTTTTTCCTTTTTTTCAGCCTCCGGCTACGATTTAATGCCGGAATCGGATGCCTATTTGGCATCCGATTACAGGCATCAGAAGGGAGCCGATGCTGTCCGATTTATATCGGACAGCATCGGCTCCCTAAAAATCGTAGTGTGAAAGCACCCTAACGGGGGAAAGGTCCCGATCATACAATATCTGCACCCAGAAGTTGTGGCGTTTCAGAGACAACTTGCCTATAAAAGCTGGCCAGGAACTATGTTTCTCCGATGATTAGTCCTATTGAGACTCCCTGCCTGCTCACATAGACTGTCTAAGAAACGCCAACAAATTTAGGAGAGTGTGGCTGGGAGAAGTCGCCGGGAACATGCTTTGGACTAGTCATCCAAGATGCGTAGTCCTTGGCTGGCTTTTCAGGGGTTTTTTTGCTCCTGAAATGCCACAACTATTGAGAATAAATCATACCCGGCTATAAGGGTAACGTTACACGTCGCAATATCTTTCCGATATCGCATACAATTTCACGGGAGCGTGCATGTTTTTGTCACTTGTCCAAGATCGCATAGGAGATGTCACACAGGGAGATATCGGCAAGCAACGCAACTAGGCTGTTGTACGCAACTTTTGTGCGCTGGGTATGAGCAACCCAGGGCCCGAGTATTAACATTGTAGTGAATAGGGGAAGATATTATTATTATTACACAGGTCAACAAAAAAAATTTTTTTTTCTGGTGCCCAAAATATTTTAATGAATTTGGGGTATTTTTGGGGTGCTGATTCTGAATATGCTATCAGTTTTGCCAGATTGGCTCAAGTTTTTGAGATTTTTGGTATCTTATTTATAGCACTTGTTGGTAAATGCGACGCATCATCTCATTAATTTCTTTGGATTAGTACTTGAACTGAGCAGTTCTCAATATAGTTTTGTGTTAATTAGTGTTCTAAAAGTTTGTTCATAGCTTGATTTTTGCACTAACTTTATGTTTGTTGTCTGTTGTTCAGTGAAAAGCATGAACTCATCAAGAAGAAGTTGTCTTAACGATCCAGACTCATTCTGTTACATTTGTGGTGAATATACACTGACAAAACATAGAAGAAACATAACAGACTTCGTTAAAAAAGTAGCAAAAAACCTCTTTTTTTTAAACACATTTTACGAAAAATCTCAAAAACTTGAGCCAATCTGGCAAAACTGATGACATATTCAGAATCAGCACCCCAAAGTTACCCTAAATTCAATGAAATATCTTTGGCACCAAAAATGCTGTTGACCAGTGTTATTTATTTATATAACGCCATTATGTTCCATGGCGCTTTACATGAGGATAGGGGAGACAAGCACAATTATAATAACTCTAGACAATGAGGACATACAGGTACAGGAGGGGAGGGGACCCTGTCCACAAGGGCTCACAGTCTACAAGGGGCGGGTGGGGACAGTAGGCTGGGGGAGTGTCAGTTACGGGGCATTGCGTTTTACATCGTAGTTGCGCCGTCACACTGCACGATCATGCCAGATCGCACATGCAACTTTGTACGGTTGAAGGGCTTGCACAATCTTCTTGCAATATCGTCCCTGAGATTTATTGCAGTCACATTGCTCTGTTACGCGACACAACGCACAAACTATATCAACTGCAACGCCCACACCGCGTGACTTTTTGTCGATGTTGCATTGCGATATTGCGACGTGTAACGGTACCCTTGGATTTAAAGACAAAAATCTGAAGTTTGCAAAAAAAAGAAAAAAAGAAAAAATTTGGGAGGGTTGTGTCGCCATTTTCCAAAATCTGTAATGTTTTCATGTTTCAGTCCATGGAGCCTGTGATGGCTTATGTTTTGCAGGGCAAAACTGTGTTTATATGGATAGCCTTTTAGGATAGATATGACATTTTGATAACTTGTTACAGCATTTTTTTGTGGTATTGCAGCGCCAAAAAAAAATAAAAAAAAATGTGGGGGTTCATTTATTTATTTATTTTTTTACAGTATTTAACAAACATGTTGCGGTAATTGTTTTTATATTTTGAAAGATTGGACTTTTCTGAATACGGCTATAACATCATTTATTATTATCTTTATTTTTAATGGAGCAAAAAGGGAGGTGATTTAAGTTTAGTTTTTTATTTATAGTGTCCTTAGAGGGGACTATAACCTGCAGTCGCCTGATCACTTGTGCATATAGTAAAAATCACAGTCACAGGCAAGTTTCACAGGAGCACTGCTATGACAAGCACAGAGGTCTGCAGCAGACCTCCTGCCTGTTATAGCAACCAATCGGTGAACTGCAATCAGGTCATGAGTGTGCCAATGGGCACTTAAAATGGCCTGCCCCATCCCGAAACATGTTAAATATCGCTGTCAAGTTTGACAGTGGGATTTTACAGGTTAACAATCATGGGCAGAGCTCCATTCCACCCACAATTATTATAAGCAAGTCCTGACCATTACCTGCCAAGTATGGGGCAAGCTCACCCCGTAAGCCCACTCCATACACTTGTGCCGTATATGGATGACTTGATTTCGTGAAGGGGTTAAATTGTTATTGTGGGTTGCAGAGGTTTAAAATAATAGTGCTGATAGGGTATGTTCACACTGGATTCTTTTTTTCTGGCGATCAAAAAAATCAATTTTTTCTTGAAGATGACGCTGTAAGTATTGCTCCTTTTTATGAGGTTTTGTAGACTTGCTTTTAAGCATGTTTGGTCATTTCCTGGAGCACTTTTTCAACATTTTTTTTCTTTTAACTTGCGTTTTTCAGATTTTTTTAAGTTTATTAAACAATAAAATAAAATTCTAATTTTTTTAAGCAAAAACACTCAAAAACCCCAAGCACAACATCTGTGCATATTCAAAGCATCTTTCTAGCCTTCCCTTTGACTTACATACAAAGTATAGAGCATCTTTTTAGCAGAAAATGTCAAAAGGATGGACTTGTGACTTCTTTTAAAAGGGTTGTCAACTACTAGGACAACCCCTTCTCATTCTCCATGTTTGGCAGCATGAAAATAACAAAAGCCTATACTCACCTCCGTTCACTTCCTGTGCGGCGCCTCCCGTGGAACGGGGCCCACACAAGAGGCGAGTATAGGCCTTTTCATTTTAATGGTGCTATACATGGGGAAAAAGGGGTTGTCCTAATAGTCTAGGAAATCTGAAGACACACTGAGGACACCTATCCAGCTGAAATGCATCATGGCACAGAGTCCTGTCAGGTCCGTGCACTGCGACACACTGTTTAGCCGGCAGCTGACGTCAGAGGTGCCGCAAAAGGGGGCAGCACATGACAGTGACATCATGCACCTTGGTGTGCACTCCGATGTCAGATGCCGGCCACTGCACACAAACAAAAAAAAAGAAAAATCACTGATCAACTTTGTTTCTCCTGCCGAAGAAAATAAACAATCACAGCATGCTGTGACTTGACTCTGAAATTGGATGAGATGGGGAAAATATCACCAATGGGGGAGAGACCAAACACCAGTGAGTGCTCACTTCCCCATTGGTATTTCAGATCTGGAGGCACTGTATTTTCCTTGCTCACTGACCATGGCAGTTCCTTTAGGTTACTTTCTGGACATTCTTTTCCATTGTATATACTTGTGCACTGGCTTATAGATTGCATTGTAATTTATCTTTTCATCAGCATTTAGTATGTTTTTGCTAGGCATCTCTTTCTCTTTATATCCTTTTTTCTATATTTTGGGGAACCTTCTAATCCAGAGGTTTGAGTTGTTTACTATATGGTGGTGTTTATTTTAACCATATGGCTACTTTTAGTTATTTTTATTAAACATTTAGTTGATTGATCAATAAATATTCTCTATTTTTAAAAGTGCGGCATTCATGTATGTTTTTTGTCTCCTCCTTTGTATATATATTTATTATATACTGAAAATCATGGCAGATTTCAGATTTTGTTGCAGATGTGACCCAGGTTTTAACCTTTTGAACAGGGCGAAAGCAGCAGCGATTTCCGCACAAAAAAATTGACTATGCACATTTTAAAATCTGTACCGTAAATACATTTCTGCACAGAAATATACAGCAATGTGTAGACAAGATTTAATCCCATCTACAGAGTTAATACTTTATTAGGTCTAATTCCAGACATTTGTGATTTTTCTCATATGGAAAACCGGACAGACTTCCATGAGTGTTTTGGATCACATTTTCATCAGTGTTTGGTCCTTGTGTCAGTTTTTGATCAGTTTTAATATTTTTTTAGCATTTAAAAAAATAAAATAAATAAACAAAAAAAATTGTCAAGCTTTGCCTATCGAACAATAAAAAAAAAATCAGACAGCATTTGATGGGAACAGGGAGCTTGTGATTTTTTTTTCTGCAAACACCTAAACTTGCATTGGAGAGTTTGAATTATGAAGGAGATTAAAATCAGACACGTTTACGTGTTTTTATGTGGATCACTCAATCTGCACAAGAACACGGACATGGTATCAGCCCCATAGACTATAAGACTACGTGCACACGGTGAATTTACCTCAGGATTTGTAAGTTAAAACCAGGAATGGAACCATCAGAGGAAAAGGATAATAGAAACACATCACCACTTCTGTATTTATCACCCACTCCTGGTTTTGACTACAAATACTGAGGTAAAAAGCTCACCAAATACTCAAAGATAAAGCCTTAAAGTCATTAACCCCTTCCTTACTCTAAGGCTGGCTTCACATTTGCGTATGGGAAGGCAGCGTATTGCTGCGTTCCCATACGCAGTCAAACGTATGCGCACTGCGTTCCTATGTTTAACATAGGAACGCATGGTGCCTGCGTTTGCTGCGTTCGGGTGCGGATGCGGACGATATCTGCTGCTTCCGGTGTCCAGCATCCGCACCCGGGACGCAGCATGTTGGGTTTTTTTGTGCGTTTGGGGACCTTGGAAAATCAGCAAGCGTCCCCAAGCGCACAAAAAATGCATTGGCTTCAATGGGTCCGCAGTGTTCTGCGCTTGACAGCGCAGGAGAACGCTGCGGACCCATTGAAAAATCTCCCCGTGGCCGCCGGTGATGTCACAGGAGCTCACCGACGGCCACCGGGAGATCAGCTCAGCCTCTGTTGTCCTCCTCCTCCCCGCCGCCTGTAATGTGCTAGCGATGTCGGCGGGGAGAACAGCTGATGTGACAGCTGTTTGAATCTTCCCGCGCCGACATCTCCTCTCGGTGTCGGCGCGGGAAGATTCAAACAGCTGTCACATCAGCTGTTCTCCCCGCCAACATGTCCGCGTGCTTACCGGCGGCGGGGAGGAGGAGATCTCCGGCGCTGAACTCCTCCTCCGGCCCGCCCCCGGACGGCGCCGATTGGCTGCCGGGCTCCTAGTGATGTGTCCGCAGGCGGACATTATCCGCTGCGGACACATCATTTCAACACTGCTTTTGACAGCGTTTGTGTCTGCATGCCATCAGCATGCAGACACAAACGCTAATGTGAAGCCAGCCTAAGATCACTTGCACAGTTTGGGTATTTGGGCAGTTTTTTACCTCAGTATTTGTAAGACAAAACCAGCAGTGGGTGATAAATCCAAAGGGGTGATGTTTTTCTATGATACCTTTCCTCTGATGGCTCCATTCCTGGTTTTGGCTTCAAATACTGAGGCAAAAAAACTCACCAAATACTGAACATGTGCACGTGGCCTAATGGGTTTAAATGCAATTAAAAATAAAACAACAAAAAAAACTGATCATTATTCACATAAAAGTTTTGTGTTTTTGTAATAGAACTCTGGTACCCATTATAGTCTATGGGACTGATCACATGTCTCGATGTTTTTGTGGACAGAGTGATCAGCACCAAAACATGGAGACATGTCAGATTTTGACTTGAGTCTCAGATCAAACTCGCCAATGAAAATCTAGGAATCAGTGACGAGATTTGGACACTTAAATGCTATCCATGTCTGATTTCCATGTTTGACAGGAAATGTGTGAGAATTATTTTGAGGATATATGAGAAGTTATGAAATGCTGATAAGAAAAACAGATTAAAGTCTGATACAAAACACAAGGGATGCAAAGAGCAAAGCCTCCATTTTCAGTAAGGCTGATTTCACATCATGTATTTTTTCCAGTCCGTGGGATCCTACTTTTTGTAGGACCCCACAGACAGGAACGCACACCACAGGAGGTGACCTTTTCTGTGTCCGGGTCCGTGATAATCACGGGTCCGGACGCAGAAAGCGCTGTGTGGGGCACTTTCACTTCTGCAATGTATATACATACATTGCAGAAGTGAAATTTAGTAAACGAAAGGGTTAAAAATAAAAAAAATTTCTATGCTCACCTGTCCAGCGATCCACCGACGTCTGCAGCAGCTCTCGATGCTTACAGGACCTGCCGTGACATCACAACCTGGCAGCATCATCCGGTCACATGACTGCAGTTATGTGACCCGATCAGCTGATCAGGACGTGACGTCACGGTCCTGTAGTCACACCAGAGCTCGCTGGAGCCATCGGGGGATCGCTGGAAAGGGGAGAATGCAGATTTTTATTTTTAACCCTTGCTTTTACTTAATTTTGCTTCCACAATGTATATATATACATTGCGGAAGTGAAATTAGATGGTTAGGAGCAGTTTTAGTGTACTGAGCATGCTCAGTACACTAAAATTGGATGTGCTCCATTGGCCCCCATCTTAAAGGCCGCGGATCAGATCAGATTTGGCCCAATTGCCATCCAATTTTTTCAGATCCAATTTGTGTCCGATTTTTTTTCTGTGCCCAAAATCGGAGCAGTGTCTGATTTTGGCTACAGCAAAAAAAAAATCGGACACAAATCAGATCCCACAAAATCGGATGGCAATTAGGCCAAATCCAATCCAATCCGATCCCCATAGGATAACATGGGGGCCAAACCGGATCCGTGGCTGTCTGTTTTACAACGGACAGCCACGGATCCTCCAAAATCGCAATGTGAAACCAGCCTAACAGGATTCTGGTGCTTGGCTGAGCTCCTGTATATGAGGGAGTCAGGAGAGATAGCACTATCTAATGTATGGAGCCTCAGGCTGACTATACATGATGGATTTTCATTATAAATGTGTGTAATCTGGATTCTTCTTCAATTCAATTGACTCAGGCCTGTCCTAGGATGTGCTTGTTGGTTTGGGATTATGTACTTAGCTTTTCTTCTTCTGCACTATTGTATTCAGAGGATTGTCCAAGGTTTAACAATTGATGATCTATCCTGGGGATATGTCACCTCTATTAGATCAGTGGGGGTCCGGCACCTCCCCAATCAGCTGAAATCCTACCTACCCAGCAAGCCCCATTCCATTCATTGTTTAGCTGCTGAGTACTGCACTTTATCCTCCATTTTAACCCTGCTGGTGCCAGATTCCCACCCTGCTGTTTGAATAAAACATAAAGCAGGGAGGGCTCTGTTGCTGGCGTCATGTCATGCAAGGCCACACTGTGCAGCAGCGTGATTGACAGAGCAAAAGAGGAGGGCAGAACAGCAGGCAGCGGCAGAGACAGAGGGGCAGGAACAAAGAAGGAATAGGCTGGAGGACTGTGCCAGCGACGACGATCTGCTATACAGATCCCACCCATTAGACCTCTTATCTGTAAGGCCCCTTTGACATCAGCGGTATTAGAAAAATGCGGCAGTTGCGGTGAAGAAAAACGCATCTGCCGCACTTAATAATATAATAATAATTTACTGCATAACGGCCGCACTTGCAGTTCACTTGTGGCAAGCCCCATGCGTTGTCTATGGAGCTTGCGGTAAGTGTGCAGCAAGTGCGGTTTCGGAACCTGCGGCCACGAAAAAAAACGCGGCCGCATCTTCCACAAGTGCCGAAGCCGCAACTATACCCCACCTGCCGCAAGCCCCGTAGACATTGCATGGGGCTTGCCGCAGGTGAACCGCAAGTGCGGCCGTTATGCAGTAAATTATTATATTATTAAATGCGGCAGATGCGTTTTTTGCACCGCAACTGCCGCATTTTTCTAATACCGCTGATGTCAAAGGGGCCTAATATTTCTATTGTATTTCTCAGAGTACAGCAGGGTAGAGCCATGGGGACTCCTTCCCTGAAGTCAGCAGACATGCTGCATTCAGTGCTGCATTTAGTTTGCCATGCACCAGGGGGATGACAGGTCTTCTTTAAATCCCGCGCCGCCATTGCAGCTGTTGGCGGTGGGTGTGCTTTGCTATTGTGATGTTGTTGTCATTAAAATGGTACCAGATTCAGTGCATGCATGTACCACGATCATTTTAATGAAGAAACTATGGAGACGACTGAGCGGCAGGGGCGCATGCAAAAAATGTAATCGGCGCATGTGCCGATATCGCTCATATCAGTCTTCAATAAAATAGCGCTGGAGATCAGGGTACACAGATGTGCTGACTCCAGCACCATTTCAATGAAGACAACATCACAACGGCATTGCCACCTGCCAACAACAGCATTGCAAAGTTTAAACAAAGAAAAGTGGCCAAGCCAGGAGGACGAAGAAGGAATAATAACGGTAGACTCAACCCACATAGTCCTGCCCCTGCTGCACACACCAATCAACTGCTGCACTTATTTCTGGACCTTTGGTAAACAGTTTTACTGCAATTAAGCATCCAATCTGTCATAAAATTATAATTGTATTCATCATGCTGGCACCTGTATGGCACTACCTTTACTTTATATGTAAAAATCCTGCTGGTTGGTGTCCTCTAAAAGGGAAAGAAAATTATATAAAAACATGCAGAAAAAAAAGCATCAATATTTCAAAAAGGTGTGAGGCTATGAAAAGCATTTAAGAGGTATTCTCCAGTCTAAAGCCCCTCATAAACATTAGACTAATATCTCACTGATACTGACAAATTAGGTTGACAGACTAAAGTGTATGGGAGCCACTTTATTGCCAGGGGAAATATTGATCCGTCATTTGCGATTTTGTACCACTGATGGTGTTGTCTCTCAAAAAGCGCTCAGCCAATCAAGGGCTCCCGTGTATTGGACAGCCGGACAAGAAGGATTAGCTAAATTACTGATCGGCTGACATATATCTATTGGGCATCGAGGGTTTAGTATATATTACCTTTCAACTGCCACAGGGACCAGGGAGGTGTCGGGATATGGATTATAGATTTGGGGGTTAAGAGAACTGGGCTGCAAACATCTCATCACCCTGCTAGTAGTCTGCCCCAAATGTGCTCAACATAGATGAAGGAGATAGACTTTAAATTAATCAGACTTGATCTCTTAGATAATTTGGGTTGATTCAAGTGTAAATTTGCCAAATTTCTTTTGTTTTTACTGCAGATATGTTTTTACAATATAATTTGCATAGAATGAAAGAAAGCTATTCCGTGGCCATTAGTACAAAGTTACCGTAATCACATTTGGGATCTGTAAATTATCTTGGCTTTTATTTTGTTAAAGGGATATTAACAATGTGTAAATGTAATGTAGAGTCTGCATTGTTACGGATGACAGACGGTAAATACAGACATGAATCACAGATTCCAGCACTTGTATGTATCTGCCCTTAAATACTGAATATACATGAGGGCAAGGCTCGCCAGGGTCTTTTGTTGCACGGTATGAAGAATAATGCACTGCAACACGTCAATAACAATTGTGGTACGTGGCGTAACGTGACAGCAACTGTCGCCAAACCTACTGGAGTAATATTTGCAGGTGGCGCACAACTTTGCCATCGCTGACCACACTGTAGGTAGTTTACACCTGCGTCTAGCTTCCGACCCCAAGGTGATCCAAAAGTAGTATGAATCTCACCGATCCATCGCAAATATCAAACAGCCAAAATATGTCTCTGTGTACAGTTGCAACATCTGGCCCCGGTTGTTCTACTCAACCACATTTAGATGTCTATGGTATGTCACATTACTTGGAGAAGAGCTATGTTACCTCCTTGGCTCATCTGTCCACTATACATGTAAAAAATGGGGCATATAGTATGTTTACTAAGCAGTGCCACCAAGGACCTGTATATATACATTGCAGAATTGAAATTTAAGTAAAATCAAGTGTTAAAACTAAATAAATATGATCCTCACCTGTCCAGCGATCCAGCACCGTCAGCATCTAGCTCCGGATGCTGAAAGGAACTGGCTGGACGGGGCTACCCGCTCACCGTCATTGGTCACATGACCGGTTACCTCGGTAAACGGTAATGTGACATCAGGCCAGGTCCTGTACATCCAGAGATGCCGACGGCGCTGGACAGGTAAGGATCATTTTTTTTTTTTTTTTTTTAACACTTGATTTTACTTAAATTTCAATTCCGCAATTTATAGTGAAATTAGCTGGAGAGGAGCAGTTTTAGTGTACCGAGTATGCTCAGTACACTAAAATCGGGTCCGAGAAATCATCCGATGTTTTTTCGGACCGTGCTCCATGGGTCCCCATGTTATGGGACACGAATCATGTCGGATCTGATATGGTCCGATTTGATCCGCTGTGCCCAAAATCGGAGCAGTCTCCGATTTTGGGTACAGCAAAAAATCGAACTAAAACTCAGCTGACAAAAATCGGATGCCACTAAGGGCGAATCCGATCCAATCCGTGCCCTTAGGCTAACATGGGGCCAAATTGGATCCGTGGCTGTCCGTTTTACAACGGACAGCCACGGATTCCAAAAAATCATAATGTGAAAGCATCCTAAGGCCGGCTTCACACCACGGTGTGATCAGGTCCAGGGCTGTTCGATTCACATCGGACAGCCCCGAACCCGATTTGCAAACAGAACTGGAGGGCAAATATGCACTCCAGTCCGGTTTGCAGCCGGATTCTGCTGATAGCAGCCGCAGCTGCTGGAATTTCAAGATCGTCGCTAGCGGGGAGCTAGCTGCGGTCCTGAAATCTGTGCAGGAGACAGCTGGTGGTGCTGAAGTTTAGCAGCGCTCGCTGCTAAACTTCAGCTGCCGGTGTCCGGTTCCCGGACCTAATGTGTTTGTCGGACCGGGCGATCCGGCGCCATAGACTCCCATGTTAGAGAGCACCGGATCGCCCCGGATCCGGGAGGATCCGATTTGGGCAGATTTTCGCACCAAACAAATAAACGTTGCAAGCAACGTTTTTGTGTCCGGGAGGAAAATCCGAATTCACCCGGATTCTCCCGGACAGATGGAAACTGGGTGGCACATAGCTGCCATCTGGTTCCATCCGGCCCCATAAGGCTGCATAATGTCAACATCGAGACCTGATGCCTGATGCTGCCTCGGTGTGAAGCCGGCCTAAACGGTCACCTGCACATAAGGTATTTGGTGAACTGACAGTCTGCATATGTAATACATTAAATTCATTATAAATCCAACACAAAGACTGTGGCCCATCTCTTGCAATCCCCTGTGCAGATGCGTGCTCACTTTGGCTGAGCGTGCATCAAGTTGGGAGATAGTCACTGTCAGACACTTCTGGTGTTAGTGGCTTACCTCTCAAAAGGACTGGACATTGAATTTCAATGTACCTGATCCTTCTCTCCTCCATTTGCAGTCAGTGGAGTCAGTTTCGCCGACTTTGTTAGAGTGTAAAGGCCCCGTTACACGCTGCGATGTGTCAGCGATCCGACCAACGATGTGGATCACTGCCACATCGTGAACTGATCGCTGCTAAGCCGTCACACAGGCACTCACCAGTGATCAGGACCAGCAAAAACACTGGTAACCGGGGTAAACATCGGGTAACTAAGTGCAGCGGTCGTTCATCGTTGGTCTCCCACTGTCACACACGCCGATGCTGGCTGCCCAGCGGGAGACCAACAATCGATTTATGGTCCTGGCCATAAATCTACAATCAACGACTTATCGTTGATCGTTGATACGTGTCACACACAACGATGTTGTTTCAACATCACTACAACGTCACCAAATCGGTGACGTTGCAATGATATCGTTCACGATATCGTTGTGTGTAACGGGCTCTTAAGCCCACAGGCACATTGAGTATTTGGTAAGTTTTTACCTCAATATTTTGCAGCCAAAACCAGGAGGAGAACAATAAGAGGAAAAGTCTAATAGAAACACGTCACGACTTCGGTATTTATCACCCACTCCTGGTTTTGGCAACAAATACTGAGGTAAAAACTCATCAAATACTGAACGTGTGCACATGGGCTGATAGGTAATCAGTGTTGGATTCATATCACATAGGTGAGGTCTCCTCCAGCTACGAGCGTGCTCATTTATATGCAGCATACAGAGGGTGTGCCCTGTATCTACAGCACCCAGGGAATATTATACAATCTCCACAGGTCTCATCATGTGCTATATATATTTGTCACTGTATACATTCAGCACACTGCCGCCGAGGAGTGACCTTCAGGACTTCTTCTTAGACAGCAGAGCTCAGTATGACAGCCGGTGATCTATGACATCCTCAGGTAGGGCAGTCATATGATTTACACTGGAATGCCATCAAAGAAGAAGGGTGAATGTGAAAGTGAAGACACCACGGAATTCACAACTAGTGACCTAGTTTAGTAACCAATTACCTGAAGACAATCTGTTGCTATGTGTACACATGTTACAGACATTATTTTGCAGAAATCCATTCATAACAGGTAGAAGCAGCCAAGATCAGATGAAGGGCACTGGCTGAACACTTTAGCTGGCTTGCTCGGCTCTCTCCAGCCTCCTCCATACTCGGGTACGCTCACTCTGCAGCGCGCTCGAGTTCCCTATGAGAAAGCTGCTGCCAGATGTGTGGCGGTGACTTATCCTTAGAGAACAAATAGATTGGCAGTCTTAAATTGGGCACGCCGGATCCTCCTCTCCCCCGAAATCATGTGTCTGCGACTCCCATACTCAATGACCAGTGGCCGTTTATATCAGCAGGTTTGGCTGACTTTAGTCTGATGTGTATGGGGGCCTCATGACAGAAATGTCTGCAGATCACCTGTAGACACTAGCATAGAGATGTAAGGGGTGTCCAGCCTTAAATGATAATTCTGCGGTCACTCTATGTGACTGCAGACTTATCAATCCTCCCAGGGCCCGCACTAAGTGCTGAGAGGATTTGCGATTCCTAAGTTGGGAATTGGGGGAGTTATCTATTCTCCTTGTGGAGAGTATTCTGCAAGCCGGGAATGAACAGCAGTTATGCGGTATGCATGTTCCCATCCAGAACCCATAACTAATAGGTGCAATACAAGTGTATGGAGCAAAGCCGTGCCCATTAGACAGCCGCACCTACTAGTCGGACATGCCCGCTCCGTACACTTGTACTGAGCGAAGGCATGCCCACCAATCGGGCTCTGGCCAGGAACATGCATACCGCATAATTGCGGTCCGTTCCCAGCTTAGACACCGTGAATCCTCGCATTGCTCAATGTGAGCGCTGGGAGGACTGATAGAGTGACGCAGAGGGACAGCAGAATCATCCTTTTAGAACGGACAACCCCTTTAAACACTGATGAACCCAACTTTCCAAACTTTGGACCGAGTTCCTGTACATGTATCCACAAGATCTAATATGGAGAGGTTCACACAGGATTTTACCAAATCTCATCTGTATTCTGCAGGACTTTTCCCATAGACACTGGTCTACCGTACAGATCATACAGTAGATGTGGGATATCCATTGCAGATTACACCCCTTTGTTTATAGAAGGGTGAAATTCACAGAAAATGTAAAATCTGTGGATTTTTAGCAGAAAAATTCACCAGATGTGGACCTACTCTTCAGGTATGTTCACATGATGCACCTAATCTGAGAGCAGCATGATGCAGGGTCAGAGACCCTGACTCCAGTGATGTCACTTATGGACTGCTTACTGTAGTTTTGATAAAATTCCTATTAATCCCCAGAAGATTATCTCTAGAGTACTAGTAAATCTGCTGCCCTTATCGTCCAATCATAAGCTCTGTATAACCCCACACGACCTCTGATTGATTGACAGCTTTCTGACTATGCACTATGTTCATAGAAATCTGTCAGTTATACAGAACTCAGCAATCAATGACTGTAGATCTGCAGCAGATAAAACAGGTATTTTATCAAAACTGCAGCAAATAGCCCAGTAAGTGACACCGCTGGAATCAGGGTCTCTGCCACTACATTATGCTGCTCTCAAATAGCAATACCCTGCTGACAGATTTCCTTTAAACAGAACTCGGCAGGTGTCTTCTGTAATTTTGGGCTGCCTATAGGCTTTGTTATCTAGTTTGTGGCGTCATCCTAGCAGAAGCCACCAAAACATTGGTCAGGTCACTACTCTTGGGGTCTTTGAAAACTCTCAAAAGCCTGAACATGTGAAAAGCATGTCATTATGACATAGAAATGTCTTTCTTTTGCGCATTAAATTTTTTTTTTTTCGTTTGGATTTTATACTGGCCCTGCCTAAAAATAACATTGTCTGTGCATACCCCAAGGGGGTCTTCCTCCACAAAGTAATACTGTACACATAACATACTGAGAATCAGTCAGCAGAGTACAGGCTGCCAGCAGGCAGTATTCTCCCTATATAAAGTCACTGTCATTTGTGATTTGCAATTATCTAGATCCATAGATGTAGGGCTATACACTTGGGGTACACCAAGGATCCTGGTATGTATATTATATATATATATATATATATATATATAAAATTTTGCAGGGCGTAGAGACTGATCACTGACCAGGAGGACGCTGTATACAGGCCTCACTATTTAGGTACAGTATATACCCTGTATACAGCGCTCACTATGGAGGGATAGTATATACATTATACACAGCGCTCACTATGTAGGGACAGTATATACCCCATACACAGAGCTCACCATGAAGAAACAGTATATACCCTGTATACAGCGCTCACTATGGAGGTACAGTATATACCCTGTATACAGAGCTCACTATGGAGGGACAGTATATACCCCATGCACAGAGCAGCGCTCACTATGAAGAAACAGTATATACCCTGTATACAGCGCTCACTATGGAGAGACAGTATATATTCGATACACAGCACTCACTATGGAGGTACAAAATATACCCTGTATACAGCATACACTATGGAGGGACAATATATACCCCGTACACAGTACTCACTATGGAGGTACAGTATATATCCTGTATACAGAGCTCACTATGGAGGAACAATATATACCCTGTATACAGCTCTCACTATGGAGGTACAGTATATATCCTGTATACAACACTCACTATGGAGGGACACTATATACCCCGTACACAGCGCTCACTATGGAGGGACAGTATAGCCCTTTCCCTGTATACAGAGCTCACTATGGAGGGACAATATATACCCTGTATATAGCTCACTATGGAGGTACAGTATATACCATGTATACAGCACTCACTATGGAGGGACAGTATATACCCTGTACACAGCGCTCACTATGGAGGGACAGTATATACCCCGTACACAGCGCTCACTGTGGATGGACAGTATATACCCTGTATACAGAGCTCACTATGGAGGGACAGTATATACCCTGTATACAGAGCTCACTATGGAGGGACAGTATATACCCTGTATACAGAGCTCACTATGGAGGGACAGTATATACCCTGTGTATAGCTCGCTATGGAGGGACAGTATACACCTTGTATACAGAGCTCACTATGGAGGGACAGTATATACCCTGTGTATAGCTCGCTATGGAGGGACAGTATACACCCTGTATACAGAGCTCACTATGGAGGGACAGTATACACCCTGTATACAGAGCTCACTATGGAGGGACAGTTTACACCCTGTATACAGAGCTCACTATGGAGGGACAGTATATACCCTGTGTATAGCTCGCTATGGAGGGACAGTATACACCCTGTATACAGAGCTCACTATGGAGGGACAGTATACACCCTGTATACAGAGCTCACTATGGAGGGACAGTATACACCCTGTATACAGAGCTCACTATGGAGGGACAGTGTATACCCTGTGTATAGCTCGCTATGGAGGGACAGTATATACCCTGTATAGAGCCATGACCCCCTGTACCCGGGCATATCAGTATTAACATCGCCTTCACTACAGAGGACAGAGCCTGCACAGACCCCGGGAGCAGCCGTCACATGATGGGGCCGTGTGACCCCTCCGTGCTCCGGACCATCCTCCCCGGCTCCAGCACTCACCTTCACCCCGGAATATGCGGCCCCGGCAGCCATAGTCACTGAGCACCGAGCGATCTGGACTGATTACACCGCCCGCCCCAGTCACAGGAGCCTGGAAATAAAGAGGCGGGAGGAGCCAGAGAGCAGCCATACAAGTGTACAGAGCTGCACTATACACTGCTCCATCTGTATACACATCTATTATACACTGCTCCATCTGTATACACATCTATTATACACTGCTCCATCTGTATACACATCTATATACACATCTATACACTGCTCCATCTGTACACACATCTATTATACACTGCTCCATCTGTATACACATCTATATACACATCTATACACTGCTCCATCTGTATACACATCTATATACACATCTATACACTGCTCCATCTGTATACACATCTATATACACAGCTATACACTGCTCCATCTGTATACACAGCTATACACTGCTCCATCTGTATACACATCTATACACTGCTCCATCTGTATACACATCTACACACTGCTCCATCTGTACACACACATCTATACACTGCTCCATCTGTACACCCACATCTATACACTGCTCCATCTGTATACACATCTATTATACACTGCTCCATCTGTATACACCTATATACACATCTATACACTGCTCCATCTGTACACACATCTATACACTGCTCCATCTGTACACACATCTATACACTGCTCCATCTGTATACACATCTACACACTGCTCCATCTGTATACACATCTACACACTGCTCCATCTGTATACACATCTATACACTGCTCCATCTGTATACACAGCTATACACTTCTCCATCTGTACACACATCTATACACTGCTCCATCTGTACACACATCTATACACTGCTCCATCTGTATACACATCTATTATACACTGCTCCATCTGTATACACATCTATTATACACTGCTCCATCTGTACACACATCTATACACTGCTCCATCTGTATACACATCTATTATACACTGCTCCATCTGTATACACATCTATTATACACTGCTCCATCTGTACACACATCTATACACTGCTCCATCTGTATACACATCTACACATCTATACACTGCTCCATCTGTACACACCTCTATACACTGCTCCATCTGTATACACATCTATTATACACTGCTCCATCTGTATACACATCTATACACTGCTCCATCTGTATACACATCTATACACTGCTCCATCTGTACACACATCTATACGCTGCTCCATCTGTACACACATCTATACGCTGCTCCATCTGTATACACATCTATTATACACTGCTCCATCTGTATACACATCTATACACTGCTCCATCTGTATACACATCTATTATACACTGCTCCATCTGTATACACATCTATTATACACTGCTCCATCTGTATACACATCTATTATACACTGCTCCATCTGTATACACATCTATTATACACTGCTCCATCTGTATACACATCTATACACTGCTCCATCTGTATACACATCTATACACTGCTCCATTTGTATACACATCTATACACTGCTCCATCTGTATACACATCTACACACTGCTCCATCTGTATACACATCTCTACACTGCTCCATCTGTACACACATCTATACACTGCTCCATCTGTATACACATCTACACACTGCTCCATCTGTATACACATCTACACACTGCTCCATCTGTATACACATCTATACACTGCTCCATCTGTATACACATCTATACACTGCTCCATCTGTATACACATCTATACACTGCTCCATCTGTACACACATCTCTACACTGCTCCATCTGTACACACATCTCTACACTGCTCCATCTGTACACACATCTCTACACTGCTCCATCTGTACACACATCTCTACACTGCTCCATCGGTACACACATCTCTACACTGCTCCATCGGTACACACATCTATACACTGCTCCATCTGTATACACTGCTCAACCTGTATACACTGCTCCACCTGTATACACTGCTCCATCTGTATACACTGCTCCACCTGTATACACGTATAAACACTGCCCCATGTGTATACACATATTGTGAGGTAGCGCCCCAGGGGAACCCGCTTGGCACGGGGAAAATGACATTAGCGAGTACATTTCAACGGAACATAACCAGGGGATTTATTGTTTTTCTGTCATAAACCGCTTTCATAACATAAAACACTGTATTTACATCTTCATATGACATAACTTCCACATTAGTACATCACATGACATTACATTACATGACATTCGCATGAGAATCAACGGGACCATATCATGACTTATTGTCGGTCCCAATGGCAGTTACCTCCGCCTAACACCCTGACAGGGATCATTCCCCATCCTATTGCACACGAGTCATCACACATGGCACTTTTTCCTGAACCATTATGACTCACGCATGACACAGCATTCATGGCATTTTTACATACACCAATATGCTACATACTCAGGGCCCACAATAGTACCAGGAACCCTGTCACTCAGTACACACAAGACCACCATGGATCCACCGGGATCCAAGACACTAACATCTGGATCAACGGGACTATATCATGATTCACTCAGTCAGTCCCAAAGTCGGCTGAGACCGCCTGGCCCTTGAGCTGTCCTCGGTCCTCATCACACCGCACATCTGACCGCCTGGCCCTTGAGCTGTCCTCGGTCTCTCACACCACGCATATTACTGCCTGGCCCTTGAGCCGTCCTCGGTCCTGGACACTGGCTGGCATGTACGCATCTTTGTGCCACCGGCATGGAGCTGGCAGGCTTCCTTCACTTCCCCCACCGGGGACGGATCACTTCCAGCGTATTTTCACATGGCAGTGGTCTGGACTGCTCTGATTCCCATCATCCTCTCTCATTCAGACACCTGGCAGGTTCTTTATGCAGGCTGCCTTACCCACAGCTGCAACACAGTGAGTCAATCAGCACATCTCACTCACACACACACACACACACATCTGAGATGTGATTAACCCCCTGTGCACCATGCAGGTGGAGCCCAGCAAAGCACTCATACACACAGGTTCAGCCGCTCATTAGGCTCATGAATCTCTCAGATCTTCAGCTCATGAAAACCCTTCAGCTGTTAATCCACTGTACACTGGTCAGGTTTCACACAGCACACACACAGGAAAACCGGCCCATGTGAACAGAGACCTGCACTGATAACCCAACCCGTGTGATGCATCCGGCCAGGGGCCACATCACCACAATATATACACTGCTCCATCTGCATACACATCTATAGACTGCTCCATCTGCATACACATATATACACTGCAGTAAACCCCCCTCATCTGCATACACATATATACACTGCAGTAAACCCCCCTCATCTGCATACAGGTATATACAGTGCAGTAAACCCTCCTCATCTGCATACAGGTATATACACTGCAGTAAACCCCCGTCATCTGCATACACATATATACACTGCAGTAAACCCCCGTCATCTGCATACACATATATACACTGCAGTAAACCCCCGTCATCTGCATACACATATATACACTGCAGTAAACCCCCGTCATCTGCATACAGGTATATACACTGCAGTAAACCCCCGTCATCTGTATACAGGTATATACACTGCAGTAAACCCCCCCTCATCTGTATACAGGGATATACAGTGCAGTAAACCCCCCCTCATCTGTATACAGGTATATACAGTGCAGTAAACCCCCCCTCATCTGTATACAGGTATATACAGTGCAGTAAACCCCCCCTCATCTGTATACAGGATATATACAGTGCAGTAAACCCCCCTCATCTGCATACACATATATACACTGCAGTAAACCCCCCCTCATCTGTATACAGGTATATACAGTGCAGTAAACCCCCCTCATCTGTATACAGGTATATACAGTGCAGTAAACCCCCCTCATCTGTATACAGGTATATACAGTGCAGTAAACCCCCCTCATCTGTATACAGGTATATACAGTGCAGTAAACCCCCCTCATCTGTATACAGGTATATACACTGCAGTAAACCCCCCTCATCTGTATACAGGTATATACAGTGCAGTAAACCCCCGTTATCTGTATACAGGTATATACACAGTATCTCACACTCCTGTATGATTATTACACTCCAGTGATGACGCAGGGATTTCCCGCCTCCTCTGGTGACGTCACGCTGAGCTCACCCTATCAGCGCCACCTGCTGGCTCTGAGTAGAATCACACTTTGCCCTTGGACGAACAACTAACTACTAGACTGATCCGTGACACGTGCTGCAGTATCCAATCACATTTGTTCTCCCACTGTCCAATCAGAGAGCCACTCTGCACCCACCTCCATTTCCGGACCATACACAAACAAGGGCGCCCAACCTGACCAATCATAGATAACCTTTCACCCACGCCCTCCATGCAGGAATCAGCTGATGAATCACGTCATGGTAAACAAAGGCGGGTTAGTCACGTGACGGGAGGAGATGCTATGCAAGTTACGACATTGCCGAAAAGTACACGATCCCGATTCCTCACTGTCACTGATTGGTGTTACTTGGAAGCAGGGTGACACAAATGAGGTCTCACAGAGGAGTCAGCAGCAGAGTGCAAGTGTGCATCAGTGCTGTACATATAATACCGCCATGACCTGCCCTTTATCACTGTGTACAGTGGACACGATACTCAGGGGCCACACAACCTATGAAGGGCCCCAATCCCCCAGCACAGTTTACTGTACTCAATATCCCTGTGTCCAGCGCGGCAGCCAATCCCTACACTCAGGGGCTCGGCCTCAGAGATGGTGTCTGATAATGGAAAATCATGAGAGAGCTGCTTGTATGTCTGCCTGCTGGGGGCGCACTGAGTGTGAGTGTGAGTGTGAGTGTGTGTGTGTGTGTGTGTGTGTGTGTGTGTGTGTCTGTCTCACTGGTGGCCATAGTGCTGACCATGAGGCAATGAGCGGGCGGGGCAGGATGGTGGTGGGGAGCAGGTGGGTGGTGGGAGCGGGGCAGGATGGTGCTGGGGAGCAGGATGGTGGTGGGGAGCAGGGTGGTGGTGGGGAGCGGGGCAGGATGGTGCTGGGGAGCAGGATGGTGGTGGGGAGCAGGGTGGTGGTGGGGAGCGGGGCAGGATGGTGCTGGGGAGCAGGATGGTGGTGGGGAGCAGGATGGTGGGTGGGAGCAGGGTGGTGGTGGGGAGCGGGCAGGATGGTGGTGGGGAGCAGGATGGTGGTGGGGAGCAGGGTGGTGGTGGGGAGCGGGGCAGGATGGTGGTGGGGAGCAGGATGGTGGTGGGGAGCAGGGTGGTGGTGGGGAGCGGGGCAGGATGGTGGTGGGGAGCAGGATGGTGGTGGGGAGCAGGGTGGTGGTGGGGAGCGGGGCAGGATGGTGCTGGGGAGCGGGGCAGGATGGTGCTGGGGAGCAGGATGGTGGTGGGGAGCAGGGTGGTGGTGGGGAGCGGGGCAGGATGGTGCTGGGGAGCAGGATGGTGGTGGGGAGCAGGGTGGTGGTGGGGAGCGGGGCAGGATGGTGGTGGGGAGCAGGATGGTGGGGAGCGGGGCAGGATGATGGTGGGGAGCAGGATGGTGGGGAGCGGGGCAGGATGGTGGTGGGGAGCAGGATGGTGGGGAGCGGGGCAGGATGATGGTGGGGAGCAGGATGGTGGGGAGCGGGGCAGGATGGTGGTGGGGAGCAGGATGGTGGGGAGCGGGGCAGGATGATGGTGGGGAGCAGGATGGTGGTGGGGAGCAGGATGGTGGTGGGGAGCGGGGCAGGATGGTGCTGGGGAGCAGGATGGTGGTGGGGAGCAGGGTGGTGGTGGGGAGCGGGGCAGGATGGTGCTGGGGAGCAGGATGGTGGTGGGGAGCAGGGTGGTGGTGGGGAGCGGGGCAGGATGGTGGTGGGGAGCGGGGCAGGATGGTGGTGGGGAGCAGGATGGTGGGGAGCGGGGCAGGATGATGGTGGGGAGCAGGATGGTGGGGAGCGGGGCAGGATGGTGGTGGGGAGCAGGATGGTGGGGAGCGGGGCAGGATGGTGGTGGGGAGCGGGGCAGGATGGTGGTGGGGAGCGGGGCAGGATGGTGGTGGGGAGCGGGGCAGGATGGTGGTGGGGAGCAGGATGGTGGGGAGCAGGATGGTGGTGGGGAGCAGGATGGTGGGGAGGGGAGCAGGATGGTGGTGGGGAGCAGGATGGTGGGGAGCGTGGCAGGATGGTGGTGGGGAGCAGGATGGTGGGGAGCGGGGCAGGATGATGGTGGGGAGCAGGATGGTGGGGAGCGGGGCAGGATGGTGGTGGGGAGCGGGGCAGGATGGTGGTGGGGAGCAGGATGGTGGGGAGCAGGGCAGGATGGTGGTGGGGAGCAGGATGGTGGTGGGGAGCAGGATGGTGGGGAGCGGGGCAGGATGGTGGTGGGGAGCAGGATGGTGGGGAGCGGGGCAGGATGATGGTGGGGAGCAGGATGGTGGGGAGCGGGGCAGGATGGTGGTGGGGAGCGGAGCAGGATGGTGGGGAGCGGGGCAGGATGGTGGTGGGGAGCAGGATGGTGGGGAGCAGGATGGCGGTGGGGAGCAGGATGGTGGGGAGCGGGGCAGGATGGTGGTGGGGAGCGGGGCAGGATGGTGGTGGGGAGCAGGATGGTGGGGAGCAGGGCAGGATGGAGCAAGCGGGGCAGGATGGTGGTGGGGGGCAGAATGATGGCGAGTGGGGCAGGATGGAGCAAGCGGGGCAGGATGGTGGTGGGGGGCAGAATGATGGTGAGTGGGGCAAGATGGTGGTGGGGGGCAGAATGATGGCGAGTGGGGCAGGATGGAGCAAGCGGGGCAGGATGGTGGTGGGGTGCAGAATGATGGCGAGTGGGGCAGGATGGAGCAAGCGGGGCAGGATGGTGGTGGGAGGCAGAATGATGGCGAGTGGGGCAGGGTGGAGCAAGCGGGGCAGGATGGTGGCGGGGGGCAGGATGGAGCGTGCGGGACAGGATGGATGGAGGGGGCGGGCTCGCACACACTCACAGACCCACTCATAAAATAAAAAATCATTATGCTAACCTATCCTCTATCCAGCGCTGCCTCCAACAGCAAGGTCCGTCTGCTTACAGGACCTGTGATGATGTCACAGAGCATCATTGGGTCACATGATCGCAGTTACTGTTGGAGGCAGCGCTAGATAGAGGATAGGTGAGCATAATGATTTTTTTATTTTATGAGTGGGTGGGAGACGGGAGTGTGTGGGGCACAGGAGAGGGTACCGATGGCGGGTGTGGGGCTTGTTTAGCCCCGCTCCCGGCAGCAGGCGGCCATATTGGAACAGGAAGTGACGTAGCATACCGTTACATCCTGACGGAAGTAGCCTTAGGGTTTTATCTCTGGATAGCTGGGATCAGACCACTATCCCTTTCCTCTGGATAGCTGGGATCAGACCATTATACCTTTCCTCTGGATACCTGGTATCAGACCATTATACCTTTCCTCTGGATAGCTGGGATCAGACCATTATACCTTTCCTCTGGATACCTGGTATCAGACCATTATACCTTTCCTCTGGATAGCTGAGATCAGACCATTATACCTTTCCTCTGGATAGCTGGGATCAGACCATTATACCTTTGTGGCACCCCTGCGACCAGGAGGCCACAAAGGGAACTGCAGCCAGGCAGGTAGGACATTGTTGCACAACAACACCCTCACAGCCCACACAACCCACGTGTCAGAAGAAGGTTTACATCCAGCCCTGAGATTAGAAACTATATGAGATCGGAGGGGTGGTGGATTCAGAGGAGTGGGTTGGGCACACCAGAGGTCAGGTGACTGACAGTATGTAGTGAGGGGGAGGAGTGAAGGAAGTCAGTAGGCCCAGGGTGCCGAGATGCAAAGACCCAGGAGTAGGCCAGGAGTAGGCCGATGTGAGCTGAGCTGTAAAGACTGAAGGACAATCACACTTGTGTGAGTGCAAGGCTAGGAGCGCAGAATCCGTACTGAGCCAGTGCGAGCCAGAGGGGAGAGAAAGCACGTCCGATGCTGATGCCACCAGGAGTGTGACAGAACAGAGAGGGACGGTGGAACCCGTGCCCTAGACAGCAGCTGAAGCCACTGACTGCAGGCAGAGAAGTCCCTCCTATGATACTGGAAGGAACAGAGAGAAGGAGCCTGGTAGAGCCTCGTGCTGAGGACTGCTGGAGGCTGGGCTGAGTAGAGTGTCGGCTCTAGAGGGGACCGTAGTTCACCCGGCATTCCCAAACACCGACGGGGGATCACAGCTTCAGACTAGGATCCCTAACCCAAAGGACAGGCAGCTCAGTGACAACCCTGAGGACTCACAGGAGCCCGAGTCACCGCCATACTGTCCAGTGTCGCCCAACACAGAGCATAGAGAATGTAAACAGCCCGGAAAGGACACTACAGACTGTGTGAGGGGTCACAGGGAGAGAGAGGCCTGGCTGCAGAGTAGAATGCACCCGTGGGTTGAGAACTGTGCTTAAACTTGTAAAGAACAGCAAATAACTTGTAAACTGCTTGGAGAGAACGAAGAGTAAAGCTTTGGAAAACCCTGAATTGCCTCTCTTGTCTGCCTCTATCTGCACCCTATTCTCCTTCATACAGATCCAGCCTGTCAGCACCAGCCAGGAGGAGAGATCCCTGCAGCCTGCAAAAGTAAGTGTGCTACAACTACACACCATAGACTTAACCCTTACTGCCCCGGGGGATACAGTTCTTCCCACTGGAACTATACCATCTCCGCTGCCACTCCATCACCCCGGAGGTTCTGCAGCAGCGGCGGCCCCATCACTGGCCGCACCAAGTGGGTGGCGTCACGCGTGACATTTCCCCTGTAAATAATTCCCCTTTATTGTCGAGCCAGGGACACGGTCCGGACCAAGCCACCAGTGACTTCCCCACTACCATCTGGTCCGGTACCGAGTACCCCCGTCCCGTGGGGCTCCACACCTTACCTCTGGATAGCTGAGATCAGACCATTATACCTTACCTCTGGATAGCTGAGATCAGACCATTATCCCTTTCCTCTGGATAGCTGGGATCAGACCACTATCCCTTTCCTCTGGATAGCTGGGATCAGACCATTATACCTTTCCTCTGGATAGCTGGGATCAGACTATTATACCTTACCTCTGGATAGCTGGGATCAGACCATTATACCTTTCCTCTGGATACCTGGTATCAGACCATTATACCTTTCCTCTGGATAGCTGAGATCAGACCATTATACCTTTCCTCTGGATAGCTGGGATCAGACCATTATACCTTTGTGGCGCCCCTGCGACCAGGAGGCCACAAAGGGAACTGCAGCCAGGCAGGTAGGACATTGTTGCACAACAACACCCTCACAGCCCACACAACCCACGTGTCAGAAGAAGGTTTACATCCAGCCCTGAGATTAGAAACTATATGAGATCGGAGGGATGGTGGATTCAGAGGAGTGGGTTGGGCACACCAGAGGTCAGGTGACTGACAGTATGTAGTGAGGGGGAGGAGTGAAGGAAGTCAGTAGGCCCAGGGTGCCGAGATGCAAAGACCCAGGAGTAGGCCGATGTGAGCTGAGCTGTAAAGACTGAAGGACAATCACACTTGTGTGAGTGCAAGGCTAGGAGCGCAGAATCCGTACTGAGCCAGTGCGAGCCAGAGGGGAGAGAAAGCACGTCCGATGCTGATGCCACCAGGAGTGTGACAGAACAGAGAGGGACGGTGGAACCCGTGCCCTAGACAGCAGCTGAAGCCACTGACTGCAGGCAGAGAAGTCCCTCCTATTATACTGGAAGGAACAGAGAGAAGGAGCCTGGTAGAGCCTCGTGCTGAGGACTGCTGGAGGCTGGGCTGAGTAGAGTGTCGGCTCTAGAGGGGACCGTACTTCACCCGGCATTCCCAAACACCGACGGGGGATCACAGCTTCAGACTAGGATCCCTAACCCAAAGGACAGGCAGCTCAGTGACAACCCTGAGGACTCACAGGAGCCCGAGTCACCGCCATACTGTCCAGTGTTGCACAACACAGAGCATAGAGAATGTAAACAGCCCGGAAAGGACACTACAGACTGTGTGAGGGGTCACAGGGAGAGAGAGGCCTGGCTGCAGAGTAGAATGCACCCGTGTGTTGAGAACTGTGCTTAAACTTGTAAAGAACAGCAAATAACTTGTAAACTGCTTGGAGAGAACGAAGAGTAAAGCTTTGGAAAACCCTGAATTGCCTCTCTTGTCTGCCTCTATCTGCACCCTATTCTCCTTCATACAGATCCAGCTTGTCAGTACCAGCCAGGAGGAGAGATCCCTGCAGCCTGCAAAGTAAGTGTGCTACAACTACACACCATAGACTTAACCCTTACTGCCCCGGGGGATACAGTTCTTCCCACTGGAACTATACCATCTCCGCTGCCACTCCATCACCCCCGGAGGTTCTGCAGCAGCGGCGGCCCCATCACTGGCCGCACCAAGTGGGTGGCGTCACGCGTGACATTTCCCCTGTAAATAATTCCCCTTTATTGTCGAGCCAGGGACACGGTCCTGACCAAGCCACCAGTGACTTCCCCACTACCATCTGGTCCGGTACCGAGTACCCCCGTCCCGTGGGGCTCCACACCTTACCTCTGGATAGCTGAGATCAGACCATTATACCTTTCCTCTGGATAGCTGGGATCAGACCATTATACCTTACCTCTGGATAGCTGAGATCAGACCATTATACCTTACCTCTGGATAGCTGAGATCAGACCATTATCCCTTTCCTCTGGATTGCTGGGATCAGACCATTATACCTTACCTCTGGATAGCTGGGATCAGACCATTATACCTTACCTCTGGATAGCTGGGATCAGACCATTATACCTTATCTCTGGATAGCTGGGATCAGACCATTATACCTTTCCTCTGGATAGCTGGGATCAGACCATTATACCTTTCCTCTGGATAGCTGGGATCAGACCATTACACCTTTCCTCTGGATAGCTGGGATCAGACCATTATACCTTTCCTCTGGATAGCTGGGATCAGACTATTATACCTTTCCTCTGGATAGCTGGGATCAGACCATTATACCTTATCTCTGGATAGCTGGGATCAGACCATTATACCTTATCTCTGGATAGCTGGGATCAGACCATTATACCTTTCCTCTGGATAGCTGGGATCAGACCATTATACCTTATCTCTGGATAGCTGGGATCAGACCATTATACCTTTCCTCTGGATAGCTGGGATCAGACCATTATACCTTTCCTCTGGATAGCTGGGATCAGAGCATTATACCTTACCTCTGGATAGTTGGGATCAGACCATTATACCTTTCCTCTGGATAGCTGGGATCAGACCATTATACCTTACCTCTGGATAGCTGGGATCAGACCATTATACCTTTCCTCTGGATAGCTGGGATCAGACCATTATACCTTTCCTCTGGATAGCTGGGATCAGACCATTATACCTTTCCTCTGGATAGCTGGGATCAGACCATTATACCTTACCTCTGGATAGCTGGGATCAGACCATTATACCTTACCTCTGGATAGCTGGGATCAGACCATTATACCTTCCCTCTGGATAGCTGGAATCAGACCATTATACCTTTCTTCTGGATACCTGGTATCAGACCATTATACCTTACCTCTGGATAGCTGGGATCAGACCATTATACCTTTCCTCTGGATAGCTGGGATCAGACTATTATACCTTTCCTCTGGATACCTGGTATCAGACCATTATACCTTTGCTCTGGATATCTGGGATCAGACCATTATACCTTTCCTCTGGATAGCTGGGATCAGACCATTATACCTTACCTCTGGATACCTGGTATCAGACCATTATACCTTTCCTCTGGATAGCTGGGATCAGACCATTATACCTTTCCTCTGGATAGCTGGGATCAGACCATTATACCTTACCTCTGGATACCTGGTATCAGACCATTATACCTTTGCTCTGGATAGCTGGGATCAGACCATTATACCTTTGCTCTGGATAGCTGGGATCAGACCATTATACCTTTCCTCTGGATAGCTGGGATCAGACCATTATACCTTTCCTCTGGATAGCTGGGATCAGAGCATTATACCTTACCTCTGGATAGCTGAGATCAGACCATTATACCTTTCCTCTGGATAGGGATCAGACCATTATACCTTTCCTCTGGATACCTGGTATCAGACCATTATACCTTACCTCTGGATAGCTGGTATCAGACCATTATACCTTACCTCTGGATAGCTGGGATCAGACCATTATACCTTTCCTCTGGATAGCTGGGATCAGACCATTATACCTTTCCTCTGGATACCTGGTATCAGACCATTATACCTTACCTCTGGATAGCTGGGATCAGACCATTATACCTTTCCTCTGGATACCAGGTATCAGACCATTATACCTTACCTCTGGATAGCTGGGATCAGACCATTAGGGTATGTGCACATATGCCGGGTTAGGGTCGGTTTAGCTGTGTAAACCGCCGGTCGGTTTCCATAAGTTTTATGTAAATTTATGTTAATCCAAACCGGCTTTTGGATTAACATTAAAACCTATGGAAACCGACACCCGCTGTGCACACACTGGCGGCTTACACATGCTCATCTGTTGCTAACCCGCTGGGTTCCCAGCGGGTTAGCAACAAATGTGCATGTTCTATAATCATGTGCAGAATCATGTGCTGCTTCCAGCCGCTGCATAACCGCCGCCGCTAACCCGCTGTGCACCCGCCCGGCACCCGCCCGGCACCCGCCGCACATACCCGCCAGGAAGCCGGTTGACGGCTGCAGAGCTTCCTGGCGGGTCCGCCCAGCCGCCGCTGACCCTAACCCGCTGTGCCCCCACCAAAGTGTGCACATACCCTTATACCTTTCCTCTGGATAGCTGGGATCAGACCATTATACCTTACCTCTGGATAGCTGGGATCAGACCATTATACCTTTGCTCTGGATAGCTGGGATCAGACCATTATACCTTTCCTCTGGATAGCTGGGATCAGACCATTATACCTTTCCTCTGGATAGCTGGGATCAGACCATTATACCTTTCCTCTGGATAGCTGGGATCAGACCATTATACCTTTCCTCTGGATAGCTGGGATCAGACCATTATACCTTCCCTCTGGATAGCTGGAATCAGACCATTATACCTTTCCTCTGGATAGCTGGGATCAGACCATTATACCTTATCTCTGGATAGCTGGGATCAGACCATTATACCTTTCTTCTGGATAGCTGGGATCAGACCATTATACCTTACCTCTGGATAGCTGGGATCAGACCATTATACCTTACCTCTGGATAGCTGGGATCAGACCATTATACCTTTCCTCTGGATACCTGGTATCAGACCATTATACCTTTCCTCTGGATAGCTGGGATCAGACCATTATACCTTATCTCTGGATAGCTGGTATCAGACCATTATACCTTTCCTCTGGATAGCTGGGATCAGACCATTATACCTTATCTCTGGATAGCTGGTATCAGACCATTATACCTTACCTCTGGATAGCTGGGATCAGACCATTATACCTTTCCTCTGGATACCTGGTATCAGACCATTATACCTTTCCTCTGGATAGCTGGGATCAGACCATTATACCTTATCTCTGGATAGCTGGGATCAGACCATTATACCTTATCTCTGGATAGCTGGGATCAGACCATTATACCTTTCCTCTGGATAGCTGGGATCAGACCATTATACCTTCCCTCTAGATAGCTGGAATCAGACCATTATACCTTTCTTCTGGATAGATGGTAATTGTCATTTTTTGGAAAAAACCCTTTAATTTGAAGGCCTTGTAGCGGACGTGTGATTGATCTCCGCATCGCTTCCATTTGCCCCAGAACAGCTATAACACGCATTAAAGATTATTCCCAAGATAGGGAGTTCTCCCCTTTCCGTAGGCTATAGGACAATTTGCAGATCACTGGCTATTTCCCTTCACTTGTTGGGCTGGAGGGAGGGAGTAGGGCCGGCTCAAATACATTACACCTGTACTTTGTAGTCATGCCTTTTGCAGATTTAGTGAGGCTTTGAGACTGAGGGTTTATCAAGTTAATATTTATTTTAAAATCACATTCACCTTTTAAGCAAACTTGTCCTTACACACAAAAGCTATATGAAGCATGATTTTACTGTCCTCATCCCTCATAACAAGGTAAAACGTTTTCGGTGCACAGAAATGTCTAGGAACGGTCCCGATTTTCTCTTTCTTCTTACCCATCTTATTAAAGTCGCTTCGCCTTCATCAGCTTTCTGCCAGCACTATAGATGTTGGAACTTCCTTTCATGGTATTTCCCATTATGCATTATTCCTACCATTGTCTTGTCTGACCTCATTGATAAGCTGCCGACATATGTCTGGATTCTCTTCTAATGGTTTATGTTGTAATCATGTTCCCTTGGCCAAATAAACATATGGCAATATTTCCCGGTAACCTGTGTGGTTACATTACCCACCAAATAAACCCTTCTAATCAGTAAACATGGAAGCAGTGGATGATTTTAATTAATATTAGTCCCCCCCATTTGAGCTGCCTCCCCCATGGACTGTTCATCGGATCCCGCAATGCTGAGAGTTGTAGTTTCACACAATCTGTGGATCCAATTGTTACAGTTGGTGCTTGGGGAAGGTTGTAGAATTCGCACCTTTATAACATTGATATTGCTCCAACCACACATGGGCGCACATCTGTAACACTCTCCCGTTACACATCGCAACATTGCATGCAATTTCAATTGCAATTTGCTGGTTGCAGTGAAATCATGGACACATTGTTCTATTTTGTTGCTGTGTACAAATGTAACAATGTGTCCATGATTTCACTGCAGCCAGCAAATTGCCAGTGAAATTGCATGCAATGTTGCGACGTGTAACGGTACTCTCAGGAACTCGGGCGAACTTGTGTCTTCAAGATTTGCAGCAGAGAAGTTTTATTAGGTTCCACATCGATGAAAGGACATTGGAGTCTATTAGCCGTCAGTGATAAATGCTGCTCCGTGTCTTCTGCTGAGTCTTATTGGCATAATTGAGTTCAGCTCCACCTGTTAGGAGAATATCAATACCTGTGCAGAAAGTACCCTCTGCCGCCAGGAAGAGCGCAGCATTGGCACACTCCTCAGCTGTCCCCATGCGACCCAGCAGCTGAAATCAAAAGGAACATATAAGAGATGGGAGCGGCATTGGGTAAACAGAAAGGCCAACTAACGCTTGATCTAAGAATCACGGCTACATGGCAATCAGAATCACTCAGCTAATGCATGAGCATGCACACAGTGGAGTACAGATCCATTTCTATTGACATGAGTGTGCACACAGTGGAGTACAGATCCATTTCTATTGACATGAGTGTGCACACAGTGGAGTACAGATCCATTTCTATTGACATGAGCATGCACACAGTGGAGTACAGATCCATTTCTACTGACATGAGCATGCACACAGTGGAGTACAGATCCATTTCTATTGACATGAGTGTGCACACAGTGGAATACAGATCCATTTCTATTGACATTAGTGTGCACACAGTGGAGTACAGATCCATTTCTATTGACATTAGTGTGCACACAGTGGTGTACAGATCCATTTCTATTGACATGAGTGTGCACACAGCGGTGTGCAGACCCATTTCTATTGACATTAGTGTGCACACAGTGGAGTACAGATCCATTTCTATTGACATTAGTGTGCACACAGTGGTGTACAGATCCATTTCTATTGACATGAGTGTGCACACAGCGGTGTGCAGACCCATTTCTATTGACATTAGGGTTCACACAGTGGTGTGCAGATCCATTTCTACTGACATGAGCATGCACACAGTGGTGTACAGATCCATTTCTATTGACATTAGTGTGCACACAGTGGAGTACAGATCCATTTCTATTGACATTAGTGTGCACACAGTGGTGTACAGATCCATTTCTATTGACATGAGTGTGCACACAGCGGTGTGCAGACCCATTTCTATTGACATTAGTGTGCACACAGTGGAGTACAGATCCATTTCTATTGACATTAGTGTGCACACAGTGGTGTACAGATCCATTTCTATTGACATGAGTGTGCACACAGCGGTGTGCAGACCCATTTCTATTGACATTAGGGTTCACACAGTGGAGTACAGATCCATTTTTATTGACATGAGTGTGCACACAGTGGTGTACAGATCCATTTCTATTGACATGAGTGTGCACACAGTGGAGTACAGATCCATTTCTATTGACATGAGTGTGCACACAGTGGAGTACAGATCCATTTCTATTGACATGAGTGTGCACACAGTGGAGTACAGATCCATTTTTATTGACATGAGTGTGCACACAGTGGTGTACAGATCCATTTCTATTGACATGAGCGTGCACACAGTGGAGTACAGATCCATTTCTATTGACATGAGCGTGCACACAGTGGTGTACAGATCCATTTCTATTGACATGAGTGTGCACACAGTGGAGTACAGATCCATTTCTATTGACATGAGTGTGCACACAGTGGAGTACAGATCCATTTCTATTGACATGAGTGTGCACACAGTGGAGTACAGATCCATTTTTATTGACATGAGTGTGCACACAGTGGTGTACAGATCCATTTCTATTGACATGAGCGTGCACACAGTGGAGTACAGATCCATTTCTATTGACATGAGTGTGCACACAGTGGAGTACAGATCCATTTCTATTGACATGAGTGTGCACACAGTGGAGTACAGATCCATTTTTATTGACATGAGTGTGCACACAGTGGTGTACAGATCCATTTCTATTGACATGAGCGTGCACACAGTGGAGTACAGATCCATTTCTATTGACATGAGTGTGCACACAGTGGAGTACAGATCCATTTCTATTGACATGAGTGTGCACACAGTGGTGTACAGATCCATTTCTATTGACATGAGCGTGCACACAGTGGAGTACAGATCCATTTCTATTGACATGAGTGTGCACACAGTGGAGTACAGATCCATTTCTATTGACATGAGTGTGCACACAGTGGAGTACAGATCCATTTTTATTGACATGAGTGTGCACACAGTGGTGTACAGATCCATTTCTATTGACATGAGCGTGCACACAGTGGAGTACAGATCCATTTCTATTGACATGAGTGTGCACACAGTGGAGTACAGATCCATTTCTATTGACATGAGTGTGCACACATTGGTGTACAGATCCATTTCTATTGACATGAGCATGCACACATTGGTGCACAGACACATTTCTATTGAGCTGAGTGCTTCTGTCTGGTTGTTTTAACAATTGATGGTTTCTAAGTACCAGGACCCCCCAGATCACCATTGCTGCAGTATATTGTAAATCTGTTCACATTTTAGTCCCACTGCTATTTTCCCCTGACAATTCATTTGTAGGCCAGCCATAAGACTATAGACTATTTTAGGACAATCTGTAAGGGGTGCAGCTTTCACAGTTTAAAGGGAACCAACCACCCCAAATGACCCCTCCGGACTGTTAATATGGGTCCCTACACCCAGCACACACATTTGCTGCAAGCGTTTTTGCTAAAAAAACGCTTTTGTAGAAGTGAAGAAAGAGCTTTGTGAGGTTTATAACATTAGGACGAGTGGGCGTAACTTAGCTTGTTCTAAAGCCGAGATTCATGTGCCAGTCATCCTCCTCTACCCCATCGCTGCAGTGAAGCCCAGCCCTTTCATCTCATCACAGCCTGGTGCACGGGATCTCATGCCGGTGCACACGTCATCAGCTAGAGCCGGGTCGCGAGCACACGCTCTGACTTCCTGCGCTCGGCTGTGCATTACACCAGGAAGTCAGAGCGTGTGCTCGCGACCCGGCTCTAGCTGATGACGTGTGCACCGGCATGAGATCCCGTGCACCAGGCTGTGATGAGATGAAAGGGCTGGGCTTCACTGCAGCGATGGGGTAGAGGAGGATGACTGGCACATGAATCTCGGCTTTAGAACAAGCTAAGTTACGCCCACTCGTCCTAATGTTATAAACCTCACAAAGCTCTTTCTTCACTTCTACAAAAGCGTTTTTTTAGCAAAAACGCTTGCAGCAAATGTGTGTGCTGGGTGTAGGAACCCATATTAACAGTCCGGGGGGGGTCATTTGGGGTGGTTGGTTCCCTTTAAGGAATTCTCCAGGACTACATAGCTGATGGCCTATATACTATAGGTCAGAACAGTTGTTCAATTTTCTGTATCCACATAAGGGGCCAAGATGCTACCTGCCTTTTATTGGTTACCAAGAACAGCCCTATAATATTTGTTACAGGGGGTGCTGTCATGTGCACTCCCTCCAAGTAGAGGCTGTCAGATGTAGTTGCTGAGAGGATTCAGTCATCAGGAAATTACCTATTGTTACAGGTTTTTGAGTTTTAAAAAAAAGTTGACTTTTTTTACAATCTATATAAAAAAAAAATATACAGGGAAACCTTGCAATTTTTCACACTGGCCACTAGTGCTATCTTTTTTTTTCAGGACAAAATACATGTACAGGTGCATCTCAATGAATTAGAAGATCATCAAAAAGTTAATTTATTTCAGCAATTCAATACAAATAGTGAAACACATATATTATATAGAGTCATTACAAACAGAATGATCTTTTTCAAGTCTTTATTTCTGTTAATGTTGATGATTATGGCTTACAGACAATGAAAACCTAAGGTCACTGTCTCAGAAAATGAAAGTAGGGAGGTTGAAGGTTTAAAAAAATGCGCTGCCGTATTCCACGAGACATCAAAGAGTGAATATAATATTGATTAATTAGTCAATGTGTTCAGCGCTCCCTGAAACACCCTGAAACATGACAATATGATATTGCTTTGTCCTGAGGAAGACGCCAGGGAGCCCTGAAGCGCGTTGACTAATAAATCGATATTATATTCACCCATTGATGTCTTGTGGAATACAGCAGCACAGTTTTTAACCCATCATCCTCCCTCCTCTATATGCATCAGTCGTGATCTGCTTTTATAGTGGTTGTGACTCTCACAACCACACAAGGTGAAGCCTCTGATACCTATTTAGGACATATTTTATCTCTCAGACCCTTCATCTTCCCTACTTTAATTTTCTGAGATAATGACCTTTGGGTTTTCATTGCCTGTAAACCATAATCATCAACATTAACATAAATAAACACATGAAATAGATCCCTCTGTGTGTAATGACTCTATATAATATATGCGTTTAACTTTTTGTATTGAATTACTGAAATAAATGAACTTTTTGATTATACTCTAATTCATTCAGATGCACCTGTATATTAGCAACAATAAACTCTGCACACATTCATTAGATGTTTCTAATGTAGGAGGTTAAGGACGCTTCCCTCTGTTTAAGCTGAGATTATAAAGACTATTTGCTTTAGGAACAATCATAAAATCCTCCTGACAATCAGCAGTGATGCATTGTCCAATGTGGTTTTATCATTCATCTTAAGGTTATATGTCCCTTTATGTTTTCTTTATATTTTTGTTGCTGCACTTTTACCTGTGCGTCATTTCCCCCAGGATCATGGCATCCGGATCAGTAGAATGACTGGATAACTCCTTCCACAGCGGCGTCCATATGTTCCCAGGAGATATGCTGAAGGTACAGTATATAATGGCGTTTAATGCACCAGATATACATTTGAGAAAAGGAGGAGAGTGGAGATTAAATGCTCATAAAATTACAATTTTATTAAAGACATATGCATAACAGATAATAGAGACATACAGACAAATTAGTCAAAGATAACGGATGTGATATACAAATGGCAGAAGCAAAATTAACAAACCAATGAATGGTAAAAATAGTTTACAGCCACATTAACTATAGCAACAAAGTAGAAATGGTGGTATGACTACAGTGTCAGTCTGTGACAGTATCAAACTTATTTACAATAGGCATGAGTGTAAATAGTACCTGTAAAAGTGCATATAGTGGCTAGCTGCCCCAAAGAAACCCCGACGCGTGTTTTGTCTCTCAAGGGATAATTGTCCCAACAGCACCATATATTACTGTCACGTATTGACTGCCTTGCAGTATGGTAGTGCTGCTGCTGTGGTTTAAATGAAGCCTTTTTTTTTCCCTGCGCTCAGTGTGGAGAGAGGAAACTAATGAGCGGGCGCTGAGAGGGCAGGTGTGTGCGATGAATATGACTCATACTCAGGTGAGCTGAGGGGTGTGCCTGGGCTGGTTGCTCCCCACCGCTTGGCCATAAATGGGTCAGCTCACATCCACCTGGTGTCGCTGATTCAGTTCACTGCTATTCTGTGACCCTGGAGTGCAGACATGATCTCAAGCTGCTGCTGATTTTCCCATTGGAGGTTGCTGGGTTCCGTTGTCCGTGGGTGGAGGTAGGAGCCTTATTCCTAGGGCTTCTTAGGAGTTTTAGGCTGGGGGCTTGGACCTCCTCACCTTCAGAGGTACCACCAAGTACAGGGCGAGTCAGGGACCCCAGTATCAGGGCCAGAGCAGGCTCCCCTGACTCCCTATGCCCAGCTCCATCCTACTTCTGGGCACCCCGGCCCCCCAGCGTGACAATTACCTCATCAGCCATATAATGCATCTTCATTATACTATCTGCACTGCTATCCTGCCTCTATGGAAGAAGATTATTGTCGGAGTTTATTTATGACACATATATACACACATGAATTAAAACCACTTTAAAAACATTTAAACCTCAGAGAAGGTGCGTGAGTCTACCATCCTGTGCCACAGCACAAAAGGCATGACAGGTAAGTCTCAGTCCTATACAATAATTTCTTCTATATTTAATCAAATTAAACTCTCTGAAGTTGCACAGAAGTATTGTGTACTACATATGTAAAAAGTTACAGCTAACAATACCATATAGACACATTACTTGGCATATAGACAAAGTATAGTTACAAAGGTCCTATACTAACTGCACAGAACCGACTCAGAGGGTCAGATGATACCAGACCTGGGAACAGGGGGGAGAGGATGGGACAGGCCCCACGCGTTACGCCGGGTAGGCGTCCTTCCTTGTTTGGTTTATATAGATTACTGTTTTGTGTAAGCACAGGAATTATACGTAATCTCTTCTGGAATTTGGTAATTCCATTTCACTGTCTAATTTGGTTCTCTACAACAAAGATGCACTTACAGCGTCTGTGTCTGGCGATTTCTGTGGACTTGAGACTGAGTTAAAAAGGGACCAATCTCTGATAAACTGATAAGTATACAGGCTATAGCTGAGCACTGTGATTGAACTCTAGAAACAGGTGGTGGCCTTAGGGTAAACGACCATATTTTCTGTCTGAGTGCAATACGACAAAATATCGGATGACACTCAGGCGAATGTTATTCAATGAGGCCGTGCACATGTCTTATAGAGGAGGGTTGTACAAAATCACAGCATGCACAATTTGCCTTTTAAATGGGATCACACTCGTCCATTCAAGTCAATTTGTCCATGAAAAAATGGTATCGCCCTTGTATGACATCTGAGTACGGTCCAATATTCAAGGACTGACTGAATGAAGAAGAGGGAGATACTTTTTTTTCTCTTCTCCACATCCGAGAAAAACGAATCAAACTATGATCGTCATCTGATTAGCACAATTGTAGTGTTTTTTCTTAGATGGAGAAAATACGGTTGTGTGACCCCAGCCTCACTTTTAGGAATGCTGTGCCTCATTGTGAAACAACTCCCATTTTACTCACAGCACCAAAGAGAGGAACTACCCACCTTCATGAGTTCTTTTCCATACACAACCTTCTGTAATAGGGCAGCCAAGTTTTTCTATTTTTTTTTCAACCACTTGAAGTATTAGAATTTACTTGATAGAAGAGGGTATGCACAATGAATTATTCCAGGGAGTTTAGGACTTTTGTTTAATAGAAATTCTCAGCAATTTTTAACCCCCCGAAAAACATTTACATGACTGTGTAGACATTTAAAATATGTCTGTCAGTCCCTTTATGACCAGCAGCAATAAAAGACGTTTTGAACTTCAGTCTGGAAGTGCGTTGGGAATGATGATGCACTTACAGCTTCTCAGTATCTCCAGTACTTACTAACTAGCAGGAACCTCCAGTCAGACTGTTTGCTATGGTACAAAGCCACTGATCTGTCAATCAGCCCGAGGAAGGTGTTGCTAGTTAGGAGATACAGTTACACACTGAGCGTCTACAGTTAGCCAATTGATCCTTCCTGACTGCAGACCGGAAATGGACCAACAGAGCAGGGCACATTACTGCTAGGGCGGGGCTGCATCTCTGTCAGTGACCCCCACCTGATGAAGATGGCGTGCCACCATTGAAATAAATTTGAGAATGATTAAACCCCCTTTATCTAAGCGCTCCATAACACAAATCTTTTCTACAAATATACAGTGACAGCAGTCTTGGCACGCATGCCCAGATCACACTTCACTCTGCTCTCAGCCTCGACCAGTGACGTTCCCTGCTCAGTTGGTCCAAATCCAATCTCTAGACCATAAGGATGAAAGCTACAACACCAATGATGGTATTTACAAGCCTCTTAAGGTACTGTCACACAGCACGATCTGGCCAGCGATGTTGGAAGCGATGCGCGGGTGCCCGCTCGCTTCCGACATCGCAGGCCAGGTGTCACACGGCACGATGTTGCCGGTGACGCGGCGGCGATGTGGGCGGAGCCATCGCTCGCTGGGCTGGGCTCAGCCCAGCGAGCGATGGCTCAGTAACGCTCCGATATAGGCTGGATCGCGCCGCCAACAGTGTCAGACGGCGCGATCCAGCCTAATCGCTGGTCACAGGTTGACAGGTTTATGAACATGTTCATAAACCTGTCAACCTGCGACCAGCGATAATTTGCAGTTGTGTCGCGCTGTCACACAGCGCGACGCACTTGCAATATCGCCCGCGACATCGCTGTTACGTCACTTTTCGGCGATGTCGCGGGCGACATCGCCATGTTTGACCCCACCTTTAGAGAGTTCAGCTTACAGGAGCAGGATAGGTAGTAGACATATATTGGGAAAGTGTTAGTTAGAGTTAGGACAAAAGAAAGGGGATCACATTAAGAGTGGCAAACCTCTTTAAGTTTAACTTTTAAAGTAGCAGACAAACATTTTAAGCAAACTAATTGTTTTCAGTATTACTTGAACTTTGCACTATGGTTCTAAGTTTAACTTGACAGTAACTTCACAATTAACACCTGATCGTCTATGGGTTCAATTGTACCTTTTTTATTTGCAGGAGAATAACTACAGAGGATGGACCTGTAGAAGTAACTCCCTGGTGCGGTCCACCTGCAGACATGGTCCTTCTCTTCCTCCAATCACAGCACAAGCTTTCTCAGTCGACCTTCTTTGAATTGACCATGGGGCAACCAATCCAAGCCTGATATGAGGCTCCTTGACAACATCCAGCCATAGATACTCTTGCAAGCAGTTTCTCCACATCATCAGCCTATGCAGTTTTCTTGTAATCTCCAAATAACCCTTCTGAGAATGTTTAGTTCCTGGACCTGTCTCACTCTCTCACTCGCACTGTCCTCACACTGTGGTTTAATGGATTAAGTCACTTTCTGGCCTCTGTCACTCACAGTCCACCTGAGGTCTCTTTAGTGGCTGACCCATTCTGAGCTGTGTCCCCATCAGGCCTCACTGTGTGTAACGAGCTTACTCTTTCTTTATTTGAGCCAGCTCTCTCACAGTAGTGCACCAATTGTCCAGAGACTCGGGTGGTCTTAGCCACACACTCACTTACTGCATTCAGTTCCTTGAAGGAAATTTCTCAGCAGCATTTCGCCCTCCAAACTATTTGTATGTAGAAAATATAAAAGAGGTGGGGGACAAGAGGCGCAATAGTGCCCTATCACTAGTGACACTGTGAATCAGGGTGGTGTTATGAAGCCACTCACCTGGTGTGGTTGTGATCCCCACAACTGGTTTGAAAGCGTGAAACAATCAAGAGCTGCTGCAAGACCTCCACCGACCACTAACCAGTGGTGAAATCCGGAAAGAAGATGGGAATGCAGGTGTGTCACGGTCCGCGCTGCTCCAGGCTTAAAAACTTACCAATGAGTCAAACTTTCCTTAAGCAGATTTCCAAGCTTTATTCTCTTTCTTCCTACGCGTTTCGGCGCCTATCCTGGCACCTTCATCAGGGATCAGTGATGAAGGTGCCAGGATAGGCGCCGAAACGCATAGGAAGAAAGAGAATAAAGCTTGGAAATCTGCTTAAGGAAAGTTTGACTCTTTGGTGAGTTTTTAAGCCTGGAGCAGAACGGACCGTGACACACCTGCATTCCCATCTTCTTTCCAAACTATTTGTATGTACATGTACCTCTTTCAATGTCCAGCAATATCTTAACCTGGACAGTAAGTTCCTCTTACTGAACAATCAGTGTTTGAATTGATATGCAAATGAGACTGAAGGACTATGGGAGATCTGAAGCCTCCATCATCCAGCTCTATTCCATGCTCAACATTGCCTCCTGTCTGACGTATGGGCTCCTGTGCTAGATGTCACATAGAACAAAGACTGTCATCCAGCAGGAGGAGGCGGGGAATAGAGCTGCAGTGACAGAGGCTTCAGATCTACAAATAGCTCTTCTGCATTAGCTACTGAGAAATCAGCGTTTTAATTAATATGTAACGGATGACTGGTCATGTAAATATATTGCTGGACTTGTCTTTGAAAGAGATATATGCACATGTAAATAGTTTGAGGGTGAAATCCTGCTGATTCTCAATTGTTAGAATTATCTGTTGGCAGCTATAAAAACCAAAATTGTATTCAATGAGTTGATGTATATTCAGGACAGAGCATACATCAATTAACCGCATTTCTCAATGCTAACAGAATAGTCGGTTTCTAAGGCATGAGCATTTACAACCAGGTAATGATTTTCTTAACAAGTACAGAGCTGCTCAAACTATTGAATTTTAACCTGTGTGACTCAATTACTTATTTACTCTACAACCACAAATTGCAAACCCTTTGTAATTTATGGTACATCTAAAATATTGATGAATATATAGAGAAAAATATATAGTTTCAAAAGAGTTTATAGTTCTTTTAGCAGAAGTTTCATAAATTTGAGTTTCACACTTAAAATATAGAGACACATCCTACCTATTTACTCGTACGTTGTACTGGCTTTCATCTACGGCCATTGCCTTGGTCATTGCAGTCACTGCTCCCTGGTTAATAAAGAGACACCATGAGGGGGATCACAAACTGAACACAAGGAATGACACAAGGCTAGGTGAGACAAGACACCACACAACACAAAACAAGTACTATAAGATCATTTCTGCCTTGCTGGACTCCTTGTAAGGCCTCATTCACTCTTGTTGGTTTTTTTAGGGTTAAAAAGTAAACTTTAAGTGGTTATACATAACCAACGAAAAAAGGTATCATCTACACACAGGACATAAGGTATGCGTGCTGAGACCCCACTATTCATGACAATGGGTGTCCTATGTCCCCTGTGTGAATGAGGCAGTGGTCGTGATTGCTCTCTCACTTGTCTATGGGACTGATGGAGGTAGCCTGGTGATATACTCAGTGTCAGTCATTCTCATATCAGTAGGACTTCCAGCAATCAAACATATACCACCTATAATATACAGTATATTGTTCAATTTAATGCAGGTTATAAAGAATGATAAGAAAAGCAAATGTAAACTAAATCAATTACATTGAAAGTAAAAAATGTCCAAATTGTATTTCTTGCTGAAACTAATAAAATCTACTTACATAATTGTCCTGTCTGTCACTTCCAGCATCCTCCTATCATGTGCCTACGACCTCAGCCATATTTGCACACTCAAGTGATGGGTGTGCAAATATGGTACCCACTGGTGGTACTGGGACACTGTGTTGTACCACCAGCCGAGCCACATGATCCTCTTCCGCTGCCCGCAACCTCCGGCTCCCTTTGCCGCTGCACATCGCCGCCACCTGAGTAAAAGCACATGCCTGGTGCGCATGTACACTTACTCAGACAGCTGCCATCTTTGTACACCACAGTGTGGAGAGAGACAGTACACAGCGGGGAGAGCACACAAGGGGGGAGAGAAAAAGCACAAGAGAGTGAGTGCACAGGGGGAAGAGACAGTGCAGAGTGGGGAGAGAAAGCACAAGGGTAGAGAGCACACGGGGGGGGGGCGAGAGTGCACAATTGGGAGAGAGTGCATCAGGGGAGAGAGTGCACAGGGGGAGATACAACTCACAGGGTGTAGACAACTGAAAGGAAACAGCACGGGGGTGTAGAACACAGCACAAGGGTGTAGAGAGACAGCACACAGGGGGAAGACAGCTCAAAGGAGAAAGCACAGAGGGGAGAGAGACAGTACACAGGGTCATGAGAGGAAGCACACAAGGTAAACAGAGACGGCACACAGCAGGGAGAGCACACAAAGGGGGAGGGAGACAGCACACAAGGGGAGAATGCACATGAGGGGAGAAGACAACACACAAGGGCAAAAGACAGTATACAGGGGGGATAGTGCACAGGGAGGAGAGAGTCAGTGAACAGGGGGAAGACAGGTCAGAGGGGAGAAGACAGTGCAGTGGTCATGGGCCAGGGTACTTGAATCTCCAGGGCTCAGCAGTTCAAGGGATGTCATTGTGGCCTTCCCTGGAAGTTGTGGCCACAAGCGGTCATTGAAACAGGAGGTTATTAAAGGGGAAAAGTTTGCTGTGACGCCATCTGAGGTTTCTGGTCAGTGATGACCAGCGCTGCATTTGATAATGGTCCCCAGGGATAGGTGGTCTGGCAGCTTGATGGGGCACTCCCCTCAGATGGAGCAGGCCCCTGGGGTGTAGTGGTGGAGAGGTAGTGATGATGGTGGTAGCAGTTGTAGGTGCAGGGAAGGAGCAGGAATGAGTAGACACCGGGTTCTACAGTTCTTACCAGTCTCTTTTACTTGTAACTCCGTGCAGACACAACTGAGCAGGGTACCATGCTCACCATAATTGCAGCCTGGCCAGCTCACAAGTAGTCCGGGTCCACTCTACTGAGACACAGAGAATATGGCCTTCCTTGCTGCCCTTTACTATCTGACACATCTACATCTTTCCTTCCTAGTGTCCTTGTGGTTACAAATCCCAAAGATGGTGACTACGGGTCCTGCGAATGACTGCCTTGCAAGTCCTCTTGACCCACTACAGTTCCTTTGCCTTGGAGAGTCCACGATGGTAGCCTCTTTAATTGCAGCCCAGTGACCTCCAGTTTCTCGGTCAGTCTTGCCGATATTCAGGCCGAATTGGGGCTGGTCCCCCATCCAGCTAGCTCCTCTACCAAGCCTGGACGGTCAGCTGTAGATTTGGCATCCCCAGGACTGTAGATTAGCGGCTGTGAGAAGCATAGTCCTGCTTTCTCTCCAGCTACCAACGTCTCCTAGAGCTTACTCTTCCATCTTGCCTTCCATGATGTTTCTTCTCCAACCTCTTCTAACTAACTCCTTACCCCTCCCACCCTAAACTAACTCCTACAGCCAGCCAGCCAGCACTGCTCTATAAGCGAACCTATTCCGTCCAGCATCTCCCTGGCCTGGAGTTTGGATAGTGTTGGGTGTGTGTTGGTGGTCTCATCAAAGTTTCCCCTCTTACCTGTGAGCATGATACTACACCTACTGGATATGTGCAGCACCACTGTGGCGACCGAACCGCAGGGGCGCCACAACAGCACTGAGACGAGAGAGCACAGAGGAAAGAGACGGCAGCCACCCTCAGCACCACAGAGCTCAGCACCACAGAGCCCAGCCCCATCGTGATGTCACCGCCCTCCCAATGTGCTGGCATCAGGCCCCCATCTAGTTCTATAATAAAGAGCCCACGACATGTACAATAAGGTAAAAGTATTAGTTGAAATATTGTTTTAATATTATCGTGTGCTGCAGACATCATACCTTTGTGGCCACGTAAGGGATCGCATGTTTTTGACCAATAATCCCAACAAGACTCGATACGTTGATAATGTTCCCTTGAGTTTTTCGCAGATGTGGTAATGCATACTGAAACAGACCGGTGAAATAACCGAAAAAGTAAAAAAAAAACAGTAAAAATTACTAGTATGAAGAAAGAAAAAAGGAAAGCTCAATATGCTGTTAATATATAACATGTCAATAGATTTGGTTTATATGAGCATGAAATAAAGTAATACATTTTTAATGATTTTTTTACAAACTGGATGTGCCAAATTTGTCTTCATCTCCAATAAGAATTATTATTGATGCAGAAAACATATCAAAAAGGATAACAACTGTAACTTAGGCAAATGTCATTATGGTGAAGGTGAATGGTGATCTGGCCTCTTGGCATAAACGGCGCGTAGTCTATGGACACCAGGATTTATTACTGAATGGCGGGGCACCATGGCAGATGTAAGATTGCAGAATGCCACCTATTGGAAGCAGCAATCCTAAAAGTCAATATCAACCCTTTAACGAGCCTTGCCATATGACATATTATTTAAACCAGACCAGAATCTTAAATTGCAGACACAGTTTTGGGGTATTGCCCCCTAGTCAGTGCAAAGTATAGGATCTGATCTGGGAGCAAAGCTTACCCCTTTTCCCCACTCAGCCTCTCATACAGCCACATCAGATCTCATACTGATAAGAGGCAATACCCTACAACAGAGGTTCCCAACTCCAGTCCTCAAGGCACACCAACAGTGCAGGTTTTCAGGATTTCCTTAGAAATTGGAATCATCCCCAGTGCAGGTGATTCAATTATCACCTGTGCAATACTAAGGAAACCCTGAAAACCTGCACTGTTGGTGTGCCTTGAGGACTGGAGTTGGGAACCTCTGCCCTACAACACTGTGTCTGCAAATTTGGATTTTGATCAGGTTTTAATCCTAAATCATATGACTAGGCTCGTTAAAGGGTTCATATTGACTTTTAGGATTGCTACCTCCAATAGGGGGCACTAGAGTTCATCTTCTTCCTCTCTGAAGAGATAATATGCATATTTTATTTCCCAGAGGAGCACTGCGGCTTATAAGACTCCTCATGACTGGCATGTCAGACCTTGCATATCACTCTCTACAAGGAGAAAAACGTACCCCTTAGTCTTCATGCATGCACTTATCCTGCGTGTGCGGTATGACAGGCAAATGGAGTCCTGTTTCAGGGGTCGCTACTCAGTAGAGACCCCGGGCTCTAGTATGCTGCTTTGACTCCTGACACTGTTTGGCTGGGAAACCTGGAATTCCCCACCTTCCGTTACTGACTGCTGGGATGTGTGACCCTGCCCAGCCTCAGACCTAGTTTCCATTCTCTGCGCTTTCCTCTGAGGCGAGCACGACGCTCCTTGGCTCCCCCAGGTTTCTCCTCTCCTTCCTCCTCAGAATCACTCCATGGCTGTTCTAACTAACTCCTCCTCTGGCCAGGACCTTATACAGGGAAGTTCTCCTTAAGCCGAGTTCTAGAGCACCCCTTCTGGTCTGGAGACAGGAAAGTAATGGATGCTGTGCCACCTGAATAGGGAACCCCCTTTTTGCTTCCAGGTGTAACGTCGGGACCCTGGGGTGCTACATTCCCCCTTAGTGAAAATCAGTACTCCGGGACTAAGGAAACATTTTTTAAAGAATAAACATGACCAATCAGTAAAAATGAAAAGTTTACAGAGACTCAAAAATGAAAGTTTACAAAAACCAACACAATAAGAAAAAGAGAGTCATTATGGTGCTTAGTCCTTGCGTTGCAGTCCAGGATTTGTCTCTTTTCCTGTAAGGGCCTGACCACACACAGTCCAGTGGTCCATTGTCAAATTTAAAAGTTCAAGTTCAAGGATATGCAAACGTTCTTACAGTATAGTCTCTGTAGGTACAGTACGCTTAGTGGTTACTAGGTTACGTCGTTGCTTTAAATAAAACATATTTTTAATTTATTTATTTAACTTACTAACAATAAGGTTTGGAAAACCACACCCATATTTAAAAAAAAAAAAAAAATTGAAAGGCAGTCATGTTGCAGAAATTATATCTGTAGCATGTCAATTTTGCTTTGGATTTATCTGTGATTTTCACTTTTCCAATGTTATAGGGGTATGAGCAGTCCCCCTCTTGTGGTGAATTATAATAATGTTTTCACAATATAGAAATCAATCAGCAAAGCTCCGTCTTGTGGTGGATTATATTAATGTTTTCACAATATGGAAATCAATGAGCAGGAGCTCCCTCTTGTGGTGAATTATATTAATGTTTTCACACTATAGAACTCAATGAGCAGAGCACCCTCTTGGGGACTGTAATAATGTTTTCACAATATAGAAATCAATCAGCAAAGCTCCCTTGTGGTGGATTATATTAATGTTTTCATAATATAGAACTCAATGAGCAGAGCTCCCTCTTGTGGTGGATTGTAATAATGTTTTCACTATATAGAAATCAAAGAGCAGAGCTAACTCTTGTGGTGGATTATATTAAAGCTCCCTCTTGTGACGAATTATATTAATGTCTTCACAATATAGAAATCAATGAGCAGAAGCTCCCTCTTGTGGTGGATTATATTATTGTTTTCACAATATAGAAATCAATGAGCAGAAGCTCCCTCTTGTGGTGGATTATATTATTGTTTTCACAATATAGAAATCAATGAGCAGGAGCTCCCTCTTGTGGTGGATTATATTATTGTTTTCACAATATAGAAATCAATGAGCAGATCTCCCTCTTGTGGTGGATTATATTGCCACTGTTTCACGTGCAATGGCTCCAAACAGTATGCACAAGTAAGTACATATGAGCAGAAAAATATCATGCTGTACTCACCATGGTTGAAAAATATGTGAAGAAAATAGGTGATTGGACTTGTGTAAGCGCACCTAAGTGTGAAACAGCTGTTGTCCAGGATCGCAGCCTGCATCCTGCTGCCTACCTGCATGGTGTAACCCCCTTGTCACAATCAGTCATGGTAAGTGCAGCCTCATATTTTTCTGCTCATATGTAAAAGCTACAATATATGAAGCATAGTAAGATTTTGCATTAACTTTGTTTAGTGGTCTCAAATTTTGGTGACAGATTTTGGTCAAGTTGTTTCCACTTAAAAATTATTGTTTTAAAAACACTAATAACTTAAAAACTGTTACAAACAAAAAGGTTCCACAGACATTCCTTTCCTTCTGAAGCATTTGCGATGCATTGTAATCATTATCCAGTCTTTTACTATTAAACTGAAATGGCCAATTAAAATATACAGTTCTGAGACCGACCTTCCACTGCTGGTTAAGACTGAGGTGGTACTGGATTTTTGGAATATTCATTTGGATTTCTGGGCCTTCTGAGCGGACTTTGTGTCTTTACCAGAACCCGCTGCCTTCCTTTCAACAGCCTTGATGACACCGACAGCAATGGTCTGTCTCATGTCAAGTACAGCAAAGCGCCCAAGCAGCCTGGAGGGCCCTGGTGCAGCAGCAGGGGGGGGGTTTGGGGGGTGCTAGGGGATGTCAGCGAGGAGGGGCGAGGGCGGGGGGGATTGGTAAGGTGCTGTAGGTGATGCGGCTCCTACCTGCACCGAGCCGCGCATTGCAGTCTTGGGCGGCAGAGGAGAGGAGGGGCGGGATCAACTAAGGGAAGCAGGAAGCTTCCCTCAGTTAACCTCCTCTCCTCTGACACAGGGTCACAGGGGTCAGCTGGAGGCCCCCTGCAGGCTTGAGGGGCCCCCTAGCCGGTCGGGGCCCTGGTGCAGCTGAACCAGCTGCACCACGGTAGGTCCGCACCTGCGCCCAAGAGGAGGATAGTCAGTGAAGCTCTCCACACACATGGGCTTGCCTAGGACCATTTCAACAATGGCAGCATCATCAGACTTCTGGGACTTGGGATTTTCTTTCAGTTTCTTACCAGAACGACGGTCCTTCTTCTCCTTTAGCTCAGCAAACTTTCAAGCAATGTGAGCAGTGTGGCAATCCAACACAGGTGCATACCCAGCACTGATCTGGCCAGGGTGGTTTAGGATAATAACCTGTGCGGTGAATCCACCAGCTTCAAGAGGAGGGTCGTTCTTGCTGTCACCAGCAACGTTACCACGTTACCACGTCGGATGTCCTTCACGGAATCGTTCTTTACGTTGAAACCAACGTTGTCACCGGTCATAGCTTCAGTCAGGGCTTCGTGATGCATTTCCACTGACTTAACTTCAGTTGTTACATTGACTGGGGCAAACGTGACCACCATGCCTGGTTTCAGGACACCAGTTTCCACACGGCCAACAGGTACTGTGCCAATACCACCAATCTTGTAGACATCCTGAAGGGCAGACGAAGAGGCTTGTCAGTGGGACGGCTTGGTGGCAGAATGCAGTCAAGAGCTTCAAGCAGAGTAGTTCCGCTGCCTTTTCCTTCTATGGGGGTGATGCTCCATCCCTTGAACCAGGGCATGTTAGCACTTGGCTCAAGCATGGTGTCACTGTTCCATCCAGAAATGGGCACAAAGGCAACTGTATATGGGTTGTGTCCAATCTTCTTAATGTAGGTGCTGACTTCCTTTACAATATCTTCATATCTCTTCTGGCTGTATGGGGGTTCAGTGAATCTCCATCTTGTTAACACCAACAATCAGCTGCTTCACACCCAGGGTGTAGGCCAGGAGAGCATGCTCACGGGTTAGTCCATCCTTTGAAATACCAACCTCAAATGTACCCACGCCAGCAGCAACAATCAGGACAGCGCAGTCAGCCTGAGAAGTACCAGTGATCATGTTCTTGATGAAATCTGTGTCCAGGGGCATCAATAATTGTCACATAGTATTTGCTGGTCTCAAACCAAATTTTCACAGGGAGATATCAATGGTGATACCACGCTCACGTTCAGCCTTCAGTTTGTCAAAGACCCAAGCATACTTGAAGGAGCCTTTGCCCATCTCAGCGGCTTCCTTCTCAAACTTCTCAATGGAACACTTGTCAACACCACCGCATTTGTAGATGAGATATCTGGTTGTTGTGGACTTGCCAGAATCTATGTGTGCAATGACGACAATGTTGATGTGTGTCTTCTCATTTCCCATTTTGAGTGTTTAGATGTTTGGCGATGGACACCTTGTAAATCGGCCGCAGACCCGGTGAGGAAGAGCAAGCATAGTAAGATTTAATACATTACATTATTGCTGTAATTACCTTTGCAGTGAGAAAGTAGCCAATCAGATTCAGGCTTAGAAGGTCCTGGAAGTCCTGGGCACTTGTGTGATCAATGATTTGTTCTGGAGGATCTAGAATCACACAAAGAACAAATCAGACAACAGTTAATAAGGCGAGAATTGAAAAAAAGCAATGTAAAGCCCCAGATACATTACAAAAATGTCAGCTAAACCCATTGATTTTGTTGGGACTGGCAAGAAGCAAAATCTGCAATGCGCACAATGTTTGTTTATATGGCCTCTATATACTGATATTCCTTTTATCAGATCGGTCAAAGAGTTTGTACTGACCAGTGGTGGTCCGAACACTGGGACCCTCCACCCATTGAGAAAGAATGAAGCAGAGGTGTGAAAGCTGCACCTCCACTCCATTCAGACTCCGCAGATCCCTGATAGGTGAAGGTCCTAGCGGTCAGACTCTTTGGATGGAGGAATAACTTCACATTTTGGTGCAAACCCTGATGCTACATGATTTTCTACAGTAACTCATTCCAGAAAACAGATGCAGCTTGAGATAAGTCCCGGAGATTGGAGGTCACTCAAAAGTTAACAGAAACTCTATGCAAAGTATTTTTTTAGACCTAAACCAATCATAGACTGCCATTATGTAATAATATATTTCCCTGCTGCATGAACTACACTAGAAATAATTGGTCAGAGAATGGTCAACCCAATAAAATTACCCAATTAAAATTATTGGCCAGAAAACCTTGGAGTCAGATCCATCACTATAAGCAAATCAATATTGAGGCTGCATTTGGAAATGGATAAAGTCTCATAAAGGTATCTTCACAGAACATTTTATCCTTACATCAATGGCTCTGTCAGGGCTTAAATGGGTTTGTTTGCTCATTTTTCATTAATAGATCTTAGGGCCGCTTCACACTGCGGCATGATCCGGTCCGGTTCTGTCCAGGAGGACCCAGACAACTGCAGACCGGATCAGCACACAGGACCGAGGGGCTATTATGCCCTCCGGTCCTGTGTGCAGCGCGCGCAGCTGCAGCCGCTGACAGGTCAGGACCGCGGCTCCATGCTATGGCATGACTGTATATTGCTGTATATTGCTCAAGTAATCAGTCGAATGCAGCTTCACGTCCCCAGAGAGGACTATTAAGAAGACTGAAAAGTAAAAATTAAGATGTTTTATATAAAAAAAATATATATATATATATAAAAGTTTAAATCCTGCCTTTAGCACCATTAAAAATAATGATAATTAAAAAATACTCTTGTGGTATCACTTTGTTCAGAAACATCCAATAAATCAAAATATAAAAATAATTAACCTGATCGGTAGAAATTGTAAACAAAGAAACAAATGAAAAAACTCCAAATTAAATTTTTTGGGTCACTGAAACACCATAAAAAATGCTGTAACAAGAGATTAAAATGTCATATCTATCATAAAATGATACAAAAAGACAATGCCTCACTCCACAAAAAATAAGCCATCACAGGCTCCATCGACTGATAAAAGGAAACCATTATGCGTCTTGGAAAATGGCAACATATTCTCAAAAAGTTTTCTTTTCAAAACTTTTGATTTTTTTCACCACTAAAATAATAAAAACTGGACATGTTTGATATCACTGTAATGGTACTGGTGAGGAAAAATAATTCCCCCCAAAAAATGTCAGAATTGTGTTTTTTTTCCCCCCATTTAGATTTTTTCCCCATTTACCAGTACACTATGTGGTAAAATGAATAGTATCATTCAAAAGTACAACTCATCCCCTAAAAAATAAGGCCTTATATGTCTAAGCGGACAGCAGAACCAATGCAGTATTCTAAAAAGGCGGCTATTATACCCCTGTATACCAAAGTACTTTGAAAAACTCCTCACCTTGTACTGTAATTACCTGTTTCTGGTCCAATGGGTTTGATTGCAGGTCTGTCCGTCCCGCCTCTCCTCACTGTCTGTCCTGCCTTTCCTTGCTGTCCGTCTCGCCTCTCCTCGCTGTCTGTCCCACCTTTCCTAGCTGTCTGTCCTGCCTCTCCTCACTGTCTGTCCCGCCTTTCCTTGCTGTCCGTCCCGCCTCTCCTCGCTGTCTGTCCCGCCTTTCCTTGCTGTCTGTCCCGCCTCTCCTCGCTGTCTGTCCTGCCTTTCCTAGCTGTCCGTCCCACCTCTCCTCACTGTCTGTCCCGCCTTTCCTTGCTGTCTGTCCCGCCTCTCCTCGCTGTCTGTCCCGCCTTTCCTAGCTGTCTGTCCCGCCTCTCCTCACTGTCTGTCCCGCCTTTCCTTGCTGTCTGTCCCGCCTCTCCTCGCTGTCTGTCCCGCCTCTCCTCGCTGTCTGTCCCGCCTCTCCTCGCTGTCTGTCCCGCCTTTCCTAGCTGTCCGTCCCGCCTCTCCTCACTGTCTGTCCCGCCTTTCCTTGCTGTCTGTCCCGCCTCTCCTCGCTGTCTGTCCCGCCTTTCCTAGCTGTCCTCTCCACCTCTCCTCGCCGGATCATGCAGGTGCACTTGTGCAGAGACCTTAGCGGTGCGCATGTGCAGAAAAGCTTTTGGCTCTCCCCTTTTTATCTGGTTTCAGCTGTGATTTTCATATTGCCCACACCTGTTATTTGCCATTTTTGAGTTTGAACGAACATCACATGCTTGAAACAAAGTTGTTTCCCCATAATTTCATCCAGCACATTTTTGGGGTTTGGAAAAAAACTTCATTTTCTGTAACAATTTCAAGGGAGCCAACACTTTTGGTCATGACGGTACACCTGACGTAAACCCCGATGGTACCACTGATGCGGGAATCAAACGCAATATGTGTCCAGCCTAAAACAACCATTGTAAGGAGCACCCGTGATACTTCACACTGTCCTATATGAAGAATATCTGCACCGGGCTTTGGTGGGATATGCTAAACCAAGATTAAGGGAGGAGAACTGCATTAGAGGAAGAAGTATTTCTACAATAAAACTATAACACATTTATTTTATATTTTGGAATGTAATTCCTCCTCTTTGGAATGTGACAGCTATAGATGATTAGAGGATTATTATCATCATTAACCCCTTATCACCTCTCCTTTGATATCTGACAGATCGGTGGGAATGCTACCATTGGGACCCACCAATCCCAAAAACATGGCTCTGAAATGCTCCATTCTGTGTGAATGGTCAGACCCCCAGAGGTTATTCTCTCACTGATTACCAAGTCCTTTAATGTAATAATGCTTAATGATATGAATATCCCTTTAATTAAGGTACTTACGCCACCCAGCGTTGTTGATCAGACAGTCTATTTTTCCATATGTTTTCACAGTTATGTCAATCAGCCTCTGTGAAAAACACAAGATCACTTGTCATTTTCTATTAAAATCATGATATAAGAAGAATAAAGAGGAGAATCGGACCTCATCTCTTGTCGTACATATGATTTTTCTATTACACATATGGAAAGTTATGCACAACCCGCCAGCTCTCCTGCCTTATTTCCTATTTTTGGTAGGTTTTTGCATAAAACATAAAATTCCAATTTTGTCATCTAAGTAGCACTATTGCACTGTGCCTCTGTTACTGCTCCTGGAAGTGTGTGAAGATGCAGACAGCTGGGTGTTCAAGTTCTTTCCGTGCTCCTGGTATACCTGCTTTAATAAATATGTGTATTTTCCAATAAAAAACAATGCTGGATCCCGTTTATTCTTTAGAACTGTACATTATCCCATTCCTCTGCTATTCTTCCTGGAAATGGATTTGAATAAATCCTGTGGGTTTTATAATCATACTGGTCTAGTTATATTTTTGTCTCCCCTTATTTCACCAGCTATAACCTGTTTTTGCAAGTTTGCAGTTGCTTGAATCTCTCAACATACAGTCATGGTTGAAATTGTGGTCAGAAGATGAAGTATTTCTCCCAGAAAATGATTACTATTAAACATGATTTGTCATATACATGTTTATTTCGTTTGTATGAACAGCACAAAAAAACAAACAAAAAAAAGACAAATTGGACATACTTTCACACAAAACTGCAAAATTGGGCCAAACAAAATTATTGCCACCTTTCCAAAATTGTGGGTAAACAACATTGTTTCAAGTATGTGATGCCGATCAAACCTGACACACCCACTCCAGGCCGGGGAAGACTCGGGGATCGGGTGGTTACTCATTATTCTACTTCATCTCTCTTCAGTCCTTTTCACGGGGACAGACAGGGGCCGAGACCCGGTCCCGTGACTCTGGCGGTGTCATTTAAATAAACGGGAAAGTCTGAGGGAATAAGTAGGTTTTGTGACGTCACCTGCGGTATATGGCCAGGGTGGCCGCTTCTACAGAACCTCTGGGGACGATGGCCGGAGGCTTGAATGTTTCTGCTCCCCGCATGTGGAGCGTAGTCTCCAGGGCAGTAGAATGGTTCCTCCCCGGCTTGTACCTTGGCAGATGTTCACTCCGTCAACAGTACCCTCAGTGTTCCGGGCGTCCTCTGCTGCCGATGGATGCCGCAAATAAAAGTCTCACACACCACAGCTGCAATTCCGTTACTTTTACTCAGTGTTAAAACATGGCCACCGGGTATGTTCCTTGCCACTCTCCGGTATGGCTCTTTCTCCAGAGCCGGGTTAGTACAGTCAAGCCACGGTGGTGCCCTTTCCTTCCTCTCTAGGTGTCTCAGTCTCTGGTGGGTTTCCTCTCTCTCAGTACTATAAGGGGTAATTCTCATCTGAGGCAAGCGGGTCGTCACTCTGCTTCCCAGGCTCTCAACGCTCTCTGCAGCACAGAGCGCAGGTACCGATGGCCACAGGTGCTGTTGTGTCCCGGGCGCCATCAAGTTCCTCTCCCGGGCACTGCTCGCTAGTTCAGCCACCTTTCCCAAGATGTGTCAGGTGTTTGGCCACAGCTCTCGTTAGAAGTCAGGGGCCTCCGGATTTACAGCTTGGGCATGAAGTATCCGCATAGTGTTCAGGGTTGGGTCCCTGTGTCATCCACCAACCCCTCTGTCTCATCAAATTCAGGCATACGGGGTAATCGGTGTCTCTTTCGCACCCCAAGGGTCCTTCTCTTTCTCTGCTGGTCAGTTCTCTCCCTCCCAGGGCGAGCGTGGTCGTGCTCCAAGCCCCGGAGCCGACACCACACCCGCCTCAGAGCTCCCGACTACCACTCCTCGTCAGCTGGAGTTACTCCTCCAGTCTTCTTCTATTGACTCCCTCTACCACTTCCTGTTCCCCCTTTTTGTGACCTAGGGCCTCCCTCTGGGTTCTCCCATTGTCCTAGGGCCTAAGAGGTCGTGTTTGCGTGTTTATGTACTGTTTGCGTGCGTTCTTTGGGATCAACTGCACCATCTCAGCACCTGGACAACAGGGTCACTACACTCCCTAACCACAGGAGTGCAGTACCTCTGGTGGTGGCTCACTCGGTGGGGGCGCCACAAACTCACATGTGGCAAATAACAGGTAATCACACCTGAAACCTTTTAGTCTGTGGGCACAGTCTTCTTTCCTCCTGAACCTATATGTGACTTGAGTTGTTGATAATTATTGTACTTGTTGATATAAATATAATGGTGCTATAATATTAACCAGATAAGAAGGGGAGAAGTTGACTCAATTGAGTATCTGTGTGTGCCACACTAAGCATTTAGAGCAGAAAGAGGAGAAGAGAACTGTCTAAAGACTTGAGAACCAAAACTGTTCATCAATCTCAAGCTTAGAAGTATGTCTTTAGAGATCTTGATGTTCTTTTGTCCACAGTGTGCATTATAATCAAGAAGTTTATAACCCATGACACTATAGCTAATTTCCTGGACGTTAACAGCAGAGAAAAATTGCAATGCAGGATAGTGGATAAGCCACTTCAATGAAGTTTCAAAGAAATTCAAGCTGTTCTGCAGGCTCAGGGGGCATCAGTGTCACAGCTCGCAGTGCATGTCAGACCAAATGAGAATCATGAGGTCAAAGGAACTGCCCAAGGAGCTCAGAGACACAATTGTGGGAAGACACAGATCTGACCAAGGTTACAAAAGAATTTCTGCAGTACTCAAGGTTCCTAAGAGCACAGTGGCCTCCATAATCCTTAAATGGAAGAAGTTTAGGTCCAACAGAAGTCTTCCTAGACCTGGCTGTCCAGCCAAACTGAGCAATCGTGGGAGAAGACAGGACCGTATTTGCCCTTTAGGCACTTGTAGGCACGTGCCCAGGGCGCCGGAATTCGTGGGGGGACGGCGCAAGAGCATGTTTTGTTTTTTTTTGGCCTCCCCCCCCAACCTCAGTCATCTGGCCCGCCCCAGCCTGCTGCCGCTGCATCTCAGCTCACAGGCCGCTGAAGGGACAAGGTCAGAGGAGTGAAGAGGAGGAAATTTGAATCTCCCACACTGCCAGGCAGCACATCGCCGGCGGCTGGTGCCGGGTGCTGGCGACTGATGGGTGCCGCCTGCTGCCGACTGCTGGTGGCTGCCAGGTGTTGGCGGCTGCCACCTGGTGCTGGCAGCTGCCGGGTGCCGCCTGGTGCTGGCGGCTGTCGACTGTTGCCAGCTCCCGGGTGGTGGCGGCTGGCGGCTGCCACCTGGTGCCAGCTGACGGGTGCTGGTGGCTGCCACCTGATGCCGGCGACTGCCACCTTGTGCCAGCTGCCAGGTGCTGGCGACTGCCGGGTGCCGTCTGGTGCCAGCTCACGGGTGCTGGCGGCTGTCAACTGGTGCCAGCTCCGGGGTGGTGGCAGCTGTCGGCTGCCACTTGGTGCCAGCTGCCGGGTGCTTGTGGCTGCCACCGGGTGCCTGCGACTGTCACCTTGTGCCAGCTACCAGGTGCTGGCGGCTGCCAACTTCTGCCGTTTGCCGAATGCTGGCAGTTGCCACCTTGTGCCAGTTGCTGGGTGCTGGCGGCTGCCACCTGGTGCCAGCTACTGGGTGCTGGTGGTTGCTGGGTGCCGCCTGGTGCTGGCTGCCATGTGTTGGCGGGCACCGGGTACCGCCTGGTGCTGGTGGCTGCCGCCTCGTGCCGGGTGTTGGCAGCTGCCGACTGGTACCGGCACCCGTGTGCTGGTGGCTTCCGGGTGCCGCCGGGTACTGGTTGGTGCAGGGTGCCGGCTGGTGACGGCGAGCAGGAGACCAGGAGCGGCAGAGGAAGAAGCTGCAGGGATCCAGGATCAGGAGCATGGAGTCAGGTAAGGCGCTATTACAGCCGAAGATAGAAACCTGGGGGGGACTATGGGATGTGTGAATGGGGCGGCCTGGAAGAGGGGGGGGAAAGGGATGGAAGAATGGGGAGGAAGCATGGAAAAAGGGGTGCGGCAAGTGCAGTTCTGCCAGATCCAGCACTTGCTGCGGCTAAAAACCCATCTGCTGACCACAATTGCCGCAAGCCCCATAGAGAATGAATGGGGGCTGGTCGCAAGCGTACCGCAAGTCGGCCGTTAGGCGGCAGATGTGGTAAATCTGCCGGATCGGCCGAATCCATACAGAACTGCTGATGTGAAAGGGGTCCTAATGTCTCTGGCTTACAGCTTATCACTTAGAGGACAAAAGGATCTACAGCCTGTAATTGGACATACTGAATCCTTATTTCACTTGACCAATCAACAGTTAGAGCCCCCATACAGATTAGACTGTCCTTGCAGGTTTAGCCAACTTTAGCTTCATGTGTATGGAGGTCTTCACTACTATCTGAAGGCTACGGGCACTGACATCTGTGAACCCCCTGAGTGCTGGAGTTCAGATAAAACATAGGGCACACAGTTAAAAAGGAAAACCTCAAAAGACTGAACACATGAACAGCAATTTGTTTTTACATTGCCGTGCATGAGTTCATTTCTTTTAGCATTTATTTGTTGCTTTTTCGGGTGGAATACTGAGCGGATCTGCCTGAAAAATTAAATACTGTGTGCACATACGCCTAGTCTGACAGATTGGGAGGGGGGAGGCACCGCTGAAAGTGCCTAGGGCGGCAGGAACTCCAAATACGGCTCTGGGAGAAGAGCCTTGGTGAGAGAGGTAAAGAAGAACCCCAAGATCACTGTGACTGAGCTCCGGAAATGCAGAATAGAGATAGGAGAAAGTTCCACAAGGTCAACTATCACTGCAGCCCTCCACCAGTTGGGCCTTTATGGCAGAGTGGCCAGACAGAAGCCTCTCCTCAGTGCAAGACATAAGAAGGCCCACCTAGAGTTTGTAAAAAAGCACACAAAGCACTCCCAGACTATGAGAAATAAGATTCTCTGGTCTGATGAGACGACGATAGATCTTTTTGGTGATAATTCTAAGCTGTATGTGTGGAGAAAACCAGGCACTGATCATCACCTGCCCAATGCAATCCCAAGAGTGAAACATGGTGGTGGCAGCATCATGCTATGGGGGTGTTTTTCAGCTTTAGCGACAGTATGACTGGTTGCAATTGAAGGAAACATGATTATGGCGAAGTACAGTGATACCCTGGATGAAAAGCTCTTCCAGAGTGCTATGGCCTTCAGACTTGGCCAAAGGTCCACCTTCCAACAAGACAATAACCCTAAGAACACAGCTAAAATAACAAATGAGTGGCTTCAGAACAACTCTGTGACCATTCTTGAGTGGCCCAGCCAGAGCCCTGACCTAAACCCAATTGAGCATCTCTGGAGAGACCTGAAAAAGGCTGTCCACCAACATTCACCATCCAACCTGATGGAACTGGAGAGGAAGAATGGCAGAGGATCCCCAAATCCAGGGGTGAATAACTTGTTGCATCATCCCAAGAAGACTCATGGCTGTACTAGCTCAAAAGGGTGCTATCACCCAATATTGAGTAAAGGGGCTGAATACTTATGACCATGTGATATTTCATTTTTACTTTTTTAATAAATTTGCACAAATATCTACATTTCTGTTATTTTCAGTCAAGATGGGGAGCAGAGTGCACATTAATGAGAAAAAAATGAACTTTTTTGAATTTACCAAATGGCTGCAATGAAACAAAGAGTGAAAAATGTAAAGGGGTCTGAATACTTTCCGTACAGACTGTAGGTGAGTAAAGCATCTTGTGGAAAGATGAGGCCAAGATAGAGCTTTTTGGTAAAGCACATCATTCTACTTTTTAACGAAAACAGAATGGGGCCTACAAAGAAAAGAACGCAGGACCTACAGTCAGATATGGTGGAGGTCATAGATGTTTGGGGTTGTTTTTCTGACTCTGGCCTTGACTATCTACAAGACATCATGAAATATGAAGATTAACAAAGGATTTTGGGTGGCAGTGTAGAGCTAGGTGTCAGAGAGCTGGGTGTGTGTCCTAGGTCATGGGTCTTTCAGCAGGACAATAACGCCAATCAAACTTTAAGAAGCCCCGAGAAATGGATGGAAACAAAGTGCTGGAGAGTTCTGAAGATGCAGCAATGAGTCCGGATCTAAATCCCATTGATCACTTGTGGAGATATCTGAAAATTACTGTTAGGAGAAGACGCCTCAAATATGAGAGACCTGGAGCAGATTATAAGAAGAGGCCGAAACTCCAGGTGAGAAGAAGCTTGTGGAGGTTATAGGAAGCGACTGATTGCAGGGATTTATTCCAAAGGGCAAAACCAAATGTTAAGGGTTGGGGGACAACAATTTGTCCAGTCCATTCTGGGGGTTTTGTGAGAAAATATGCCCAATTTGCCTTTTTTTCTCAGTTTTTTAATGTTGTTCTAATACACACAAAGGAAATAAATGTGTATAACAAAACATGTGTAATTGCAATCATTTTCTGGGAGAAATATTTCATTTTCTGGAACAATTTGAAGGATGTCAACACTTTCAGCAATGATTGTATAGGTATGGAAAGAACTTTGAAGTTGCCCCATCACAATTATATCTTCAGGCTCAAGGCAAATGGTAAAATAAAGCAAAACTGCAAAATAAAAATATCAGACACAAAGATAAGATAAGATAAGATAAACTTTATTGATCCCGGAGGAAATTACAGTATTACAGCAGCAGAACAAAGATCAAGAACATTTCACACTTTACAAAATAAGTCTATATGGACAGCAGATGTGGGTAGACTGGTACATGTACCTCACCTATTCCCTCCATACACATAGAACTTCACAGTCTTGGGACGATTTACACTTATAGATTTGTTAAGCAATAAAGCAATAAAACAGTTACCTTGATTTCTTCCTCTTTTGTGACATCACAGGAGACATAGAGAGCCTCTCCAGGGCCTGAAGATTTCAGTTCAGCTTCGAGGTCACAGGCCGTCTCCTCTGAAATAACACAGACGTTCCAGAAATATTGTTGATGAGCTCATCTCTGTGATATCATTTTATACCACAACAATAAATTGTGTCCAAAATGATCCAAAATATCTCTCCCAAATCCCGGCCACTAGGTGTCTCCCTTCTGTCTAATTTGTTGTCCATTGTCTGTTGTACAGTGTAATTCATCTTTAGCTCCAAGAACCAAAAGTTGGATTACAGGAAAGTGATATAAGCATTAATGAAAGTTGTATAATGGCAAAATAAATGCATGCTGGAAAGAAAGGAAAGGAGGTTCTAGCATATATGGTGCTGGTAGAATGAAGATGAAAAGGAGCAGCCTATTAAAAATTAGTGAATGGAAAGTTACTGGGTTTGAGAATGTAAAAAAAGAGCACTAAGCAAAAGGTCATATAATAAGATTATAAAAAAAGAGGAGCAGTGGAGATTAAATAAAAGCAAAAATTGTCGAGTTTTGACCTATATTAGCCAATGAAAATCCACAAAATAGGTGAGATGTCTAATCAGTGCGGGAACGACTGTCCTGATTAATGTCTATCAACCTGATGGAAATATCCGGGTGCTGTACTCTACGCCGCCATATGGCTTCCATATCGCTGGCAATTTGATGTGAGCGTTCACGTTTCTGGCACTTTTTTCTGATCGCTGTGGACGTGTCACACCTGCGTTCTACGGCGATCTTGCGTTCCAGAAATCGCCTGCAGGAGACCGGAAGCGATCTTCCCTTCACACATTACCATGTCACACGCCACAATTGTAGCAGCGATGTTGGCATACTGTCATTATATGGGCGTGCTATAGTGTGTTGCACTGCACCCCTATCACCGCGCCCCTATCACTGCGTTCCCATTGGTCAGCCTTACGTGAACACACGGGTCATCAAATAAGGTGCCTCGGACACGGCCAGCCAATCAGAATGCAGTATCACCCACCAATCACCGCAGATGCGGTGTGAAAAAAAAAACATCCAAACATGCCTACGGGATTGATTTCAAGATCGCTGTGTACGTCGCTATCGCCCTGTAACATACCACAATGCGCTGAAATCGCCTGGTGGATATCGCCTGATTTCACTGCAGTGCAGGGCAATCAGGCGACGCTCCACCAGCGATTTCTCACTGTAGAATCGCCCAGTCACACACCACTGCGCACATGTAATGTGGTTTCCACATCGCCGAATTCAGGAATTGCCAGCGATCTCGCCGGAGATATGGCAGAGTATGACAGTACCTTTAAAGCTCTATCAGTGACAGAGCACTCAGTGGAGTGGCTGGGCCTCCAGCTTTCAAATATTCATTCAGTTAAGGCCCCGTCACACCTGTCAATCTGGCCTGCGATGTCGGAAGCGATGCGCGGGTGCACGCTCGCTTCCGACATCGCAGGCCAGCTGCCACATGGCAGGATGTTGCCGGTGATGCGGCGGCGATGTGAGCGGAGCCATCGCTCGCTGGGCTGGGATCAAACCAGCGAGCGATCCACAGCAACGCTGCGGTATATTCTGGATCGCCACCAACATCGCTATTGCGGTGTCAGACGGCACGATCCAGCCTAATCGCTGGTTGCTAATTGACAGGTTTACGTTCATGCTCGTAAACCTGTCAACCTGCGACCAGCGATAAATCGCAGTTGCATCGCGCTGTTACACAGCATGACGCACTTCGATATTGCTAGAGACATCACTTTTCGGCGATGTCACTAGCGATATTGACGCATGTGACGCCGGCTTTATCCTCTGGACAGGAGATAAATGTTTTTCAATGGGTCAACACTCACCAGAACTATCACTATCTAGCAGCTGATTAGGTTATAAAGTAATTAATCACTAAAAGTCCCAGCAGTGGGAGCACCACCATTCAGGACAGCAGGGGTCCCGTGTCCTCCATTACAAAAGAGCTGTAATCAAGCATGCGTTGTGCTGCTCCATTCAAAGTCTGTTGGTTCGATGGGGGCGATAAGTGAAGTTTACCCAGCAGAAAACCAGATTGTCCACGTATGGCTGGTGCATGTAACATGGGGACATTAGGAAAAATCCCACTGGGGATGTGGATTAATATGGACACTTTAAACTGCGGTGGATTCTGGATGAGAATTGGTTAATAATTCATAACTCTATATCCTTACATAACATGAACATTACCCGCTAATATAATAATTTGTTATTTTGGAGACATTGTACCTTTTGAACAGAACACAACCGAAGCTCCATTTTTCACTGTGGGTCCAGATATGAAAGAAAAAAAAGAGTAAAAAAAAAGTCAGTACAAGCAGATAACCTACCGTATGTCTAAACATACAATAAAGCAAAGGATAATATCTCTGCGCCAGTCGTTTACTTCTCCAGTTTCACATTCCGGTCAGAACAAACAAATGGAATTCAAGTGCAAGAATTAAATACTGCATCATTTAGTCTAAACTGTCCCACCATTATAATTTGTATTAGCTCAGAATTTCATGTTACGGTGTAGAATCCCCTGCTGTAGGGTGCAGGCACACTGGCGGCAAACTCACACAAGTGTAAAGCGAGAAAAGCTAAAATAAATAATAAATGATTAAATAAAACACGTGGGGCTTCGTAGTATTTCTAAGTCTAGTCCGATGGAAGCGGACACACACACGGATGTTAGCTAAGAAAAAAAACGTAAAATCGCATCACACTCGTACGACCCATATGGAAAGCACTCGCATGCACCAAATCGCTCTGATTTATGCATATGCTAGTGTGCCTACACCCGTACTCTGAGATTCTGTCAGATAAACGACAGTTCTGGCTGCAGGCAGCTCCCAAGTGAGGGAAATGTAGGACAGTACAGCAAGGAGTGAGCTCAGATGAATGGATATAATGAGTTGTGTAAGCTCCATCTAGTGGCAGCAGCAGGTATTGACACTGTGTCTGCACAATTCATCAGAAACTTCAATCATACAAATTACTGAGGACACAGTCAGGTCCGGCTCCAGATTTTTGCTGACCCCTAGCAAACGTATTAATGGGCCCCTTTTACACTGCACCTCTGCTCCTCCAAATTATATATGACACACACAGCTCTGCTACATGCACATACAAATACACACACATACAAACACACACACTTACAGATATACACACAGAAACACACACACATACAGATATACACACAAACACACACACACACACACACATACAGACACACACATACATAATGAGACACAGAGACACACACATACAAACACACACAGCTCTGCTACATGCACATACATGTACACAAATACAGATATACACAAATACACACACATACAAACACACACACATACAGATATAGATACACACAGAAACACACACACAGACACACACACACATAATCAGGCACGGAGACACACACATACAGACACACACACACATATATTACCACATTCAGATGATCTTGATCTGAGCAGGAGAGGAGCCACTGGGAGCTGCACAAAGGCTGCAGAAGTTAAGCAGAAGCAGTTTCTTCTATGACCTTGATTTCAGTCATGTGATCAGTCACATGACTGGAACTGGCAGGTCCTTCATCCTCCGTTCAGCACCCGGTAAGCTTGTTCTCCTAGTGCAGTGATGGCGAACTCCAGGCCTCGAGTGCCACCAACAGTGCAGGTTTTCAGGATTTCCTCAGCATTGCACAGAGGTTGGAATCATCACGAATGCAGGTGATTAGATTATCACCTGTGCAATATAAGGAAATCCTGAAAACCTGCACTGTTAGTGGCACTCGAGGCCTGGAGTTCGCCATCACTGTCCTAGTGTGTACTGATCACATAGATCAGTGCAGAGCAGGAGAGGAGAGAGGGAGGGAGGGCAGCTGTGTGTGAGCGGGTCTCCTCTGCTTCCGCTCATAGACAGCTGTGGGCCCTCTCACTGCTTCAGGGCCCCGGCATCTGCCCGCGTATGCCGGGTGCTGGTGCCGGGCCTGGATACAGTCATGGCCAAAGTGTTGGCACCCTTGAAATTGTTCCAAAAAAATGACTCTCTCTCAGAAATGTATTGCATGTTTTGTTATATGCAAGTTTATTTCCTTTGTGTTTATTGGAACAACACAAAAGAAAACAGAGAGAAAAGTCAAACTGGACATACTATCACACAAATCTCCAAAAATGGGCCAGACATAATTGTTGGCACCCTCGACTTAACATTTGGTTGCACCCTTTGGAATAAGTACCTGCAATCAGTCGCTTCCTATAACCTCCACAAGCTTCTTCTCACCTGGAGTATCAGCCTCTTCTTTATAATCTGCTCCCGGTCTCTCATATTAAGAGGCTTCTTCTCCCAACAGTAATTTTCAGATCTCTCCACAAGTGATCAATGGGATTTAGATCCAGACTCACTGCTGCCTCTTCAGAACTCTCCAGCACTTTGTTTCCATCCATTTCTGGGAGCTCCTTGAAGTATGTTTGGGGTCATTCTCCCGCTGGAAGACCCATGACACACACCCAACTCTCTGACACTGAGCTCTGCACTGCCACCCAAAATCTTTTGTTAATCTTCAGTTTTCATGATGTCTTGCACAGTCAAGGCCGGAGTCAGAAAAACAACCCAAACATCTTTGACCTCCACCATATATGACTGTAGGTCCTGTGTTCTTTTCTTAGTAGGCCACATTCTGTTTTCGGTAAAAACTAGAATGATGTGCTTTACCAAAAAGCTCTGTTTTGGTCTCATCTGTCCACAAGATGCTTTAGTCACCTACAGTGGTTACAGAAAGTATTTAGACCCCTAGGTGAAATACATCCAGTTTTCTGAGACTGGGCTCTACATTGCCACCCAAAATCATTTGGTTATCTTCAGATTTCATGATGCCTTGCACACAGTCAAGGCACCAAGTGCTAGGAGCAACAAAACAACCCCAAAATATCTCAGACCTCCACCATATATGACTGTAGGTCCTGTATTCTTTTTTTGTAGGCCTCATTCCGTTTTCGGTAAACAATAGAATTATGGCTTTATCAAAATGTTCTATCTTAGTCTCATCTGTTCACAAGACACTTTCCCAGAAGGATTTTGGCTACTCACATACATATTGGCAAACTGCAGTCTACCTTTTTTTCTATGTCTGTGCCAGCAGTGGAGTCCACCTGTGTCTCCTCCATAGCGTCTCATATCATTCACATGTGGACAGATAGTTTGCGCTGATAATGATGCACCCTAAGCCTTCAGAACAGCCTGAATTTCTTTGGAACTTGATTGTAGCTTATCCACCATCCAGATTACCCTGTGTTTTAACCTTTCATCAATTTTTCTCTGCTATCCACATCCAGGGAGATTAGCTACAGTGCCATGAGTTGTAAACATCTTGATTTTGTTGTGAACAATGGAGAAAGGATCAAGATCTCTGGAGATGGACTTGAAATTTTGACATTGTCGATATTTATAAACAATTTTGGTTCTCGTATCTTCAGACATTTCTCTTCTCTTTCTTTTCTTCATGCTTAGTCTAGCACAAATAAAAACAATGCAAAGATTGAGGCAACATCTCCCCTTTTTATCTGATTCCAGGTGTGATTTTCATATTGCCCACAATTGTTACTCACCACAGGAGAGTTTGATCGAGCATCAAATGCTTGAATTAAAGCTGTTTTCCCACAAATTTGGATAGGTGCCAACAACTTTGTTCGGCCCATTTTTGGAGTCTTGTGTAAAATTATGTCCAATTTGCCTTTTTTCTTAGTTTTTTTTTTTTTTGTGTGTACTTCCAATACACACAAAGGAAATAAACCTGTGTATAACAAAACATATGTAATTGCAATAATTTCCATTTTCTGGAGCCATTTCAACAGTGCCAACACTTTCGGCCATGACTCTACAGTAGGATCAGATAGCAGAGGTGTAGGGGCAGAACCAAGGTCAAGGTATGTCAAGACGACATCTTTTTCAGGGGGGTTTATAATAGAATCTGTGGCGCCCCGCAACGAGTGCGTCACAAGAGGGTATTGCAGCCATAAATGCAGCCGCAATATTCTCTGACACAGCAGTGATCTAATTAACTTAGAAATCCAACCCTGCATGCATCACCTAGAACAGAGGGCCAATCCTAGGTCCTGGTGGGCGGAGTGCTAGGGTAGTGTGTAGGAGAACAGACACTTAGTACAACAGAATGGTCTAGATCAGAGTCTAGAACGGAGAACTTGAACTTGGAGTAGGAGCGGGGGCTCCGCACCCCGTGCAGCCCCGGGCCGTCACCGGTTGGGTGTTAGCACCTGAGGCCTTACCAACCGGGAATGGGCATCTTCACACGGGTTCCCAAAAGACTCTCGTGCCCACAACTCACAGCCGGTTCACTGGTACCGAAGCTGGCAGCAGTTCACCTCTGCTACGCGAACCAGAAGCGTGGAGGAGCAGCTTTCCAGGAGCACCCCACCACCAGCCAACTTCCAGTCGTCTAACCAGCGGTGTACCCACTGAGGGATCCAAGGCTCCCAAAACATCCAGAACGTACATCATGGATAGGGCATTGAAGCAGCCTCCCTGTACCCGATCTGGTATTCCTGGGCGACACTGGCAACCACTTAGTTAGAATGGAGGAACACTACGGATTTCTAAGGGACACCATCACTGCTGAGTCCACCCGGTCCACTACCCGTAAACTGTATGCCATGTACTGCTGCTGGTTACAGTAAAGACCCGTTGCAGAGACTTTCTGTGTCCGTGCTTCCTTATGAACTGTCCGTCCGCACTACAAGGTAACCGCAGCTGCCGCACAACATCTTAAGCAGCTCCAGCCTCCGGGGATCATCGCTCAGCCTGTGGGGAGCGTTCCATCTTGCTGCTGTCCATCCCCGGAGGTTCCGCAGCGTCGGTAGTCCTTACCGAAACTACTCATAGGTGGCGTCACGAATAAATTAAAAACCCCTTTAATCTGTTCCATTCAAGACATCTTCAAACCCTTTTGATCTGCACTACACCGGGCCCCACTACCGGCAGGCGCGGTCCACCCGTGACAAGGAGGAAGGAAGCATCGCCTGTCTAAACCGGAGTCCCGGCCACGGTGAGTCAAATCTACCTGAAAAAGTGCAGGCGGCAAGCTCAAAAGAATGAACATTTGCATGTGGAAAAAAAATTAAGAAAAATGCTCAAAAAACTCACAGTGGCCAGAAAAGCGCACAGGAAACTACCAAAAATAAGCAAAAAAAAAGACGCTTCAGGAAAACACCACCATAGAATCCTAAGGAATCTTGAGGGGTTCACCCACCTGAAAAAGACATTGTGTTTACATAGCCTAACTGGAAAATGGATACAGAGTGGTAGGGGTTTATATAGTGTGAGCACCGCCCATGACTCACAGAAGGGAATAATGAGATGCCCATGTTCCCACCTGGATGGCACCACAAGTCCCAGAATATCTGGGCTGCACTGTCATTTTGCATTTGTAGCGCCCCGCTTGCCAGCGCGCTACAAAAGGGTACTGCACCACTAACAGAAGGCGCAGTATGCTTTGTCCTGGTAGGGGGTAGTAGAAGAATGAAGCTCCATCATCACACACACTTAGTGATAGAGGACCAATCAGACGCCCGTCAGCAGGGTAACCGGTCCTGGTGGGAGGAGAAGCTAGGTTACAAAGTGAGTGGGGAAAGACAGAACAGTGATCAGAGTTGAGAAAAGTGGAAGTGAAAGAGAGTGTAAAAGAGGAGAAGTAACGGGGAGGGCACCTCAACCTGGTGACCCAGACAGAGAGGTGCAAAGAAGAGGCCAACCAAATGCTCTGGCCCAGTCCAAAGCGGGGTACCGGCTCCGACGTGGATCAGAGGTCCATCCCTGAACCGCAAATTACCGGCGTGGTCGATGTCTTCATAGGAGCACGATCCAACCACCCAAATCACGCACGGTCTCCACCAGAAGCGCTAGACTGGGTTGGGTTCCTTTTGGAGAGAAAGGGGGTTCCCATATCACCCGAGGGGCCTGGTTCAACAAGTGGGATTCGTGAAGAGCAGCGTAAGGCGGAAGGAGTGCGCAGCGGTAGAACAGAGTGAGTATAGAGAAGGAACATCTCCGGAGCTTCAGAGGGATACTGCCTACTGCCAGGACCACCTGGTCCACTACTCTAGCTGAAACAAAGGCATACTTTATAAGACTGCAGATTATCAGAGTAAAGTACCCGTGCAGAGTGAGCAACATGTCTGTTTCTTCCTGGTTGACTGTGACATTCCAGTCTCACAGCAGAGACTGCGCTGCCCTAGTCCACCATTGTTACCCTACAGTCCCAGACATCCCGCTCTTCCTGTAGAGAGCTACAACACCTTGCTGCCGCCCATCACCCCGGAGGTCCCAGCAGTGCCGATGCCATCACCGGACCTACAGGTGGTGTCACGAACATCATAAACTTTATTATTTTTCTTTTTCTCATTTTTATTGTCACTACGAGGGCATAGGCTCAGACACTGACCACCCATGACATCCCTGCACTCGACCGCCCGAGACTTGAGCATCCAGACCCTTGTGGGTCAGACACATTGCCCATGATGAGGGGCCCCCCAGCGCAGAAGCAGAGGGAGCAAGTGTAGGGGGTGTAACTGCTATGGACTGTAAGAAACACGCTGCCACTTTAAGAGACAGCACCCCCGTATCTGGTGTGATAGAATGTTCGGCTCCCCCTGCAAAAGACTGTGCTAATGGACTGCCCGAGGCTGGTAGGAGAGGGGTTGAGCCTGTAAGAGACAGACAGAGCTGGGAGCTGTTGCTGAGAGCAGCTGTATATGGAACTGTGTGAAAGGTCACACAGCCTGTGTGAAGTAATGGACTTGTGATATTGAACAGGCTCTGCATGTGTTGCAAAGGTGACTGTCCTGTGTTATATTGCGGAGTCATGAAGAGTCCGAGTATGGGACTTACTGATTCCAGGAGCATGGAAAGGACCCTGAAGCAAGGAGAAGATCGTGTTTTACCGATCCGGCAGGAAGACGTGTGCACCACCATACAGGACTGTTGGGGGCCCTCGGGACTGGATCCGCATCCTCAACATCACCGTGAGTTTGTTTCTGATTGTGCACATGTCAGGGCCTAGTGTAGGCTTCAATAGCCAGAACACGGCAGCCATGTGGCCCATTTAGCAGAGGCCAATGGGGTTATACATAGAATATCATCATACTTTGTTATTGTTTGGATTTACCTGTGTGACATATTGATCCTGTAATGGTTGGAATACCATGCTATTGAGCGGCCCAATTAGAGAATACAAAGTCTTGTAAATTATCTTTTGCCACTGCATCCCCCTGTTTGAACCTGCCTTAACCACACCATTCCCTGCCTGTTAATAAATTCATCCTTTGTTATTTGCCCTCATCTAGTGTACCATAATTCACTCTGAACCGCGGTGGTTCCCTGGACATCACTTCACAAGCACAGACATGGATGTCAGAGATATGTAAGCAAATCCTTAGATCCATTATAAATAACAAATGTTTTCCCCAAATTTGGCCTTCATTCAGAACGATACAGCTCGCTGCCTGAGGCATGCTGGACAAGTTAAAGATCAAGACTTAAATAGGACCTGTCACCCCCCTGGTGCTATGCTAACTGAATGCAGCACTGAATGCAGCGTGTCTGCTGCATTCAGGGAAGGGGTCCCCCATATCTCTAGCCCCCTGTGAGCTTTAAAAAAGACTTTATAAAGTGTACAGATAAGGAGTCCAGAGGGACTTAGTAATGAGTCATCGCTGTTACTGGGGTCCTCCCCGCCTCCAGCCCTCTCTGTACCACCTCTTGTTCAGCCTCCTTTATGTGCCTGCCCTCCTTCCCGCCTCCAGCCTTCTGTGTATGTGTCATCGCTGAGGGCTGGAGGTGGCACAGAGAGGGCTGGAGGTGGCACAGAGAGGGCTGGAGGTGGTGAGGACACCAGCAACAGCAATAACTCATTTCTGAGTAAGTCCCTCTGGACTTCTTGTCTGTACACTTTATAAAGTCTTTTTAACAACTTACAGGGGGGCTAGAGACATGGGGGACCCATTCCCTGAATGCAGCAGACACACTATTCAGTACTGCATTCAGTTAGCATAGCACCAGGGGGTAACAGGCCCTCTTTAACAGTGAATGATTTATCAAACATTAACAGGAAACAAAAATGTGCCCTTTGGACCATTCAGTGGCAAATAGAAAACTATAAATGGTGAAAAAAAAAATAAAAAAGTAAAATGTTATTCTAAAATACGTATACTATGTTTTCATACAGGGATGCTTCTGGGTAAGAAAACTCCAGATTTTCCAATCCATATTATTTTCTTTTTAGCTGATGTTTTATTTTTCTAAAAAAAAAAAAAAAAAAAAAAAACACTACATATATAATGTCAAACTCTACACATACATCAATCATGGCATTCATGTACCCTGCCTAATATTGGGTAGGTTCCTCTTAATACACCAAATCAGATCAAACCCATCAAGTCATGGACCTATTAAGATCACTGATGGTGTCCTTTGGAGCTAATACGCTAGCAGGACCTGCTTTAAAAGGGAATCTGTCAGCAGGTTTTTGAAACTCTGAATCTAACAATGTATCACATAGATTACTGTATGCAGCCATTCCCACACGTTCAAAGCATTTCAGTTTAGAGACATAGCAGAGCTGAGACAGCTACCCCGCCCACTTCAGGGTCTCTGTAGACATTGTACATTCACTGTGAGACATCAATCACAGCAGGGCGTTTGTCAGACTGCCACACATGACAAAGTTTTAAAAAAAACCTTTAATTTACGTAAACAATAGCTCACACACTGGTAAGATAGGCACAGTTGCTTTTTGTTTTTTTTTATCCCTTACAGCATGCTATCCTCCGCTTACATAGAAAAAAATCTGCTGACAGATTCCCTTTAAACTGAACCAACCACAGGATTTAACGACCTGTAAATCAGTGCAGCGGGTGATTGACATGTTTAGCATGACATCACTATTTGTTTTTGTTTTTTTACTCCTCCCTTGTTGGCTTGTCTTTCTGGTGTAAGCTGAACCCCTCCTCCTTCCCTCTTATTCAGACTCATCTGAGGGATCTAGCTTACAACAGAAAGACAAGCCCACAGGGGAGGAATTTACAGGTGGTTAAATCCTAGTGATTGGTTCCCTTTAAGCCCTGTAATTTGTCAGGTGCGACCTCTATAGACCAGACTTACCTTTTCAGCACATCCCATAGATTTCTTCAAAGTGTCTCAGGAGTCATTTTCTACATGACGATTCAGGGTGGTAAGTTGCTAATACTAACATGAGCAGCCAGTCTGTCTATATTTGCTCCCTGGCTGCAGGGTCTCCAGACTTGTCTCCCATCGAGCACATCTGGTACATCATTGGTCACCAATTACACAAGGAGCTCAGGTTTCTTATATGTTTCACAAGAAGTGAATAAACTTTACTGTAAGGTTCTTTCACTTCTCATAAAAACTTACATATTGCAATGATCATGTGAGTCTCACGTGATGGAAGTGATAGTCGAATAATATTTATGTACCTCATATTAATTAAAAAATTAAAGCTTCTAAAATATCATGAAATTAACTATTTAAAAGGGTTGTCCAGTTTAATGAAATAGATCTTTTACCTTTGCTTCTTTCCTTTTGGGTTGCAGTCAACAGGTGTTTTGATTTGCTGATTTACTCTGTCCTGTCACATTTCGGGCGTGGATATTTATACCTTCCTGATGCTAGCCTTCTCTACTGGCTATATTCCTATGTGGTTCTTGCTAAGGAGTTCCAGCCCCACTCTTAAGGAGCGAGACCAGATAGGTATTTGCTCTTTGCTCTCACTTATTCCTTACTTATTCCTTGCTCCTGTTGGTAGTTGGGTTGTAGGAGGTTATTCTAACTTCATCTTTCTCCACATGTGCATGTTTTATATGTTTCCACACCTCGAGTCCAAGATTATCTCTGCATGCTTTCCCTATTCTCAGTTATAGTATACAGCTACCTTCCCTCTGGTTTTTATGGAGTAACAACTTGATGGCCTTTCAGGTAGCCAGGTCTGAGTTGCAGGTCTCTAGTGTTGCTGTTAGGGATTTTCTTGCTTGTGCAGGAGTCATGAGGGGCTGTGCAGCTAGACATGCAGGGTGCAGGTGCAGTTGCTCAGAGATAGGCTTTATTTACCCATTTACCCTTTTACTCTTGTTGTAAAGGAAGCTGTTCATTTCAATAGCCAGTCCAACTTGACAGATAAGGGGTCTGGCTTAGTCACTGCAATCAATCAGTCAGCCAGCCAGCCCCCTTCACACTCAGCAGCCTTCAAATGCCAACACAGGACTCTTTTCCAATGAGTATCTGCTAGGACTGGGGGCTTGTAACTGTAGATTAGATGTAAATTACATTGCATTACGCACTCATTTAATCTTCGTTGACTACAATTTTGTAGTTAGACGAACCCTGAATTAAAACACGAGATTCAAAAAGCTACAATTAGTCAAAACCCTGCTTTGGGGTTTGGGGAAACAAGGATCACATTAGTAGAATTTCAGTACTTTACTCCCTTTATTTCCAGGAGATAAGCATAATCTTTTCGGTAGCCGCCTATTGTGGGGTCAGGGGGGAATGGCTGAAAGGGAGCGTTTGAAATATATTGGGTGGGAGAAGGTCTGAGATGGGCCATATCTGTCACCCACCATCAGTGTGGGGGAGGCTCTGCCTAGGTTTGGTTTTGTATTTGATAATAATATTACACATTGTTTTCATTTTTCCATTCTAAAAAATATAATAAGTTCTTACCAAAAAGCCTGACAATAGCTTCTCCGATGCCCTTCGTGCCACCGGTGACAATGACCACCTTGTTGTGATAGCGCAGTCTGGGCTCTGGTCCACTAGAAGCCATGGTGCTCCTTGTCTGTAACAGATGAAGTCAACTAAAGTGTTGTTTCAGAAGAGAAGCAATAGCACTAGATCAGCTGACTTATAGAAACCGACAGGGAAGGGCTGGGCATGTTCCTGCAGCATGATGGGATGTGTAGTTTTGTGCAAACATCAGATTAAAGGAAGTAATGAACCGCAGACACAGTGTTAGCACATAGACCGGAAGATCTAGTGAACTTAACATTGTCAGAATTGCCCAAGTTTATTGTAATAGTTTTATCTCATTGTAAAGCGCTGCGGAATATGTTGGCGCTATATAAATAAAGTATTATTATTATAAGTATTATTATATTATTATCTCATAATTGTGGCATAATATGACTGAATTTATATACAGAAATTATTGCAGATATTTTCATCTGAATGTGATGAATGTTTCTGCATTTAACGCCTAGATTTCTGCACTCTTCATACAGATGAATAGAAGTTAAATAATAGCCGGGAACAAACAAACATTTTTGGCGTCTATTTGTACTTAGGAAAAGTCTGAAAAGTGAAGAATTAAAGGGGGAAGAATTTTATAAATGCACTAAACAACTAACCCAGAAAACTGCCTGAAGGTATCACAACTACCTGAAGATAACACCACTGCCTGAAGATATCACCACTGCCTGAAGATATCACAACTACCTGAAGATATCACCACTGCCTGAAGATATCACCACTGCCTGAAGATAACACCACTGCCTGAAGATATCACAACTACCTGAAGATAACACCACTGCCTGAAGATATCACCACTGCCTGAAGATATCACCACTGCCTGAAGATATCACCACTGCCTGAAGATATCACCACTGCCTGAAGATAATACCACTGCCTGAAGATAACACCACTGCCTGAAGATATGACAATTGCCTGAAGATTACACCACTGCCTGAAGGTAACACCACTGCCTGAACATATCACCACTGTCTGAAGGTAACACCACTGCCTGAAGATATCACCACTGCCTGAAGATATGACCATTGCCTGAAGATTACACCACTGCCTGAAGGTAACACCACTGCCTGAAGATCACACCACTGTCTGAAGGTAACACCACTGCCTCAAGATATCACCACTGCCTGAAGGTAACACCACTGCCTGAAGATATCACCACTGCCTGAAGATATCACCACTGCCTGAAGATATCATCACTGCCTGAAGATATCACCACTGTCTGAAGATCACACCACTTCCAGAACATCACATCACTGCCTGAAGATATCACCATTGCCTCAAGATATCACCACTGCCTCAAGATATCACCACTGCCTCAAGATATCACCACTGCCTCAAGATATCACCACTGCCTCAAGATTACACCACTGCCTGAAGATTACACCACTGCCTGAAGATTACACCACTGCCTGAAGATCACACCACTGCCTGAAAATATCACCACTGCCGGAAGATATCACCACTGCCTGAAGATATCACCACTGCCTGAAGATATGACCATTGCCTGAAGATTACACCACTGCCTGAAGGTAACACCACTGCCTGAAGGTAACACCACTGCCTGAAGATAATACCACTGCCTGAAGAAAAGATTTATTGCGAAAAAATACCCTTATAAGCTATTGAAGGATGCGTATGACAGATGCAAAAGCCTCCCACAAAAACAATTTTTGAAATGTTTGGATAATAACAAAAATAAGAAGATTAATGAGAAGGGAACTGCGCCCAAAAATATCTATAGTTGCAATCTAGTTACAACTTTTAATAAATCCTACAGAAACATTTATAATATGTTGGATAAATATTGGTTCATTCTACAAGGAGATCCCATATTGTCTAAAATTATCCCCAATAAGCCTAGGGTTATTTTTAGAAGAGGTAAAAACCTCCAAAACATCCTGGCCCCTAGCAGGAATCTTCCAAATAGGGAGAAAGAACCTATATCCTTGGCACCCCCTCTGTCATCTAAGAGGGGTTGTTACAGATGTGGTGTCCGTCAGTGTAAATGCTGTAAAACTATTAAACATGGTGCTATGAATTTTATATCCAATACTACTAATGCTATATACGACATCAAACAGAAACTTGATTGCTCCTCTAAATTTGTCGTATATCTAATAGAGTGCCCCTGCGGTCAACAATATATTGGCAGGACCACCCAAAGTATGAGGGCAAGGTTAAACAAACATAGACACAATATAAGTATTGGATTCCCAAATCACAGTGTTTCAAAACACTTTGATTTGGTACATAATAGGGACCCCTCTAAATTATCATTGACGGTCATTGAACAAATAGGGGACAAAGTGATAAATAGAACTCATGCCCTCAATAGAAGAGAATCCTTCTGGATTTTTAAAATGGGCACATTGCAACCAGAAGGCCTTAATAGCATCGTGGAAAGTACTTTTTAATTAATTAATTATTTAATGTTTTATATGATATTTTTAATAATTTTTATTATATACACATATTTTTTATATATATATTTACATATATATATATATATATATATATTTTTTATAGGGTTATTGTTGTTGTTATTATTTATTGTAATATTCCCCCCTTTTTTTTATATTTTTTTATATTTTTTTATATATTAATTGTGATATGTATGTATTTATATGATAAATTTAGATTTTATATGATAATTTTATATATAATTTTTATACATATATTATAATTGCCTTGCACTATATATATTTTGCATATTGTTGCTTTAAATGGATTGCTTGGAGATTTTATGATCCTCTCCAGGATCCATTACATAGATTGCATTATACCGGTGTATTATCCCCTCCCCTTGTTGATTGTGCATGTATATAAGTAATTGTCATGGAGAATCCTGGTTATCACTTGAGAAAGACGCCTTTTTGCGTTGAAACGCGTTGTGGAGACTGGATCCCATATCGATATAATAAAACCTAAAGGTAATTTATGCTATTGCAGTGTCCGGGTCTCCCTGAGCGCTGGTTCATATCATTTCTGTTTTCTGCCACACATCTTCTTCCCTATGGGAAGCGTGATATACTGCAGCTCGGGACCCAGGACCTCACAGACCTAACACCAGCACCCTCCCAGAGCGGTCACGTGAACCGGACACCGGCGGTTCATTTGCACCACCTTGATTACTTAGCCAGCCTGAACACCAGCGGACGTGTCCACAGCTCTGCAACCTGTTGTGCGGTCGGCACAACAGGATCAGGTGAGCAAGGAACATTGTCACCTAACTTTCCAATTGATGATACAGTGTGGCGCAACTTTTTCTTTTTGTTTCCTTCTACACCCGAATCTCGGAGGAGCGGTCACCGCTCACTGCTGCCCACTGTGCCTCGCATCACATGAACTGCATGACTACACTTACTAGCAAATCTCAATAGAACTCGGACGGATTAAAGGTCACATAAGAGCAGCGGCTCTAACGATTGATTGCTGCTGAAGCACGAACATTAACTATTTGTGTGTTACCACCTCTTTCATGGTATAATCGTTCTCACCATTGATATATATATATATTTTGTTGCAAACTGGTTGATTGCTATAAATTTGAGTAAAGCTAACAAGATGGATTTTTATATTAACAATAGAGAAGCGCATAGAGAATTTAAGATCATGGAAGCCCTGGGGGAGAATGCCATTTCAGAAACAATTGATCCTAATAATAAATTGAAGGAGGAGGATAGAAAGAATCTTTTGGCAACTTTCCATAACTATGAAAATAAATGTAAAGTGGAAATCGTTAATCATATTGATGCTATGTTCCTCAAAAAATATTTAAATGAAAAACTAATCCCTAAGGGTTTAAAAATACCACAAAAATCAACCTACCCCAGTGATTCAGAATTCACACAGAGATGGGATAATTATCTGCTTGATTGCTCTCTAGGCATGTTACAATTATTGCTACACAAAAGGTTGAGCCTAGCTGAACAAGCGTTACACGATATGAGCAAAATCTGTATGGAAATACATCAATTTACTGAATGCCAAGAATTTAAAGATAATAATGCTAAATTAAAGTTTAGATTAACGAAATTTGAACAAGAAATAATAAATAAGAAAATTGGGAAATATTTGAGAGACAAGAATGGCAAAATTGATAAAATGGATACAAATGAAAATAATCATACAATAGAAGAGAGTCCTACAAAAATGGTTATTAGTACCACACCCATAACGAACTCTAACCAAATACTACCGGACAATGTTATGAATAGTGAGATTGATAGTAGTATTAACAGAAATAAAAACATTAATAAGGACAATAAGACCCAGATAACTAAGAAACAAGAAAATATAAATAAAAATAATAAAAAAAGCAATGAAACTAAAGGTAATCAAAATAGTGGCAAAAATAAGGATAAAGAAAGTCCAGATATTAGTAAAGTACTAAAAACTGCTGAACAAAGGAAATACTATGAGAAACATAGGAAAACTCTACTGAATGGAGGTAAACAACAACAACATAAAATAGATAAACGAATAGAATTAAATACTGAGACCAACACAAAAGACAATATAAAAAATAAGGATGAGATTGTTATCCTAAATATTAATAAAAACATAGAAAAAAATCTTATTCAAAATCTCACAAATAATGAATCACTATTAGACACATGTATTGATATAACGGACAAGATAGAAATGGGAAAAAACAATATGGTTCCCCCCGTGGGACCTATTGTGGGACAAAATGTAGAACTGACTACTGACAGCAATAGTGCACTCTCAGAACAGACACCACTAATAGATTTTTTTGAGGTTTTTACAGACAAGGAAATTCAACCAACAGACACTAATCACTCCTTTGAATTATTCACGCTTCATGTCACTTCACCACCACACTCACATAATCACACCAATCAATTGGATGACACTTTTTACCAAGAATTACCGATTTCATCTCCAAAACTTGCAACACCAATTCCTATTAACACTGATGGCGATATTCCATCGGGGAAAGATGAAACACCCGTTTCTTCTAATCTCAATACTGGTAAAATTACACATTTTTTTCAAATGGTCTCATGCAGAAAAACAAAAAGAAAAAGACAAGGAGAGGATGCAGAGGGGGAAAATCAAAAATCTACCCAAAACTCACCCAACATAAAGAAAAAAACCAAAATAGATTAAACAAACACACTATGGACAAATACCATAGTGTTTCCACACATAATACTAATATTGCTAATAATTTCCAAAATGACACCAACTTTAGCACCACCCATAGTGGGGTCTTTAATTTGTCCAACACTATATTAACACAGGATGAAGTGAAATTATTGGGACGGGGGCTTTCCTTTTGCCCCAAATCCAGCATTGATCCCTTCACTTTGTATTTGGATTTTAATGAGTACATTAGGAAATTGACGGTACAACGACATTTTTTGATAGAACAAATGAGGGGTACTACAAATGAGAAGACTGCTCCTATAAGTACTAATGGAACAGAATCATCTACTAATGATATCTGTGGACAGGTTGAATATTTTCATGTAGATCCATTAATGAAAAGCAAATACTACCCCACACATCATAAGGGTTCACATCTAGAGACCTTTCAACACCTAGCTCTAAAAGAAATAAGAGACATTGGGGATATCAAACAAAAAGACAACTTAACCAAGGGAGAAAGGAAATCTATCAAAAAATTAACAGAAAATAAAAACTTGATTATTCGGCAGGCCGATAAAGGGGGGGGATAGTAATTATGAACAGAGAGTGGTACAATATGAAAAGTAACAACATTTTAGGAGATAAAATCTATTATACTGAATTGATGAATAATCCTTTACACGATATTTTTAATCAATATAAAATTATGATAAGAAATGCTAAGAAAGTGAATATTCTGAACAAAAAAGAATTCAAATTCCTAAATATAGAGGAATATAAAATTCCACACTTCTACTTCCTCCCGAAGATCCATAAATCTATTAATGACCCGCCGGGAGCGCCCATAATATCGGGCATTAATTCCATCACAAGTAATTTATCGCACTACATCGACTTGTTTTTGCAGAAATACAATATCAAGCTTTCATCCTATTTAAAGGACTCTACTCAATTAATAGAGTTGATTATTAATCTGCCACCCCTTCCGGGAGCTCTATTGATTACATTAGATGTTAACTCCTTATATTCCAATATTCCCCATGAAAAGGGATTGAAAGTCATAAACCAGATATTATCAAAAGATACTGACATACCCACCTTACAAAAAAAGTTTTTACTGGAAGGGATTGATTTCATCTTACAGAACAACATTTTTGGAGATCAGGAGAGATTGTATAGGCAGATAAGGGGCTGTGCGATGGGCACTAGGTTCGCACCCAGCTACGCTGGCCTGTACATGGGTGCCTTCGAGTCAGTGGCCATCGCACAGTCCCTTATGGGTAGCAAGTATATCAGCTTCTATAGGAGATACATAGACGACCTCTTTTTAGTATGGTCAGGTACACAGGATGAAGCGAGGGAGTTTGTCAATTACCTCAACAATAATAATTGGGGACTTTCCTTTTCAATGAATAGTTCTAAATCTCACATCCAGTTTCTTGACCTGCTCATCAGGATTAATCCTGAAGGTCTTTTTACTACATCCACATTCTTCAAGGAGGTGGATGTAAATAGTTACCTTGAGTTTAGCAGTAGTCATTTGCCATCTTGGATTAGAAACATCCCTTACGGACAGTATCTGCGAATTAGAAAGAATTGTACAAATGACAATAACTTTGCTTCAGAAGCTAGGATCTTGAAGAAAAGATTTATTGCGAAAAAATACCCTTATAAGCTATTGAAGGATGCGTATGACAGATGCAAAAGCCTCCCACAAAAACAATTTTTGAAATGTTTGGATAATAACAAAAATAAGAAGATTAATGAGAAGGGAACTGCGCCCAAAAATATCTATAGTTGCAATCTAGTTACAACTTTTAATAAATCCTACAGAAACATTTATAATATGTTGGATAAATATTGGTTCATTCTACAAGGAGATCCCATATTGTCTAAAATTATCCCCAATAAGCCTAGGGTTATTTTTAGAAGAGGTAAAAACCTCCAAAACATCCTGGCCCCTAGCAGGAATCTTCCAAATAGGGAGAAAGAACCTATATCCTTGGCACCCCCTCTGTCATCTAAGAGGGGTTGTTACAGATGTGGTGTCCGTCAGTGTAAATGCTGTAAAACTATTAAACATGGTGCTATGAATTTTATATCCAATACTACTAATGCTATATACGACATCAAACAGAAACTTGATTGCTCCTCTAAATTTGTCGTATATCTAATAGAGTGCCCCTGCGGTCAACAATATATTGGCAGGACCACCCAAAGTATGAGGGCAAGGTTAAACAAACATAGACACAATATAAGTATTGGATTCCCAAATCACAGTGTTTCAAAACACTTTGATTTGGTACATAATAGGGACCCCTCTAAATTATCATTGACGGTCATTGAACAAATAGGGGACAAAGTGATAAATAGAACTCATGCCCTCAATAGAAGAGAATCCTTCTGGATTTTTAAAATGGGCACATTGCAACCAGAAGGCCTTAATAGCATCGTGGAAAGTACTTTTTAATTAATTAATTATTTAATGTTTTATATGATATTTTTAATAATTTTTATTATATACACATATTTTTTATATATATATTTACATATATATATATATATATATATATATTTTTTATAGGGTTATTGTTGTTGTTATTATTTATTGTAATATTCCCCCCCTTTTTTTTATATTTTTTTATATTTTTTTTATATATTAATTGTGATATGTATGTATTTATATGATAAATTTAGATTTTATATGATAATTTTATATATAATTTTTATACATATATTATAATTGCCTTGCACTATATATATTTTGCATATTGTTGCTTTAAATGGATTGCTTGGAGATTTTATGATCCTCTCCAGGATCCATTACATAGATTGCATTATACCGGTGTATTATCCCCTCCCCTTGTTGATTGTGCATGTATATAAGTAATTGTCATGGAGAATCCTGGTTATCACTTGAGAAAGACGCCTTTTTGCGTTGAAACGCGTTGTGGAGACTGGATCCCATATCGATATAATAAAACCTAAAGGTAATTTATGCTATTGCAGTGTCCGGGTCTCCCTGAGCGCTGGTTCATATCATTTCTGTTTTCTGCCACACATCTTCTTCCCTATGGGAAGCGTGATATACTGCAGCTCGGGACCCAGGACCTCACAGACCTAACACCAGCACCCTCCCAGAGCGGTCACGTGAACCGGACACCGGCGGTTCATTTGCACCACCTTGATTACTTAGCCAGCCTGAACACCAGCGGACGTGTCCACAGCTCTGCAACCTGTTGTGCGGTCGGCACAACAGGATCAGGTGAGCAAGGAACATTGTCACCTAACTTTCCAATTGATGATACAGTGTGGCGCAACTTTTTCTTTTTGTTTACTGCCTGAAGATATGACCATTGCCTGAAGATTACACCACTGCCTGAAGGTAACACCACTGCCTGAAGATTATACCACAGTCTGAAGATTACACCACTGCCTGAAGATTACACCACTGCCTGAAGATCACACCACTGCCGGAAGATATCACCACTGCCTGAAGATAATACCACTGCCTGAAGATATGACCATTGCCTGAAGATTACACCACTGCCTGAAGGTAACACCACTGCCTGAACATATCACCACTGTCTGAAGATCACACCACTGCCTAAACATCACACCACTGCCTGAAGATTACACCACTGCCTGAACATATCACCACTGTCTGAAGATCACACCACTGCCTAAACATCACACCACTGCCTGAAGATTACACCACTGCCTGAAGATTACACCACTGCCTGAAGATATCACCACTGCCTGAAGATATCACCACTGCCTGAAGATCACACCGCTGCCTGAAGATATCACCACTGCCTGAAGATATCACCACTGCCTGAAGATATCACCACTGCCTGAAGATATGACCATTGCCTGAAGATATGACCATTGCCTGAAGATATGACCATTGCCTGAAGATTACACCTCTGCCTGAAGGTAACACCACTGCCTGAACATCACACCATTTCCTGAAGATCACACCACTGCCTGAAGATCACACCACTGCCTGAAGATATCACCACTGCCTAAAGATATCACCACTGACTGAAGATCACACCACTGCCTGAAGATCAAACCACTGCCTGAAGATATGACCATGCCTGAAGATTACACCACTGCCTGAAGATATCACCATTGCCTGAACATCACACCACTGCCTGAAGATCACACCAATGCCTGAAGATCACACCACTGCCTGAAGATATCACCACTGCCTAAAGATATCACCACTGCCTAAAGATATGACCATTGTCTGAAGATTACACCACTGTATGATATTACAGAGCATGATTCTCTTACAAATACCCACACATATTATCATGCCTCGACACCAACATACAGTATGATATCCCACAGAAGCCCACACACAGTATGATGCCCCGACAGATACCCACACAAAGTATGATGCTTCCACAGACACCTACATAAAGTGTGAAACCTCCACAGACACCCACACACAGTATGATGTCACACAGTATGATACCCCGACACACTCACACAGTATGATATCACAGAATATGATACTCTTACAAATACCCACACAGAGTATCATGCCCCTATAGACACCAAAATACAGTATGATATCTCCACAGAAACTCACACACAGTATGATGCCCCGACAGATACCCACACAAAGTTTGATGCCTCCACAGACACCTACATAAAGTGTGAAACCTCCACAGACACCCACACACAGTATGATGTCACACAGTATGATACCCGACAGACACACATGATATGATACCCTGACAAATACCCACACATAGTATCATGCCCCCATAGACACCAACACACAGTATGATGATACCCCGACAGATACCCACAAACAGTATGATGCCCCCACAGACACCCACACACAGGATTATGTAACCACAGACACCCACACACAGTATGATGTCACACAGCATGATGCCCAGAGACACTCACACAGTGTGAGTATGATACTCTTACAAATACCCACACATAGTATCATGCCCCTATAGACACCAACATACAGTATGATATCCCCACAGAAACTCACACACAGTATGATGCCCCGACAGATACCCACACAATGTTTGATGCCTCCACAGACACCTACATAAAGTGTGAAACCTCCACAGACACCCACACACAGTATGATGTCACACAGTATGATACCCCGACAGACACTCACACATAGTATGTATGATGTCACACAGTAGGATACCCCGACAGATACACACACAGTATGATGTAACTACAGGCACCCACACACTGTATGATACGCCAACAGACACCCACAAAGAGTATGATGCCCTCACAGACACCCACACACAGTATGTTATCCCCACAGAAACCTACACACAGTATGATCACGAAACAGACATCCGAATGCAGTATGATTCCCCCCACAGACACCCACATACAGTATAATGTCACCACACATACCCCCACACACAGTGTGATGTCACTACATAAAACCACACACAGTATGATATCACCACAGGTACCCAAACAATATGATGTCACTGCAGACACCCACACAGAGTAGGATAACACCACATAGGACACACAGTATGATGTCACCACAGACACCCACACATAGCGTGATGCCACTGAAGCAATGGCCGAGGGACGACCACAGTGGAGAGTGAATCACGGTACACAAGACGAGGTGCAAATAACAAAAGGTGAATTTATTAACAGGCAGGGAATAATGTGGATAAGTCAGGTTCAAACAGGGGGATACAGTGTCAAAAGATGACAATAGCAAGGTGCTCCAACTATTACAGGATCAATATCACACAGGTAAATCCAAACAACGGCAAAGTACAATGCTACTCTACGTATAACCTCACTGGCCTCTGCTAGATGGGCCACACTGCTGCCGTGTTCTAACTACTGAAGCCTACACCAGGCCCTGACATGTGCACAATCAGAAACAAACTCACGGTAATGTTGTGGACACAGGTCCAGTCCCCGGGAGCCCGCAACAGTCTAGTTTGCTGGTGCACTCTTCTCCTGGTCAGAACGATGAGACAAAATCTTCTCATCACAAACCAGGAGTGGAACAATAAGAGGAAAAGTCTAATAGAAATAAGTGCTCCACTTCTGTATTTAATCACCCACTCCTGGTTTGTGATGAGTTTGCGCGTAAACAAATGCAGCAAATACACAGATTGTGAAAACTGGCCCTAAGTCTCGTTCTGGGTCTAGGGTAGGGCCACCAAAGCTTAATGACTCCTCAGGAAAGCACACGGCAGTCACCTCTTAAAGAGGACCTGTCACCAAACCAGGCATGGTGATCTAATTACAGCACTGGATGCAGCATGTCTGCAGCATCCAGGCAAGGGGTCCCCAAGCACTTGAGCAGCCCTGTACCCCAAGATAATACACTTAGAAAACTTACATGCTGCAGCCATTAAGGAGGTGGCTAGGGCAGGAGCCAAAGGGCAGATTCACACCCCCTGCATGTGTAATCTGCCCACCGTTGCCAATCATTCTCTCCTGAATTTCATGAAATAATAAAAAAAAAATATGTGGGGCTTCGCGCTATTTCTATGTCCAGCCAGGTACAGCTAGGCAGCTGGGTCTGCAGTCTGCAGTGCAGGGAGACCCAAGCTTTCTGGGCACCCCTCGCTGCAAATTGCAGCCCGCAGCCACCCCAGAAGATGGCACGTTCATTTAAGTGCCATCCACTGGTGCTGTATCCAGCTCATCCAGGCTCTAGGGCGGTGGCTCACTGGGTAATAAAGAGGTTAGGGCCAGCTTTGTGTTATCAGTTGGCCCTAAGACCGAAATTCATGGGGTCACGCCAATATTAGACGTGACCCCCATGAATTTCCAGTGAATTTAAAAAAAAAAACACAACACAGAGAAAAAATATTTTATTAGAAATAAAACAAAAAAAGACACTTAGACTCCATCTTTAATTCTGAAAAAATTCCTCTTCGGTCCGACGTAGTCCTAAAACGCAATGTCCACACTGCTACATCACTCTGCATGAACACACTTGTCTATGCAGAGCGAGAGCAGGCTGAGAACTGACTGTCACAGTCAGAGTTCACCTCAGGTCATAGCTTGGGTTATGACCGCGGGTGAACCCTATTTGTACCTGCCTGGAAACAGAAATAGAAGAAAATCCTTTTCTTTAATAATTTCATGAATTTCATGAAATAATAAAAAAAAAAAATGCGTGGGGCTTCGCACTATTTCTATGTCCAGCCGGGTACAGCTAGGCAGCTGGGGGCTCGAATCCGCAGCGCAGGGAGGCCCAAGCTATCTGGGCACCCCCCGCTGAGACTTGCAGCCCGCAGCCACCCCAGGAGATGGCGCGTTCATTTAAGCACCATCCTCTAGCACTGTATCCAACTCATCCAGGGCTCTGGTGCGGTGGCTCACTGGGTAATAAAGGGGTTAAGGCCATCTTTGTGTTATCAGCTGGCCCTAAGCCCGAAATTAATGGGGTCAAGCCAATATTAGACATGATCCCCATGAATTTCTAGTGATTTAAAAAAAAAACCACAACACAGAGAAAAGAAATACAAAACAACAATTAGACTCCATCTTTATTATAAATCCTTCTTTCATCCGACGTAGTCCAATCCAGGGTTATTCTTTAGCTCAGCTACATCTCTGGTAGAGAACCTCTACCAGAGATGTAGCAGAGCTGTGCACCCGGGCGTGGGAAAGTTCATGTGAGTTCATGCAGGCAAGCATGAACTCACATGAACCCTGACAGCATCACTATTTCAAAAGAACAGCTGACCAAAATCAGCTGTTCATTTGAAACTACCGGCGGGAATGCCGGCAGTGAGAAGACTTCACCTCCGGCTTTCTCCTTCGGTTCTGCGCTCCCCGCTGCCTGACAGCCCGATCCTCCACTACCTCCGCCGCCTCCCCACCCGATCATAAATTAGGACCAGGCAGGGAGCGCAGCTCCAGGGAGTTGGAAGGGGCAGAAGGGAGCGGGGAGCGCAGAACAGAAGGAAAAAGCCGCCGGTGAAGTCTTCTCACCGCCCGCTTCCCCGCCTAGATCTTTCGCTCCCCGCTCCCTGCTGCTCACTCCCTGCCCGCTCCTAACTCAGGATCGGGTGGGGAGGCGGTGGGGTTAGTGGAGGAACAGGCTGTCAAGTGGCGGGGAAACGAGTAGGGGGCTTAATGATTCTTTAAAACCCAGCGGCTTTTTACCGCCGGCTTTAAAACAATCTTGTGGGCCATTACAGCCTTTTTCTCTGCCGCCAGACCTCTTTATAGTGTCCAGCAGCTAAGCAATTACTCGCATTTCCCATTGACTTACATTGTACTTGATACTTAGCGAGTAATCGCAAAGAAACTCGCAGATTAACAAGTAGTCCGAGTACCGTACTGTTCGGCGAGTACCGAATAGTAACGAGTATACTCGGTCATCCCTGCTTAGGAGGATATCTGTTTGTGCAGGTAACTATTACTGTGCAGAATTATTAGGCAACTTAATAAAAACCAAATATATTCCTATCTCACTTGTTTATTTTCACCAGTTAAACTAATATAACTGCACAAAATTTAGAAAAAAACATTTCTGTAATGCAAAATCAAAACCCCAAAAAATTAATGACCAATATAGCCACCTTTCTTTATGACACTCAACAGCCTACCATCCATAGAATCTGTCAGTTGCTTGATCTGTTTACAATCAACATTGTGTGCAGCAGCCACCACAGCCTCCCAGACACTGTTCCGAGAGGTGTACTGTTTTCCCTCGCTGTAGATGTCACATTTTAGGAGGCAACACAGGTTCTCTATGGGGTTCAGATCAGGTGAACAAGGGGGCCCTGTCATTATCTTTTTCTTCTTTTAGACCATTACTGGCCAGCCACGCTGTGGAGTAGTTGGATGCATGTGATGTCCTGCATGAAAATCATGTTTTTCTTGAACGATACTGACTTCTTCCTGTACCACTGCTTGAAGAAGTTGTCTTCCAGAAACTGGCAGTAGGTCTGGGAGTTGAGCTTCACTCCATCCTCAACCCGAAAAGGTCCCACAAGTTTATCTTTGATGATACCAGCCCATACCAGTACCCCACCTCCACCTTGCTGGCGTCTGAGTTGGAGTGGAGCTCTCTGCCCTTTACTGATCCAGCCTCTGGCCCATCCATCTGGCCCATCAAGAGTCACTCTCATTTCATCAGTCCATAAAACCTTTGAAAAATCAGTCTTAAGATATTTCTTGGCCCAGTCTTGACATTTTATCTTATGTTTCTTGTTCAAAGGTGGTCGTTTTTCAGCCTTCCTTACCTTGGCCATGTCCTTGAGTATAGCACACCTTGTGTGCTTATTGATACTCCAGTAACATTGCAGCTCTGAAATATGGCAAAACTGGTGGCAAATGGCATCTTGGCAGCTTCACGCTTGATTTTCCTCAATTCACGGAGAGTTATTTTGCATCTTTTTTGCCCAGCACGCTTCTTGCGACCCTGTTGGCTATTTGCCATGAAACTCTTGATTGTTCGGTGATCACACTTGAAACGTTTCACAATTTCAAGACTGCTGCATCCCTCTGCAAGACATCTCACAATTTTGGACTTGTCAGAGTCCATCAAATCTCTCTTCTGACCCATTTTGCCTAAGGCCGGTTTCACATCACGATTTTGGAGCTTCCGAGTGTATCCGTTTCAAAACGGATACACTCGGATCCAAAATCGGATCCCATGTATCCCTATGGGCCTCGGATCGGATGTGTGCCTTTTGCCATCTGATTTCGGCACCATCCGATCCTGTCCGATTTAAGCACAGACATAAAAACGCAGCCTGCTGCATATTTGTGTCCGAGAATGAAATCGGACAGCATCGGATCCGAGGCGATCCGAGCCCCGATGACATGGGAGCCTATGGACATCGGATCAGAGTTCAACTCGGATCCGATGTCGGCTCCGTGTCCTCCCTGCTCCTGCCTCTCTGCATCTTCCTCCCCTCCACTTCTCTATCCTGTCTCCCGCTATTCTATCCTGTCCCCCGCTATCCTATGCTGTTATGCTGTCCCCCGCTATTCTAACCTCTTCCCTGTCCTTTTCTCTATTCTATTCCCTGTGTTTGTTTAAAAATAAAAAAGCCCTCCTTGAGAATACATTACCTTCCGGCGTCTTCATGGACTGTCACCATCTGTGCAGAAGATCCTGTGGTGATGTCAGAGAGACGATCAGCTGACGTGTCAGATGACCGACTCTGTGACATCATCACAGGTCCTTCAGCCACCAGATGGAGACTGTCGCATGAAGCCATCGGAAGGTAATGTATCCTCAGGGAGGATTCTTTTTATATTTTACATACTGGAGGGGGAGAGGACAGGGGGGAGGACAGGGGGAGGATAGAGGAGAGGGAGAGCAGAGATAGAAGAGGGACAGACAGGGACAGATAGAGAAGAAGCAGGGACAGACAGGGACAGGCAGTAAGAACAGGATCCACATGGATCCTGCATAGAATTTGGCAAAATAGCGATTGCCGGGATCCGTGTGGATCCGTGCCTGTCCGTGGGATCCTCCTTCAAACTCGGATCCCATGGACAGGCACTAAATCGTGATGTGAAACCGGCCTAAGGAAAGGCATTTGGCTAATAATTAAGCACACCTTATATAGGGTGTTCATATCATTACACCACACCCCTCCTCATTACAGAGATGCACATCACCTGATTTACTTAATTGGTAGTTGGCTCTCAAGCCTATATAGCTTGGAGTAGGACAACATGTATAAAAAGTATCGTGATCAAAATACTCATTTGCCTAATAATTCTGCACACAGTGTATATGCAAACTGGTACATGATCCCTGGTATCAATAGGCTCGGTGCCATTAATAAGAGAAACATGCCCGTCTGCTTGCACCACCAGGCTTCACTGTCTTAAACGTGTAATGTGGCTTGAATTCAGAGTTTGGGGGTTGTCTGATGAACGGTCTGCAGCCCTTGAACCCAAAAAGAAAAATTTTACTTTCATCAGTCCACAAAATGTTTCTCCATTTGTCTTTGTCACATTTAGTGGCCAGTGTCAGGCAGCTGCTGCAAAGGCAAATAAAATAATGGGATGCATTAAAAAAAACATAGATGCTCATGAGAACATAATTATACCTCTATACAAGTCACTAGTGCGACCACACTTAAGGCCCCGTCACACACTATGATATCGTTAATGATATAGTTGCTTTGTCACTGGTTTTGTGACGTTGCAGCGACGTCGAAACAACACCGTTGCATGTGACACCTATCAACGACAAGTTCATTGATCGTTGATTATGCAAGAATGGCAAGGACCATTATTTTATCGTTTGTCTCTAGCTGGGCGGCCAGTATCGGCGTGTGTGACAGCGGGAGACCAACGATGAACGACCTCCTAGCAATGCACAGCACACACTGGGAGCTGGTAACCAGGGTAAATTTCGGATAACTAAGTGCAGCGGTCTACTTAGTTAGCCGATGTTTACCCTGGTTACCAGCATTCTCGCTGGTCGCTGGTGAGTCTGCCTGTGTGACAGCTCACCAGTGATCAGATAACGATGTCCCAGCAATCCCGATCGTTGGTGGGATCGCTGGAACATCGTAGTGTGTGACGGGGTCTTTAGAGTACTGTTTACAATTCTGGTCTCCGGTGTATAAGAAAGACATAGCTGAACTAGAGCGGGTGCAGAGAAGAGCGTCCAAGGTTATTAGGTAAAGAATATTTATACCGTGTTAGCCAGTAGATAGAAAAATATATTGCAATCTGAGAGTCCTCAGTGGTTGATACCTTTTATTGGCTAACTGAAAAGATGGTAAACATAGCAAGCTTTCGGGACGCTGAGTTCCCTTCTTCAGGCTGATAATGACACAAATTCTGAAGACATACATTTATACATAAGCAATGGGAAAAAAAAGGAAAAAAAGGGGAAAGAAGAGGAAAGAAAAAAAAAAAGGCAAAGTTAACTAAGTATTTTTCAGGTCTCCATGGGTTACTAACCATCTACCTAATACAATTGGTTCCGCTTATCTTAGAAATCTGCTTTCTCTGTCCCTGCTCCTCTACCCCTCCCTACCCGACTCTGCTTTTCGTCACCTGTCATATCCACCAGAGCATATAACACTGTTTTGCCTTTTTTTTCCCTCTTCTTTCCCTTTTTTTTTTTTTCCCCCCCATTGCTTATGTATAAATGTATGTGTCTTCAGAATTTGTGTCATTATCAGCCTGAAGAAGGGAACTCAGCGTCCCGAAAGCTTGCTATGTTTACCATCTTTTCAGTTAGCCATTAAAAGGTATCAACCACTGAGGACTCTCAGATTGCAATATATTTTTCAAGGTTATTAGAGGACTGAGGGGTCTGCAATACCAAGACAGGTTATTACACTTGGGGTTATTTAGTTTGGAAAAACGAAGGCTTAGGGGTGATTTTATAATAATATATACCGTATATACTCGTGTATAAGCCGAGTTTTTCAGCCCAAAATTTGGGCTGAAAAGTCCCCCCCTCGGCTTATACACGGGTCTATACGGTAGACCCGTGTGGTGGGGGCTGTGTGGTGGGGGCTGTGGAGGCTGGAGGAGGCAGGGGGGCTGCTGTATGAGCGGCCCCGTCACGTGGGGCCGCTCATTAAATATGCACTGCATCCCCCTGTCAATCAGCGGCAGGGGGATGCAGTTCATATAGCCCCCAAAAGCTGGCACTGTCCCCCCTTGTAAGGGCCCCCCCCCGGTGCTTATACATTACCATCCCGGTGTTCTGATCGGCGCCGCTCCTCGGTGCTTCTTCATCCTCCCGTCCTCGCTGGCTCCATCCGTGATCTCCGGCTGTCGCAGCGATGTGACGTCATCGCGCGACCGCTGGAGAACCCGGATGCAGCCAGCGCAGGAGGATGAAGACGCAGCACGGAGGAGCGGCGCCGATCAGAACACCGGGATGGTAATGTATAATTAGCGGGGGGGGGGCACTTACAAGGGGGGACAGTGCCAGCTTGTGGGGGCTGTTGGTACCCCCTGGGGGCTGTTGGTACCCCCAGGGGGCTGTTGGTACCCCCAGGGGGCTGTTGGGTACCCCCAGGGGGCTGCTGGGCACCCCCTGGGGGCTGTTGGTACCCCCAGGGGGATGTTGGTACCCCCAGGGGGCTGCTGGGTACCCCCTGGGGGCTGTTGGTACCCCCAGGGGGATGTTGGTACCCCCAGGGGGCTGCTGGGTACCCCCTGGGGGCTGTTGGTACCCCCAGGGGGATGTTGGTACCCCCAGGGGGCTGCTGGGTACCCCCTGGGGGCAGTTGGTACCCCTAGGGGGCTGCTGGGTACCCCCTGGAGGCTGTTGGTACCCCCAGGGGGCCGCTGTATAACCCCTGGGGGCTGCTGGGTACCCCCAGGGGGCCGCTGTATAACCCCTGGGGGGTGCTGTATAACCCCTGGGGGGTGCTGTATAACCCCTGGGAGCTGCTGTATATACTGCTGAGGCCTGTATACCACTGGGGCTGCTGTATATACCACTGGGGCTGCTGTATATACCACTGGGGCTGCTGTATATACCACTGGGGCTGCTGTATATACCACTGGGGCTGCTGGGGCTCCTGTATACTACCACTGGGGCTGCTGTATACTACCACTGGGGCTGCTGTATACTACCACTGGGGCTGCTATATACTACCACTGGGGCTGCTATATACTACCACTGGGGCTGCTATATACTACCACTGGGGCTGCTGGGGCTGCTATATACTACCACTGGGGCTGCTATATACTACCACTGGGGCTGCTGTATACTACCACTGGGACTGCTATATACTACCACTGGGGCTGCTGTATACTACCACTGGGGCTGCTATATACTACCACTGGGGCTGCTGTATACTACTGCTGGGGCTGCTATATACTACCACTGGGGCTGCTATATACTACCACTGCGGCTGCTGTATACTACCACTGGGGCTGCTGGGGATGCTATATACTACCATTGGGGCTGCTGTATACTACCACTAGGGCTGCTGTATACTACCACTGGGGAGGCCTGTATACCACTGGGGGGGGGCCTGTATACCACACTGCTGGGGGCTGTATACCTGTGCTGGGGTCCACCCTCGGCTTATACACGAGTCAATAGGTTTTTCCAGATTTTTGGGGCAAAAGTAGGGGGGTCGGCTTATACACGGGTCGGCTTATACACGAGTATATACGGTAAATATATGAGGGGACAGTACAGAGACCTTTCTAATGATCTCTTTACTCTTAGGCCTGAGACGGGGACAAGGGGGCATCCTCTACGTCTGGAGGAAAGAAGGTTTAATCATAATCACAGACGTGGATTCTTTACTGTAAGAGCAGTGAGACTATGGAACTCTCTGCCACATGCTGTTGTAATTAGTGACTCACTACTAACATTTAAGAAGGGCCTGGATGCCTTTCTTGAAAACTATAATATTACCAGTTATATATACTAGATTTTTGATAGGGCGTTGATCCAGGGAATTAGTCTGATTGCCATATCTGGAGTCAGGAAGGAATTTTTTTCCTCAATGTGGAGCTTAGTGTTGCCACATGGGATTTTTTTTGCCTTCCTCTGGATCAATATGTTATGCTATGGATGAACTAGATGGACTTAAACTATGTTACTCTGTATGTCTTTAGGTCAGTCGATGTGTTCTTTGGCAAATGTAATCCGCTTCAGTACATGCCTTTTTTAACAGTGGGACTTTGCAGGGACTTCTTGTTAATAGATGATCTTCACACAGGCATCTTCTAACTGTCACAGTCCTCACAGGTAACTTGAGACGTCTTCAATCATCCTGGAGCTGATGATTGGCTGAGGGTTTGTCATTCTGGCTATTCTTTGATCCATTTGAATGGTAGTCTTCTGTTTTCTTCCACATCTCTTTGGTTTTGCTTTCCATTGTAAAGCATTGGAGATCATTTTATCTGAACAGCCTATCAGTGTCTGCACTTCTTTATATGTTTTACCCTCTCCAATCAACTTTTTAATCAAAGTACGGTGTTCTTCTGATAAATGTCTTGAACGACCCATATTTCTCATGCTTTCAAGGAGAAATGCATGTACAACATGTGCTGGCTTCATACTTATATAAAGGCCACCTGATTTACACCTGTTTCTTCACAGAATGATTGACCTCACTAATTGAACTCCACACTGCTATTATTTTGAACACAACCACTTTCAATTAATTATACAAATATACAGACTCAAAAACATGCAGATCATGAATGCTGAGTCTGTTGGTTTTTTTAAGAATCTAGTGCACCAACTGGCAGGGGCTGGCTGGCAAATTTTAGCCTGGGGGGCAAGCACAATGCAGTGGCCCATCATGACGCGGGCCGCGGCCCATCTTAATGCTTGGGTCTCCACATGTGCGACAGAGGTACACCTTCTAACAACCCATTTACCAGGTGCAGTATATACAAGTACTATATACAGGGTGCAGTATACACAAGTACTATATAAGGGTGCAGGATATACAGGGTGCAGTATACACATGTAATATATACAGGGTGCAGTTTATATTGGGTACAATATACACAGGTACTATACACTGTATATACTACACCATGTATATACTGCACCCTATATAGTACCTGTGTATAATACACAGGCACTATATACAGCATGGCGTAGAAACAGGGTGCAGTATACCCAGGTACTATATACAGGGTGCAGTATATATAAAGGGTGCAGTACACGCAAGTATTAAATACAGGGTACAGTATATACAGGGTGCAGTATATACAGAGGGTGCAATATTATACAATGTGTATACCGGACCATGTATATAATGCTTGTGTATACTGCACCCTGTATCTAGTACCTGTGTATTATACATAGGTACTATATACAGGGTGCAGTATACACAAGCATTATATACATGGTCCAGTATACACATTGTATAATATTTCACCCTCTGTACATACTGCACCCTGTATCTAGTACTTGTGTATGCTGTACCCTGTATCTAGTACCTGTGTATTATACATAGGTACTATATACAGGGTGCAGTATACACAAGCATTATATACATGGTCCAGTATACACATTGTATAATATTGCACCCTCTGTACATACTGCACCCTGTATATAGTACTTGTGTATGCTGCACCCTGTATCTAGTACCTGTGTATTATACATAGGTACTATATCTATATACAGGGTGCAGTATACACAAGCATTATATACATGGTCCAGTATACACATTGTATAATATTGCACCCTCTGTACATACTGCACCCTGTATATAGTACTTGTGTATACTGCACCCTGTATCTAGTACCTGTGTATTATACATAGGTACTAGACACAGGGTGCAGTATATACAGGGGGGTGCACAATACACATTTCTCATCATGATATATTGATCTATTGTCAATAGATCAATATATCATGAGAGACTATATGATGATAAATAATATATCAATGCAGTGCAGGATCAGATGGCCACTAACAGCACAGCAGCTCGGATATCATGGAGGATATGGATGGACACTTACAGAACAACACTTCTTTGCAGCAGGCAGGGAGTGGGGGACTCAGACTAGTCTTCTCCCCTCACTCAGCGGCCGCCAGCCTCTCTCAGACACAACAACAGTCAGTCCAGACAGTAATGGCACCTCCTGCGCCTGGCCCTGTCTTCCCTGCGCTGTCTGCGCTCCGCTCTGGAGGGTTCAGACAGGGTTCAGTCAGAGGCGTGCTGACGTAGCACGCTGTACATGACACGTCTCTGAACCCTGTCTGAACCCTGGCTCATCCAATCCCTGCGTGCCACCGGGTGCCATAGCCAGGGCCCGGGGCTGTTTAGAATGCGAGGGCCCCCCCAACCCGAAGTACCATGTACCATGTGACATGTCACATGATCATCTTTTTATAGATCATGTGATAAGTACAGTGATTAGCACAAAGGTGCACATCTGTAGAAGCAAATAATAAAAACAGCAGCATGCAGAACCTTTTTTTTCATCCTTATATACATTGCTATACATAACATAGGGCTATACTTAATAAAGCAGTGGTGGCAAATCATAGTCCCCTGCATACAGCAGACGCCCACACAGAGCCCTCTGGAGGCAGCAGACGCCCACAGAGAGCCCCCTGGAGGCGGCAGGAGCCCACAGAGAGCCCCCTGGCGGCAGCAGGAGCCCACACATAGACCCTGCATACAGCAGGAGGAAACACGGACTCTATATATGTCTAGCCAACAAGGGTCGGGGTGCTCGGAGCTCGGGCGTACTGGTACAGGGGAATGCTGCCCGAATCCATGCCCCTGGGAAGACACTAAAAATGGGGAATAAAATAATAAAGTTTGTCAGTTCGTGACACCACCTGTAGGTACCGGTGATGGCACCGGCGCTGCAGAAACCTCTGGGGTGATGGACGGCAGCAAGATGTCGTAGCGTAGGGGTGCAGTACCCTTTTGTAGCGCGCTGACTAGCAGGGCGCTACATATACAGCAGGAGCCCACACATAGCCCCCTGGAGGCCAAGGGAACCCACAGCAGAAGCTACACATAGTCCTTGTATACAGCAGGAGCTCCACATAACCCCTGTATACAGCAGGAGCAAACACCTAGACCCTGAAAACGGCTGAAAACACATGTGTGTGCATCCAGTTTGTGACTGACGGATATGCACGCATAGAGTAAAACGCTAGTGTGACTGCAGACCGTGATATACTGCCAAGGGTATAAAATAAACACAAGCAGAATGTGCAGCAGCACTCTGCATCTAAAGTCAGACATTATTGTAATTACTACAACTTCTGAATAACATGTGGATGATGGGAGTGCATTACACTACATGGAAAATGCCCAACACACTAAGGCTGCTTTCACACTGGCGTTTGCAGACGCAGCACACCGAACGCAGCCAAACGCTTGCGCACATGCGTTCCTATGTTTCACATGGGAACACATGTGCCTGCGTTTGCGCTCGGATGCAAACAATTTGTGCACCCTCCGAGCGCACTCTGAACGCAGCCCTGTTGCATTTTTTGTGCGGTCGCGGGTGCTTGATTTATCTGCGAGGGCCCACAAGCGCACAAACCACGCATAGAAGTCAATGGATCCGCAGTGTCCTCCGCATGACAGCGCAGGAGAACGCTGTGGATCTCATTGAAATCTCTCCCAGTGGCCGCCGGTGATCAGCGGCGGCCACCGGGAGATCAGCTAAAGCCGCCACTGATCTCCCGCCGGTGTCAGCGGGGAGAAACAGCTGATCTGACAGCTGTTTAAATCTCCTGCGCTGACACCGAATAGGTGAGGTCGTGCGGGAGATTTGAAGCAGCAATCAGCTGTTTCTTATCTCCTGCACCGGTATCGCCCTCTTCGGTGTTGGTGCGGGAGATTTAAACAGCTGTCAGATCAGCTGTATCTTCAGATCTCTTGCGCTGACACCGGCGGGAGATCAGCTGTGCCGGGAGGAGGAGATCTCCACCGCTGATCTCCTTCTCCCGGCCGCCCCCGAGACAGCTGATTGGCTGGCCGGGGTGCATACTAATGTGAACGCATGTGGAGATTCTCCGCTGCGTTCACATTAATATGGCTGCATTTGCACTGCGTTTGTGTCTGCATGCCATACACATGCAGACACAAACGCCAGTGTGAAACCAGCCTAATTGTATAGAAATACAAACATGATGCAAGCAAAATGTCTGAGGTGGAGGCACACAGTGTGTAGTGGGATAGACTCAGTGTGTAGTGGGATGGACACAGTGTGTAGTGGGATGGACACAGTGTGTAGTGGAATGGACACAGTGTGTAGTGGGATGGACACAGTGTGTAGTGGGATGAACACAGTGAGTAGGGGGATGGACACAGTGTGTAGTGGGATGGATATAGTGTGTAGTGGAATGGACACAGTGTGTAGTGGGATGGACACAGTGTGTAGTGGGACGGACACAGTGTGTAGTGGTACGGACACAGTGTGTAGGGGGATGGACACAGTGTGTAGGGGGATGGACACAGTGTGTAGTGGGATGGACACAGTGTGTAGTGGGAAGGACACAGTGTGTAGGGGGACGGACACATTGTGTAGTGGGATGGACACAGTGTCAGGGGCATTTTCTTTGTAGTTTAATGCACTCCCATCATCTACACTTTATTCAGAAGTTGTAATAATTACAGTAATGTCCCCACTCCTCTGCCATTAGATCCAGAGCTGTGCTGCCTGCACTTCCAGCCTGACACACAAACACACCACATACACAGTGGCAGACATACATAAACACCGCATACACAGTGGTAGACACACAAACACTGCATACACAGTGGTAGACACACACCACACAACATACACAGTGGCAGAGACACACACACAGCATACGCAGTAGCACACACACTGCATACACAGTGGTAGATACACACCACATACACAGTGGCAGACACACACACTGCATACGCAGTAGCACACACACACTGCATACACACACTGCATACAAGGTAGCACACACACAGTGGCAGACACACACTGCATACAAGGTAGCAGACACACACACAAAGCATACGCAGTAGCACTCACACACACACTGCATACACAGTGGTAGACACACAGTGGCAGACACACACACTGCATACGCAGTAGCACACACACACTGCATACACACACTGCATACAAGGTAGCACACACACAGTGGCAGACACACTGCATACAAGGTAGCAGACACACACACACAGCATACGCAGTAGCACTCACACACACACTGCATACACAGTGGTAGACACACACCACACCACATACACAGTGGCAGACACACACACACACTGCATACACGGTGGCAGACACACACACACTGCATACACGGTGGCAGACACACACTGCATACACGGTGGCAGACACACACACACACTGCATGCACAGTGGCAGACACACTGCATACACGGTAGCAGACACACACACAGCATACACGGTAGCAGACACACACACAGCATACGCAGTGGCAGACACACACTGCATACACAGTGGCACACATACATACACACACACTGCATACACAGTGGCACACATACATACACAGTGGCACACATACATACACAGTGGCACACATACATACACACACACTGCATACACAGTGGCACACATACATACACACGCACACTGCATACGCAGTGGCAGACACACTGAATACACAGTGGCACACATACATACACACACACTGCATACACGGTAGCAGACACACACACAGCATACGCAGTGGCAGACACACACTGCATACACAGTGGCACACATACATACACACACACTGCATACACAGTGGCAGACACACTGCATACACAGTGGCACACATACATACACACGCACACTGCATACGCAGTGGCAGACACACTGCATACACAGTGGCACACATACATACACAAACACTGCGTACACAGTGGCACACACATACACACACACTGCAAATGCAGTGGCAGACACACACTGACTACACAGTGGCAGACACACACTGCATACACAGTGGCACACACTGCATATGCAGTGGCAGACACACATTGCATACACATTAGGAGACACACACTGCATACACAGTGGCAGACACACACACTGCATACACATTAGCAGACACACGCACACTGTATACCTTGTGGCAGATACACACACACACTGCATACACGGTGGCAGACACAAACACATTGCATACCCAGTCAGTGGCACACCCACAGACACACACATATGTACACACACACACACACTGCATACACAGTTGTAGACACACACACTGTATACACAGTGCAAGCAGCAGCAAGTGATCTGCTGCCCCACAAAGTGAAACTAAACAGCCAGGCTCACCTACTCCACACACAGAGGTTCAGGAATTCAGGGGCTGCCCCTGCAGGATCCATCAGCAGCTCCGTCCTCTCTCAGGAGAAGGTGGGTGTGGCTTCAGCACTCTGCTGCCTGCGCTCTGTGTGCTGGGTCTGTCCTGCCTGACGTCATGTGGCAGGGCGGGCCCAGCATCGCTCAACATGCGGCTGCCTGCGGTTTATGATGGGGGCCATTATCTCTCAGCAGCAGGCGGCCGCTCTCCAGTGCTACCGCAATGATGATTTCACTTTCAGGGCGGCTGGACAGCCCTGAACTGTCAGTAATCCACCGGCCTGGGGGGCAAATGCCTCCCTGGCACCTGGCCCAGTCCGCCCCTGCCAACTGGTAAACTGTTTGACATGTGGTAATTTAATTTATATTAGTGATGAGCGAGTACCGTAATCGTTATGCTTATAACGAGTACTTTCTAATAATCACATATTCGTTAGAAATAGCGAATACAATGCATGTCAATGGGAAACGCGAGTAATTTTTTGCTGGACCCTACAAAGGGGTGGAGGGGCCTGTGGAATACGCTAAAATGGGTGGGAAAGTGATGAAACAGAATGGGAAGAGCCTGGAGAATATGCCTGCATGCATTTCTGACTCACAAATGATTTGTGGGAATAACTTTGTTGCAGTATTAAAGGGAACCTATCACCAGGCTTTTGCCATCCCATCTGAGAACAGCATAATGTAGAAATAGAGACCCTGATTCCAGCGATGCATCATTTACTGAGCTGCTTGCTGTCATTTTGATAAAATTAGTGTTTTCTCGGTTGCAGATTTAGCAGTCTGTGAATATGCCAGACTATTTGGCAGCAGGTAATTAAACAGTTATTTTATTAAAACAACACTAAGCAGCCCAGTAAGTGACATATTGCTGGAATCAGGATCTTGGGTCTTATATTATGCCATTCTCAGATTAGGTCAGTGCTTTTTTTGTAAAAGAATATTTGCCAGTACTGAGACGAGGAACGGGGGGAGGTGCTGTCAGGCGCCGGTGGCTTGAGGAGTGGGGGGGGGTGCTGTCAGGCACCAGCTACTTGAGGAGCGGGGGGGGGTTATAGAGCTACCAGGCGCCTGCGGCCGTGATTAAGAAGCGGGGGGGTGTTGTCTTTCAGCCGGGAGATCCTGTGGGCAGCATGCTGTGGACGGCAATCCCCAAATAGTTCCGCTCCTCCTTTGCATATTTTCTGGTACGCCGTACCACCACATACCCCCACAAAAAAAGCACTGGATTAGTTTGCAAAAACCTAGTGACAGGTTCCCTTTCAGCCACTGTTACAGATACACAAAAACAACTACCAAACCTAACCTAAATCACATAGCAAAAAGGTTTACAAACAGTTTTTCATGCATAATCACTTGTATATAAGCCTAAATAAACCAGGGAAACAAATAAAATATTGCTTTTAGTGTTTCTTCACACATACTGTTGTAGCTTTTTTTTTTTGCCTTTTACCATTGGGAGGGCCCTGACTTTTTACATTTTGTACATCCCTCTGTCATAACATAATTTTTAGTTTGCTATTCCCCAGCACTTTACAAGGCCAGCTTCTACGTACCAGTAGGTATGTTGATCTTTGACCCGAGAGGCCTCAGGTGGTCCTGTAAGATACATTTTGGAGGGACCGCTCTTACTTCGACATTTGGTCAATCCCTCATTGAGACTCAGATAGTTGAATACATATTCCATATCAGTTTACAATGCGACCATTCTAGCGTTGGGCAAAACCCTCCTCCTCCTTCTCCTCTATCTCCATGTCATTTGTGGCCCTAAATTCAAATGTTCAGAGGGTCTGCATTAGGCAGGAAACCTGAGATTGCTGAGGGCCCAGAGATGGCCCTCTAACGTCGTTTTGGAGGGACCGCTCTTACTTAGCCATTTGGAAGGTCCCTCCTCTATACTTAGCGAAGGATGCTCCTCTATTCATTTGGGAGGGCTCTCTATACATTAGGGAGGGCCCTCCTTTATTTATTTGGGAGGGACCTCTATACATTTGGGAGGTGTCAAGCGTTAATGCACAAGTATTTGAGAACCCATGGCCAGAAGAAAGTCACTTTGAGGAACCTGATTTACTGTGCCCAGATGTTTAGGACGATGATGAGAGACAATTGCCATCAGGTCAGCCTACAATGTCAATTGTGAAGGAGGATAATATGGAAGATGAGTTGGTTGATGATGAGTCCACTCATCCGACGTGGGCCGTTGGCACACATAGCCAGCGCAGCAACACAGAGGACAATTGATAAGTAATACCAATACAGGTGCCAAGAAGTACTGGTTTGACCAGACTGAGAACTAGGGCGACTGTGCCCAAGAGCACCCCCAGTGGCCCAAGTAAGGGCATGCGGGCTTCAGTCGCTGTCTGGATTTTTTTTTTTTACTGAAAGTCCTTCAGAGAAAAACATTGTAATCCATAGCTTCTGCCATACCAAGCTGAGCAGATGTCAGGGCAAAGGCAAACTGAACACTACGAGTATATGTACAGTGTTTGCCAAAAGTATTGACACCCCTGCAATTCTGTCAGATAATACTCAGTTTCTTCCTGAGAATGATTGCAATCACAAATTCTTTGGTATTATTATCTTCATTTAATTTGTCTTCAATGAAAAAAACACAAAAAAAATTGTCCTAAAGCCAAATTGGATCTAATTCCACACCAAACATAAAAAAGGGGGTGGACAAAAGTATTGGCACTGTTAGAAAAATCATGTGCTGCTTCTCTAATTTGTGTAATAAACAGCACCTGTAACTTACCTGTGGCACCTAACAGGTGTTGGCAATAACTAAATCACACTTGCAGCCAGTTGACATGGATTAAAGTTGACTCAGCCTCTGTCCTGTGTCCTTGTGTGTACCACATTGAGCATGGAGAAAAGAAAGAAGACCAAAGAACTGTCTGAGGACTTGAGAAACCAAATTGTGAGGAAGCATGAGCAATGTCAAGGCTACAAGTCCATCTCCAAAGACCTGAATGTTCCTGTGTCTACCGTGCACAGCATCATCAAGAAGTTTAAAGCCCATGGCACTGTGGCTAATCTCCCTAGATGTGGACGGAAAAGAAAAATTGACAAGAGATTTCAACCCAAGATTGTGCGGATGGAGGATAAAGAACCTCGACTAACATTCAAGCAAGTTCAAGCTGCCCTGCAGTCCGAGGGTATAACAGTGTCAACCCGTACTATTGTCGGGCCCACTGGGACGGGGGTGCTCGGTATCGGACCGGGTCTTTACTGGGGAAGTCACGGGTGGTCCTGGTCCGGTCCTTGTCCCGGGCTCGGCAATAAAAGGGGATATTTACAGGGGATGTCAGTCGTGACGCCACCCACTATATGCGGCCAGTGATGGGGCCGCCGCTGCTGCAGAACCTCCGGGATGATGGGATAGCAGCTTAGGTGTAGTAGTTCCAGTGGGTAGAACTGTGTTCCCCGGGGCAGTAAGGGTTAAGTCTATTGTGGAGTGTGTAGCACACTTAATTTGCAGACGCTGCAGGGACCTCTCCTCAATGCTGGCGCTGACAGGCTGTATCCTGTATGGAGAGAATCACTTTCATGCAGAAACACAAGGGAAGCAGTTCCAGGTTTTCCGTGTTTACTCTCAGTTCTTCAAGTCACATTACAGCTCAGTCACAGTTCCTACAAAGTTCAAGTACAGTTCTTAATACACGGGCACATTCTCCCTCTCCGGGTTCCCTTTGCTCCCTGCAGCCAGGCCTCTCTCTCTGTGACCCCTCACACAGTCTGTAGTGTCCTTTCCGGGCTATGAACGTTCTCAGTCTCCACGGGTGTGTGTGTGAAATGCCGGACAGTATGGCAGTGACTCGGGCCCCTGTGGGTCCTTCAGTTTGTCACTGAGCTGCCTGTCCTTTGGGGTAGGGATCCCAATCTGGAACCAAGACCCTCCGTCGTGTTGTTTGGGGATGCCGGGTAAACTACGGTCCCCTCTAGAGCTGGCACTCTACTTCAGCCCAGCCTCCAGCAGTCCTCAAGTCTGAGGCTCTACCAGGCTCCTTTCTCTCTGTTCCTCTCGGTATCATAGGAGGGACTTCTCTGCCTGCAGTCTGGTCGTCTCGGCTGTCCTTTAGGGCCCGGGTATCACCGTCCCTCGCAGTCCTCTCACACTCCTGGTGGTATCAGCTTCGGACGGGCTTTCTCTCTCCTCCGGCTCACACTGGCTCGGTACAGATTCTGCGCTCCTAGGCCTTACACTCACAGGACGTGTGATTTCCAGTCTTTGCCTCTCAGCCTACCTCGGCCTACTGACTTCCTTCCTCCTCTCCCTTTCCTATATACTGTCAAGTCACCTGACTACGTGTGTGCCCAACCCACTCCTCCAAATCCACCACCCCTCAATCTCATAGAGTATCTAAACTCAGGGCTGGATGCTGCCACCTTCTGTTCGTGGGTTGTGTGGGCTGTGAGGGTGTTGTTGTGCAACAAGTGTCCTACCTGCCTGGCTGCAGTTCCCTTTGTGGCCTCCTGGACGCAGGGGCGCCACACTATCCGTCGGCGTCTGAATGAAAAGGGACTGTATGGTAGGAGACCCAGGAAGACCCCACTTCTTCCCCCGAGACATAAAAAAGCCAGGCTGGAGTTTGCCAAAACATACCTGAGAAAGCCTAAAACGTTTTGGAAGAATGTTCTCTCTTTTTGGGCAAAGGCATCAACATAGAGTTTACAGGAGAAAAAAAAGAGGCATTCAAAGAAAAGAACATGGTCCCTACAGTCAAACATGGCGCAGGCTCCCTGATGTTTTGGGGTTGTTTTGCTGCCTCTGGCACTGGACTGCTTGACCATGTGGATGGCATTATGAAGTCTGAAGACTACCAACAAATTTTGCAGCATAATGAAGGGCCCACTGTGAGAAAGCTCGGTCTCCCTCAGAGGTCATGGGTCTTCCAGCAGGACAATGATCCAAAACACACTTCAAAAAGCATTAGAAAATGGTTTGAGAGAAAGCACTGGAGACTTCTAAGGTGGCCAGCAATGAGTCCAGACCTGAATCCCATAGAACACCTGTGGAGAGATCTAAAAATGGCAGTTTGGAGAAGGCACCCTTCAAATATCAGGGACCTGGAGCAGTTTGCCAAAGAGGAATGGTCTAAAATTCCAGCAGAGCATTGTAAGAAACTCATTGATGGTTACCGGAAGTGGTTAATCGCAGTTATTTTGGCTAAAGGTTGTGCAACCAAGTATTAGGCTGAGGGTGCCAATACTTTTGTCCGGCCCATTTTTGGAGTTTTGTGTGAAATGATCAATGTTTTGCTTTTTGCTTCCTTCTCTTTTGTGTTTTTTCATTTAAGACAAATTAAATGAAGATAATAATACCAAAGAATTTGTGATTGCAATTATTTTCAGGAAGAAACTGAGTTATCTGACAGGATTGCAGGGGTGTCAATACTTTTGGCCAACACTGTAACCACATGGCAGCCAAGCACCCCAGTAGGTCGGTGGCATACCAGAGTACCAAATCTGTGTCTGCGGGTCAAACCACTACCAATCCGCCTGTGCTTTTTCCTCGACAATCTGCTGTCTATCAAGCAGGTTCTCATACCTCCTGCCCACAAGGTGCATTTGCAAAGATAAAGCAAACACCAATCTCATCCACTTAGTTGTCCAAGCGAAGTATCAAGTTGTCCGTAGCAGAGAGCTTGGAAAAGAAGTGTAAATAACCAGCCACTTGCCCACAGGCCCAAATTCTAAAATCTTACATTGCCAAATTGCTATCTGTGGAGATGTTGATATTTAGGCTTGTGGGAACAGAATGCTTATGTGGCGCCCTGCTATGCAGGCGTCACAGAGGGGTACTGTACCCGTAAAAGAGGTGCAGATACTCCAGCTGCAAGGGGATTCTAGGATGGTGGGTGGAACCCATGCAACAGCACTCCCACACTAGATCACACAGTGGGAGGTACCCGGGAGGGAATAAAATCACCTCTAGGGGGAGTAGTACAGAGAGTTGTTGGAGTGAGATTTGGGGTTGGAGAGTTCAGGCAGTGAGCCTGAGGGAACAAGGAGGTCCCTCGGCTGAGGGACCAGGGAGAAGGAAAGCTTTCCCAGGCGCAGAAAGTCACCGGGCACTGGAGCCCGCACCTGTGGGATCCTCCAATGACCACAGATAATCCGAAGACCTGGGGAGTATATATTTCTCCCAGGCTCTTAAGCGACCAGAAGAGGGTACCAGGCACCGCTTGATGGTTCGGCGGTCAGCCAGCAGAGAGTAACCCGACGGGAGCGAAAAGAGAGAGACAGACGGAGGTCAGGTTTACTTTATGGGACCAGACACCACTACTGGGAAGCAGGAAAGGAATAGACGGAAAAAAAGGCACACACTAAGGGTTCCATCATACCACCTGGGATCCGCTTGCAGCCACCCATTAGCTACCTGCGATTATAACATCTTACTGAACTGAGAACTGTAACCATTGCTGCTAAAACTTCCAGTAAAGTACCTGGAGTGAAGTGAATTCGACTCTGCTGCATCTTCTTATGCATGAACTTGTTCTTTTACAGAATTGCTGCCCCGGAGGTCCAGTCCTGCCTGCGGAGGACTTCACCATCTCAGCCGCAATACCACCGACCTCCGGCGGACTTTGGCGGCACTGGTGCAAATCACCAGAAACTGCAGGTGGCCTCACGACAAAAACTTTGTAAATAATCCCTTGAAAATATCACTCCCTTTTCAAAGATAGGCCCAGGACACTGATCAGGCGTGGCCGCCATTCCCCGTGACACAGCAGTTAATACTTGCCGCCTGATACCCGAGTACCCCAAAGCCTGGGCGCAACACTTACGTGATCTCTTTCCTGTGGATGCCTCATGATACTCGGTTTATAACTGCCACTACTTTGGCCAGGGTGCTGTGCACTACTTAACTAAGCATGTGTGACACAATATCAACCGTGCAGTGACCAACGCTGTAACTAGGAAGGTCGATATAACAGCAGACACGTGAAGAAGTTGTTGACAGTGAGGAATGAAACATTTCTGTGACGGCACACTGGGTGAACTTGGTGGAGGGTGGAACAGAGTGACAACATGGGACATTACATCACACATCCTACACATGCCAAGAGTAGTTGGCCCAACTTACATCATGGTTTGTATCTACTCATATGCCTGTTAGTCTCTCCTCCTCATACTCCATGTCATTCTGCAGCCCTCATATCAATAGTTCACGGGGCCTGCAAACCTGAGATTGATGAGGGCCCAGAGGTAGCTCTGTAACATATGTTTGGGAGGGCCTTCCTTTATTCTTTTGGGGGACCCCTCATCTATGTGCCTGCTTATGTATGTGATAAAGGCAGAACGCTGTTGTCAGCTTTAAAAGTCAGTTAGCTGCTATACGTGCCATGCATGGCTCACAAATCAACCTAGTTCTTCAGAAATGATAAAAAACATACCCTGACTTACCGTACAGAAATGAGAAGGTGTGTCGTATTATTGCCCATTTACGTTATTCCTTGACTGCTTTTCCTGATCTTGCAGTGCTGCAAAACCGCTTTAATTTGTCAAATTAACAACTCATTTGCGCCCTGCACACGCAGTTGATCAGCACACATCATATGATGTCAAGGATTAGTGAGCAGCAGAGTGTTGTGGCTGAATATCAGCTTCAATGTGCCTATTACATTGAGACTCGCACAACACACAACAAATGCCATATGGTTGTGGATGGATTACATTTGTGAGTTCATGAGAATTTTGAGTACTGCATACCCATCCCACTGCTCTGTTGAAACAATCACTGCATAATCTCAGAGTAAGCTTTGAATGATTAACATGTGGCTATGGATCAAGATTTCCGAATGGGGGATACTACCCAACCCAGCCAATATTCTGGGGCAACATTGAGTGATAATGAGGAAGATCAGGAAGATGAGGAGGTAGAGGACTTATTCTTCTGTGCTACCAAGGAGACTCCCATTGCTACAGAGGGCCTTCAAACCCAAGCTTGGATGGGCTAGAGAGGAGGAAGTGAAGGCAAGGTAGCATGAGGTGAGGATGGGTAATGTTCCTTGTCTTGGTGACTCATAACCTTTGCCTGTTTAAAGGTTGGCCCACATGGCACAGTTCCTGTGTAAGTGACTGTTTTAAGACTCTCGCATGATACACATTTTTGCCAACAACCTATACTGGTTAACCACCTTCTTCGACTGATGCTACAAGGAGAAAATTTCTTCCCTCTTTTTGGAGTCACAAAAGGATTGCACAATGGAATCCTTCAAGAGGTGCCATTGTACATCACCTGCTGAAAACCTCACCCTCTGATAACACTGGTGGCAGAAGTTCCGGCTGTTTTCAACAGCAACGATTAATGGAGAGAGACATGCACACCTGCTGCAACAGAGGTGGGGGAGGGGGCGGATGTGCACAAACTGGGCTATTTTCAATAAACCAGCACATCAGCAAGGGCTATCTGTACCTGTAACAATGCCAAGGAGATAGAAGTTGAACAAGATGCTAAAGGGATACTTAAATGACCATACCTGCGTTAGTCATGATGATTCACTTCCCTTAATTACTGTGCATCCAAGCTGAACACTTGGCCTGACCTTTCCTTATACACCTTGTAGGTGCTGGCCTGCCCTGCTGCTAGTGTCATGTCAGAGCGTGCTTTCTGTTACGGTGGGGCAATCAATTATCACTGATAGGCGCAGAAGACTCTCCACGGAAAATACAGGCAGACTTAATCTGATTAAATTCAAGAATGATTAGATTTATATCTACTTTGTAATCAAATCCTTCCAAATGACAGTAACACAACTTAATTGCAACAAAACAGGTAACTTATAATTGTTGTGAACTACAGATAACTAAACCTTGTAAAGTTTGAGTTTGGTTTGCTGAGCCAGCATATTTTTGCCCACTATATTGGCAAAAAGGTCAATGAAATACTAAACCGCATTCAAATCAATGTTTTCACGATAGTGGTATCGCCAAAGCAGAGCTTCAACATTACTCATTACTCATGAATACGGAGAGAAGTAACAGGTGTAGGCATGGTGCTCAGCATGAGTGCCAAGCAACCCTGCATGGTCTAGATGGATGGAGAATAGTGGATGGTTGGTGGGTGCCACCATGTCCCAACAAGGCTGCGACATCAGCAAAGAGGTGGAGGAGTCGTGTTTTGGGTCGGAATAATTGGGAAACAGCTGGTAGACCCCTTTAAGGTTCCTGAAGGTGTGAAAATGACCTCTGCAAAGTATATAGAGTTTCTGACTGAGAACTGTCTTCCATGGTACAAAAAGCAAAAATGTGCCTTCAGTAGCAAAATCATCTTCATGCATGTCAATGCACCATCTCATGCTACAAAGAATACCTCTGTGCCATTGGCTGCTAAGAGCATAAAAGGAGATAAACTTATGGTGTGGCCACCATATTCCCCTGACCTCTACCCTATAGAGAACCTTTGGTGTATAATCAAGCAAAAGATCTATGAGGGTGGGAGGCAGTTCACATCAAAACAGCAGCTCTGGGAGGCTATTCTGACATCATGCAAAGAAATACAAGCCGAAACTCTCCAGAAACTCACAAGTTCAATGGATGGAAGAATTGTGAAGGTGATATCAAAGAAGGGTTCCTATGTTAACATGTAACTTGGCCTGTTAGGATGTTTTTGAGTTAAATAGCTTTTTACTCCAGTGAATGTGACCTCCTAATGCTGCAAATTCAACAAATGAGCATTTTCAATTCTTTCAAACACATCAAATGTTTAGAAACTCTACTGTGCCTAATAATTTGGAACAGTGCATTTAGAGTTTTTTTTATAATTTTGAAGATTATACTGTTATCATTGGGAGGTTTCTTCAATAAAATCTGATGTATACTCTAACGGGTGATGACTTTTATTACACTTACTGTCATTTGCACCGACCATTTAGGAAAATATGCAAATGTTCTTTTTCTCTTAATAATTTGTAAAATGGTGTATACTTGTGGTGTCAAGCAAAATGTGACCCCCAAAACTGACAGGGGTAACATTGAATAGTGTGTGGTTTCTGCCAAACAGCATTACATGGTAGTAGCTCTGCCTAGGATTTTACAAGCACTATAGGACTGTATTACTTTGTGAACTTTTGGTGGCACAATCCTACCTAAATGTAACCCCAAAAACAGCAGGTAACATGGCCTGGTGTGTGCTTGATAGCAGGCTGTAGCAAATGTTTGTACTATACTGCTTTGTGGAGGGCAATAAACACCTTTTTAAGAGGAATATTGTGGACAGCAGAAGCCAGCATTTTACACCAAAAATAGCGGGTATCATGGCCTGGTGTGTGCTTGGTAAATGTTTGGAGTACTGCTGCTTTGAGTTGGGCAAACCGCCTTTTTGTAATGTGAAAGAAAAAAGGGGGGAAGGGGAACAACAGGCGCAATAGTGCCTTATCACTTAGACTTATAGTACGGTGGTAGAAAGGAACCACTCACCTATTTCAGTTGTGCGACCCACAACTGGTATACAGACATGTAGTGTTTAATCCGGATGGCTGCTGCTGGACTCCCACCGACCACTTGCACGTGGAATCACACAGTAAAAAATGGGAAAGGAAACGGTGTTCACCAGTCCGCGCTGCCAGGATCCACTTATTCCAGGGAAGAAACTCACGATCAGATGTGATATGATAAAAAACCTTTTATTGCATCCAACACGTTTCAACGCCTTTCCTGGCGTCTTCCCTGAGGAAGACGCCAGGAAAGGCGTTGAAACGCGTTGGATGAAATAAAAGGTTTTGATCATATCACATCTGATCGTGAGTTTCTTCCCCGGAATAAGTGGATCCTGGCAGCGCGGACTGGTGAACACCGTTTCCTTTCCCATTTTTTACTTTTTGTAATGTGGACAGAAGCACTAGCTGGTTAAATGGACTGGTGCGAGGTTTGTAGCAGGCAGTAGAAAATGTTTGGACGATACTGCTTTGTGGAGGAAAATAACCGCCTTTTAAAGGGAACCAACCACCCCCAATGACCCCCCCGGACTAATAATATCGTTCCCTACTTGCAGCACATACATGTGCTGCAAGGTTTTTTGCTACAAAAACTGCTTTTTATAACTTAAGATAATGCTTTTGAAACTTTATACCGAAGGGACGGGTGGGCGTAACTTACATGGTGCTAAAGCCGGGTTGCAGCTGCCATTCATCCTGCTGTGCTCGTCACATCAGTAACGGCCAGCCCTTTTTGCAGCGTCCCAGGCTGGTGCACGGGATGTCATGCCCGTGCACACGTCATCAGCTACAGCCGGGAAGCGAGCGCGCGCTCTGACTTCCTGCGCTCGGCTGTGGAAGTCAGAGCGCGCGCTCGCTTCCCGGCTGTAGCTGATGACGTGTGCACAGGCATGACATCCCGTGCACCAGCCTGGGACGCTGCAAAAAGGGCTGGCCGTTACTGATGTGACGAGCACAGCAGGATGAATGGCAGCTGCAACCCGGCTTTAGCACCATGTAAGTTACGCCCACCCGTCCCTTCGGTATAAAGTTTCAAAAGCATTATCTTAAGTTATAAAAAGCAGTTTTTGTAGCAAAAAACCTTGCAGCACATGTATGTGCTGCAAGTAGGGAACGATATTATTAGTCCGGGGGGGGTCATTGGGGGTGGTTGGTTCCCTTTAAAGAGGAGTATTGTGGACCTGAGAAGCCAGCCTGTCACCCCAAAAACAACAGGTAACATAGCCTGGTGTGTGCTTGGTAAATGTTTGGAGTACTGCTGCTTTATGTTGGGCAAACTGCCTTTCTAGACTATGGACAGACGCACCAACGGATTAAATGCACCGATGCAAGGTCAGTAGTAGGAAGTTTTGGAGTACTGCTGCTTTATGTTGGGCAAACCGCCTTTTTAGAAAGTGGACAGAAGCACCAGCGGATTTAATGGACTGCTGCGAGGTTAGTAACAGGAAGTAGGAAGTTTTGAAGTACTGCTGCTTTGCATTTGGAAAACCGCCTTTTTAGAATGTGGACAGAAGCACCAGCAGACTAAATGGCCTGCTACAAGGTTAGTAACAGGAAGTAGGAAGTTTTCGAGTACTGCTGCTTTACATTGACCCTGCTGGAGTCACTCGCCCTCCCTGTAGTCTAACTCTGTACTGTGTCTTTTCAGCTCTCAAAAGAGCTTTTGTTTTGGTGGTATTATGCAGCTGGTGAACAGATTCTTTCAACTGTCCTTGCTCCAATATCTCCCCCTTCCTAATCTACAATGAGGTACACAAGGGCTTTGTGTTATGAAGAGGCCTAACACTCTCCCTAGCAGCTGAGCGATCCGTCCCTATGCTTGTAGAATGAAGGCTCTGGATGCAATGCGGGCAAAATAGACCCTATGAGTCATATATGACGCTGGACGGCCAGCCAATCCCAGTAATTCCACAACCAAGATGTCTGCGGCATTACTGTGATTGCTTAAGAAGCCCAGCATGATTAGTGGCTGCAAAGGAGGCGCCAAAACTGCTAGGTGGGAGATACAATATTGCGCGGGAAGTACACAATAACTCGCAGAATAATTAATAATATGAATACCGTACTATCCGTATGAATAGCGAATACTGACGAATACACTCGCTCATCGATATTCATACCAAAAACAGTGAATAATCTGGTTGGTGATATTGGACTGCTATTATTTTGAACACCACTGCACGTTCACTGTGAAAATGCCCAATAATCGGCCTAGTAACAAAAGCCTGTAAAGAAAAATAGGGTGGGGGACAAGAGGCGCAATAGTGCCCTATCACTAGTGACACTTATGTGTGATGGTGGTGCTGTGAAGCTGCTCACTTGGTCCAGTTGTGAACCCCACAACTGGTTTGAAGGCGTTTTTGGAAAACAATGTTCCAGCTGCTGCAGGACCTCCACCGACCACTGGATAGTGGTGTGAATCCAAGAATTGATGGGAGTACTGGTGTGCCACGGTCCGCGCTGCTGTAGTATTGGATAAACTCACCAAAGAGCCAAATATGTTTTCATCCTTTATTCCTCCTCTCTCCTACGCGTTTCAGCGCCACACCCGGCCTGAGGAAGGCGCGGACCGTGGCACACCAGTACTCCCATCAATTCTTGGATAGTAACAAAAGCCGGCACTGCACCAATCATCATTTGTCAGTCAATTGTGTATTGCAATGACGATTAGAGGCAGTGGAGGTCTGTTCAGTTTTACTTATTACCAAAGTACCTCTTTTAGCTGTCACTGCTCCACAGACTCTGGAACAGTTTCTTTTTTCTCTGTGCCCCTCTATTCCAAATTTATGCTTCCTGAGCAATAATCTCTGTGGAGTTTGGCCAGTAATAAAGGTGCTAAAGCAAACTCCACAGAGATTATTGTTAGGTTGGGCAGAATTTTGGAATAGAGGGACACAGAGAAAAAATAAAAAACTGTTCCAGAATCATTGGAGTAGCAACAATTGGAAGAGGTAGTTTCAAATAATAATTACAAACATTTCTGATAGCACTACCCTATGGATTTTCTGGATTTCCCTAGCATTTGACAGTTGGAATCATCACATGTGCAGGAGATTAAATTACCAACTGTCAAATGCTAAGGAAATTCTGAAAACCTGCACTGTGTGCGGCCCTCGAGGCCTGGAGTTTGTGATCCCCTGCATTACAGGGAATCTGTCAGCAGGTTTTTGCTATGTTAACTGAGTTGACATGCTGCCAAGGTTAAAAAACAAAAAGCAATTGTGCTTTTCTTATCAGTGTGTGAGCTATTGTTCACTTTAACTAAAGGCTTTGTTACCCTGTGTTTACCATTACAGGACTACTGTGGCACGGGCATAGCAGTCTGACACACTGCTTGCTGTGATTGACACCTCACTGTCAGTGCACAATCTCTGTGAGCCTGGTGCGGGCAGGGGCGTCTCTTCCAGCTCTGTTGTGTTCCACAAAATGAATGATTTGATTGTGTCAGAAGGGCTTCAGTCAGTAGTCTAAGTCAGTGTTTCCCAACTCCAGTCCTCAAGGCACACCAACAGGTCATGTTTTCAGGATTTCCTTAGGATTGCATAGGTGATAATTTAATCACTTGCACAGGGGATAATTCCATCATCTGTCTAATGATAAGGAAATCCTGAAAACATGACCTGTTGGTGTGCCTTGAGGACTGGAGTTGGGAAACACTGGTCTAAGTGATACATGGTTGGATTCAGGGTTTCTTTGCCTATATTATGTTGCTTATAGATGAGGTAGCAAAAACTGACAGATTCCCTTTAAGAGGAAGATCTTCACTGCTCCAAGAACTGCTGACCAGAGCACACTGGTCCTACTGCGTGCATGCTTGTGCCTGTTGCATGAGCGTAATGATGATGTATAACTACATAAAACAAATGGCACCATACTGTTTTATTTGCATGTTACAGTTTTGCATAGATGTGACAAAACAGTAAAGCTTATAAACACATTCCTTCGTATGTCTGATTTTTCTCCTTTATAAAAGAGAAAAAAAAAAAACTGGTAAAAAATAAGTAGCAGATCTCTGCAGTCACTATAAAAAATAAAATAAAACAAAACTGGTAATACGTATGGAAGGAGAATGGGAAAGGAATGGTTAACACAAAGACGATATTAACATTAATAAGGCAGTAAGTCGACCTAGTACAGCATTTGGCTTTAGCGGCAAATTAAGAAAAAAAACAATGGTAAAATGTAAAGTATACAACCGGTCAGGATGAAAAGGGCGCGCGCCGGGTATTGTTCACTTCTATGTTATTACATAGTCTCATCACAAATCCCGTCATATAATAGTCAACAAATAGATTAAAAAAGGAAATTGAACAGACCACTCGGGGTTCCTTTTGTCTTAAGAAAACAAAAATATACAAGTATTAAAAAACAGAATAATTACAGCTGGTTATGTCTCGGGGCTCGACTCTGCTCCCCTTTTTGCTTTAGGTGCCCAATAAACGCCAGGCATATAACGATTGCTCTTGAACAATTTATATTTTGATGTCCAAGAGCAATCTGTAGATATTACCGAAATAAAACCAGCGAAAAAATGAACCTTCATGACCCTTCTACTCTATAGAACAGAGTGTTTAAGCATTTTTGGTACAGTATATTTTTACCTTAAGCTACTATGATGGTCTTAAGGAACTGCAATAATTTCCACACAAGGGTGAAAAGCCCTTCAATGATCCAGTCTTCTGTATTTCACAGCTTTGCCTTCTCTACATGCAGAACTTAAAATTCCCTCATCTAGTGCAACTGGGCTTAGCGGAGCGTCATTAACGGCCCAAGTGACCATCAGGACAGCTGCTAATAAGTCCAATGTTTTCCAAGTGTTTCCGCATGATCAGAGACCCCCACATTCTATGTCACCTTCCCCACTTTACCACGTCACTTTCTCAGACACGTCTATATCCACATTTGTACAGTCACCTCCTCTACGCAGTCTATGTACACCTATTTACACCTCATTCATTTCCTACTTTCTTCAATCCTAATTTTCTACATAATTTGTGCCATCATACATCTCAACTTCCCTTCTCGCTCAAGATCCAACTCAACGTCCAATCTACTGTCCATTTCCAAAGAATCTCACAGGTCCAGCAAAGGTCTGTAGAGAAGCTTAAAAGCTGGACTGTAGGAGCGTGATCCGGATGGGTTCCCGTTCTTCTTTGCAGAAGTCAGCGACTTTGCCCACGCTCAGCGGGTTATAATGCAAATCCTCGATGAGGAAATCATAACTTGCCACCTGTCCATTACACTTGGGTAGAGAAGAGCCCTCTTGCTTTGGGACAGAGCTGTGATCTCTGCTCTCTCCCGGCGTCTGTGCCGGCCAGTTCTCATAGTGTAGATTGATGGAGCGATCTTTGGCCATGTCAGGACTACGCGCCCCTACAGGACAGTGCTGCGGCCCATCACTCTTTGTGTAGGTGGTTTCACTTTGCAGTGAATTGGTTTGGCAGTGGTCTTTGTCTTCGCATTGTTTGCTGCTGTGGGAATCTTTCAGAAAGTCCCATGGATAGACTTCATCTGATGTGGAGACGTCACTGCTCGTATCACAGTCATCCGATAAAGCTTTGGCTGCGGAGGGAAATAAAAAGTCATCAGTCTGAGTGTTAACACAACTTTTATTTACAATTTTATTTTACAATTTTCCCGCCGAGTACTAAGCCTTATTTTAGATTTACATGTTTTTGCTTTTTTTTCCGGAGACTTTTCAGTAGTCTTAATATCATGACAGACAGGATTACAATGAAAGGTAACACCTCCACATACAGAAGATGACACAGGATCCATCATTTACCCCCTCCCCCTCCGTACATAATGACCAGATCAGAGCTTTCTCAGCTTATACGTCTACACAATCAAGTAGGGTCCGAGGAGGTCTAAAGCCCCTGTCACACATAACGAGATCGTTAGCAAGATCGTTGTAACATCACAGGTTTTGTGACGTAACAGTGATCTCGCTAACGATCTCACTACGTGTGACACTTAGCAGCAATCAGGCCCCTGCTGTGAAATCGCTGATCGTTACAAAGTGCTCCGAGTCATTTTTTTATCGTTGCGCTCCCGCTGGTCAGCACGCATTGCTGCGTGTGACAACGAGAGACCAACGATCAGCGACCTCACAGGCTGGTAACCATGGTAAACACCGGGTATCTAGGCAGCACACGCTGCCTAGATACCCGGTGTTTATCATTGTTACCAGCGCTAAGCAGGGAGGACGTTGGTAACTATGATAAACACTGGGTATCCAGGCAGCGTGCGCCGCCTAGATACCCCCTATTTATCAGTTACCAGTGTCCACCCTGCTTAGCGCAGGCTGTAGACAGGGAGGACTCTGGTAACTATGAGAAACATTGGGTATCTAGGCAGTGCGCACTGCCTAGATACCCGCTGTTTATCATAGTTACCAGTGTCCTCCCTCTTCCAGTGATGTGGAGATGGCTCCCTGGTCCCAGGTCACTAAGGGGATCTGCCTGTTTGACAGCTCCCCAGTGACTAGGTAATGATGCACCAATGATCCCTACAGGATCGTTATCATTGTCGGGATCGCTGTTGCGTCATCATGTGTGACAGGAGCTTAAAGCTGATGCCCCAGATGTTTTGCTTTCCCAGTGTGTCTACATACACATGTCAGGCAGCTGCTGCAAAGGCAAATAAAATAATGGGATGCATTAAAAGAGGCATAGATGCTCATGAGGAGAACATAATTTTACCTCTATACAAGTCACTAGTGCGACCACACTTAGAATACTGTGTACAATTCTGGTCTCCGGTGTATAAGAAAGACATAGCTGAACTAGAGCGGGTCCAGAGAAGAGCGACAAAAGTCATTAGAGGACTAAGGGGTCTGCAATAACAAGACAGGTTATTAAACTTGGGGTTATTTAGCTTGGAACGAAGGCTTAGGGGTCATCTTATAATAATGTATAAATATATGAGGGGGCAGTACAGAGACCTTTCTAATGATCTCTTTACTCTTAGGCCTGAGACGGGGACAAGGGGGCATCCTCTACGTCTGGAGGAAAGAAGGTTTAATCATAATCACAGACGCGGATTCTTTACTGTAAGAGCAGTGAGACTATGGAGCTCTCTGCCACATGATGTTGTAATGAGTGAGTCACTACTAACATTTAAGAAGGGCCTGGATGCCTTTCTTGAAAACTATAATATTACCAGTTATATATACTAGATTCTTTGATATGGCGTTGATCCAGGGAATTAGTCTGATTGCCGTATCTGGAGTCAGGAAGGAATTTTTTTCCCCAATGTGGAGCTTAGTGTTGCCACATGGGTGTTTTTTGCCTTCCTCTGGATCAACATGTTAGGCTATGGGTTGAACTAGATGGACTTAAAGTCTTCCTTCAACCTTAAAAACTATGTTACTATATTACACTGTGAAAGCAAAATAAAAGAAAACATGTAGAAAAAAGAAAAAAAAATATTTACCTTTCCGCCAGCTGTCCGAAACCTGAGGAGAAGACGTCTTAAGGACCTTAAAGATGTGATTGTCCAGTAGCGATCAGGTTATAAGTCACGTGATGCATTAGCTGATCGCTACCAGCCAATCACATCTTTAAGGTCCTGGCAGCGATCAGATGTCTTCTCCTCGGGTGCCAGACAGCCAGTGGAAAGGTAAGTATTTATTTTTTTTAGTTTTAATACATGTTTTCTCTTTTATTTTGCTTTCACAGTGTATGTAAATACACTGGGAAAGCAAAACTTCAGCCCCGACATGTCACACGGTGGAGGGACACAGGATTCTTCCTCCACCCGTGCGACATCACTTCCTCCTGTGCCTCCTGGGGGAAAAAATGCGACTGTAAAAAACGCGGTGTGTAAATGCACTGTGTTTTCTTACCGGAGCAAAAAACGCAAGAAAAAATGCGCCTGCAAAAAAATGCAGCAATTACGCCACGTGTGAATGCAGCCTAAGAGCGGTCATAGAAGAGGGGGTGGACATAGCTGGAACACAACAGGTGGGAAGGTGCACTCAAATGATTGGCCCCGCCATGGTGCACCGAGCCGCCTGTGCTTAGTTTCAACAGTCATTCAGCATTGACAGTCTCTTCAAATGATAAACAGCCGCCGCCGGAGCAAAGCTTGAATTGTCAGAGACAGATGCTGGATGGTAAACATAGCCGGCATCTACCACGAGTGGAGGGGGCTCAGCTCTTCAGCTTTGTCCACACATGTGATCCCCTTCCCAGGATGTTAATTAATATCCTAATAGAAGGTTGGGTTAATGTAGGAACAAAAATCAATAAAACATGAAGCACATGTGATCCCCAGAAATTGCATTTAGGACAACTGCAAGGTGAGAACGATTCAAGATATACGGTTTAGCAATAATACAAGCACTACACTAATATACAGTCATATGAAAAAGTTTGGGCACCCCTCTTAATCTTACTCATTTTATTTTGTTTAAAATTGATTTTTTGCAACAGCTATTTCTGTGTGATATATGTAATAACTGATGGACACAGTAATATTTCAGGATTGAAATGAGGTTTATTGTACTAACCGAAAATGTGAAATATGCATTATTTCAAAATTTGACAGGTGCAAAAGTATGGGCACCTCAACAGAAAAGTGACATTAATATTTAGTAGATCCACCTTTTGCCTCTAGTGGCTTCCTGTAGCTGTTAATGAGTTCCTGGATCCTGGATGAAGGGATTTTTGGCCATTCCTCTTTACAAAACAATTCCAGTTCAGTTAAGTTTGATGGTCGCCGAGCATGGACAGCCCGCTTCAAAACATCCCACAGATGTCCAATGATATTCCGGTCTGGGGACTGGGATGGCCATTCCACAACATTGTAATTGTTCCTCTGCATGAATGCCTGAGTAGATTTGGAGCAGTGTTTTGGATCATTGTCTTGCTAAAAGATCCATCCCCGACATAACTTCAACTTTGACACTGATTCTTGAACATTATTCTCAAGAATCTGCTGATACTGAGTGGAATCCATGCGACCCTCAACTTTAACAATATTCCTGGTGCCGTCATTGGCCACACAGCCCCAAAGCATGATGGACCCTCCCCCAAATTTGACAGTGGGTAGCAAGTGTTTTTCTTGGAATGCTGTGTTTTTGTGGCGCCATGCATAACGTCTTGTTGTATGACCAAACAGCTTAATCTTTGTTTCATCAGTCCACAGGACCTTCTTCCAAACTGAATCTGGCTTGTCCAAATGTGCTTTTGCATACCTCAGGCGACTCTGTTTGTGGCGTGCATGCAGAAATGGCTTCTTTCGCATCACTCTCCCATACAGCTTCTCATTGTGCAGTGTGCGCTGTATTGGTGACCGATGCACAGTGACACCATCTGCAGCAAGATGATGCTGCAGGTCTTTGGAGGTGGTCTGTGGATTGTTCTTGACTGTTCTCACCATTCTTCTTCTCTGCCTTTCTGATATTTTTGTTGGGCTGCCACTTCTGGCCTTTACAAGAACTGTCCCTGTGGTCTTTCATTTCCTTACTATGTTCTTCACAGTGGAAACTGACAGGTTAAATCTCTGAGACAACTTTTTGTATCCTTCCCCTGAACAACTATGTTGAACAATCTTTTTTTTCAGATCATTTGAGAGCTGTTTTGAGGAGCCCATGATGCCACTCCTCAGAGAAGATGCAACTAGGAGAACAACTTGCAAGTGGACACCTGAAATAGCTTTTCTCATGATTGGATACACCGGGCTATGAAGTACAAACTCAATGAGATTACCAAACCAATTTAGTGCTTCAGTAAGTCATTAAAAAGTAGTTAGGAATATTCAAATCATGAAAATCAGAAGGGTGCCCATACTTTGGCACCTGTCAAATTTTGAAATAATGCATATTTCACATTTTCAGTTAGTACAATAAACCTCATTTCAATCCTGAAATATTACTGTGTCCATCAGTTATTATATATATCACACTGAAATAGCTGTTGCAAAAACCCAATTTTAAACCAAAAAAAATGAGTAATATTAAGAGGGTGCCCAAACCTTTTCATATGACTGTACGTATGTAGCAGACATTTAGCAGCACAAAATAGAAAGCAAAAAAAAAAAAACCCAGACACATTATCCAATGGGAAATATAATAAGGTCATCCGCTCACCTGTAAATGTTTTGCTGCGTTGTGAGGCTTCTGATGCCAGTGTATAGGACAGGTTGACAATCCGTTCCCGATCTTCCTCCAGCGAGATGTTGTAGCTTTCATCATCCCTGAAACATTTACAAGAAATATTCTGGCTCTTAAATTACCACTCCAGCAGGGTTTTTTCAGCCCGTAGTGGTGCTTTAAATATAAGACTACTGCCCCTAGGCTAATACTAACCCTCCGACTGCTTCATCCTTTTCGACGTCGCTCCGATCCTGCGGCACCATCTTGTGCCCGTAACGTCTGACTGGCTGAAAGTCAGAAGTAACGTCACAAGCGACCAATCCATCTCTATGAGAGCCAGAATGAGGCCACACCGAGGCTTCCATAGAGATGGATTGAGCTGGAGCTCCTGGCAGGTCACAAATCACAGGAGACTGACCAGAGGGAAGCTGGGAACAGATGAAGAAGGTGGAAGGTGAGGATTACACAGGGGACTTAAGATTTAAAGCACCATCCCAGTGCTGAAATAAAAATGAATGGTTGAATGGTGCTTTAAAATGACACAAACAACAGATGTATCAGGCACTATTAAGGGGCTATGGAATATCTTTTTTTCACTCATTAAAGGGAACCTCTCACTGGATTCATGCACCACAATCCGCAGACGGCATGAATCAGAGCCGGCCTGTACAATTGCTGCCAGGTATATCTTTCTCTGTAGTGTTCTGGTGTTTCACAGAAAACACAGTGTGAAGATCTGACTGGAAGCCATAGATCGAGATGAGACTAGTCCTGTGTGGTCATCAGCCGGCTTCTCCCCACACCACCCTGACTGATTGACAGGTCTTTATGTACACGCAAGGAAGAGTCCTGTCAATCACCGGAGCGATGATGGGAGACTCTGGTCGGCAGTGGACTCCTCTCTGCCCATCCTATAGTCAGGCTCTGGTTTGTACCCCCATAGGCAGCATGACTCAGGTGACTGGTTCTCTTTATATATATTTGCCTACTAGTAGACATGACGATTACCTGGTTCTAGAAATGTTGCTCTTCAGTCTGTTTCCAGTTTTGGACTTTCCTTGTAATTCTTCGAGCGGATTTTTAACACTTCCATCACCAGATCTGGACTGAAATCATAAGATTAATTCAGCATTCACACTTATGCCAACACATAACTTATTCAGAAAGGTGATATTTTGGGGAGTAGGACTGCATGCATGTAACCCCCAAAAATCAAACATCTGAACATACTACATTTACTGAATGGCCTCATGGTGAACTCATGTCCAACACATAACACACAGTCGTGCCTGCCATACACCCAACTCCCTGCACCCCATGCCAGGATAATCCCAGTATTCAATGGGGATGGTGTGTTGTAGGTCCGCGCTGCTACAGAGACCACAAAGCCAAAGTCTTCTATTTTTGAAGGTTTAGTAAATTCATCCAACGCGTTTCAGAGCCTGCTATTCTCCTTCAACACACTGTCCCCATTGAATCCTAGGATTCGCTATCACATTGCATGTGGAAGTGTGAGTCTGCAGCAGCTACCCTATGTGATTGATACTGGTTGTGGGTTACACAACCTGAACACGCGAGCAGTTTCAATGAGCGGCTTCACAGCCTTCTTTATATACAACGATAAGACCCTATTTTGCGCTTGCTTCCTTTGCAGATTTTACCATGCCAGGATAATCCTCTAAACCACCCCTGGAAGAGTTACTCATGCAATGCAGCATAGAAGCAATGGACCGAGCATGCAAACAATACTTTGTTTGAAGCTTACCCCCTGCTTATCGTAGCTGCCATTGTGCATATCTTTTTTCAGTTGCATGCAGGCAGCCGTGACAATTTTACTGCTTGTTCTTAACGGTGGAGTCACCTTTACCATCGGAGAGATCTCATGACTGGTAACGGAGGTCACGTTTTCTGTCTGCGGTTCCATCACAACACTGTAGGTTGGGTCTTCAGGCATTGTGTCTGGAGAGGACTTTTTGAATGAACGCTTCCAGTTATTCCATACAGTGGTGCAGATGCATTGCTGGGGTAAAAGGATGCAGTGACCCTCACCAGTGTTGGTTTTCTCTGTTCTGTAGAGGTTTTATCCACCTGTTGAGAGCCACTTGAAGACTCCGAGGAAGAAGATCGCAGCTGCAGGAAAACAGTAAATACAAGAAAGCAGAAATTCATTAGTAAAGAACTTGCAGTACTATTCACAGCCACTAGAGAAAGTGTGGCACTGTGCAACCAAGCAGCCGACCGGTGAAGGTCCTGGGAGTTGGACCCCCACTCATCTGATATTGACGGCCCATCGTGATAATGATGACTTATCCTAATGGTAGGTAATCGATTCTAGTTTTGAAATACATTTTAATGGCAAATCTACAAACAAATATGCTTTCCAATGAATTGGTTGAACGTAGATTATTTTGTCTATCCCCAAAATAAAATGTATTGGACACATACATTACTCTGACTCAGTCATGAAACACTTACCCTGCCCCCTATTGGACCACTTGCGGACCTTTGGGAGTTCTGACGTTGTGCTGTGACACCAGGCTTAGGTTTCTCATGAATCTGAGCCTCCTGATGTCTTCTCATTCTCTCCATTTGCTCCTCCGCGCTCATTCTTTGCTTCCTGACTGTTCCCACCTCTGGCACATTGGGAGGTGATGCCTTAAAATAAATAGATAAATCAATAAAAGTAATGCTTTTAGACGAGTGGTAACGAAGACCAATAACCTTTCACTTTTCTGTATGCCATACCTTTGGTTCTAGAGTCATCTTGTGGCTTGAAGGTATAGCTATTGGGCAGGAAGACTGAAGTGGTCGACCATCTGACACATCTTTGATCGGCAAAGCAGCTTCTTTCATACAAGAGAGTTAAAAAGACAGGGCTCAGTGTCTTATAATAAACTAGAGTCTATAAACTACAATACAAAATCAAAACTATAAATACGGAGAGTTGAGAATCAAAATCTCTCAGCAGGGCAGCCCTAGACTTCTGAATACTTCACCATCCAGACACCAACATGAGAGCCATTCCAGCATCTAGGTTAGACACACGGTTGGTTGGTTGGTTGGTTGGTTGGTTGGTTGGTTAGCTGGTTGGGCTTTGCCAAGGAGAATGTGGAAACACTTGTGGCCAAGGCCAAGTCACAGGACACATGACCTCATTCCCCCTGGAGGGTCATGAGCCTCTGAACACTTTATTCCATTATCTTAATGCCATCAGGAGAGCTTTTTACCACCTAGGCTACATCAGGGCTTTGCTACAGAAAAACATGGGAGTAATTCTGGACAGTTGCAGCAATGTTTTTGCAACCACCCAGTTTTTGAGGAATCGCAGTGGGATCCAGATACCGGAACACTAAAAGGAAACCTGTCAGTGACAGTACCCTGATGCATGTAGAGGTAGTGAGCAATTGTTAGGGTAAGATCCTATGAAAGATGCCTGTTACAGCACCACCCATTGAGCCAACATTCAGCTTTTATTGAGATGAAAATTAGGACTGCAAGTTCTCTGGTCATCATATCCATAGACTTGCAGTCTAAGTTTTTTCTTTGCTTCTCCCCATCAGCTTCTTGACCGACAATGAGCAAATGTGACGTTATGACACAAAGTCTCCCTTTCCACTGTCAATTAGGAAGCAAGGGCAGCATTAGCGAGAAGAAAAGAGGTGCCATAGGCTACAAGTTCACCATTACTCCCACCAGTGCCCTTCCAACACAGCTTGCACATCAACAAAGGCTCAGCAGATGGAGCTGTAAATGGCATCTATCTTGATGTTTTACACTGCCCTGCTCAGCACCACCTCCTTTTGCACAGGAATAATGTTTGAGCGTAAAATGAGTCTTAAAGGGAATCTCATGTGCAGGATGTAACAGTTGGGTGCACAACTGCAGGTGTCTATCAAGGAAAAAAGCCTTAAATGAATGGTCACTTTTGATTTAGACCACTTGACAGAGGTGTGCAAAAGGCCTATGCCGTACTCCATTCATGAGAATACAGATTAAAAATGATCACGTGAGTCCGTCGTTCAGAACAGCATTTACTATTGTTTTGGTTCATTTTGGAGACAGTCAATAGGCTTGTTGGCTGATTCTGTAGGGGAGCTTCTATAATACAGCCAGAGAGGTCTCCCTCTCCCCATCAGATTACACTAACATACGTAGTGTAAGCTTTATTTGGGTTTGAGTGAAAAAAAAAAAAGAATAGAAAAATTGTTTGGAAGAGATTTCAGGCGAGGAGCCAGAATTATACATACAGCTCTGGTGTAAAGGCCCCCCCAAAAACAATCCTTCATTGGTCAAACAGGGATATCGGCAGAGGCAAAAAATACAGATGTTGGACCACATTCAACATGTAGGATTTTTTCGAACGATGATGCAAGCAAAATAATTGGCCAAAAAAAAAGAAAAAAATACAACATGGCCAACTGGGCTTTAGAATGTTAACTATAGCAAACAAGCATTTGATACAGGCAAAATTGGTCATTTCGGATGACTTAAGTCACTGTGTATGGCGGCCATAATTTAAAAGAGATACTGTTCTGATCCTGACACGTATAACCGCTTACTACGCAAAAGCCAACTGTTTTTTAGGCAGGGATATTAAAAAGAAAAAGAATTACCACTGGGTGTGCTTGGGGACTGCGGTGCCGATACTCTCTCTGGCGGCTCAAATGCTCTGTCTTGCTCAATCTGTAATGAAAAAAAAAAGTTACTGACAATATTATATTCATGAATAATTGAGGGTCCAAGTGCTTCAGGCAAATACAAATGGAGTGAAAGATGTGGAAAACAAAACTGGTGCAAAGAAAAGTGGAGCCGCTGCCCATGACAGTTAGGCGGCCGTCACACGCACAGATATCTCATGCGATATTGTAAGCGATCACGTGCACGCGCGATCGCTTACAATATCGCTCACATCGCTGGTGAGATGTCACACAGACAGACTCACCAGCGATGTGGATCCGCGATCTCGCTGGTAACTATGGTACACATCGGGTAACTAGGCGCCGCGCGGCGCTTAGTTACCCGACGTGTACCATAGTTACCATCTCCCAGCATAGGCTCTGCCGCTGGGAGATCGTTCATCGTGGTGTCACACACCACGATGAAGCAGATTGCTAAATCGTAAATCGCTAGATGTGAGGTCCGGACCTCAGATCTGCGATGTCACGATCAAGCGATTTCACATCGTAAATCGCTTGATTACATGCAACGATTTTAAGCCCGATATCGCTTAAGCGATCAAAAAGGAGATCGCTTAAACGATATCGGGCAAGAAATCTTTGCGTGTGACGGCCGCCTTAGACTGTTACACTGTTGCTTTTATTTTCTTCCAAGACTTGAAAGACAATGTTTTGTTTTTTGGCAATTACTCCACTTTCTTCTTCTTCAGTGTTAACACAGAAGTCTACATCAGGTGTGGTGCCCCTGCATTTGGCTACCACAGAATGGTATGTAACAACTATGTATTGCCATGTCTGATGGGAGTTGTGTTCTTTCTGCTGGATGTCTGAAGAGTTCACACACTGCCTGATCCCTACCAGTAAGCTGTGCACTTGAGGTTTGGAATATGCTGGTGTCACAGGGCTGTGGTCAGTGAGAAAGGTTAGGCTGGCTTCACACCCACGTTTTTTGGCATCATTTTCTGTCTATTTTGAAAAGTACAGAACAGGATCCTGTTTTGCCTCCTATGTATTCCTATGGTGCCGGATTGGTCATATATGGCCATCCGTTTTAGTGTATTCAGTTCAGGATTTGTTTAAATGGTGTTTTTACCGTCCCCAAAATTGGAGACTGCACCGTCTGTGGGCGCACCAGACAGAAACTAATCCGGTTCGGTCCGGAGCAGTTAACATGGGGGTCTATAGTGACGGATCCAGGAAAAAACAGGATCGTGTTTCGGATCTGGTTTTTGGTGCTCAGAAGAAATGCACAGCACCCCCCCAAGAAAGTTTTCTGTTCTGGAGTCTCTCTCGCTCGCTCTCTCCTCACATTAGTACTATTTACTATGGCTGCAGATTTTGCTGCAGCTTTTGTGTAAGGAAAAACAATCCTGTTTAAAACTGAATCCGGAGGCATAATGGCCATCTGTTTCCATCCCTTTCCACACATCCCTGCCGGTCCGTCTGATCCTGCAAATTACAGGATAACTCACCACAACTAGGAGGGAGTATTGGTTAAAGGCACCAAGACATTAGGAAAAGTCAGCAGGGAGGCCATATTAATCAACCTTAAGGATCAAACTCCCATCAGACTGGCCAGACCACATGCTTTGTGGTGGATGTACTACCCTGGACTCAGTACAGAATTACAATAAAAAGGTAAAGTAAAAGACTGGTTCTTGCCGGCTACTTCCTTTACTACCCCTATCACCACTACTACCCTTGTCATCTCCCTGGGAGCCAGCCCTGGTTAAGGATGGTTAACCATCTGCGTTGTTTACTACCACCTATCTTCCTGGAACACCCCGGCAGTGTCAGGGACATCAGGCCGATTATCCCAACTAGCCTCACAAATAAAACTTAACCCCTGTGTATGTACAGTAAGGATCACAGCTGCTGGTTATGGCTACTGTGAACTGAACTTTGGCCCAGCTTCTGAGTACCCTGGCCCTTTCGTCTGATGCTCAGCGGAGGACAAAGTGTGGCCCACAGACCATCTCCGGCCCCCTAGCTGCTCTAGTATGCGTCTGTTAATATATCTCAGAATTGTGTTTGGCTTTTTGCTTCTGCATCACACTGTTGACACATGTTCAGTCTGAGATCTATTAGCATACCCAAGTCTTTTTCACATGTGATGTTGCTTAGCTTTATCTCTCCCATTCCCTATATGCTTTTTTCATTTTTATTGCCTAGATGTAGAATTTTGCATTTTTCCCTGTTAAAAACCATTCTGTGGGCAGCAACTGACAGAATGGCTTTTAATAGGGAGAAATGCAAAGTCCTATTAATATATTAATATTGAGCAGAATTCATTCCAGCCTATTGGTTCAGCCTCCACAACAGTCACTGTTTCTCATGTAGGCCCTTGGGGGTCATTAAATTGCCCACCCCTGTTCTAAAGTGTCATTAAGACATCTGTGTCATTCATAAAAAGAACCTGTACCCATTATAGTCTATGAGGCGGTTTGATCACTTTTGACATGTCTATATTCCTTTGTGGACTAAGTGTTAATAAAAAAAAGGGGATGAAATAATGGATGAAACGCACCCAGACAAGTGAATGAGCCTATGAACAATGTGCAACAAAAACTGACAGCACAATGATGGCATCATAGTTCATCATCCTGCTGCTTTCACACTTGTTTGCTTGCCTTCTCTCCATTACATATACATATACACACACTGGTTTATTATATATACATAAGTATGTACACACACATAAGGAACACTGAAGAGGATTAGATATAGTGCATCGATTAATATTGGGTCATTTCTCTTTTTGACTCACAAAAGGTAAAATAAAAATAAAATAAGGTCAGAATGAGGTGTACATTTTGGAATATAATTTTTTGGACTAATCGAGAAACTCTTGAAAACAGTATGTTACGGTATTCTGTCCATGTGATTCGCGCACTTGATACATGTCTATAGCCTTCCTGAACACATTTCCTCACCTGGTCGCCGGCCGTCCCTCTAGTCTGTCCATCACTCTCAGCACTGGATGTTGGCTGATCTTTGGGAAGAGGTGGTCTGGGAGGAATGGCCTCAGACTCCTTGAAAGGTTAAAACAGGTGAGAATTTCATGGTTTAAATTATTTTGCTTCAATAAAATCAATAAAAATAAGAAACTTTGTATTAAATCTTGTCAGAGAAATGTCTTTCTCACTCCTCCTGGATGAAGAGTCATTCTCAAAGTTCTCAGTTCACTGGTACGATCTGCTTTCTTTCAGTAAATACAGACTTTCCCTTGTTGAGATAGGAGAGGACAGCTGGTGCTCATAGAGATCTATGGAGAAGTGTGACTGTAGTTCCAGGAGCCTCTAGTCCTCACTCCTCCATAGAATATTAAGGCCACAAACTGTCACCTCCTGTCTCAGTAATGGGACGATTATCTTCCCTCAATACAGATTGAGAATGAAAGCTCAGTCCAGGAGGAGGAAGAAGCAGATATCTCAGAGAAGATGTATTACAAAATGTCTTATTTCAGGTGTATTACTGATTATGCAATGAAAATGAAAACACCAGCTACTCTTTTAATGTTGTATATTGAATAAATAATGGTTCATTGATTTGCTTTTACAGGTGGTTAAGCCTTGCAGAAGTCGTCCCTCCTTAAAGGCCGATCCCAATCCAGATATTATAGGAGCAAAGAAAAAAAACCTGTATTTCTTTCTTATGAATAGCATTCAACTTTGAGTACCAGACTGCAATCTCTTGTATCTGGCAATAAACAAATGCCAATACATGATTGACTAGCCAGACGTCCATCATACACATAGAAGTAACATAGGCAACTGAAGAAATCGCAATGCATGGGTCTTTAGCACATATTATAGCAGCTTGTATTGCAAATCCACTGTTTTTGTCTAAATAATCAGAGTTAAATTATAAAATTTGGTGACACACCGCTAACAGTGAGGAGACAACTTAGGCTGGCTTCACACCATGGCAGAGTCCTGTCCGGGGCTGTCCGATGTAAACCAGACAGCCCCGGACCGGATTTTGGCACCATAGTATCCTATGGGGCCAGATGGAGCCAGATGGCAGCTCTCTTCTTCCGGAGAGATGGAAACTGGATGGCATTCGGGAGAAATCTGATTTTTCTCCAATCTCCCCAAATTGCCGTATCCCGGATTCTCCCGGATCTGGTGCAATCCGGCGCTCCCTAACATAGGAGCCTATGGGGCCGAATTGCACCGGTCCGGGAGGATCCGGGAACCGGACACCTGTGGCTGCACGCCGCTGTTATTTCAGGACCGCGGCTAGCTCCTTGCGGTGTAGAAATCTGCATCAGGCTCTCCATGTAAAAAGTCTATAAACAGTGAGCTACTTATCCAAGGAGGGGACTAGCTGATTTAGCTCAAGCAATGATAAGGTCCTGGTACTAAAATAATAATCGCAAGTAAACAACATAGCTGAAATCTGTTTCTCAGCTCTTACCACATGCCATCTTGCTGACAACTTCCATTTAAATAGATGTATCAAAATGTTTCCCAACATAGGACCAAAGATAGATGTATATGTGCGAATCTAAGTTTTAATGGTCCATGTGAACGTTTTGGGTCAAATAAGCCCATTTCAAGGCTCAATAAAGATTATAAACCAAAATGCTGCTGTAAGTTCACATGGACAACTAAAATTTGGCAAAGTGTATTGAAGGCTATTGGAGAGCTGCCTTAATTTTTTGGGGGATTCCTATATGGATGGTTGCTGGGACTTGGTGTCACAATGACTATGGGATCATGAGGAACCAGGGTGCTTGATTTGTCCCTCAAGCTAGGGGACCCTACACTATCCCTTATCTCAGGGGTAACCCCCAAGTAGTGGGGAGGCCCAAGTCTCTGGGGAGGCGCCGGCAACAACAGAGGAGGCAAGGGGCACACAGCACCAATATACAAGATAAGTAATAACCACACTATATCTATATGTACTAACTAGTATACATGATATCCACAGAACCCTCCATTAGAATACCTGTCCAGCACACAGGGGCACTCACCATACCCCAGCAGGTAAACAGAGAATCTGAATGCATAGCCACACATTGGAGTAAACTACTCCTAACTTAAACATTGTACCCACAGGCTAACCAGCTCCAATGGAGCACACTGCAATGTGAATATAGCCATATATGGACACCATGGTCACACAGCACTAAGCCTTAAGTGCAACTCAACAGGTAACTGTACCTCCCCTCTATACCTCACCTAGGATAAATACCAGACTATAACACACAGACCATATCCCACTTCCCTGTGTATTGATGTCCATCTTTTGAAGGATTAGTAGATATAACAAATAACAAAGACAATATGTTGTTACTTTCCATATTCTGTAACAGAACACTGAAATATATTTGTATATATGTATATATGTCTCACAATGTCACTTTTTGTATTCACCAACAGCGACTTTTGATAAAGGCTATTGGATTATAGCCGAAACGTCACCCCAGGTCGCATGTCTAATGTGTACAGCACCAAATAAAAACTTTTTCACCAGCAAAAATTGCTTATTGAGAGTGCATTTGTTCCAGTGGAGCACCCAAGGGGGGGGACCTACGTGTCTGGACCCCCCCTTCGGACAGCCCTGAGAAGCTGAGAAGCCGTTTTCGTGCAGTATTAAGCATTAATTAGGTATTCAAATTTACAAAAATTGCTTGGCTTTTAGGGGGGCTTCGCTCCCCCAAACACCCCCACCGGGGGCTTTGCCCCTCGGAACCCCGCTGGGGGGTGACACCCCCCTTTCAGGGCCAGTGTGTGTTTCTTGGACCCCTACCTTGGGAAATTTCTGGGTGCGCCACTGATATATATATACAGGGTCTCTAATGACCCCTACAAATAGCACCTCCAATCCACATAAGGAATGCACGCCAACTATCTATATATAAGACAAGTCTCTGACCTGGCCCTGCTCCTGTCCAGCTCTGATCTGATCCCCCCTCCCCCTTGGACAAAGGAGTAATGAAACCCACAGATAATGACAGACAAGAGAAAACCAAAACTCTGTCACTAAGCACACACAGCAGACAATAGGAGTTGCAAGAGGAGAAAAAAAAAAAAAGAGCAGGAAGGGATATGCAGAACATCAGGGGAGAACTTCCACATATGCATCAAGCAAATAGTACAACTTTCTCCAGAGTCTGGGACACCACACCTCACAGACCAACATAGGGTAAACTATAGCTGGCATAGGAAGAAGGATTCCATCAACATAAATGGCAGGGGAGCAGCTGTGATAGGCCTCCCCACAACATGTGATAAGAGGAGAAGCAGATAGCAGAGATTAACTCTTGCTAGTCTGCCTATGAATCAGCACACAGAAGGTCGATGCCCGAGTCTGCCTGTGATGATCCCAGACACCAGGGAAACTCTCAGGTGGGTGTCAGAATCTGCAATCTGAATAGAGCCCAACGCCACCATAACATCTGGTGAAGTTTGTGCAAAACTGTGTGTGACACTTGGCAAACAGATGTGAACCTTAAATAGTTTAAGACCCAGTGCCATTTTGATTCTTCCATTTATTAGGTATAGATGATATAACAAAAAAATTATGTAGGTAACTTACAATGGGATTTTTCTCTTGGACATAAGGATTCAATCCAGACTGATGGTAAAGAAAACTTCTCTGGAAGGCTGTTGGCGTCTCGCTGGCAGGGGAGGAGGGTGGCATGATCATTGCTGTATATACAGAGAACATAAATCTATTAATACAAAGTGAAGAACAACTTACTAAGGGGAAAACAGACAGAGCCAGATCTCAGATGAGACAACCATAGAATGGAAAATAATGGATTATAATACCGGGGTGTCTGGCAGGATCAGGAATGGCGTGAAAGTTAGCCTTGTTAAACCTGAGGCCGGAAATTATATCATTGATCATCCAGAGATCTCTCTGAGCAGCTGCCTGGTCCTGAAAAGGCAAGAAATGACCTAAGTACGCAAAACGCCTGCCACCATCCTCAGGACAGAAATCACTTCCAGGTGTTGTATGGAGCATTCAGGAGTGCGTCTATAATCAGCCATATGTGATTACTTACCTGTGGATGTCCAATTTGACTGACACGCTCCAATGTCTCCCTCAGTGTGTGCAGCTCATTTTCTAGTATTCTGTATTCTTCCCATGCACGGTCTCTGTCCTATATAGGAAGATACAAAACATGCTATTTCTATTACATCCATGGGCATATAAACCCACTCACATTTCACAATCTCACTAGGGCATAGTGTCAGGACCTGGCAGTGGAGGCTCCTTGAAGTGGATGTCAGGCTTACTCTTTAGTGGCCACTATTGAAACTAAGATCTCCAGTTTATCATATTTAGCACAGGGCAGTTACTGCAATACACACATGCATTATATCCATTGATGCTCTTGTTTCTAGTGCCACTCATTCATTTTCATTAGTCATGAAATAGTAGTGTCGCGGCAGATAACCATTTCTGTAAGTATATTATTTTCTACCTGCACCTACGCTTGTGGTGATGCCAGCCATACACTGATATACATTTCTGTAAAGTGGACATCAAAGGCTGTAAAATACCTAAAAGAATAAAACAGCAGGTACTCATCCTCCCCTGGTTCAGTGTCAGATCACCACCATCATTCTGATTTTGGCTGAAGCAGTGAAGTCACATCGACCTCGTGCTTCACTTTTGTAGTCAATCACTGAGTTCGGTGACTCGTTCCCACTCATGTAGTCACAGAGTGCAGCGATTGGCTTACAGCAGTGATGTGTGCTGCTGAGGAGATATCACAGCTGCAGCCAAAACACCAAAACCAAAGCGGGAGGACACAACAGGCACTAGACCTGGGGACGGCAAATACCTGCTGGGTTTATTTTAGAGTGTATGTGACTCCATGTTCCTGAAAGTGGAAAACCCTTAATATTATTCAAATATATTTATCTTTACCAGTATAGATTACATACTACTAGAAATCAGCATGAATGCCATCATCATTGGACATTTTGAGAGCTACTATACTACCTTAGTCTGAAACCGGGAGCAGCATTGGCGGGGAGAAGCCATTGACTGCAAATGCACAGATATAACCAGCACATCAATAAAAGACACATTTTGGCACAATGGGTCAGAAAGCTAAGTCTGAATAGCCATCTTTGATTGTGTTTTACACTGCCAAGTCCATGGAAGTGCACATATTCATTCTTTTGAGTGCTTAGTTAGAGCTTTTTAGGTGTTTTTTGAACTTGAATCCACCTGAAAAAGACAAGTGCACATACCCAAAGTCTAATTGGTTAGGCCACATGTACACGTTGAGTATTTAGTGAGTATTTTACCTCAGGATTTGTAGCCAAAGCCATGAGAGGGTGATAAATACAGAAGTGGTGCAGGTGTTTCCATTATACTTTTCCTCTGATTCTTCCACTCCTGGTTTTGGTTTACAAATCCTGAGGTAAATACTCACCAAATGCTCAACATGTGACATTAGTCAGTTTTTCTAAAGGTGGTTTCCACTTGATAAGCTTTGGATCTGTCTGCTTCAGATCCGCTGTGTGAACACAGACTTGCTGTTCATTGAAGATCGAAACAGGATTTACACTTACCAGAGACAGATCGCACAGCCGGGCGCGGACATACACCAGGTCATCCTGGAGGAGCCTCTGCTGGTACCAGATATTCTCAAGTACTTGCTCCTGGCCCTGGAACTCATCCAGATGTTGATGGGTTAACTGAAGAGCATCCTCCAACTTTTCCTAATGAAACATACAAAGTAATGTTAGTAGCTCCATCATGTGGATATTGTACATTTGGATTGTCGCCTTGACAAATACGTCTTAGCAAATCAGGTGGTAACACACAGATCGTCATCCCGACTCAAAATATAGTATTAACAGCTGGCTAATCTCCAATCTCTGGACAATTTCATTCCTAGCGGCTGAATACTCCGGTATCCATAGTACACACATTACTACATAGGACTGTCAGTGATCCATGAGGCCTGTAGGACTCCTGCAATTCATTGGCTTGCCTTTTGGCTATAAATCCATATAATACCTGGGCTCCACTATCATGATCTATATAGGATAAACATTTATAGTGAAATGGCTGAAATATTACCGGAATAATTTTTTTCAATAATATTTTGCTTCTTTATTAGTTCTAGATTACCCACAACTCGGAGATCTGTTTTCATAAACAATAGAGGACTATGGCCCAGGAGAAGACTGGTGGTGAGCTGTTTACTAATAATCAGTTGGGCCTTCGATACTCTAATGGCCCCAAAAAAACAGATTAATGTTGGCTGAATATGCTGATTTTGACAGTATTGACTGAATATCTTATGGCCATGGGGCGCTGAATCTCCCCTGATGGATGACAAAGGAATAGAGGGATTAGAGGAGTCAAATGTAAAGGCTCAATCCTATTGTTTCCCAAGAAGATAAGCTGTAGGGGCTTACTCAACACTCCCCATTGAAAACGCGTGCACGCTTAGCTGATTGTGCATGTGTGTCACAGTTTGGAGACACAGTAGGTAGAATTGGTACAGATTGATTCACAGAACCTGGTCCAGCGGGCAGATCAGGTATCTTGTGGCTGCTGAATGGGAGCCCTGTGAACCACCTCCTATTTTCTGGCATCTTGTTCTTTTCTTTTGTTTAAGGTCTACGCTGAGGCATGAAACACGTGTGACACAAGCCAGGCTAGCTAATCAAAAGAACAGTCACTGATGATGGAAGGCAAGAGGCAGTTCCAAGAAACTAATGTGGCTGATAGACCGGGTCCTCAACTCAAACAGGTGCATAGGCATCTTAACCTGCATCACATGTTAAGTTAAAAAAAACTACCTTTTCGACTCGAAGATGTGCAGATTCCTCCTCAATTCCAGTGAGGAGCTTATCCTGACCACACATCTTTGTCAGAAGAACCTGTAATGGAGAAACGGAGGCATTTATAGTAATCGTACAATATACAGATACAGATTTCAAAAGTCTTATTATTCAGTAGATGACACACAAATGAAAATAAATACATTATTAGGCTACCATGCATTATTTATCATGCTACATCGCAGTAGGATTGCTAGGCGTTACACATAGGGATGGCAAACGGCCCAATAATTGTTGGAGACTCCATAAATATAGATACGTTTTGTCAATGTCTGTGAACCCAACTTGGCATCCGATTACAGTTTTTCCTTTTATTAAGGCTGGTTACAGCTGAGTAGATCACTATGAATTTAATATCGTTTTACACCTTCCAGAAAATACAGGTAACGAGCGCCTACCAGCAGATTGAGAAATACTGTAGATATGTATTACTATGTTATGTGAGGTTGTGTCCAAATCTCATCTGTACATTCGGATGGTTAGTGCAGGACTCCAAACATACCACAATAACAATTAATGGTGACATTGCTAGAATACAGGGTTGGAAAGTGAAGAAAAAAATTGTACTTAACAATTACATAAATGAAATGACTTTCAGTACTTCTATATTTGCTACAGGAATAAAGTTAAAAAGTTTTAAGGCTAAACTTTAAAATACTTACATCAATACTATTTTCTGTCATACGCGGTGGGTATGGAGCACGGTACTGTGTGGTTCCTGATGGCTAAACAATATAAGGACAAAGGCTCAATTTTTTATAAAAAAAACAGATATTACATAGTGTCTAACTTCATCAAGTAGAAGATGTAAAAGATCTTTTAAAAGAGTAGATAGTACATAGATCTCCATCATCTACACCAACAGCCAGGTTATAGAAGAAGTCCTACTAGAACTACAAACCTCAACTTCTAAACAATGGAATTTAATTGTGAAAGTTTGGACGAACACTCACCACAGAACTCAATGAGAGCCGCTTTCCAGCAGGTAGATGGGGACGACTAGGGCCAGGGGGCAAAGGTGGAAGCTGGGAGTAGCTGACTGAACCCTGCAGAGCGACAACACATTTGTTTTGAGAAAATCAATCCAAATAGATGATCAGGTCTTAACTAAGGAAGTCTCATGTTACCCACAGTATAATAGGAAGTAAAGTAAAAAAAATATATATAATAGAAAAATAAAGAGAATTTTGTTTACGTACCGTAAATTCTTTTTTCTTGAATCATCAATGGGAGACCCAGACAATGGGTTTAGGGCACTGCCCTCCGGAGGTCACACTAGGTACTACAAGTTTGTAGACACCGCCCCCTCCGCTTATAAACCCCTACCGCAGGGAACATCCTCAGTTTGGTCTACAAGCTGCGAGGAGGAAAATAAACCACACCCGAAACATCGGGAAGAACACCGTGCACAAACGGTTCAACAACCCGGCAAACACTGTCTCAACAGAGAACAGAGCCAATGCAAAACAAGCAAAGGAACAACTGGGTGGTACTGGGTCTCCCATTGATGATTAAAGAAAAAAGAATTTACGGTACGTAAACAAAATTCTCTTTTTTCTGGTCATCATAATGGGAGACCCAGACAATGGGGATGTCCTAAAGCAATACCCCAGGGCGGGAAGAGTTCCTCAACAAGACGGATAACATGGTTCCCCTTTAAAGGTGGGCAACCGCCGCCTGTAGAACCCGCCTGCCCAAATTTGCATCCGCAGAGGCATGGGCATGCACCATATAGTGCTTAGAGAAAGTGTGTAGGCTGGACCAAGTGGCCGCCTGACACACCTGTAGAGCAGATGCTCTATGTCGCAAGGCCCATGAGGCACCTACGGCTCTGGTAGAGTGAGCCTTCAATCCCACCGGGAGAGGCAAACCAGAAGACCGGTAAGCCTCTTGAATGGAAGCCTTAATCCACCTGGCTAAGGTTGACTTTGAAGCCGCGGACCCCTTACAGCGACCTGTCGTAAGAACAAACAAAGAATCCGAACTCCTAAAGGAGGCGGTTCTGGACACATAAATGCGTATAGCTCTCACGAGATCCAGAGTATGGAGGTCGCGCTCAACCTGATGAACGGGAGCGGGGCAAAATGATGGGAGAACAATCTCCTGGTTCAGGTGAAACGTTGAAACCACCTTTGGCAAGAATTCCGGCCGTGGACGCAACACCACCTTGTCTTGGTGAACCACCAGAAAGGGAGACTTGCACGATAGTGCAGCCAATTCTGAGACCCTCCTCAGAGATGTAATCGCCACCAGAAAAGCCACCTTCTGGGACAGACGAGAAAGGGAAACCTCCCTCAGAGGCTCAAATGGCGGTTTTTGCAATGCCGCCAGGACCATGTTAAGGTCCCACGGATCCAGAGGTCTTTTGTAGGGTGGAACCATCCGCGACACCCCCTGCAGAAATTGACGGACCTTCGGGAGAAGCGCCAATCGTCTGTCAAACAGCACAGAAAGTGCTGAGACCTGACCCTTTAAGGAGCCAAGGGATAATCCCAACTCCAAACCCGACTGTAGGAATGCCAACAATGTCGGGATGGACAAGGGCCACGGGGACCGGCCCCCAGAGGCACACCAGGTAAAAAAGATTTTCCACGTCCTGTGGTACATTTTCCTGGAAACTGGCTTTCTAGCCCGATTCATAGTGGCAACCACCGTAGGGGAGAACCCCCTGGATGTCAGCAGCCAGGCCTCAAGAGCCATGCAGTCAATCTGAGGGCCTTGGAATTGAGGTGGAAGAATGGGCCTTGCGCGAGAAGATCTGCGCGTTCTGGAAGAGCCCACCTGTGTCCGCCTGACAGTTGCCACAGGTCCGGATACCAGGACCTCCTGGGCCAGTCTGGAGCCACTAGAATGGCTACCCTGCATTCCGACCTGATTTTCCACAGCACCCTGGGAATCAGAGCCATAGGAGGGAACACATATGGTAGATTGAATCTGGACCAAGTCAAGATCAGGGCGTCCGCTCCCAACGACTGGGGGTCCCATGACCTCGCCATGTATTGCGGAACCTGATGATTCAGCCGTGAGGCCATCAGATCCACGTCCGGAGTGCCCCATCTGCTGCAGATGTCCCGAAAGACGTCTGGATGAAGGGCCCACTCTCCGGCGTCCATCCCCTGCCTGCTCAGATAGTCGGCCTCCCAGTTTTCGACCCCTGGGATGTGAACTGCGGAGATCAGGCAGTTGTTGTCCTCCGCCCAGGATAGGATGCGGTGGACTGCGGCCAGAGCCTCTGCACTCCTGGTTCCTCCTTGATGATTTATATAAGCGACGGCCGTCGCGTTGTCGGACTGAATCCGGATGGGATGTCCTGAGAGGAATCTCTGAAAGGCCAGGAGTGCTAGATAGATCGCCTTGATCTCCAGCACGTTGATCTGTAATGCCGACTCCGACAGAGTCCAGAGGCCTTGGGCCCTGTGGTGTAAGAACACCGCACCCCAGCCCTTCAGACTGGCGTCGGTGGTCACCACTAACCATGACGGTTTGATGAAGGACCGGCCCCGCGCCAAGTGATGTGGCTGAAGCCACCACTGCAGGGAATCTCGGGTCGGTTGTGACAGTGTCACCAGCCGATTCAGCGAGATCGTCCTCTTGTCCCACCTGCGTAGTATCTCCAGCTGGAGAGGACGGAGGCGAAATTGTGCAAACGGCACCGCCTCTATCGCCGCCACCATGCGACCCACCAGCTTCATCAACCCACGAAGGGACGATTGTGGTGACAGGAGCACTGCTTGTACTCCCGATCGGATCGCCACCTGTTTGGATTGTGGCAGAGACACCAGGGCTGAGGACGTGTTGAAGTCCATGCCCAAATAAGTCAAGGACTGGGTCGGAACCAAGGTTGACTTCTGAACATTGAGGAGCCAACCGAATTGTTCCAGAGACCGCATGGTCACATCCAGGCTCGCTTGACAGAGGTGTTCCGATGGCGCCCTGACCAGCAGGTCGTCCAAATAGGGAATGACGGCATGGCCCTGCACGTGCAGGAGAGCCATCATAGAGGCCATCACTTTTGTGAACACCCGTGGTGCCGAGGCCAAGCCGAACGGCAGCGCCACAAATTGGAAGTGTTCCTCCCCCACTGCAAATCTCAACCATCGCTGGTGAGCCGGTGCAATGGGCACGTGAAGGTAAGCGTCTCTGATATCTATGGACGCCAAGAAGTCCCCCTGTGACACAGCCGCGATCACTGAGCGCAGTGATTCCATACGGAACTTCCGAACCAGCACGTGGCGGTTGAACAACTTCAGGTCCAGAACCGGGCGGAAGGATCCGTCCTTCTTTGGGACGATAAAGAGGTTGGAGTAAAAACCCCTGAACCTCTCCCCGGAAGGCACCGGGACCACCACTCCGTCTCTGCGGAGTCCCTCCAACACCAAAGAAAAGGCCTGAGCTTTTTCTGGGGAGGGGACCGACCGATGGAATCGGGATATCGGTTTTGACGTCAGCTCTATCCTGTAACCTCGCGAGACCACGTCTCGAACCCACTGATCTGGAACGTGAAGTAGCCACTCGTCCTGAAAGCGAGACAAGCGGCCCCCCACCTGTGGGGAGGCAGGAAGAGAGAGCGAGTCATGTAGAGGCGGGTTTGGGGGTGGCAGCTGCTGCCCCCGCCGGCTTCTTTGGACGACTCTTAGAGCGCCACTGAGAAGCGGGCTTGCCCCCTCGGTCCGTGCGAGCGGACGGTGCTGATGACTGTGAGCTGGACCGAAAGGACCACTGTTTTGGGTTCCTCTTAACGGTATACCGTGGCTTAGGTTTATTCTGCGGTATTTTAGACTCAGCAGAATCCTTAATTAGCTTGTCCAGCTCTGTGCCAAAAAGCCTGTCACCAGAGAACGGAAGATTCTGCAGAATCTTCTTAGATGTGGCATCTGAGTCCCAAAGACGTAGCCACAACAACCTGCGGATCGCTATAGCATTGGCCGAAGCCACAGCTGAGCGAGTGGCAGTTTCCAGAGTCGCCGTTCTGGCGTAGTCCGCATAGGCCCTCGCCCTCTCGGTAAGTGCCAGGACCTCTGGACTGGACCTTGCCAGGTCAGTGATACCATCCAAGCAGGTAGTGATCGCTTGTAAGGTCCAGACCGTGGCAAAGTTAGGGGCAAATGACGACCCCACCGCCTCATAGGAAGACTTGGCGAGTTGCTCGACCTGTCTATCAGTAGCATCCTTCAGTGAGGAGCTATCAGAGGCAGAGAAAAGGGAGCGTGCAGCAATCCTGGTCATGGAAGCATCCACCTTCGGGGACTGCGACCACTCCTGAAGCACCTCCTGGGGAAAGGGGAAGCGATTGTCCTTGGGTCTGCGGACATAACGCCGCCCAGGATGTAACCTGGGGGCTCTAATCACCCTTCCAAAATTAGTATGGTCCATAAAGGAGCCACTTGGTCTAGCCTCCGGCCGCAGCCATTGATAGACCTCCTTCGGGTGCACCGTCACCTCCTCAGGGGGTGTCACGAGACGTAAGGTCTCGTTGATAGAGGACACCAGATCCTCCACCCCATCTGGTGGTTCAGACACAGATACAGACCCGAAAGTCGAACCCCCATCATCTTCCTCACCATCAGAGGAACGCTCCTCCTCAGAGAGAGTCTGGAGCTCGGGTGAAGCCTCACGACGAGCCCGCTTAAGGGGTCTCACAGCAGAAGAGGGAGACACCCGGGGGTAACTGGAAGGAGTAGCTGGGCTATCCAGTCTCCTATTAAGTGCCTCCAGGGATTGCGACATGGAGGATAGCTGAGACAACAGAGATTCATTGATCCTGTTCTGAGTCTCCCAAGGCCCTGAGATCACCTGAACCTCGGGGTATAGCACCGGGGTTGCTGACCCAGTAGTTGCAGCCCGGGCCTCTGGGCGTCCACAGTTATTGCAGGACCCCTCCACCAGTGTTCCATTGCACGTAGCACATGTAACGGTGGCCTCGGCCGCCTTAGCAGCACGCTTCCCAGCTGAGGACATGGCCACAGTAGGGGTAGATAAGCCCAATTGCAGACAATAAAACCGGAGATCCCGGTGGCTTACCGACCGCTGTAAAGCGGTATGAGGGAGCGGTGTGTGTGTGTGACCTCCGCGCCGTCTTCCGGTCTCCCCTCTTGGAGTGCAGACGCACGCTGCATACAGTTCCCAGCCGGGAAGTGAGGGTAAAGATGGCCACCGACAGAGAAACTGTGGGCGGCGCCGAAGACACGCGGGAAACACACGCACACGCCCCGCGGTGACGTCACCGCACGGGCTGCATCCCATCCTCCAAGCATCCTTCTCATGAGGGAGCTGGAGCCCGCAGCGCGGGAAACAGTGTAAAAAACATTGTACACAGACTGCAAATACATATCACACATCCGCAGCCTACGGCCTCAGCCCCTGTGACACACAGGGCGGTCAGCCAGGGTGACCCCAGCACAGGGTACACCCGCAGAACCGCGGGCCCGAGGGCAACGCGCGGTCTGAGTGTCATGAAACACATAAAGTGCCAGACACTACCCCCAGGCACACAGGAGACACAGAGTGCCTCAGTGCCGGTCCGGTCTGTAAGCACCATTCAGGGAGGCCTCGGACGGGGGTGCAGCACCAGTCTGGAGTGTAAGCACCATTTAGGGAGGCCTCAGACTGGGCCGCTCAGCCCAGTCCGGAGTGTAAGCACCATTTAGGGAGGCCTCGGACTGGGCTGGCTCCAGTCCGGTCTGTAAGCACCATTTAGGGAGGCCTCGGACGGAGCGGAGCTGTGCAAGGCTCCCATCTCCCACTCACCAGAGCCCCCCAGAGAGGGATGGAGAGGAGCGTAACAGCGTACCGGGAGAACACCAGGTGTCCAGGCCCTAGGCCCTCCGGTACCTCCACCAGCGTGTGCCACTAAGGGTGAGCGGGGAGGCTGTCACCGGTCCCGACTGGGACCTTATTACCTTGTCTTCAGACGCCATCACGAAAGTAGTGAGAATGCAGTGAAGTGCAAGCAAAGCGTGATCCTCCGAGCACACTAAGTTTAAAACTGAGGATGTTCCCTGCGGTAGGGGTTTATAAGCGGAGGGGGCGGTGTCTACAAACTTGTAGTACCTAGTGTGACCTCCGGAGGGCAGTGCCCTAAACCCATTGTCTGGGTCTCCCATTATGATGACCAGAAAAGTTACATTATTAAATAGCAAAATACTATATATAGCCCCGGAGAACAAATAAGTCATTGAAAACTGCAGCAGTCCATTAATAAACTATTATTAATAGCAAGATGTGGTTTTGGTCAGTGCAATTAAAACTTAACCTTTACTCAAGTTGCATTAAAAATGGTTGCACCTGGACAGTGTTATCCTGATATAGGATAAAAACCAACAGACAAGACAAACACGAAAAAACCTAGTTTGTGGATAGGGGATTGAAGGTTCACTCTAGCCTCTCCTTAATCCAACTCTAAGGCTCATTTTTGCATGAGTTCTGCACCTCAAAAGTGTACGGTTGGCCTTATGTGGGGTCCACGTTGCACTACTACCTGTCCAAATCTTGTCAGTAAGGATGTGCTGGCCACAAGAGCACATGTACTTTGCTCATATAAACAAACCGGTCAAATAAAAGATGTTAGTACCAGTATATACCCCTTTGTGTGGGATAATGGAGTGGGTCACACACTAGTGAGTTTCTCCACTCTTGAGCAGCGTGCAGGGTACTGTGTGAAAAAAGCCGGTGCCTGTATAAGGTTCCTCTCCCTGGTCTGGTCATATGACCTATGGTTTACGCCCATTAAGGGCCTGGAAGCCAAGAAGTGTGCCTTGAAACACATGTTTGCATTCCAGATACACCCGGAGGGCTGGATGTGATGTAGACCAATGACGCGATTCCGGTCACACCGGCGTCACACTTGACAGTGGGAGAGGAGGCATTTAACAGCCGCTCTCACCAGCGTCACGTTGATGAACGAGGATAAACAGATGGGCCACGTTTAGTAAGCAGAAATGGGCACCTTGCTGCACCTTCATGCCTGATATATGTGTTTACAACTGTGGGTCTCCTTGTTGAGGAATACCCAGTGATGATGATTACTCTGATTTTGTTTATTGAGAAACCATCCACCATGTGCCATTAACCATGGGGAAAATGGATGACTAGTTATCCCCTCTGGGCCATGCCTACCCTGATGATGGGGCACTGAAATGCGTTGGGAGCATAAAGATGGCAGATAAGATGTATATGGTGGTCCATAAGATGAATGTGTTATGATCTGAAGGACACAGAGCTTGATGAGGCTGTCAGAAAGTGTGAATACTGGAGTATAAGATGGTGAGAAGGTTCCAGTATTTAGGACAGGAATTATTTCTCCTTCACACGTATTGTCCTTATGTTTTCTACAAGTATGGATAAGCTCTGCAAGTGTTAACTCAGGGGTATAGCAGATAAATAGAGTTGTGTCAGGTTTAAACCTAAAGGCCCAGTCACACAATGATATCGTTAGCGAGATCATTTTAATTGTGACGTTACAACGATCTCTCCAGCGATGTCGTTCTGTGTGACACTTAGCAGCGATCAGGCCCGTGTTGTGAGGTTGCTGATCGCTGCAAAGTACTCTGGGTCATTTTTTGATCGTTGATCTCCCACTGGTCAGCACGTATCGCTGCGTGTGACAGCGTGAAACCAACGCTCAGTGACTTCACAAGCTGGTAACGATGATAAACACCGGGTATCTAGGCAGCGCATGCTGCCTGGATACCGCTGTTTATCATAGTTACCAGCATCCTCCCTGCTTACAGGCAGCGCTAAGCAGGGAGGAGGCTGACCTCGCCTTCAGCGATGTGGGAAGTGGCTACCAGGTTCCTGATCACTGGGGAGATCTGCCTGTTTGACAGCTCCCCAGCGACCAGGTAACAACGCTCCAGCGATCCCGGCAGGTCGTTATTGCTGTCGGGATCGCTGGAGCCTCGTTGTGTGTGACAGGGCCTTAAGAAAGGTACCTTGTACTTCGTATACTTTATTTTTTGTGTTCACTTGGGCATTTAAGTGTCACGCATGTGTGGCTAAGGATCTATGGTGATGCCTTCAATCCCCTATCTACAAACTAGGTGTTTTCGTGTTTGTCTTGTTTGTTGGTTTTTATCCTATAACAGGATAACACCGTCCAGGTGCAACCCTTTTTAATGCAACTTGAGTAAAGGTTAAGTTTTACTTGCACTGACCAAAACCACATCTTGCTATTAAAAATAGTTTAATGGACTGATGCAGTTTTTAATGTCTTATTTGTTCTCCAAGGCTATATATAGTATTTTGCTTTTTACCACTATAGTTCCAGTTATACTGTGGGTAACATGAGCCTTCCTTACTCAGGACCTGATCATCTATTTAAGGTTAAGCTTTAATTGCACTTACCAAAACCACACCTTGCTATTAAAAGTGTTTACACTAACTGATTGTAGGGAACAATACATCCTTCAATCGGTAGTTACCACCCAAGCTAATTAATTGACCATTAATAAACTAAGCACATAAAAAAATCCCTTCATTTAAAATGAAAAAAAAAATTGTAGGGAGATCAAAGAAAATATTCATTTTCACTTGGACTAAGGGTCCAGTTTGACAAGTTATTAAATAATCCTTATTGAACAGACATTATTATAATCGCTCGCACAATGATCCACTCACCATTTTTGACAGGTGTCTCGGTGTATTGCCAAGACCTCGACCGGAACATACTGCTGGGGGGAGGAATGACCTCTCCGAATACTATTGGCAGAAAGAGATGGAAAAAAAAAATCTCAATACAACCTTTTTCCTGTTTTGATAAATTTTCCATTTGACTTTGGTTCTACAGAATCGCTACAGGAAACAAAAGACTTGTATGCAGCGATACCATCAGCCATGATTATGTATTACTTATATTAATAGTGATTAAAAGCATATTATTTGTATCATTCACAAAATATGATGTGAACTACGTGTAGAGTAAAGCCTTACCCTTGGCCCTTGACTCCTATGTCTTCTTAGTGATGGAGTCAGAGACAGCTCTGAGGAGTATTCTTCTACTATTACCCTCTCTGATGGAGCGTTGGGTCTGATTTGCATTCTGTTGTTGGGATACCCATGGACTCTAGAAGGTAAATTAATTCCACTACCATCCAGCCTTTCCTCTTCTGCCCCCAAAGGTTGTGATCTTCTGGTATATCGATTAGGACCTTTCGACATTGTAGATGTATTGAAAGCCTCATCAGATGGCAGAACATCGTACCTATCAGAAGGAGTTTGAGGCCGTGATGCGGACTTTACCATGTGGCTTCTGGTTCTAGAGCTGCTCACAAAACAATCCCCTTGTCTTTCTTCACTGTGCCTGATAGTTGTAGAATTAGCAACTCTTTCTTCTGAGGGAAGGATGTCTACTCGCCCAATTGGTGTATTGGATCGAACCGTTATTCTTCCCAAAGACGGAGATCCGGTCACAGCCACAAACACATCCTCATTGGAAGCAGTTTTATGCTGCTGTGTTTGGACTTTTGGACTGAGGCTTGGAGTTAGGGGCATGTCCTTCTTGGTTGGACTTCCAACTGATAACACATTTCCCTTAGAATTCTCTGGAAAATGAGGAGATTTCTCACAAAGCAAAGGACTGCCATACTTCAAGTTCTGAGGAGGATTTTTCTTTAGCATTTTTTGTCTAGAAACTTCGGAAGGTGTGGGAGGAAGGGATTGGGATCTTGAGGCTTTAATTATCCTCTGGACTACATACTCCACCCTTTCTGGTGAGTGGCAGGTCATGGTCCTTGATAGAGAACAAGAAAGTGGGGACATTTTTCTTCCATCTTGGTTTCAGGAAGCTCAGCTTGTGCCATGACTTTTTCATTTTTTAAATTCCAGTTTCGTTCTAAGAGGTCAGCTCTATACACATGAGAAGGCACAATGGCTGGAGAAGAAGGAGCAGAGCGGGAGTGAGGAGAGGAATATTCGTCATGTGGGCATTCAGATGCCTTTGGTGGGTGTCTAGGAGGACTCTTGTCTTGGTAAGGCCTGTGAATATAAACATATTTATAAAATACCCATAAAATATCAGTATTAAATTATTAGACATGCATCCATTTTTTCATTCGAGATGTAGGATCTGCCAAAAAGAACACTACAACAGATGCTTACTCCGACAGACACTTATGAAATGGCACCCACTCTTCATCCTCGGGAATGGAGTCCTTCCCCTCCGCAGACATCTTGGATTCCACATCATGCCTGTTGTATGTGAATTCCACATGCTTTACGCCACTTTCTGGTGTAGGTGGAGGAACGGATCCATTCTGGGAGATAGATGTATAATGTTGCATAGCATCTGTTAAAGACTCCCTCAGTCCACTGAACAAGCTATCTTTCTCCAAGTCTCCATTTCTGTCCTGGTCTGGAAGGCTGTCCCTGGAGCTATTATCTTGGGATCTGGTTTCAGACAGATGGGCAATCTCCAAAGATTCGGCACTTTTTCCATCATCCCCAGCAGTATTTATTTCAGAGTGGGAGAAATCTTCATAGCTAGCATATAACTCATCTTGTGGGGTCAGATTGTGATCATGATTACTCCTGTACGAAAAGATCACAAAATTAATGTTGATAAACGTAGTGGTCAATGCTAAATAGAAAATGACTCAACTACTTGGAGATCAGGTCTCCTACAAGCAAACAATTGCAAAAGAAAAAAAAAAAAAAAGTAAAGTAAATTCTGGCTTACCAAGACATAAAACCCAATTCTGCTCTGACTAATGCTCAGTGCAACTTCATTTTCACAAAGTGTTGACATGTCAAAAGTTTTAATCATTGGGGACTAGAGATGAGTTGACCCATAGAAGCTCAGGTTCTGGAGGTTCAGCCAGACTTTTTTTTTTTCGTGTTCTGTTCGGGACCAAAGCTTGACCCGATTCTCATTGGAAGTCACTGGTTGGTCAGTTTGGCTCTCCGCCCACATACAGTCAGCCATAAGCAACCCACTCCCCGGGTCAGGAGGGTGCAGATTTGTGACTTTTTTTGACAGCACACTACACCTGATAACTCTGATTTTCACCCAAGTGCAGCCATTCAAACATTGCAGGTGGCTCGCACTGGGCCGTGCACCAAGCATACATGAGCACAACAATGCTGGCTCCAGTGCTTTGGATATGTAAAGCACCCGAACAGGTTTGCTCATCTTTATTAGGGATCTAAATGCTTGAGACCCCACAAATCACTAAAAACATAAGAACTGAAATAATCAATAGGCTTTCAGAAACTAAAGAAGGACTCAATAGTAAGTCTTAAAAGGGAACCTGTCAGCTACTTTATGCTACCAATCTTATCACTACCTGACCCTGCAGCTTCCTACTACATCCCTAATCATCCCTATCTGTCCTAACTGTTTAGTATAATGGTTGAAAAAAATAACTTTATTATAACTTACTTTTCCCCCCAGATATGAGGCATCATCTAAACGTGCGGGCTTTCTCTCTGGGTCCATTTTCCCCCCTCGCATACACCAGGGCGTGATAACCTAATTTCCAAGCATGCTCCCAGTATTTGAAATCTCTGTGGGCCCCTTGCGCATGCTCTAAAGTCGGCGAGTATACCCAACTACTCCCCCACTATGCACAGGAATGGAAATGACGCGCTGCGTTGTCATACATACAGGGAGCCCACAGAGATTTCAAACTCTGGGAGCACGCTTGGAATTTAGTTTTTTTTAAACCATTATATTACACATTTAGGTCAGACAGCGATGCTTAAAGATATACTAGGAAGCTGCAGGGACAGGTAGTGATAGGTTTGGGGGCATAAAGTAGCTGACAGGTTCCCTTTAAGCCCATTCTAATTCTTGTAAAGCTTAGTCAAGCTTCTAATTATCATAAAAAAACTATTTTGTGTAAACTACACGTAGAGGTGGCTATCCTGTGAGTCAATGTCTGACGCTTTAACGAGCCTTAGAATATGTTCAGAGATAAACCAACAGGCAGCCTGTTTCAGGGTATTTGCACCTCATCAGTGTAGAGTCTGACTGCCTGTGACACCCTCTCCCCTCTACCCTGTGACACCCTTGACATATCAAATGTTTTATGAAAACACAGTAAGGGTATGTGACCGTGTCTTTTTCCACGTGGATACACTCCAATCCACAAAAAGCTAAAAAAATGCTGAAAAGAATGGACATATGCACTGCAATGTAAAAACTATTTGCTATGCAAATGATTGGGCTTTTGATTATCTTTTAAAGGGATTGACACTACTTTGATAAAAATGAGAAAGCCTATACTCCTTTCCGGTGCTAGCTTTGTCCCAGCAATATCGGAAGTTGTGTTCCCGGCGCCCATGAGACATTATGACACTCAAACCCCATGACCAATCAGTGCTGGCTTCCTTCTCTCCCCCTTCCAGAAAGTTAAAGTTTAACCACCGTTTAAATTTTTATTTAACAATAATGTAGAGCAAGTGATTGTAATTAACTTTCAAATATACTTTATAAGAGAATGTTGGTTGAAAACTATTCATAAACCTTCCACAAGGTGTCCCCAATATACTGTGTCAGAAGCAAACGTATGTTCATTATCAGTCAGATCTGTCTTCAAGCTTCTCAGACTGAATATAGGACATGTAACCATATAGGGGTAAAGGGGGCGGGGCCTACACAGGGTCCACACTGCTTAATGCAGCTAATGAGGAGACATTGTATCAGGTTACTTCAGGCTACTGCACAGTTGTTAAGCAATGTCAAAATGTCAGGATCACTGCAAATTCCTCTTTCCTGGTACAAGCTTCTGATCTGTCATCTTGCTCCAGACAGCTCAGTCACGATCTCTGTTAGCCCCTTCTCTGGTGTCACATTGCACTGCACCCAATCAGCTGCTAGCCCACACAGCCATAAAATGCAGTTTAAAAAAAAGCACAGAAAATTGTGAGAAAAAGTCATATGGCACAAAAAAAGCCTTATCCTGCTGCTACGTTACCCATCATTAGAACTCTCTACTTCCTGGTTTTCTCACTCTAACCTAGGCTCCACCCCCTGGGAATTACTGTATATCAGTCCCCCCTATTCTAAGGTGGCCTAGTGTTGGGTGCTAATACACATTCCATAAGCCCAATCCGAAACCCTTAGCTACGGAAGCACTGCACCTTCTTTTTGCGGTGCAGTATCTCCCTGTGGCACCTAGCCATAGGGGCGCCACATAGATATAGCAAAGAAATGACTGCAATGTTTCGGCTTGTCAGAAGCCATTCTGGTATTGCTTGAGAAAGGCCTCTGAGAAGCCGAAACGTTGCAGTCCATATATATATTATTATATATTAGGCGCGGGATTTGAACTACGCACACCACCGCTACCGTCGGGAGATCAGCGGCGCTAGCCGCGGGTCATCTCCTGCTTCACGGAGTTCAGCGGCGACACAGCCGGGAGATGACCGACGTTAGCCGGTCATCTCCCGGCTGCTCGCAGCAAAAGTACCCCGACCGCCGCTACCAATCTCGCTCAGTGTGACATGCAGCAGCGACCAGGCCCCCACTGTGAGATCGTTGATCCTGTCATGGAGGTCAGTGACGACACAGGAGGGAAATGACCGGCGTTAGCGATCTAGCTCAGTGTGGCAATCTCACCAGCGACCACGTACTGACGCTCCAGCGATCCCTACCAGGTTGCATCGTTTGTCGGGATCACTGGAGCGTCACCAACTGTGACGGTACCTTACTGATCGCTCCTGAGGTGTCACACGTGCAGATATATTGAACGAAGCCACGTCGCCTATTGGGGAAAATCCTATGTATTCACTGCATTATTTTTAAGTCTTTATAAATAAACTACATAATATATATTCTAGAATACCCAATGGGTTCGAATCGGGCCACCATCTAGTATATATATATATCTCTGTATATATATTGGGGTTGCTGGTGCGTCGTGGTCAGAATTGCTGGTGAGATGTCAAACAGTCAGATCTCACCAGCGATGCAACAACGATCTGGAATGATACGGAGGTTGTTGGGACCGTTTCTCAGACCTGTAGTATTGAAATCGTTGGTCGTTGTCCCTGTCAAACAAGGCGATGCACACTGCCCAGTGGGAGCTCGACGACCAAAAAATAGTCCAGAACGGTTTGTAACGAGCAGCGATGTCACAGCAGGGGCCTGATCGCTGCCAAGTGTCACACATAGAGAGATCACTGTTGAGGTCGCTGTTGCGTCACAAAATTTGTGACTCAGCAGCAATCTCGCTAGCAATCTCGTTTAGTGTGACGGGGGCTTAATGATCTGCTAGAAAGACTAGCAATGTACTCTGATCTCTGTTCTTGCCATATTAAATGAATACAACAATTTGGTACAGAGATGGATGGATTATTGCCAGTGGAAGAATCTGTAGATCTGAGGTTTTAAAGCCTTTATTCCAACGCGTTTCGTGTGACCACTTCACACTTGTTCAGGGAATGGGTACAGCATGAAGTAGTGTGAAGTGGTCACATGAAACACGTTGAAATAAAGGCTTTAAAACCTCGGATCTACTGATTATTCCACGGGAAGCGCGAGTATAATCCATCCATCTCTGTACCAAATTGTTGTTATCTGACGCTTTGGGTGGTTCACTGCAGCCTTAAGGTACCGCTACACAGCTCAACATCATTCAAAAGTGACGTTTTGAACGATGTTGAAACAACATCGTTAGTGAGTCGTTGCGTGTAAACGCACGATTCAACAACGATAGTTGTTCAAGTTGAAAACCTGTCAACTTCAACTTAAACAACCTGCTGCATCATTCGGTGTGACACCGCAATAGCGATGATACGACCGACTTCGCCCATTCACAGCAGTGAGCAGGAATCGTTCGCGGGGTTTGTGAACAATTCCTGCTCACAACATCGTTGCTGAGTTGTCCACGATATCTATACGTATAACATCTCATCAACGATGTCAGCAACGACTGCGTGCACCCGAGATCACTGACGACATCATTTCAACGTTGAAGCGTGTGATGGTACTCTTAAGGGCCTGTCACACGCGTCATTATCGCCTGCACGATCTCGGTGACGTTGCAGCGATATTGATGCGTGTGACATACTGAATCAACCAGCGATAAATCGCTGGTTGATGATCGCCAGGTTTTAGAATCAGTTCTAAAACCTGGCGATGGTCGCCCGGTGGACACGCAGCATCGCTGCGTGTGACACCGGGAGTAGCGATATTCCAGCTCCCAGCACCTCTCACAAGCGCTGGGAGCTGGTATCCAAGGTAAACTGTGGGTATCTAGGCAGCGCGCGCTGCCTAGATACCCGACGTGTACCTTAGTTACCAGCCTCCTCCGCTCACCGGCTGGTATCTAAGGTACACAGCGGGTAACTAGGGTCCCTAGTTACCCGCTGTGTACCTTAGATACCAGCCGGTGAGCGGAGGAGGCTGGTAACTAAGGTACACGTCGGGTATCTAGGCAGCGCGCGCTGCCTAGATACCCGCAGTTTACCTTGGAGACCAGCCTGCTCCCGCTTCCAGCAGGCTGGCAGCGGGAGCAAGACATCATGGAAACGATATTTAAATCGTTTCCATGATGTCTCTGGTCAATTGATCGCTGGTGAGTCTGTCTGTGTGACAGCTCACCAGCAATCAGCCGTCAATGTCGTCAGCGATCATCTCACTGACGACATTGACGCGTGTGACAGGCCCTTTAGGCTTATAAGTGGTTGTGTTTCCACACAACCCAACAAGGCGAGCGTATATCATACATTTCTATCTCTATAAATACCGGATAAGACCCTATTATGCGCTGTTTTCTTCCACCAGCTTTTCTTTCTTCATATTAAATGAATAGCACAGAGATGCTGATGTCTGGGCACTCCTGTATTCAGAAGGGCATTTTAGAACACCGTTAGGATAGGTGGGGAATCCAAAGGTTGGACCCCACCAAATCAGTATGGAAAACAGGTGGTGCTCCCTACAGAGGTTAGCACATTAATTCACTCGTAAAAAAGTAAATCATGCCTTTTAGGCTATGTTCACACAGGGCGTTTTTACCTTGGTTTTATGCAAAACCATGGTCATCTAAACCTGTGATTTTCATTCCCAGCAAAACCTATGTGATTCCAGAAAGTTTTGAAAAGAGAAAAAACAAAAAAGAGAGACAAAGAGAGAGAAAAATAAAAGAAAAAGAGAAAGAGACAACGAAATAAACAGAGTGAAAGAGAGAGAGAGAGAAAGAGAGAGTATCAATAAAGAAGACATATTTTCAGTCCCTAACTAGAAAACTACAGGGGGGGCCATTTATATGGATGCACCTAAATAAAATGGGAATGGATGGTGATATCAACTTCCTGTTTGTGTCACATTAGTATATGGGAGGGGGAAAACTTTTCCAGATGGCTGGTGACCATGGCGGCCATTTTGAAGTCAGCCATTTTGGATCCAACTTTATTTATGTGTATCCATATAAATGGCCCACCTTGTACCATGAAACACACCGAACCCACGTCAAAACTGCAGAAAAACCTTACACAAAACCGCAGGAACACGTCTGCCAAAGATTTTGTTTACAATTACTTCAGTTTTTGGTACAGAAAAAAAACACGGCAAAAACCGCAGTGTGTGAATATAGCCAGTCCCAGGCTGCATTGTGAAGCAGAAATAGATCACACCAAATGTTACATAATGTAATGGCAGCATTGAATAACAATGGAGCCAGCATGAGGGAATAAGCCGTTATATGAGTTAGATTTGTGTTTCTGAGGTAATATGGTTTAAGGGTTAATTTATTTCTAAGAGATAGATCCAGGCTAATCTGGTTCTTTGGCGGTTTTTTTGAAGAGAATTGATTGGTTTAAGAGGGGGGAGAGAAGGGGGGCAAATGTGTATATAAACATAGTGTTCCTGTCAGGACAGTCACTTTTACCTCAGGAGTTCAAGAAGCAGGAGAGTGATGGAGGATCTTTTGTCACGACTGCTTGAAAAAGCGAGCGCTGGAGGAGGCCGTGAGTGGCTTCTCCGGTGTCTGAGTGAGGATGTCGTTGTAGCCGACAACCCGGTGGAGGAAGGAGCGGAGGACCGGGAAGAGGGTGAACTTACTGATGCTACTCCGGTGCCGCGCCGCAGTGCGAGGCCCAAGAAAGTGCGTTGCCGGTCACCATCTCCATCCCGGTCAGACGGACGGCGGTCCCAGGCAAGGAAGCGACCGGTTCCGGTGTCCGATCAGGGGGCAGTCCATAGAAGCTCACGGAGCCCCGGGAGAAGGTCTGGTCATGTGACGAGACCTCCCATCAGTACCCACAGCTTAAGGGCTGTTCAGGAGGATGAGGCTACGGCTGCTGTCAGGACGGCAGCCAGCAATCAGCAACAGATCTAGTGCTAGATCTATACAGGACAGCTTTTCAGCAAATGCAGCAATTTATCAAGCATGGAGTTCAGCAGCAGCGGCGGGTGCGGAGCAGATGCCATCTACCCTGTCGACTACAAGGGCTAGAGGAAGAGACTCAGCAATAGCTGGAGCGCTTGTACAGAGGAGGACATCGATATCTGAAGCAGAGGATGGTGAGATACTTTTTTGTGATAGTAATAATGTTAATGCTGTTTCCACTTCTCTTCAAGAGATGGTGCAGGCTGCAGTACGCGATGCTATTAAGGGCTTAGATCATGGGTCGGCCGTTAGGCCTTCCCATAGGTCACAGGTCCCATCAGCATGTGTTAAGGAAGCGTTGCCATGTGAAGTGTCACTGCTGGGTTTCCACCTTTCAGCATCAGTGAAGGAACAGATATGGTCTGGGGAGTATGTGGAATTGTTTTCATTACTTCCTAGTAAGGGTTTTGTACATGCAGAAAAGGTGGAGGAAGATAAGAAGAAATCCTTTCGCTCATTTAATTCTTGGCTGCAAGCCTTTTTAATATTCGCTGCGGTTTTAGGGAAGAAGTCTCCTGATCTTTGCTGTGGGCTTCTTCAACATATAGACATTGTGCTGGAAGCCTACCGTCATTTTGGTGGCACCGCTTGGTTGCTTTATGACGAGGCTTTCAGACAGAAATTGTCTGTTCACCCTTACTGAGGTGGGGGGTGAAAGACGTAGGTTTGTGGCTGCAGGTTATGGTTCCGCAGCGGCTTGCTCCAGTAATTAAGAATCCAGTGAATCAAGACATAAGAAAAGGACTTTGTTTTGCCTTTAATGAGTCCTCTTGCAAATGGCTACATAACTGTCGCTATAAACATGAATGTGCCGTTTGCGGGGGGGCTCATTCGATGAGCAAATGTTTCAAGAGGTTTAACCAGGGGCCTCAGGGAGCTATCCCGAAGGAGCCATTTCTTGCGGGCAAAGAGTCCAGTGAGAGTGGAAAAACTGGTCCCTTATCTAAACCGTTATCCCGACAGGGAGAAAGCCCTGCTCCTGTTTGAAGGTTTTGAAGGATTTTTTGTTCCGGCTTTTGACGGCTTCGGCTGTACAGTAGTTCCGAATTTACCTTCTGTGAGGCGTTTCCCTGACGTTGTGAGGGAAAAAAATTTGTAAGGAGTTGCAATTGGGCAGGTGATCTGGTCCGTTTAATGACCCCCCATTTGAGAATTTTCGGATCTCCCCTGGGTGGTTCCGAAGAAAGAACCCGGTTCTTATCGCTTGATTCACCATTTATCTTTTCCTCCTGGGGGGTCTTTGAACGATCAAGTTGATAAAACAGCAGCTTCTGTTCACTATGCATCCTCTGACATGGCTGTGGATTTTTTGAGGGATGTTGGCGAGCGCGCCTTCATGGCTAAAACTGACATTCAGGCGGCTTTTAGATTGTTGCCGGTTCATCCATCGGGGTTTTGTTCGTTAGGTTTTGTTTTTGAAAATTTTTATTTTTTTGATAGATGTCTTCCTATGGGTTTTTCGTTGTCATGTTTTTATTTTGAACTTTTTTCCTCTTTCTTGCAGTGGTGCCTCCAAATCTCTTTTCCTGAAGGTCATATTTTGCATTATTTAGACGATTTTTTGTTTTTAGGTCCTTCAGGATCGGATATTTGTTTTCAATTGCTCACTCGTTTTTTATCTCTTATGGAGGGATTTGGAGTTCCCAGTTCCATTGCTGGGGAAAAAACTGTTTTTCCTTGCACTCGGCTGGAATTTTTAGGCATTGAGCTAGATTCAGTCGAAATGGTCTGTCGTTTGCCGCGTGATAAAATAGTGAAATTAAAAAGTTTGTTTTTTTCTTTTTTGAATAAGGACTCTGCTTCTTTGCGGGAGTTTCAATCGTTACTTGGTGCTTTTAATTTTGCTCTTCGAATTACACCTGTAGGTAGGATTTTTTTGCGACGTTTTTTCATGATGCGATTTCGGGTTTTACTTGTCCTTCAGCAAAAATCTTGATTTCAGCTGAACTAAAAGATGATTTATTAGTATGGGCTGGTTTTTTAGAAGATTATAATGGTGTGTCATGTTGGCAGTCTTGTTTTTGCTCAGCGGAATCGCTTTTGTTGTTTTCTTCTGCAGCTGTGTCTGGTTTCGGAGGTATTTTTGGTGATGTTTGGGTATCAGAACAATGGCCGTCTGTTCTCTACGGCAATGATTTTTCGGTAGCCACGCGTGATGTTTTTGCGTTTTTTTCCCTTTGGCTAATCGTAGGATTCTGTGGCGGTCTCCTTCTCGAGGGCTTGTTTTTTCTTTAAATTCGATGTCATCTAAAAATAAGTTGCTTGCTGGTATTCAGAGGAAGCTGATGCTTATTTTGCTCCAGCACAATATATGGCTTAAGGCTAGTTTTTCTGATAGTACAGATAATTTACTGGCTGATCTTCTGTCTCAGCAGCGAATGGAGGATTTCCTTGTTCGATGTCCGGATGCAGCGGAAGGCAGAATTCTGTTTCCCGATCGGCTGTGGTCCATGAATTGACTCTTATACCTGCATTTATTGTTCAGTCTTTGGCTCCACGCACTTGGGTTGATTACTCTTCAGCGTGGGAGAAATGGGTAGTCTTTTGTCAAAAGGAAGGTTTTAATTATTATATATGCTCGTCCTTGTCTGTATTACCTTTTTTAGAGAGTCTTGTAAAAAAAGGGTTATCACATTCCGCAGTGTCAAAAATAGTTGCTGGTATTTCGTTCTTTTTGAAGTTGAAGGGAGTTTCTCCATTATCTTCACTCTTTACGGTGAAGCAGTTTTTAAAAGGCTTTAAACGGCAGTCTTTTTGCCCGGATGGTAGGAGGCCAGTGACAATCGAGCTTTTAGTGAAATTATGTTCGGTGGTAGGTCGGGTATGTTCTGACTCATTTGAGGCGACTCTTTTTTGTGCTATTTTTACAAGATTATTTTTTTCAGCCATGCGTGTTGGGGAATTAGTGTCAGCTAATACATCTTCGCCTTCTGTTTTTTTGTTTTCGGATGCTTCTTTATCCCCGTCGTGCATGGTTTTACGTTAGAGACGTTCCAAAACGGATCAATTGGGTAAGGGCTCAGAGATTGTAGTACAAGCGATTGAAGACGCTTTTATTTGCCCGTTCGAAATATGAATCGTTGGATGGCGATTCGTCCAATGGGTTCTGATTTCCTTTTTATTCATAAGGATCTGCGGCCAGTGACCAAGTTCCAGTTTTATTTTGTATTGAAGAAGTGCTTGGGTCATTTAAAGCTGGATCATTTGCGTATTACAGCCCACTCCTTTTGGATTGGAGCTGCTACTACGGCTGCACAAGCTGGGTTGGACGGTTCGGTGATACAGCACTTGGGACGATGGAGGTCTAAATGCTATCAATTATATGTATGCCCTGAGTTATTGTTTGAATGTTAACATTCTTTTTGTTTTCATAGGGCCCAAGTACGTGTGGATTATTCGGCACTCTTACGTGTATTGGGCGCAGAGGAGGGCAAGTATGAGACAGTATACAGAGAATTTATCGTTTCACCCTTCCAAGATTCCGATTTGTTGGCATGGCCAACGGGGCATGAGATGGGCACAATTGAAACAAGTTCTTTTAGATTTGTCCCTTCGGTTTCCTGAACCTGATTGTTTAATTATACATCTTTTAGGTAATGATGTCGGAAAACTTCGTTTGTCTGATCTGTTATGGCAGGTTAAGCAAGATTTTATGTGGATTTCGAATTTATTTCCTTCAGCGACAGTTGTTTTTTCTGAGGTGATATCCCGTCTGTCTTGGCAATCTGACGGGGTGTTGTTCTTAGAAAAAATTAAACGAAAATTAAATAGGACTTTGGCCAAATTCATGCCGATTATCAATGGTTTTTGTTATCGGCATCATGAATTGGAAGGGTTTGAGCCAGGTATGTATGGTAGGGATGAGGTTCATTTGTCTGCTATAGGGTATGACGTCTTGAATTTAGATTTTCAGACGATGATAGAACATTGGTCGGTTGGCTGTGTGGGGGGGGCCTCTGCTTATTAAGCAGAGTCCTATTGGGTCACTCTGGAATGGAGTGGATCCGTATGGATTTATTCACATGAGTATTTATTAAATTATTTATGGAGTTGAATATTTCAGTGGATTAATTTATGGTGTTTTCTAGATTAATTATTATACTTGGATTTTTAATAAACTTAACAGAGCTAACCGACCAATGAATAAATTTATTTATTTTACCCCACAACTTTGGTTTGAGTCTCTTTATTTTAGTTAAGGATTTAAAGTATAATTATGGGCTTTATTACCTCATACACATGTATTGATAGGATTAATTTCCTCCAACTGGATCTTTTCTTTACCCCAGTCTGCTGACTTTCCTTCGTTCACTCATCACATTCATTCACACTTTCATTATGACTCTGTCTGCGAGCCAATGTGAGACTGCAGTAGCCACTTAGTCCACAGGCTTCAAATAGCTCCTGTACACACAATATTTGGTCACCCAATATTCTTACTTATTTTTATTGTTACCGACGACCAGAGCAGACTGATTCATGGCGCGGATCCAGGCATTCATGTCTTCCTGAGTGTCGGCTCCAAAGTAGTAAGTTCTCATGCCAGGATGTTCTGCCTGAAAGGTTGGAGAGCATTAGTGTTGATACAGTGTGCATGAGATGGCGGTGCTATGTATATACGGAGTGCTGATCACAAATAATGTCGATATTAAAAGCAGCACACCTTAAAACTGAATCTTCTGTTTTTCACTTCTCTTGGGTTTGCTGGCAAGATTTCATAGCTTGGTAATAAAATACTGCCCAGGACAGTCTCCTCTCTGCTGTCTGCATTAAAATACATAGGACAGTAAATAAATGATAACAGGAAAAAAGAAAGAAAGAGGAATGTAAACAATTAAGCTGGAACAGCAACGTACATTGGCATGTAAACGTATGGGCAACCTTGGTTAAAATTACTGTTATTCTGAGCAGCTAAGCAAGTTGAACATTGATGCAATGATCTCTAAAAGGTATAAAGTTAAAAGACCACACATTTCTTTTGTAACTTAGGCAAAAAAAAAATTCATCTTTTACATTTTGAAAATAACAAGAAGTTAAAATGGTCCGATGCAAAAGTTTGGGCACCCTTGGAGATTTGTGCGCTCGGATAACTTTGACCAAGATTTCAGACCTTAATTACCCTGTTAGGGTTATGGATTGTTGACTATCATCATTACGGAAGACAAAGTGGTGAAAATTCCACAGCTTTACCCAGCCACCTCTAACCTTGGGCCAAAAAACATCAGCCATGGGATCTTCTGAGCAGCTGCCTAGCACCCTGAAAATGAAAATGGTGGAGGCCCTCAAAGCAAGAGAAGAATACAAGACAATAGCAAAGAGTTAAGTTGCCCTTTCTTCAGTTCAAAATGTAAGTGAGAACTGTCAGTTAATAGGAATAGTGGAGGTCAAGATAAGGTCTGGAAGATCAGATAAAATTTCAGTGAGAGCTACTCGAAGAATTGCTCAAGAGGCAAATCAGAACGCCGCTTGACTGCAAAAGGATATGTGGCCACAGGGCGTTTTTGCTGCGTTTTTCCTGCGGTTTCCGCTTGCAGAAAACCATTGGTTTTATGGTAATGTATGCTAATCTGTTCCTGCGGTTGGGCTTCCCAGCAAAACCAATGTGTTTACAAAAACGCTGTGCACACACATTGGTTTTGCAAGTGTCAAGAACTGTCACATACCTGCGTTTTTGGTGCGGATAGCAAAGAATTGACATGTTCATTCTTTCTGCGTTTTTGGTGCAGTCAATGGGAAAAACGCAGCATCAAAAACGCAGTAAAAACGCGCAAAAAAAACAGTAAAAATTGCAGACAAGATCATAGCACTTCTCCTGTCAAGGACTCTAGGATCCTCAGGTTTTCCTGCGTTCAGGACTGCTCGAAAAACGTCCTGTGGGCACATACCCAAAGACTTTCAGGAAGATTTAGCAGACTCCAGAGTTGTGGTACATTGTTCTATACTTCAAAGACACCTGCATAAATATGGCCTTCATGAAAGTGATCAGAAGAAAACCTCTCCTGCTTCCTCACTATAAAATTCAATATCAGAAGTATGCAAAAGGCTGATGCATTCTAGAAACAAGTCCTGAGGACAGATGAGGTTAAAATCGAACGCTTTGACCACAAGTATGAAAGGTATGGAGGAGATAAAAGAGGGTACAGAAGTTCAGGAAAAGAACAACACACCAACCATTAAGAATGAAAGTGGATCAATCATGGTTTGGTGTTGTGTTGAAGCCAATGACACAGGCAAAATTTCACAGGTAGAGGGAAGAATGTGGATTCAAATTCTTGATGCAAATACATAATCTATAAAAAAAAAACTGAAGTTGAAAAGAGGATGACTTCTACAAATGGATAATGATCCTAAACACAAGTCAAAATCCACAACAGAAGGTTTCACTATGGCCCTCACAGTCCCCTAATCTGAAAATTATTGAAAATCTGTGTCTAGACCTCAAAGAGCAGAACATGCAAAACGAGCCAGGAAACTCACAGAACTGGAATATGAGCCAGGAATATCAGAACTGGAATATGAGCCAGGAATCTCACAGAACTGGAAGATAAGAGAGGAATCTCACAGAACTGGAAGATAAGAGAGGAATCTCACAGAACTGGAAGACAAACCAGGAATCTCACAGAACTGGAAGACAAGCCAGGAATCTCACAAAACTGGAAAACAAGACAGGAATCTCACAGAACTGGAAGATAAGACAGGAATCTCACAGAACTGGAAGAGGAGCCAGCAATCTCACAGAACTGGAAGACGAGCCAGCAATCTCACAGAACTGGAAGACGAGCCAGCAATCTCACAGAACTGGAAGACGAGCAGGCAATCTCACAGAACTGAAAGACGAGCCAGGAATCTCACAGAACTGGAAGACGAGCCAGCAATCTCACAGAACTGGAAGACGAGCAGGCAATCTCACAGAACTGAAAGACGAGCCAGGAATCTCACAGAACTGAAAGACGAGCCAGGAATCTCACAGAGCCGGAAGACGAGCCAGGAATCTCACAGAACCGGAAGACGAGCCAGGAATCTCACAGAACCGGAAGACGAGACAGGAATCTCACAGAACCGGAAGATAAGACAGGAATCTCACAGAACTGGAAGACGAGCCAGGAATCTCACAGAACCGGAAGACGAGCCAGGAATCTCACAGAACTGGAAGATAAGACAGGAATCTCACAGAACTGGAAGACAAGCCAGGAATCTCACAGAACTGGAAGACGAGCCAGGAATCTCACAGAACTGGAAGACGAGCCAGGAATCTCACAGAACTGAAAGACTTTTCCAAGGAAGAATGGATGAAATTCCCTCAAACAAGAATTTAAAAACTTGGCTGCTACAAAAAGCGTTTACAAGCTGTGATTCTAGCTAAAGGGGGTGCTACTAGGTACTAACCATGCAGGGTCCCCACACTTTTGCATTGGCCTATTTTCATTTTTATAATTTTTAAAATATAAAAGATGAAACATTTATTTTCCCTAAAATAAAAAGAAAATGTGTCATCTTTAACTTTATGCCTTCTAGAGATCATATCATCCTTCAACTTGCTTAACTGTTTTCACAGTAACAGTAATTTTGACCAGGGGTGCCCATACTTTTGCATGCCACTGAAATACAAATAGTGATGTGGAGATTATGAGAAGGGGGGAGGATCTCATTACCTCTATAATAAAACAAGCAGAAGTCTGACAGCACGAACCATCGCCTCTTCCACAGACGCAAGCCTGCACTGTCCTGCAAGAAAGAAGCCTCGATAAGATCCAACAATCACAGGGGGATAGGGGAGCAGTCACACCACTCGCACCGCAGATTTACACGAAAATAAAAAAATGACACCCAGCTCATCTGTAGCTTTAAAGATGCAGTAAAGCTCAGAAACACCAATGACCAGTATAGGCAATCCAGGAAAAAAGTATGAAAATCAGTTCCAAATATGAAATAAGATGGAATCTTTATTAATAATCAGAATTAATGATTAAAAATTCTGATGAAGACAAAATATCAATCACCACTGGAATCACACGGGAAACAACTCCATGGGGTCAAGCTAGGCCTTTCAGACATATTTTGGCATCCTTTACCATTATACCATTATTATACCTTAAAGAGGAGCGGTCACCCCCCTGCTGCATGACAATCTAAATGCAGCACTGAATGCAGCAAGTCTGCTGCATTCAGAGAAGGGGTCCCCATGTGTCTGTGTGCCCCGAGATATAGCCTTGGGCAAACTCACTGTTAAAAGTCAGGAGGGCATTCCCTGGTGCTGGAGTCAGCTCAATTCACCGGGGCCATTCCCTCCCCCTGCCTCTCTGTGCTGCTTCTGCTGTGCTAGCTCTGCCCTCCTCCTCTCAGTCACTCATCCTGCTGCACATAGTATGCTAATCATTTGTCGTGATGGTCAGCTCCAAGTTCCTGCCCTGCTGTCTGAACAAAGCATAAACAGCACAGCAGGAGGCAGCACAGAGAGGCAGGGGGAGGGAATGACCCCCGTTAATTGAGCGGACTCCAGCACCAGGGAATGCCCTCCTGACTTTTAAGAGTGAGTTTGCCTAAGGCTATATCTCGGGGTACACAGACACATGGGGGAGCCCTTCCCTGAATGCAGCAGACATGCTGCATTCAGTGCTGCATTTAGATTGCCATGCAGCAGGGGGGTGACAGGTCCTCTTTAATCAACATGTTTAAAATCCCAAATTAGAATTTATGACTAATGTTTTAAAGATTCCATTTTATTTCATTATTGGAGCTGGATTTTCATCATCTTTTCTGGGAGTGCATATTTACAACCACAGACTGTAGCGTGGAAAACATTTTCAATAAATATAAAAGTTTTACTATTTCTAATAACGAAAAATGCATTTAGACTGTGTGTAATTTATTAAGATACCACTAGAGGGACACAATGCCCCTAACAAAACACTGATCTGAGCATTTGGTTGTTGATGAGGACTTGCAATAGGTCAGAAGTGGGCAGTTTTTGCTCACATTTTATTCCCGCTGCCTACTCCCGAGTGTTGGAGAATTTTTCTTTTTTATATTAAAGCCGACACATGGTTCCAGAGATATCAGCCTTTATAGTTTGGCATTTTGTAAAAACCCTAAAATTCAGCATTAAATAAAAAGTCAATGTCTCTGGAACTGTGGGCTGGATTTTTACAAATCATATGTACTGTATGTATATATAATAAATGTATGTATATATATATATATTATAGATAATACATATAAATATTTATATATAACAATGTATTCTATATACATATAACAATTTATTATTCATACATACATATATTTAACAATTATACATATTAAGAAAAGAAATAAGCAGCACAGCTCTGTTTGGGTGCAAATCAGTCCAGTTTCTCTGCCTCCTCACTGGTATACAACAAACAAAATGACTGCAGCACTCCTTATCTTCAATCCAAATGCCTTTATTGGCCTTCAGGTGTATTTGGGACGTTTTGGGAACATCTCCCTCCTCTTTCCCTAGGCTAGAGGAAGGGAGATGTTCTCGTAACGTCCCAAATACAGCCGAGAAGAGGTAGTGAGAAGCCAGAGACACAGTACGGTGGGAGTGATGGGCACATAGGAGCCTGATGTTGTGCTATGTGCAGGGTGTCAGACCTAATGTGCCCCATATATACTGGCAGGAAGGGGGGGAGGGTTTGGCTTAGATCAAACACGGAAGTAATACAACGAAACCCAACCTCACATAGTGATACTGCTGCACTTATTCTAATGTGCTGCACTGTTTTCCCATTGTTTGATTACATGTATGATTGCAGAGAAAACAGTTATCATTGAAGTAAAGGTATGATTGCATTCAGTATCCCAGTGCTTATAAGGCAATGGCTTTACTTTATAGCCTGAAATCCTGCTGGCTAGTTGCCTTAAAATGAAAGCAAAAGCTGTTGTCTTTTGACCTGCTAGCAATCGTTACCTGGTGTCCTCCAATACTCGAGACTTGCTTTTTTTGGTAATCTATGACATATCAATTTACTGGTTCAGCATTTAAAGGGGTTGTTCACTATTAGGACAACCCTTCTGTTTCCACATGTCTCACGAGGTAAAATACAAGACCCTGTACTCACCTCCTGTGCTGGCGTTATTCCAGGATGTCGGTAATCACCGTTCTGGGGTTCATGTGACTCTGCGACGTAACATGAGCCCCGCATCCAATCACTGCCAGCTTTCCATGCCACCCATTTTGACCACATGGGCATTCTACAAGAAATGGTACTACAGCATCCGCTTACTTCTTCCTGTTTATTGCTCCTGCGTCTGAAGTCAGGGAGAGAGAAGCCGGTGGGGATTGGACACCGCGCTCACGTTACATCCCAATGTCACATGAGACCTGAAACCGCAATTAACGACAGAGCTGGAACTATAGGAGAAGAGTACAGGCACTTTTATTGTCCACGGGGGAATCAGAAGGGGTTTTCCTAGTAGCCCTTTAATATGTTAAATAAAACAATTATTGCTGTTATTACAGTACACGGACTGACCAGGTGTCTTTTGACCAAAACTTGATAACCTCAGCCATATAGGAAGCGGTCTAGCTTGGGTCAGAAGAGCTGCGGTCAGACCATGCACACAGGTGTAAATCTGGCCTTATTAATTTTAATACTTTAACCACCAGGTCACAGATATCAAGGTATCAGGTTATTCACCTTCCTATGACCTATGTGCCCATATAGATGACTGAGAAGGGTTAAGCCCATTGACAGATTCCCTTTAAACACTGACCCAACCAATAAGAATACTTATTGTATTATGAAACAAGCACAAAATAAAGAAAAATGTATATTATATAAAGGGAAAAATGATTCCCCTTGTGACAGTGCATGTTGCTTTGTATATGCCATAGTTATTGCTTTTGGCAATCACTAACCTGTTTATAAAGCCAGCCCCGAATCACCACGGGGGAGTTGGGGTCCCTCTTAATAGAATATTCCCTTTTCCCAAACGTGTGCACTCTCTTCACCGATCTGGTCGACGGCTACACAAAAAAAAGAAAAAGGAGTAACAATGAGGGTAATCAGCGCATTGGGAAGGTAACAGTTATTCATAGCTGCAGATAATAAAAATCAGATGTTCATGTCCTGATAAATGATGAAAGGAAATTATCTGGACCGACTCATAACTGCAGCTCCCAACAGCCTGGCTTCTTCAAGAACATGGTCTAGGCTTCTTTTCTAATAAATGCCTGAAACAAATGAACAGGAATCCAAATAGCCTCATCTCAGCAAACGAGGTCCAACCATCCCACCGGTCAATTCTCCAACAGGTGACTCTCAGATCCAATAATGTCCCACACCGATACAGGACAAGACAGCCCCCCCGGCTCACTGATCACATGGTAGCAAATTACTGGTTGTGAAGTTTTGGGGGATGACTCATAAATAAATGATTTGACTTATGATGTTTTTTGGGTGTGACAATATAAAAGTTGCCCGTGATCGGTGATCCAGTTCTAACAAGTTATTATCCATAGAATACTGCTGGAATTATGAGGATCTGACTATCGGCAACCCCACCAATCACCAAAATTGGAGACCGGAGCATGCAATCAAATGGGGGAGGGGATAGTCACAGAAACGTAACTGCTACATTCATGGTCTATAAGAATGACGGAGATAACTGTGGAGTACAACACTTGGTTATCTCTATCAGTCCCATACATTAAGCTTTAGTTGACTCACGTCGTAACCACATAACACAATAATAATAATCTCTTTTATATAGCGCTTTACAATTCAGAGGTTCACTTTTATGACTTATTTACAAGTTTATGACCACTTATAAAATGTTTTCAAAGTGCTGCTCATTGTGTTGGATTGTCAATGCAACCCTCTTCTCCCACTCTTGACGCACTGATAGCAACACCACAGAAGAAATGCTAGCACAGGCTTCCAGTATCCGTTGTATCAGAGGCTGCACATCTCGTATCTTCACAGCACACAATTGCCTTCAGATGAGCGATGAGGCAAACTTTTTTGTGAATTGTGAAGTTAACAAACAAAACCACCGCCATTGGCCTGAAACTAACCCAGAGTGGATGGAACACAAAAATTGATGGTATGGTGTGGAATATGGGGTACAAAGATAGTGGGGCCATTCTTCATCAATGGAAACCTCAATGCCACTGGATATCTGTAATTGCAACATGAGCGAAATTGTATATATGAGATGAAGCAAAGATCGGTGTCAAACATAACACCCAGACAGCGAGCCTGCTGCCTAGACGTCATCGCAAACTGAGAGGGAGATGTCAGATTAAGGAAGGTTAGCAGAGGGCGGAAGCAGAATAAGTTCAATTGTGGAAAGGTTGAATTTCAGATAGAGAGCGGACATGATAATGGAAACTACGGTTAGACAGTCATTGGTGTTCTTTAGTACAGTGGGGGCGCGGTCAGGGGGAGAAGTGTACAGTTGTGTGTCATCCGCATAAAGACGGTACTGGAAGCCAAAGCTGCTGATGGTGTGTACAATCGGGGCCATGTAGAGAGAAGAGGACCAAGGACCGAATCATGAGGGACTCCAATACTGGGAGAAAGAGGAGAAGAAGTGGAGCAAGCAATCGATATACTGAATGAAGGGTCAGAGAGATTGGAAGAGAACCAGTAGAACCAGTCGTGTACTTTATGCCAATGGAGTGCAGAGAGGTCAAGAAGAACAAGCAGAGAGAGTGGTCGCCATTACGTTTTGCCACCAGAAGGTCACTAGTCACTTTGGTGAGGGCAGTTTCTGTAGAGTGACAGTGGCAGAAAACAGACTGAAACTAAGGGGAATTACCTGGAAAGTGCATTGTGTAAGCCAACTCTACCACCATGTCTGTTCCCAGGTCTTGGGGAGTGGGTGAAATAAAACAGACATGAGAAATAGCGGCAGGGGAAACAGCATCGGAATCCTGGATACAGGTTTCAGTGAGGGCCAGCAGATTAAGAGAGTTAAAAGAATGGTGTGCAATGACACCAAAGGTCTAGTTCACACCAGAAGCCACATTAGAGTGAAGCAGGCCAAAGAGGATGCGCACGTCAGAGAAAGGTGAAAAGAAGGACAGACAGGATGTGAGGGACAGGCGAGTGGTGAATATTTTTGAGGGATTTTCAGAGGGGTGAATTTGTACAGAGTAGAGATCAGCCAACACCACCATGCTCGAGTGCTCAGCATTGATAACGAGCAGTCAACTGCTCAGATGGGCACAAGTTAAGAACCAGAGTATAATGGAAGTCAATAGGGAACCTTCTGGAAAAATGCTTGAGTTCCCCTTTGACTTCCATTATACTTGTGTACTCAAGCAGCACCCATCTGAGCATCCAACGGCTCATTATGATTACTGAGGACTTGAGCATGGTAGTGCTCACTCATCACCAGTCCAAAGCGAATTGTTAAAACATACTCGAATATATATTACACATACAAACACACACGTACATAATATTATATAAAATGTCGCAGCACTCCAATGGTGATGTTCAGTAATTCTTTATTCCAGTATCTGTGATACAATGGCAACGTTTCAGGCTCAGACGCCCTCAGTCAAGCCACATGATATATATATCTATATATTTATATGAAAAAAACAGAACAGCACCAGATATTACCAGACTTGTGCAGCGCTTTTTCAACACCGGTCAAGTGTCCATGTAAACAATCCAAAAAAGGAAAAAGCAGCACCAAATAGATGTCAAGTGAACCTTTATTGCCAATGGCGTGGTGACGTTTCGGACCGGAGGTCCTTTCTCAAGCCCTCTATATATTTATATATATGTATTATATTATATAAGTGTACACACATATATGTATTTACTATTGGAATACAGTTCAATTCCACTCATACTTGCTTATTGCTACAAAATAAGGCGGTGGCTTATCGGTTAAGGGATCCTATGTTTCGGCCAACTTTTTCTTAAATGAAAATACGGTAATAATATTTATTCATTTATATAGTGCTATTAATTCCATAGTGCTTTACATACATTTGCAACACTGTCCCCATTGGGGCTCACAATCTAAACATCCTATCTGTAGGTCTTTGAAATGTAGGAGGAAACCGGAGTGCCTGGAGGAAACCCACGCAAACACGAGGAGAAGATACAAACTCCTTGTAGATGTTGTCCTTAGTGGGAATTGACCCCAGCGCTGCAAGGCTGATGCACTAACCACTGAGCCACTGTGTATATTGGTGGATATTACCATCTTTAGAAGTTATAAATATCTACAGGATAAGTGAGAGTTTACCAATTAGTGGGAATCTGACCACAGGGACCCCCACCGATCCAGAGAATTGAGTTGTGAAAGGTCTTGTGTGAGTGGAGAGGTGGCCAGACATGTGCACCACTCCTCCATTAATTCTCTAGGAAATGGCTAGAAAACCCTCTATGACCTTGCAATAGGAAATTAATAGAGCGGTGAAGCAAGTTTGGCCACTGCTACATTCAAAAATGCATTTTAGGCTGGGTTCACATTGGCGTTCCCCTCTGCAGCGCTCTGCGGAGGGAAAGCGCCATGTGTGCGCAGCCAGCAAAAGCCCCTATCTTTATAATGAGAGCGCACGGTGCTGCGCTTGACTGCGCATGACCGTGCGCTCTCATTCACTCCCATATGTGATTTGTACGCAGGCGGATGCCTGCGCACAAATCACACACTCTCCTCCGCACCAGGAATGCAACATGTTGCGTCCCTGGTGCGGACGAGACTGTGTGATTTGTGCACAGGTATCCGCCTGCGTACAAATCACATATGGGAGTGAGAGCGCACGGTCATGCGCAGTCAAGCGCAGCACCGTGCGCTCTCATTATAAAGATAGGGGCTTCTGCTGGCTGCGCACACATGGCGCTTTCCCTCCGCAGAACGCTGCAGAGGGGAACGCCAATTTGAACCCAGCCTTAGAGCACCATTGTTAGGATCGCTGGGTGTCCCAGTGGCAAGTCCTCCAGCTATCAGCAAATTCATTTATTCTGTTGATAAGAGATAGTCATTCTCTAGACATTAAGGAGGACCTGTCAGTATTGGGCAGTTTTTGCTCTCATTTTAATCCCATTGCTCCTCTCAGTATACCAACTTTGTTCCCCTATAATCTGCTATGCATTTCCAGAGATATGGGCCTAATTTTTATGGTCTTTTCAAGGGGGTTTCGCTCAAATGATCCTCAGGGGCATCAAAGGATCCTCAAGGAAATTTCTTTAAACTACTCTGCATATGAGCCCCAACACTTTCGTAAAAAACATAAAAATCAGTACAAACTTACAAAGAACATAAACAATAGAATAATCATGGGAGCAGCGGGTATAAAATAGGAGCACCCTTAGAACTGATAACAGATGCAGAATTCAGGTCAATAAGTGATATTCAATATGACGTTGTGGCTCCAAATAGGTGTTAGAAGACCATCAGCATTTTTAGGAAGCTGGAAACCACCTTTCCCCTTGGGTAAAGCTAAATTAGTGTTTTTTTAAACTTCACTCACCCTTGACCCCTGGTTGACAGAGGCCATTGTGACAATGCTGCTGGCCATGCTGAGCCCACTCCTGGGACGCTCCATTTCTTCAGTCATGCTTCAACACTTCTAATGTTAAAGGGATTGTAACTTGCTGGATCAGGAGTTCATAAAAGTCCCTGTAATATAAACAGTTCATTAATGATCTATTCGTGGTAATCAGCCAGAAAATGAACGCCAAACAAGACTTTCATTTAATACGGAAACTGCAGAAATAAAAGTGGATTATTATAATATTACTACCACTAATGGATCGCTAAGGTTCACCCACAGGTCTATGGCAGGTTGCGAACTTGATTTATTACTTTTTCTGCACAGTTTATAAAAAAAATCAGGGACAATTTATGGACACATTGGAAAATCATAATTAAACAATATGAAAATTGTTCCATGTCTATAGTCTATAAATATAATCTAATACATTTTCAACAACTTTATACAAAGTTGCTACAACGTTGAAAAAATTATGGAGACTTTACATTTTTTTGTAATGATATGAAGGGGTCTAGAGTTCTGTCATCCCCACCCTACAGAATTCTGTGCTCTTCTACATATATTGTTATGTAATGGACTTGTGAGGATGTGTTGACATGTTACAGATTAATGTGTATAATGTTGTGCTACTGCTCCCTGGTACCTTGAGTAAACTAAGATTAAGTTAGCCAGAGAGCTAGTACACCCCTTAAGGGTAGAGTTGTGGGTTTCCTCTAAAAATTAAAGTGCAAGTGTTGTTAGGTTAGCTAGTGATTCAACCCACTAGGGGTGAGGTTCAAGTAACACAGCATGTGTGTGCAGATAGGAAGTCCCAGGAGAGGAAAATGGGAACTCAAACCACATCCTCATCTGTGTTTTGGCCGGACCCTCTTGGACAACCCGGAACAGGAGCGCTGAATTGGGACTGCGAACCTATACGTGAGCGAGTCTAAGAATCTTCCCATGGGTGCTTGAACCTTAGCCTCTGTGTGTCTCCTGGGCAGTGACTGGTTCCACCGGTACCGGTTTAGTAGACTCTGGCTCAGACACGTGTGAACGAGTAGTCATGTTGCCCACAGTGAAGGAACTTTATCTCTCTCCCTCTATAATGGTGGCCCTGATTTTTCCTTAGCATGAATGCCTGTGTGTGGGACAGGGCTTTTGCCAAATGACACTATATAAATTTATAGGAGGCTTCTGTATTGCTTAGGGTACAGGATACTGGGACAAAGGGAGCAGTATGGGACAAATTGATGTGTGTGGGACTGGGCTTTTGCCAAAAGACACTATATAAATTTATAGTAGGCTTCTGTGTTGCTTAGGTATGTGCACACTGGGCACACTGGTGGGCGGGTTTGTGTCGGCGGCGGCTGGGCGGACCCGCCAGGAAGCTCTGCAGCCATCCACCGGCTTCCTGGCGGGTATGTGCGGCGGGTGACGGGCGGGTGCCGGGCGGGTGCACAGCGGGTTAGCGCCGGCGGTGTTGCGGCGGCTGGAAGCAGTACATGATTCTGCTTGCAGCCGCTGCATAACCGGCCGGTTTATAGAACATGCTCATTCTTTGCTAACCCGCTGGGAACCCAGCAGTTTAGCAACAGATGAGCATGTGGAAACCGCTGGTGTGTGCACACCGGGTGTCGGTTTCCATAGGTTTTTATGTTAACCCAAAAGCCGCTTTTGGATTAACATAAATTTACATAAAACTCATGGAAACCGACCGGCGGTTTCCGCTGCTAAACCTGCACAAACCCGGCCAGTGTGCACATACCCTTAGGGTACAGGATACTGGGACAAAGGGAGCAGTATGCGACAAATTGATGTGATTAACCCTAAGAAAGTAACATTAAAGGTGATATCCAGGATTAAAAAAACTTCAGTGCATTATTTCAAATACACCGCCACCTCTGTCTACAGGTTGCAAGTGGTATTACAGCATAGGCCCATTCACTTAAGTGGAGCTAAGCTGCAATACTGCACAAACCTTGCAGACAGGGGTGGCGCCGTTTTTGAAAGGAATCAGTCCATGTTTATAGAATTCTGGACAACCCCTTTAAGCCGAGTGCCCGTGTCTCACAAGACTGTTCGTTGAAAAGTCTAATTGACTCTGCATGCGCTTTGACCCTCACCGAGGGCAACTCTGATCTTTACTTTTGCACTGGTGAGCCAGCCGGGCACGTGCTGGAAAACCAGAGCTGCTCCATTGCCATTTCTGCCATAAAAAATACCATAGAGCATTTCCCCAAGGGATGCCTGGAGTTCAAATTGCAAATTTGTCTAGTTGTGCAGAAATACAGCTCCTGTTTTGCCAGGAATGTGTGGAGCAGGACAAGGAGGGGGTGGGAAATGAGACTAAAAAAAAAGTGTCCTCAAAAAAGGGGCCAAGGTATTCATGATTACAACATGTTGATGAGTACATATATTGGGGTCACTTGCTTCCAAAAAAGAAACAAAAAAAAAACACATCAATGAAACCATTTAAAGAGGGATATCCTCTATCTGGACAACTCCTTTATAAATGAACACCCTCAATCCAGTGATCTTGGCGCTGGGTGTGCCGGGCATTGTGTGGAATTGTGTCCAGTTAGCCCTAAAGCCAACACAGTGGCCTCTATTGGGCTGCCTGGCTCTTTGGTTTGTCCAATATTCATCCCATAAGTGGCTGCAGGCTTGTGGCATGATGCAACACAAACACCAACTTGGCTGGACCAGCACCTTCTTTTATTTTACAAGGGCTTCAGTATAAAGGGATTGTTCAGGTAGCGGACAACCCCTTTAATAAAGAAGACAAGGAAATGTCTTTTAGGGAATGTTTTAATTCACACAAATCACTCATCTGTTTATTTCACATTTTTCCCACAGCCCGGGACCTGGACAGACCATGGTACCATCCAGCAACATGGAGCCGCCTTAGAAATAAATGAAAGCTTTGTGGTTTTCCACCAGTGCAAAGTCTGCAGGACCCCTGTGTGTTCATAGTATGAGCTTTGTAGATTCCTTTGAGGGGTTCAGCCGGGGCTCACACAAGCCGTGGACCAAGCACTGCTAAAATCTGGAGAGTTTACGAGCCAAGGCTGAAGACAATGCCACCATTAATATTCCAGATTTAACTTCATTACCAGATGAAGGATTATTCATTTTCAGTCATTTTATGAAACCATACACTGACACAATTAGAGCCTATTAATGTAGATGGCCTACAGCAACGTGATCCAAGTCTTGTGAGGCTCTATGCAAGGAGCAGAGTCCTATAAATGGCCACTTTCTGTGTGAGATGAATGGTTTGCACAGAGATTATAACAAGAGCTCAAATCAGTGGTAGGAGATAATGAGCGGCTATAATACACCACTGTCCAACCAACACTTAACACTGCTAGGAATGTGCGGATCAACAGAAAGAGGGCAAACTTAAAGGGATCATCTGCACTTGGACAGAACGTTAAAAACAGATTGGATGTCAGTCTATTTCATAGATTTTAAAAGCACATTCTGAAAGAGAAAAGTTTTAAGGGTCGATTCACACTTGTGTTCGTCTGCGCTGCACATTGTGGCGGGCAAACGCAAGCCGAGCGCAAGCACCGCCAATCCCTATGTTTAACATGGGGACACACGGTGTATGCGCTCGGGTGCGGATGGCCATACAAACTTATTGCCCACCATGAGTGATTTGTACGCATGTGGATGCTTGCGTACAAATCATACATTCTTGTCCACACCATTAACGCAACATGTCCTTTTTACTTTTGTGCGTTGAGTTTTTGAGAGGGTAAAAAAATGTAACTTTTTTTTTTCCCCAACTCCAGAGAACTTTTAATGTGACTGCATACTCCTCTGTCTCAGAAAGAGGCACGAAAAGCCCATTCATACTAGTATATACCGTACTTAAAAAGGCCATCTCCACGCAATGGAACCTGTAATACAATGCACTTTGCATGCCATCCTCAAAATATCGCATGCACCTGAAGAGCAGCTAGATAAACAAGTCTGCAATAATCCATACAAAAACTCAGTTGTAGTAATATAGCAAGATTATTTTTACTGGAGGAAAACCATGAATCGCATGTAGCTGGTTTGGGATTATGGAGATGCGAAGACACCTTGTTGTTCCAGCAGCTCCAAATTGACCCCGTTGACCCCTCGAAATGAACGGAGGTGACTTTGTGTGTGAAACTTTATCAGGAAACATTGCTTGCCAGAAACTTCTAACAAAGTTGAAACACAATATATACAAACGAGAGGAGGCAGATTAGTCTGAGACTGGGGCTGATCTCACTTGAAAAGGGAGTAGGTCAATGTAATGGTGTATCCAAGGGGGGAGTGGAGAGGTGGGAAAGAATTTGGCCAGATTCCACAGGAGGGATATTGCAAGCTTCACCGCTCAGGCAGACCAATATTCAAGCATTACTCATGCACCCTACACGTCTCGTAAATATGCAAGCTCTAACCAAAACGTAGGCAGCATTCCTCATACATTGAGCAGGGAAATCAGCATCGGGTTATAGAGTTAACAATTCCATACAGATGGGTCATATAAAATATGCTATTGAAGACTCCTGAATATGCAAGGATACCACCGCTGCCCCCCTGAATATTTCTAACACCCTGGTTGGAATTCCTATTACATTCCAAACATTTGGTTTATTAATTCAGTAAGCCACCTTGCCAACCAAGTTAATTAAAAACCACGAAAACAAAAAAAAAAAGAAAAGATTTGATAAAAATCAAGGCGGCATTCCCTTTAACAGTTGACACCGATGGGTTATTATAGTGAGACAGAGGGTTTGACACGCGTTAGTAGCGCCTTTGTGCAAACCAGCCTGGGCTAAAAGTCTGGGGCCCTTGCCCAGGATCAAGTGAGTGGGAGACTGTGTCAGAAAACAAGAAATCCATTAACAATGGAAAGAATGTTCCCCACCTACAAGTCTGAAGAGTCAAGGTTCAGATCGGGGAAAATATGAATGTGCTATTCATGTGGACACGAGAAAGGTCAGCAGCGGCTACTATTACATTAACATTTTTTGCATGCAACATCAGCAATATTACTGGGATATCTATTGTTCGTCCATAACAGAAAATCGACAAGGTCTTCTGCACTATGTGGATATCCACAGTGTGTCACAAATATGTCTGATGCAAACAGGCAGTTATGTGGTGGTCAACGATAGGGGAATGTGTGCTTTATCAATACCTTGATACATATGCCAGATGAAGAACCTGATCCAAGGTTGAAATGTGAAGCATGTTCCTGTTACACTCACTGGGAGGAGACTAGCAATAGTGGACCCACTGGACAATTGTGGCAGCTGACCCCCGGGCCAGGGACAGACTTCAGTACGGGCAGATATAGTCTCTAGTGCAGGCAGGTGAAGCCAAGACAGCCGATATAGACAAAATGGCAGATGGCAGGCAGGCAAGGCAGATACTCACAGGTACAGGTAATGGACACAGGGAAACAGGATTTGACAACTAGCCAGGAGGCCTGTTTCACACATCCGTGCAAAACATGGACATGTGAGGACAGGCCATTTTTGGAGGCGGTGCTTCCGTGGTGTCACGCATCGTGTGACATACGTGTGCTGTCTGCGTGCTATCCGTGGATAGAACACAGACAGCCTGTCATTTCATACTCCCCTTCCTCCTTCGCTCCTGTTCCTCTCTTCCGGGGCCGCTGCAGCTCTTAGTGCAGTGGATATTAACAACAATCCAGAAATGAAAGAGATGAAAGATGGCACTCACCGATTGATGTAAAGCTCCAATTTCAGTGCAGAGAGAGGAAATGTGTCATCCTCCACACTCCCTCTCCCTGCACTGATGTCAATTTGATGGAATGAATAAAATCAGAGCTTTACATCAATCGGTGAGTGCCATCTTTCATCTCTTTAATTTCTGGATTGTTGTTGACTACTTCCCAACATGCAACGATTCCATGGTGACACCCAAAATCTGAGAGGCTAGACCTGACTGGTCTAAAGAAAATGTATACATTGATGTGGTGCCCAGCTATAACCCTTGTATTGGTGAGCAGTGAATGTTAGATGAAAGTAATGAGTGGCCCCGGAAGTAAAAGGAACAGGCAGCGCTGGAAAGAGACGAGTATGAAATCCTTTGTTTTTTTACTTACAAATCTTGGTTCTGGTCCGTGCACATGGATGTCATTATGAATGACATCTGAGTGCGGGACGTTTTTGCAATGACCCGTTGACCTGAATGGGTCCGTGCTACTGCTGAAAAATGGACATGTCACTGTGTGCTCCACATGGCGACACGGTCTGTGCTGAATAACTGACATCTGAAGCCTGTCTGTGCCTCCAGCATGTGTTGGCAGGGACTGCATGCGTGCCGGATACAGATAGAAGAAGACTGACTAAAGTAACCACGTTGTTTAAGCACCTCTCCTAGTGGGAGGATGTCTTAAACACTTGGTGCCATAGGCCGAAGGGCACTTCTGGGTAGAAGTGAAATGGCCCTTTAGGCGCATGGAAGGAGCAGTGGCACGCACCCTAAGTACACTTCCAGGGAACACCTGGGCAGCGGTGAAGAGGCACAAAAGGGAGCGAGCCAGCCGTGGAGGTAAGCATGGCAGCGTCCCTGCAGTAATACTAGCATTACAGTTCTGTATTGAGGAAGAAAGCTGTTCTAACATTGGACAGTTCCATTTCCTGCTACTACTAGACTATCATTTCAGGATGGTTGACGTTTTGTATCCATCCTTCCTTATCCAACTGATAAATATGGTCAGCTTTCATTTCCATACAACCTTTCCTATAATAAACTTCAATGTATTATAAGAAAACATATGGCAAATATCTTGGAGAACAAGTCTCTAATCCTTTCAGATTAGAAATCAAAATCTGAATTCTACCTCGTGCACATGGATGTATAGCTAGGTTCACACTCTACAGTGCTCTCCACTGAGACTATGGTTGGAATCCCCAAAAGACAAGATTCTGACAGGAACACGCCGATGGAGCTATTCACTTCAATTAGGATGATAGTGTCACTTTACACAGTCTGGCCAACATCCTGGAAGTAGAACTTATTGACAGACCATACTTTGTGCATGTCTGACATTTGCCCTGGTAGGATCAGTCTTTGTGTTGTTTCAAGACTTTACATATTGCTAGAACGATGGCCAGAGCTACATCGGTCTCCAGTTGGAATCCTGTTTTTTGGGGGATACCGGCAGAAACCCTAATGTAGTGCTCAGCAGAGAGCATTCACTGTATGAACCTAGCCTAAGTTGTATGGAGCCATAACTGGGCCGCCATAGAAGTGCATAGGGGACCTACTGTGTAAAATAGCACAACCTCTGTATGAAATTAGATGAATGCTGTTCTACCCTTTGAAGAATGGCTTCTTTTAACCCATTGACAATTTCCCATTTTCCGTTTTTCCCTCCGCTTCTTCCTAGAGCCATAACTTTTTTACTTTTTCGGCAATGTAGATATATGATGGCTTGTTTTTTGCGGGACAAGTTGTACTTTCAGAATAAATCATTTATTTTACCATATAGTGTACAGGAAAATGGGAAAAAAATTCCAAGTGTGATGACATTGCAAAAAAAGTGCAACTACACGTTTGTTTTTGGGGTTTTACTCACCATGTTCACTATATGGTAAAACGGACATGTCGGTATGATGTCTCGGGTTGGAGCGAGTTCGTAGATACCAAATATATACTTTCACTGTTATCTAAGTGGTGAAAAAAAATTCTGAAGTTTTTAAAGAAAAAGAATTGCGCTTTTGTCACCATTTTCCGTGACCCGTAGCGTTCTCATGTTCTGAGATATGGGACATGTTGGCTTATTTTGTGTGACTTGGGCTGACGTTTCTAATGATACCATTTTTGGATAGATTTGGTTGTTTTATTGCCTGTTATTGCATTTTATTGCAATCTTGCAGCTACAAAATAAACGTAATTTTGGCGTTTGGACGTTTTTTTCCATTACTCAGCTTACCAATCTGATTAATTGATTTTATATTTTGATAGATCGAGCATTTTTGAACGCAGCGATACCAAATGTGTGTATTTTTTTAAGAAAATTTTTAATTGTTTTATTTTCTTTTTTAAACCATTAGATGTTTATTATGTTAAAAGGTTACATAACAAATTATAACATACATGGATCGCCTCAACTTAAGGCGAAATCGAACATTGCAACATTAAACTGGGGGAAGACAGAGGAAAGGGGGAGGAAGGTAAGAAGGGAGCCAGATGCCATACTTGTGTTAGAGAATGACAAGCCATATACATTAGACTATCTGGGAACAACTATGTCACTGCACAAGATAACCTGGGATATCAGAGGCGAATATGGAAGAGGTCCAGGGGTCCCACCATGTAAGGACTTTATTCTTTCTAGATAAGGAGGTAGCAGTGAGGCTCTCATAGCAAAAATGAAGGTTCAATTTATTGATCAATTCTGCCCTAGAAGGAGCAGTAGGAGCCCTCCAGTGAGCCGCTATGCAGATTCTGGCAGCAATTAGTATATTCGAGATAATAGGTAAGATAGGAGAGGGCAGGTCCACCAGAGAGATGCCTAGTAGAGCCAATGGGCTTGTTAGAGTATATGGGTAACCTCAGTTATAATTGCTTCAACTTGATGCCAAAAAGCATTAATACTAGGGCACTCCCACCAAATATGTGCTAGGGTTCCAGTGGAGCCGCAACCCTTCCAGCAGGATGAGGAGGTCGCCAGACCCCACCTGGCCAGTTTCACTGGTGTCATATACCATTGTAGAAGTATTTTCCTAGCCTGCTCCATGTGGCCCAGACATGAGGAGAATCTCAACGGATGAGATAGAGCAAAAGCCCAATCGTCTCCCGAGGCCTCAAAGGAAAGAACAGCCTCCCAAGAGTCCATACAAGGGAGCTTAGACTGTACCCCATGGAGCACCAAGGAATTATACAAGACCGACACCCCATGTGAGATAAAAGTGTTGGGTTTAAAATATCTTTGGCCCGGGGAATCTACTATAGCCGGGGATCTGTAAATATATGCATGTTACGTAGGAGACTATGAAATTGAATATATGTAAAATAAACTGAATTTGGAAGGGAATAACGGGTCTGTAGAGTTGAAAAAGGGAGGAACCCAGCTGGAGCAAAAAGATCCACAATATGTCTTATACCCGCCTGCCTCCAAGGAAGGACAGACACCCCATCAATAACTTCTTTCAAGGCGTCCAATGAGATGTAGCGCAGTATATGTGGGAAAACCCCCGGGCAAATAGACGCCCAGAGTCCAATAGCAGCGGACATAGTGAGCAGCACTCCCCTGGATGAATCAACACGTATGAGGGAGGCCTCCAATAAACGTCGGAGGGATCCACCTGGGGCAAAGTGGGATTCAATCCGTAACCATGGGATACTAGATACCCCCTCCCACCATAATTTAAGGGGTTCGAGCATAGCTGCTCTATAGTAAGCTACCAGCATAGGGACACCCAATCCTCCCCTTGAGTAAGGAAGTGTCATCCACTTCCTTTTGATTCTATGTGGCTTGTTATTCCAAATAAAGGCGTCTATGATGGATTGAAATATAGATAGACGTCTCGAGGGGATGTGAAGGGGCAAGCATCGGAATAGGTAAATTAGTTTTGGTAGTAACATCATCTTAACCACCTGTATGCGTGCCATCCAGGAGAGTGCCGCCTCAGAAAATTTCCCAGTGTCCGCCCGAAGATCCGCAGCAAGTGCCTCACAATTTGCCCGAACCAAGTCAGCCAGGCGCGTCAGTTTTAATCCCTAAATAAGAGAACCCTACGGGAGACCAAATATACTGATAGGTGGATTGAATGTTAATTTGAAGAGAGAGGGGAAGAAACAGAGGGAAAAGGGTTGATTTAGTTATATTAAGTTTATAGTATGAAACCGCAGAAAAGTCTCGTAGGAGGTCCGAGATCGCACTCAGAGAGTGTTGAGGGTCAGAGCAGGTGAAGACCACGTCATCTGCGTACAGGCTGATCTTGTATTCAGATGGTCCGACCCGAATTCCCCTAATATCTGGGGACTGACGAGCAATGGCAGCAAGAGGCTCCATGATCAATGCGAAAATTAATGGCGAGAGGGGGCAACCTTGTCGTGTACCGTTAGAAATGGAGAAGGTTCGGGACTGGAATCCGGAGGCCCGAACAGAGGCCGTCGGATTAGAATACAAGGCCATAATTGCTCGAGCAACAGTCCCCTCAAAACCAAATTTACTTAAGGTCTTCTCCAAGTACCCCCAGTGCACCCGATCAAACGCCTTTTCGGCATCAAGAGAAAGGAATGCACTGGGGAGGTGCCCCCTCTCCACCACCTCCAGCAGATCTATTAAACGTCTCGTGCCATCCCTCGTCTGCCTACCCAGGACGAAGCCAACCTGATCGGGGTGTACGAGGGAGGGCAAAACCAATAAAAGACGATTGGCCCATAACTTAGCATAGATTTTCACATCCACATTAAGAAGTGCAATTGGACGAAAGTTCGAGGGGGTGGTCGGGGGTTTGCCGGGCTTGGGGAGGGTAGCTATTGAAGCCTCCAGACCCTCCGGCTTGATACAGCCAGAGTGGGCCCAGTGAGTAAAGAGGCGTAAAAGGTATGGGCCAAGGGTAGGAAAAAACTGGGCATAATAGGGGAAGGAAAACCCATCCGGACCAGGAGCAGAGGATTTTTTAGAGTCTTTTATAATTTGGGCAAGTTCAGAAAGCTGTATTGGGGAATTTAAGGAGGAGAGTTGTTCGGGGGTAATGTTAGGAAGAGCTGCCCTCTCCAGAAAGGCAGAAATATCGTCTACGGAAGGCTGGGCACCGAAGGATCTTCCCGTAAATTATAAAGATCAGAATAATAAGCAGCAAATTCATTGGCAATTTGGATGGGATTATAGGTCCTTGATGAGTCTGATTTAGCGAGGTAGGGAATTCTGGTCTGTGCTTCCCTTCTCTTGACGCGCCTGGCCAACAGGGCTCCCGCTCTGTCCCCCATAGCGTAGTAATTAGCCCTGGATTTCCGAAGAGCATTGGCTGTGGAGCGGAGCAACAGCTGTCGAACCCTCAGGCGGGCCCTAGCAAGGTCCGAGAGCAAGGCAGCAGAGGGGGTTTGCTTATGCTGAGATTCCAAACGTGCTACCTCAGATAAGGCATCCTTTAGGGTCTTAGTGTATTTACGCTTCTGGATGGCAGCAATTTTAAGTAGATGACCACGTATGACTGCCTTATGTGCGAACCACAGCACATCTGGCTGGGTTTCTGGTAGATCATTGTTACAGAAATACTCTTTAAGATGGGAGTCTAAAAGGGAAACATTAGACTGGTCAGTCAGTAAGTGGGTGTTCAGCCGCCACCGTGAAGGGGGGGAAATAGCCAATGGGTCCTCAATGGACACCGTTACTGGAGCATGGTCTGACCAGGAAATGTTACCTATTGACGCCGCAGTACAGTGAGGCAGAGCCACATCATCAACCAGGATATAATCAATCCTGCTGTACGATGCGTGTCTAGCTGACATATATGTGTAATCCCTCTCACCGCAGTGCAGATATCGCCATACATCATGCAGACCATGGAGACGGACAAGGGGACCAGCTTCACCTCTGGAGCTTGAGGGAACCGAACAGTCCAACTCCCTTGAAATAGGTATATTAAAGTCACCTGCTATAACCTTGTGTCCGTGATGAACATCCCCAAGGATCTGCAGGATGGTTTTTAAAAATTTTTGTTGGCCAGTGTTGGGTCCATATACCGAAGCTATTGTAAAGGGGGCATTGTTGATAGTACATAAAATTATCAAGTATCTGCCAAAAGGGTCCGAGATTGTGTGAGCCAGCTGAAAAACCACATCTCTGCTAATGAATATCGCTACTCCAGCTTTTTTTGTGTCTCCTCCTGCAAAAAAGCGGTGGGGGTACATGTCAGATTTCATTCTGAAATTGTCCTGCTCCACCAAATGGGTTTCCTGCAGACAGATGATCTGATGGCGCAATCTACAGAGTTGGCGCCAGATCATCGCTCTCTTACATGGGGAGTTTAACCCATTAACATTTTGGGAGAATACCGTGACACTCATGGTGGCTCATAGACAGAAATATATAACATCAATATGGAATAATCATTCATATGCATCTTTGAGTTAAGGCAAGTGACAATCTGAAGAGACTGAAGGGAAATAAAGGGAAAGGCAGGGAGGGAACAGACAGACAAGACCAACAAACAGGAAACATAAAAACAGTGTCCATTCAGACAAAATCTGAATGTAAGTGACAGAAAAATGTCACCAGGGGCCAAACTGACGATTCAGCAAAAACGTGGAATTATATCCACAAAAATAGGAAAATTAGCAAAAAGAAAAAGGAAAACGTCCTAATCCAAAGGAAGAAAGGGTCCGACCAGGACCGGTTGTGGAAGAGTTCCTCAAGCGACCTCCCATTCAGGATCAACATGGTGACTTGCAGCAGAGTTACCATTCGTCTCATCCCGCCTAGAGTCTCCCGAAGCAGGGGATCCCGGGGTGATGAAGCCCCACCGAACTAGATTTTTGGCAGCTTGATGTGGGGTAAGGCAGGTTGTGAAAGTACCGTCTTTCTTTATCAGAAGCCTCGTAGGGTAATATCCCCATCGGTATGGGATCTCTTTATCCCTCAATATGGCAGTCTGCTGGGCAAAGGCACGACGCAGCGCCAGCGTGCCTGGGGAGAGGTCTGGGAAAACCCTGACAGAAGCAAATCTCTCCGGCAATTCAGGACCACTTCGAAGAGCACCTAGAAATTCCTCTTTCACCTCAAAAAAATGGACACGGGCGAGGACATCCCTGGGTATAGAGGCTGCCAGGTTGGGAGGCTTACGTAGGCGGTGTATTCTGTCTATTATCAACAGTTTTTTGTCTGTATGGGGAGGACAGCCTTTAGGAATTCCTGCAGGAAGGCTCTGAGGTCTGAGGCCGAGACTGATTCATCCACCCCCCTCAGCTTGACATTGTTCCTCCTGGATCTGTCTTCCAGATCCAGGGTTTTTGACTGTGTCTGTAGGGCACGTTTATCCAGGGCCTCATGGGCGTCCCAGAGGTGGTTATGAGAAGCCACCAGTTCTGCCATCTTTTTTTCAAGGTGGTCTGTGCGCCCCCCCAGATCTTCCACCTCCGTCCTCAAAGAAGCTACCATGCTGCGCATATCTTCCTGTAATGAGGAGCGCAGTTCCCCCAGTAATGATTTGAGTAGGGAGGTAGTGAGAGGAGGCTCTGCAGCTGCTTCATCAGCGCCACTTGTCTCCACCGCAGGGAGAGTTCTCCGGGCAGCGCGCGCAGCTCTGGGGGACTGAGGCGCCATCTTAGTGTCCTGTACTAGGTGAGAGGGGGGGGGCACAAAAAAGTCCGGAATCCTCCGGGCCGGATCGCGGGAGGCCGGTTTGCTCTTCCCCATGTGCTCACCTCTGTGTAAGGTACCGGAGGAAGCGATCTCAGTCTGCAGGGGGGCCGCAGGAGTCTTGTTAGAAGCCGCTTTTATGTGATCCCGGTCGGAGCCCAAGCTCTAAGCGTCCTGCACCATGCGAGGTTAGGACACGCCCCCTCTAATTGTTTTATTTTCAATGGCGCAAAAGGGGGGTGTTGTATGGATGTCATCTGAGTGCAGTCTGATTTTTTTCATGGATCCATAGAATTTCACTAGCAAGTATGCTCTTACACTCAAATCAGTATCAGACAAGTCTGTGCTTTTGGGCAAACCTACACAAGTCAAGTAAATCCCATGCACCCAATTACAAATGTGTGCTTACTTGGTGAAACCCTCCATATAGACTGTAAAGCTTGCATTACGTTCCAGGAAATCCAAAAAGTTGAAAATCCTCCTCCATAAAAAAAAGTTTTATTGAATCCAATGCACACAGAAAATGCAATGTTTCAGTCACACAGGGCCCTTTACAAGTCAGAGAACTCTTTCTTAAGGCCCTACGTGGTCAAAACGTTCCATTTTCTGCATGTCTCTGATGTGTGCACTGAATTCAGTAAAACATTTTTTTTATGAAGCAGTTTTTTCAGTGTCTTGGACTTTTGGGCAAATCTCTCAGTCCAAAGGAAAAAAATTGTATATGTGAACAGCCAAATGGACCTTCATAGGTACCAATGCTATCCATGGAAAACGGAGAGCATTCATACAAGAAAAATGGATGTCTGAATGAGCTCTTATATGGTGACCATAGTGGTCTCCTACAACAGTGTTATGCACTATAGTTCCATCAGCACTGCTATACTCTGTTATACAGCATATTAGCAACAGAGTAATGTGTCCTATTGCACAAAATAGATAAAATAGATGGACAGGAGTTGGTAAAAATATCTAGGGGGACCGTTACACGTGGCGATGGCACTGGAGATATCGCCGGGGGCGCGCACGTTTTTGGCGTCCTGCCAGCGTCGCCGTCGCATGTTTACATTTGGCGACACCTCCGGCGACCTGACAGGCAACATCGCCGCTGGTGTGTCCAAAAACCCCAGCAGCGATGCTGTTACATGGCCTGTCAGATCGCCGTCCCCCTGTTACATGGGGCGATGTGTACACATCACCCCAGAGTGCTCGCCTGGTTTCACATCACTGATGTGAAACCAGGCGACCACTCAGAGGCGATAATTAGCGCCAACATCGACCCTTTACATTAGGTGATGCAGGGGCGATATCGGCGCCGATAGGCCACGCCCCTACATCGCCTAAGAAATCGGCGGTGCCGTCGCCAGGTGTGATGGTACTACCACCACCAGCAGCAACACCAACAGCAGATGAAGCAACAACTGCATTAAATAGAGTACATATTAGCAACAGATAAATGTTTCCAATTGCACAAAATAGATGGGTAGGAGTCAGCGGGAATATCTAACAGCAGCAGCAACCATAGAGTGCACATACCATTACATTTTCAAAGTAGAGAACTGAACTCCCAAAAAGTTAAGCAATAGAAAATTGGCGCCTTTCTTGTCGTCACAAAAGTGAAGGACACCACGTGTGAAGCCCCCACTGGAGGGTCATAACAGTAAATATATAAGATTTGGCATTGTCTTCTAGTTCTTGAACTTGGTCACCTTTTGCTTCAGCAGATGTGGAGGTGATCAGACCTTGCACCACGCTGGCTTCAGAAGCAGCAGGTTCCTCCACGGATCAGAGCTGGGGCCATCAGACTGGTTTCAATTAGCGCTTCTTGCATTTACAACAACAATTTTCTTTTATGGAAGAAAACAACATTTTTGTAAGAGTAAATGAAAGACTTAGAAGTGTATGGAAAATGTTTAGTCTATTAAGTGAGGTACCATTGCACAAGCTGTAATCTGTAGCCTCATAATGAAGCATATGTGATGCTATATTACTAAAGTAAACTAAATACTGAACTTTGATGCCTGACCTCTAAATACATGTTCAGATCTAGCAATTCGTGTAGCAGGGGTCCCATTTCCAGAACATCCACATATAGGATCAGTGTTCAGATCCAGTGTATCCAGTCCTGCAAGTTGTACCAGACTGTGGTTTTGAAGCAATTTTAGAAAAATGCTGCAAAAACCACAATGAGGCCACAAAGCGGCTGCAACGTGTGAACACAGCCTAACCAACACCCACGCCCAGCTAATTAGCATTCTGGCCAGTGTAATGTTTGGAGGCATGAATAATAAATATCTGACCTCAGGTATATAGTTTGATGGGTTCTGCATAACAGAGCGTGCACTGCTCCCACTTGCTGCGTTAAACCTCTGACCTTGAGAAATTATCAAAGGGACCTCAGCTGTGAGAACGGGGAGGTGAGGTTTGCTTACATGCAGCTTGTCCACACAGATGGTCTCTATGGATCTGCTGCATGGGTTAAAAGCCCTTTCATAGAACCAATGATCGAGCAGATTAAAATTCCCAACCAGTGGCCTGTCTGCTTGTTTGTAGTTTGATTTGATCTTTCACGTAAACAATCTGTCAGCAGATTTTTGCTATGTAATCTGAGAGCAGCATGATGTAGGGGGCAAGACCCCGATTCCAACAATGTGTCACTTAGAACTGCTGCGCCCAGTACACTAAGGCTGCCTTCACATTTGCGGACCCCTCCGCAGCGTTCTGCGGAGGGGATCCGCAATGTGAGCGCAGCATCGCAAGCCCCTATCTTTATAATGGGAGCGCACGGTGCTGCGCTTGACAGCGCATGACCGTGCGCACCCATTCACACCCATATGTGATCTGTGCGCAGGCGGATGCCTGCGCACAAATCACCCAGTCTCGTCCGCACCACGAACGCGACATGTTGCATTTCTGGTGCGGACGAGACTGGGTGATTTGTGCGCAGGCATCCGCCTGCGCACAGATCACATATGGGAGTGAATTGGAGCGCACGGACAGCAGCACCGTGCGCTCCCATTATAAAGATAGGGGCTTGCGGTGCTGCGCTCACATTGCGGATCCCCTCCGCAGAACGCTGCGGAGGGGTCCGCAAATGTGAATGCAGCCTAATAGAATCAGTTTTCTCTGCTGCAGATCTAGAGCTGTGTATAACCCCACCACACCACTGGTTGGCAGCTTTCTGTGTACAATGTCATAAAGCTGCTAATCAGTAGTGAGGGCGGGCTGGACCGGGAGGCATGAGGCAGCTAGTCTTGTAGTGTGATAATCTCCTATTGAGAAAAACATTGATTCTATTGAAACAACAACACACAGTAAGTGACATATTGCTGGAATCAGGGTTTCTGTCTCCACGTCATGCTGCTCTCAGCCTATATAGGAAAAAAAAAACTGCCGACATATTGCCTTTAGAATCAATGTACTTTCGCAAGTAATTACAGCAATGATTGTTCCATCACATACAGGACTTATAAATGCTCCATGGAAAAGGAGTGATGCAGATCATCTGACGATATATAGTAAAGACCCCAAGGATTATTTTGCATGGGCTGATAAATGACCTGTAACAAGTCATAAGCGATAATTTAAGGTGCATTTACACCTGCCGAGAGTAACCATCAAATGATGGCATACCCGTGGTCGTTTTCAGCCTGTTGCTGCAGAGAACGGCATGTATGGAACGACTGTGGATATGATTCTTCCATGTGCATAGAATATCACGGCAGCATATATTCTCCCTACACAGGATGATGTGCTGCCAATAAGGAATTTAATGTATGTTTATGACCCACCCCAGGGCCATTGGGTACCCGGTTCTGGGTGTTGATTTACTGGGGGATGTCACGGGCAGCCTGTGCCCGGACCCGTGGCCCTGGCAGTCGCTGAAAAAAAGGGTTAAAAATAAAAATGAAAAAAAAAGAGTTTGAGACGCCACCTACGGTATCCGGTAATGATACCGGCGCTGCTGCAGACCTCCGAGGATGATGATTAGGCAGCTAGTTGGTAACGCTCCCTGTAGGTGTAGTGGGGTCCCCGGGGCAGTGTTGGGATGAATAGGGATTTACACAGGGAGGAAGCTCTCCACACAGCTTCGTCTCTGGTGCTGCAGGGGAAGGCGGATCATCAGGTGGAGCTGCTGGCAGGCAGTCTAAGTTAAGGGCAGGATCAGGGGCCCTAATAACACACACACACACACACACACACACACACACTGGAAACTGTTTCCGTACCTCTTACTGATGATTCGGGTAACATCCAAGGTACTGTCCAGGTGGTCGGGTGGCAGTTCAGGATTTCAAAACCTGATGAGTTGTGAGGCCTCCTTGTTCTGTGTGTGCGTACTTAAGTCCTGGCCTGTCTGAAACCTGGTCCTGACCTCTCCGGTGTCCCTCACTTGTATAGCAGGCTGTGAGAACTTTCTAATGGGCACCGCTAACACCTCTGCAGTCCCTGGCTCTGTTAGTAGCTGTGCTACAAGTGCTACCAGGAGACTGAAGTCTCCCTGGTCCTCCGGTGTTTTCTGCTGGGCTAACTGGACCCGTGCAGAATCGGACATCAGTGTCCGGGTTGCTTCGGTTGCTTTCCTGGGGTGAACTGGTATGGATTTTCTGCCCCCACTCTGTCTCTGGTACACCTTGCCTCTGACCCTCACTCTTGAGCCCCTTACACTGGCTAGGCTCCCTCACTGGCACGGGCCTAGCATGGATTCGTTCACCAGGATGTCTTCACAGTCCTCCCTGGAACTGCACTGCCTAACTCCTCCCCTGGGCCTGAATTTATAGGGGACCTTGCCTGAACTCGGCAAGTAGAGCTCCCTCTTTAGGTCTGGGGTGGAAAGTGTTGCATGTAAGTTTACCTGATGTGGAAATCCCTCCCTGCACCAGGTGTTCCTATGACAACCGCTTCGTAGGGGTGCCAAATTTACACAAGCCAAATGAGTATTCTCACCAACGTCTTATTCCTATACTTGCCTACATAGCCTTTCAGTCTGTGTTCACACAATGCATTTTTAAAAAAAAAAAAAAAGCAAAAAAAAAAAAAACGGATCATAGCTGCAACCTGTGAACATAGCCTATGATGCTTGGCAATCTTTATTTATGTATAACCTTGGTTACAAGGGTTACTCATAGAAGAAGTCACTATAAGATTTTGATTATCATCATTTGATTATTAGGCCATGGCAGGAGGGCGGATGGTCTCTTGCAATATAAATGTACATATAGCTAGAACAGCATGTCATAGAGCCGATGATAGGCAGAATGTTAGCATTCAACCCCACACCTATACACTGGGCCATTAGCAATAGGATAACTCACATCAACCAGAACTGCAGCAATTATGGGAGAACCAATACCCTCCAATCCTTCCCAAAAATAAAACCTCACCCTGCTGACGCAAGCTCAAATAATAATAATACTGAACCCACTAAAGGTACCTTTCACACACAGCAATTTTGCTAGGCAATTTCACTGGCAATTTGCTGGTTGCAGTGAAATCATGGACACATTGTTCTATTTTGTTGCTGTGTACTAATGTAACAATGTGTCCATGATTTCACTGCAACCAGCAAATTGCCAGTGAAATTGCCTAGCAAAAGTCAGTCCACACAAGCCAAAATGTTCTACTTCATGTCTCCAGATCACTGACCACTGGAGTCATGTCCTACTGAACAATTTAGAGACGTTTCTGCTGAAAAAAAAAAAAAAGCTGGAAGCCATTGATAATATGTTCTACAAATGTAATGGTAGGAAGCAAAGAACACAAGGAGGAGAAGTCCCCTAGGTAAACAATCCCAACGCCTCATGGAACAGGTGCTGCGGCTGTTGCACTCTATTTCAGTAGCGCAGCTGTTAATGACTTGGCCTTTCCTCTCCTTGTCCTCTCTCTATCTGGATTTCCCACTTTTTCCATGTGTAGCAGTGACAGGCAACTAGAGGAATGTGTGTCCTCTTATTCGCCATGGGAACTATCCTCACCTCTTTCCGGAGAGTTAAGAGATTGTTGAAAATCTCATTATACACAGGCCGGCCAACACGGAGCTCTCTTCGGAATATACAGGATCCGGCCTTGTGAGGTTTTCTAATATTCGGTCAATGACAGAACTGCTGCAAGTGGAAGCCAGGGACATCAGTAGGCTATGGTAGCACTTTTGCTCAGATTTCCATGTGTATAGTTTTCTGGGATCACTGTAGGCCTCATTTATACCTCAGTTTTTTTTGATGTACGATAAAAACAGGCAGCGTTTCAGCAGTCATTTTGATCACAGCCTCATTAGCGGAAAAAATATCTACGTTTTCTACCTCCTATCAGTCAGTGAAAACCAGTCTGATCTTTTCACAGACCCATAGACTTTCATTGTTGGATCAAACTCTTCATTCAGATAAATACCTGAAATGTCTCTATGATTTTGCATGGACCACTCTGTTCTCTAAAAGAAATCAGGAACATGTGAACAGTCCCATAGACTGGTTTTGACTTACAAATCCTGAGGTAAATGCTCACCAAATACTCAAAGACAAGGCCTTAAATACATTAACCCCTTTCTTATCCTGAGGTCACGTGCACACATTCAGTATTTGGTGAGATTTTTACCTCAGTATTTTCAGCCAAAACCTGGAGTGGAATAATCAGAGGAAATGTATAATAGAAACGTGTCACCACTTCTGGATTTATCACCCACTCCTGGTTTTGTCTTACTGAGGTAAAAAGCTCACCAAACACTCAACATGTTATTATTATTATTAGGTATTTATAGAGCGCTATTAGGATACATGGCGCTTTACAAGTTAGAGGGTAGACAAAGACAAGTGGTCGAAAACGACCACAGACGACAACAAATCCACAATTAATCATACGGGTACAATAGGGCCGGGGATCCTGTCCGCGAGGGCTCACAATCTAGAGACATGTGCACGTGGCCTTACGCTTCAGGCAGAAGTTTTGTTCAGCGGGGGCTCACGTGCCAATAATCCAATAAACACTAAACTAAAAAGTTCAGAAGCACCAACACTTCTCTCCTCAGATGTTCAATTAAGAGTCTATGATCCATATTCATCACACGATGTTAGCCAGAATTGTGGTGTAAAATCGACTTGCTTTCTTTTTTCACAATTCAAATTTCCAATTTTTGCTGTATTTATGAAAGGCTTAGCCAAAAAAAGTCAGCTTTTTGCACAAGTGGCCAGAGCTTGCCAGGGAGGAGGCATAACTGAATGCAAGCAACAAATTCATCAGAATTTAAAGGGAACCCGTCAAGTCATTTATGCCCCCAAACCTATCACTACCCGTCCCTATATCTCTAATCATCCCTGTCTGAGCTAACTGTGAAGTATAAATGTGGAAATAAGGCTGGCTTCAGACTTGCGGACCCCCTCCGCAGCGTCCTGCGGAAAGGATCCGCAAGCTGACCGCAGCCACCGCCAGCCTCTGTCTTTATAATGAGAACACACGGTCATGCTCAGGTCTGTTCATGACCGTGAAGCTCCCATTCACTGCAATATGTGATTTGTACGCAGGCGGATGCCCGCACACAAATCACACACAATGACACACTCTTGTCTTTGTGCGCGGGCATCCACCTGCGTACAAATCACATATTGCAGTGAATGGGAGCGCACGGTCATGAGCAGACCTGCGCATGACTGTGTGTTCCCATTATAAACATGGGGGCTGCGGTCTGCTTGCGGATCCCCTCCGCAGGACGCTGCGGAGGGTCCGCAAGTCTGAAGCCAGCCTTACATATTCCCTTGTTCTGAGGGTGTTCTTTGACATGTGGGCAACAAATGGGCAGTCTCTCCAGGTCCATTTCCTCCCCCCCCCCCTCGCTCCGTGGTATCACACCCCGGGGCATGATAATTAATTCAGAAGTGTAGTCCCGAGTTTCAAATCCATGGGCTGCTCCTTCCAGGTATGACACCACAGTTGCATCATTTCCCATCCTGTACATTGTGAGGGATTATTGGCTGTATGGGCCGCCTTCGGAATGCACACTGCGCGTGCTCCAGGACAGCCAGTATAACCAACACATCCCCACAATGCACAGACCCGGAAATGACGTACTGCAGCATAATTTACTGAATAATCATGCTCACTGGGACATGATACCATGGAGCAAGGGGAGAGAATGAACCCGGAGAGACCTCCCATTCATCGCCCACACATCTAGAAACACCCTCAGACTAGAGGAATATGTAAGTTATAAATAGCTTTTTTTCCACATTTATACTTCACGTTTAGCTCAGACAGGGATGATTAGGAATATAGTAGGAATCTGCAGGGACAGGTAGTGATAGGTTTGGGGGCATAAGTGACCCGATTCCCTTTAAGAGACTTTTCAGGTGTAAACTACAATAAAAATGTACTCCAGTCTGTTGTATGGCAGAATAAGGCTGGAAACACACTGGCGTGTAGAAAAACTGTCCGACTGACGGATCCGAGAGTTGTACGAGTGTAGTCCGATTTTTGGTCAGTGTGGCTTCCGTGTGCAATTCGTTTTTTTCCTCAGCAGCTATTTACTGTATTAGCATTTACAGGAGCATTTTTTACAGTTGTCTGAGCTACAGAATGATAATGTATCAGTGAAAAATTGCATCCAACTCGGATGGTCCGTGTGGTCTGTAATTTTTGTCGGATCCATAGACTTGCACTGGAGAGTCTCGCGCGTGAATCGCATACTGTCGCAGCATGTTGCGACTGCTTTCTCATCCGTCTCTCGGATGAGAAAAAAAAAACGGCTGACACTTGCAAATGTGCTCTCGGACATTGAGTAACATTGGTCCGACTGCAATGCAAGAAAAACTCGCATTGCAGTTGTCTGACTTTCACGCCAGTGTGTCCGTACCCTAAAGTTACTACAAATTCATGTAGAGGTGCACGGCCCTGAATAAATTTGGCCAACCTTACCCTGGTGCATCCATCATCAAGATTAGTATGTGAAAAATTCCAGTTCTGACTAAACAAGGTGTAGAAGAGCAGCGCTCAACTGAATGTTTCTGCTGTTATAATCTCATCAATTGTTCAGAGTCCTAGCACCTTTGGATAGTGCTTTCTGAGATACAGTTACATTACCGGGGTCAGATGAGCATGTGAAAAGCTTGTCCAAATTCATCCAGAAAACTGGTATGGTTTTCATTAATTTTGTCATCCGTGGTCCGAATCTCACATCAGTTTTTATGCATTAACATTTTAAAATAGGAATCATCAAATAGATTCCTAAGTTAGTAATGGCAATGTATCTATTAAAAAAATCATATGATCCATACGGGATCAGAATTTTTTTGTGTACCCAAAGACTTGAATTGACCAGTTTTGTCCAACACTCAGAGGAGTGCAATAATTTTTACATACTCTGTCCCTGTGACTGAAAAAAATGGTCCTCTGAACAGCCTCATTGAATTAGAATGGTCAGTGTGTTGTCCATTCTTTGCTTAGAAAGCCCATATACCGTAATTAATAATAACCTTTATTTATATAGCGCCAACATATACCGCAGTGCTTTACAATACAGAGGATCATAGATCCATACAATATGGACCACATTATTATTATTATCATCTTCTAAACAAGCCCTTAAGCCAAGAAATAAGAATGTTAATTACACCAATAATAATAGAAACCACAAAAGTTAGGACAACAGTAGCAAACATGTAGTCACATCAGCTATGGTCTCCGGCAACTTGTCCTGATCTATTGCGTGTATGTCCATATATTCGGAGTGTTCAGGACACTTGAACTGCTGGGAAGACATGTACTGTACTTCCCTTTATTGAGAATCGTTACAGAACAGACAAGATGTTTCCTGTTTATTATAAGCAGTATATCAATGCTAGAACCAGAAGGGTCACAAAAATAGTATATAGCGAATATACAAAGCACAAGAACATTGACCCCTTACATTGCTGCATACATTAGTGCAATATACGTTTCTTAAAGGTAGTTTTCAAAAAGGTCAGTCAATAAAAATCCATTATTCTGGCATCAAAAGGATCAGATGCCAAATTATCGGACAGATATGGATATGGCACAGATTAGATATTAGAAAAAACATTTTGCCGGTGAGTGTGGTCAACATGTGGAACAGGCGGCCACGAGGTGGGGAGTTCTCCTTCAAAGTCTTCATACAGAGGCTGGACAGACATCTGTCGGGGAGGATTTAGTGAACCCTGCTTTGAGCAGGGGGCTTAGACACAATGACCCAGGTCCCTTCTACCATGCTATGATTCTATGATTTATTAGTGATAAGCGAGCACCCCAATGCTCGGGTGCGCAGTACTCATAACGAACCGTTAAATGCTCGGACAGGCTCAGAGCTTCTGGAAAAATGCTCAAGTTCCCCATTGACTCCCATTGTACTCCATAAACAAGTTGACCTGTCCGAGCGTCCAACTGCTCACTGAGAGTACAGATAACCCAAGTGTGGTAGTGCTCACTCATCGCTAGTACTTATGTATAGCAGGAACACGATGGCTCAGTGGTTGGCACTGTTACTTTGCAGCTCTGGGGTTATTTTTTCAAATCTCACCATGTAGTTTGTATGTTCTCCCCATGTTTGCATGGGTTTCCTCCGAGGTCTCTGGTTCCTTCCCACATTCCAAAGACATACTGATAGGGAATTTAGATTGTGAGCCCCAATAAAGATAGTGATGTAGGTGTCTAAAGTATAGGTTTAGACTTCCATAGTTCTGTCTACATGTGTTCTGGCTCTGATGCAATACATGGGGTCTTCTACTTTATATTGTTATGCCCACATGATAGACAGTCATTGGGCTCAATCAGGCATCGGGGGTTTGGGTCATTTGCTAGCTCTGCTCTTCCAGTAGCTACAGCCTGGTGATCAAAAACTTTTGTTTCAAGGCATTTTAACCACTTAATGATGACCCCAAAGAATCTATTGAACTTGGTGTTTTGGTGACTAACGTGTAAAATATGCAGAACCCACAGTTAATTGTAAAATGAAATTGCTTAACCACCTGAGTGATAAGATTGGCCGACATAAATCACACGAAGCTTCGCAACGTCAATAGTTGGCTTTGTGCCTTACTGATGTCGGCCAGCAGCCAGCACAAATTACCTAAACATTGCGCAAGCTCAGAGAAATGTCCTCATTGAGTTCACCAGCAGACGTGAAACCTAATAAATGTTTAATAGAAAGATTCCTACTAAGCCTGGACAATTCTGACAATATATTATGATGGTGAGTAAGTATTCAATATCATAGGAGGCAGGAGACTCCTTTCTAACAAGAAGTGCGGGTGGCCGTACACTCCTGTGCCGATGACTGACTCCTGTCTACACAAAGCAATTATCGCAACACGACCTGTCTGATGACAAATGTAACATGTCAAAGTCTGATCTTTTATGTTGAGAGCAATTATAAGTGAAGAATGGATTGATTTCCATAAAGTCAGAATTAAAAGTCTGTCTATCCACCTCCAGCAACTGTAAAGTATAGTTCCCAGTAAGTCACCCAGTCAGTCTCCTTCACCCTCTTGCAGCCATAAGTATAGTATTGTAAGTGAGCAAAGTACGTAAATGACAAAACTCTTATAATAAGCATATAAATGGCAAATTAGTAACTACACTTTTTGATAAATCAAAAAAAATCTTTAATACGGTATATATTTTAGAGAAAAATTACTCTTTCCAATTATTAGTCATTTCTTGGCACTGCATGTTCACTCTTAAAAACTGCTCAAATAAGTCTACAAATCTGTCTGCAGTGAACGATCAAATTACACCTCATACTATAAAAATATAAAAGGGAGAGAGGAGAAGCTGGAGGGAAACAAAAGCAGAAAAGGCACAAGGAAATACTGCTGAGGCTCATGGGCATAAGAAAAATGGCTAACAATGCAGGATACCAGTTAGAGGGCAGAACGTTATTCCTCATACTCACACATGGCAGTTTATTCTACAATTTGACTAATTTTTCCATGATCTGTAAAATAAAGGAAATCTGTCAGCAGGTTTTTGCTATTTAATCTGGGAGCAGCATAATGTAGACAAAGAGACCCTGAATCCAACAACAACGTATCACATAGATTACTGGGTGCTGTGACTGACATAATTAAAAGAATTTGGTTTTAGCCATGTAGCCGAGCTGGGAGAGCTGCCCCTGCCCACACCAGACTCTCTATAGAGATTGACACCTCATAGTCAATGCACAAACACAGCAGGTGGCGTGTCGTCTGCTGTGTGTGTCACGAAGCAGAGTAGTAATGGTAATCACCAGGTGATAAAGCCTTTAGTTTACGTCAGTGGTGGGCCTAGAGCCTGGCGGGCCCTGGTGCAACAGTGGTGGGGGGGTGTGATAGCAGTTGAGGACCGGGGGGGAATCTGGGAGCCGGGGCGGCAGAGGAAAGGAGGGGTGGGAACAGCCAAGGGAAACAAGAAGCTTCCCTCAGTTAACCTCCTCTCCTCTGACACAAGGTCACAGGGGACGGCTGCAGGGCCCCCTACAGGTGCTTGAGGGGTCCCCTAGCCGGTTGGGGCCCTGGTGCAGCTGAACCATGGTAGGTCTGCCCCTGATTTATGTGAACAATAGCGCACAGACTGATGAGAGGCACAGTTGATTTTCAAGTGTTAACCCTTACAGCATGCTGTCCTCATCTTACATAGCAAAAACCTGCAGACAAATTCCCTTTAAGTTTTATATTGGACTGCACAATCCCTTTAATTCAAACACAACACCTTCAGTGAATACAACAATTAATTAGCAAATGTGTTTATTTTCTTCTATCTGTTTGGATACAATGTTCACTGTTGCTTCCAGTCCCCTTTAATTCAATATAATAGAAAACAAATCTTGTCGTCACCCATCTACTTATTAATTACAAATCCTTTTTCCCCCCTTTTGCTGAATAAAATGAAAGTGTGTCTGAAGCCACTAATGCATGTGACAGTAATAACTCACCTGAGCCTCTCCCTGTTTCAACTCCTGGAGAAACTTAAAAGTCCCATTGTGTTCACCCACAAGAGCATATAATGCTTTGATCACAGACATCACACAGTTCGAGCACAGTGCGGGGACACAAATGATTGCTCGGGGTAATCCTGCACATTTTCCCACCCCACCTATTTTATTCTTGCAAACTGTAGCTCACACATTACTAAATCACTGGATGACAAAGATACACATCAATAGTGAAATTGCCGCACCAAGAAGGAAAAGTTGTGGAATCCTGGAAATCACAGGATGGATAAACATGTTATTGATATGCAAATAATGGAATATTTTCTAAACATTTTGATTCATTCAGTATGAAGTATGAGGACCACAGTCAGAAATTTCTGCAGTTACAGCCTCAGTTTATTATTGCTAGTTTGAGGGATATTCTGCAGCACTGAATGCACTTGGGAAAATCAAGATCCGCTGCCGGCAGCTACCTTTACAATTGCCCACAAATGACGTCCCAGATGTGCACGATGGAAGACAATTCCGGAGACAATGTCGCAGGCTTTGGAACACGCTTTGGCCATGCAGGCTGCTCACAATAGTACAAGACACACGCAGCCTGGTTTTGTTGTGCTGGAAAACGGCTCGTGGGACACTTTGGAGGTATCGCCGCATCATTGGTTACACTATTGTTCCATTTTGTACTGCAAATTTAATAGTACATCAACATAGTGTCTAAACAACCTATCTGAAGGCATTTGCATGACCCTGAGCTACTAACCAGACATCTTGCTACAGGTGCTTCACTGAACTCCTACTACTGCTCTCAAGCACTATCCTGGTGCACAGCAAGATGACTATGGAGATCAGTCCTCTTAAGCAATGAGTCTTGCATTTATTGTGGATGATATAGCTGGAGATTGGATTGGAGATCACAAGGGCAACACCACAAAGACGCCATCATGAGGGAAAGTCCTACTCAAGGGATTATGGTGTGGGGTGGCAGCATGTATTTCAGCCAGATGCCTCTAGTCTTCATCCCAGGTACACCAACAGCTTGGCTGAATAATGTTCGGGCTACTGTGAGAAGCCTACGCGACCTAATGTTGCTAACACGGCCTGCAGCGTCTCCGGACTTGTCTCCTATCTAACAGAGCTGTAACATCATTGGTCGGTGAATGTACAGGAACTGCCACAGAGGATCTTTATGATTTGGCCAAGTGCATTCAGCGTCAGGGCTGTGCGGTCTGTAAGCCAAACTTCCAATTCAGACTACTCATCCACTAAAATGGACACTGGCTAACTTCACAATTCCAACTCCACAGCCCTGTAAATGTGGCACCCTGCTCCCACAGGTAACCACAATCTTCCCTAGTGCACAGCTGTATTTCCACAGACGGAAACAACACCTTCCACCCCAGCACAGTAGGGGGGAGATCCCCTATAAATACTGGTGCTGGGGGAGGAGTTAGACAGAGTGTGCAGACGCTAGGAGAGCTGCAAACACGTACTGGTGCTCAGTGCTGTGCTAGGCCCAAACCGGTGACCCGGAGTAGCCCTTCTGCCGTCCAGCCAGGCCCGGGAGTGGGACCGAAAGGCGAGGAGAACAGAGGACAGTGGGAGTAGAGGAGCCAGTGGAGGTTCGTCCAATTAAGCACCGGACTTCGGGGTGTCCGCACCTGCAGTAGTGCTTCAAGCCAGTAGAAATCCCTGATACACCGTGGAGACTTCAGTCACCCGGTCCCCCTGCGTACTCAACATTAAGGGAGTGAGACACTGTAGTGAGAGGGCAACGGTGATCATCGAGGGTAACCCGCAGACCACACAGGAGGAGAGAGAGAGAGAAGTGAGGAGGCCAGCTAGGTTATACACGGGAAGGACTTCAACAAACGGGAGAGAGAACTTAAGGAGGCCTTATACCCACTCCCTGTGGGAGTTCAACTGTGCTTCTGGTCACCCGACAGTGCTCCGGATGAATTGCCTGCAGTTTCCGCCTGTAAAAAGGTAAATAGACACTCAACGGTGTGTGTGCGTTATTCCTCCCTGCTCCCGTGCTCCGTAGAGACTACTTCACTATCCTTGACCTCGGCCCAAACCCCTACTCTAAACTGCCCACTACATCGTTGCCCTGGAGGCCCAGCTTCACCTGTAGGAAGCTATACCACCCTTGCCGCAATACCATCGCCCTCCGGAGGACTGTGGTGGCGCTGATGATCCCTCACCAGGAACTACAGGTGGCGTCACAAATTATCCTAACAGAAACTGTACTTTTTAAGTAGTCACCGACCCCAGGGCCACGGACTTGGGTGCAGCCACCCGCGATAGCGTCCCCCCTGACACTGTGCCTGAGCTCTGAGTACCCCGGCCTGGGCGGGTCATAATCAGCGGAGCAGAACATTCCTCAGACAACCATTAATAACCGCATTGATAGCAGCCAAGGCTCTAAGTACAGAGACTTCCGCATGTGGCGCACATTCAAGACTGACTAATTTTGAGAGGATTTAAAAGTTTATTTCCATTTTTTGTAATCATTTACAAATTATTAACATGTCTATCTATCCTGTGATTTCCAAAACTATGCGACTTTTCCTTCTTGGTGTTGCAATTATAATGTTGAAGAGCGTATGAAAAGTTGGCCATAGATAATATTTAGTTAAATTATTGTTTAACCAACAACTCTTGGACCTAATTCACCTAGTAATATGCACAATCAGTGTCGCTGACCAAGAATGTTATTTTAATGGGGGTAGGTGTAGCATTTATAGTAGTTGTAACATGGCAATGTTTAATGACTGATTAACCGGATCGGTCCTTAAAATACATGGAGTCACAGACTATTCGGGTCTATGGGTGCTCTTCAATACCGCCTTTCTCAATTGTGGATGAGTGATTTGTATAAAGCAAGCGCGTTGGGATTTCAGCATCTTCTTGGCTTTGTGCACTAAGAAGACATTTGATAAGTGGATCCAGCAGTTCTAAGCGCCATACCAGCTGGAGCGCTCAGTTCTGGCTTTCTATCCTTCCCTTTGAAACAGAATACATCAGGATTCCAGTGCAAAATTAACATAGGAACAGAGACAAAGAGGAATTATGATCCAAATAGTCTTTCCCTCCCACAACATTGTTGTAATCATTCCAGACAGAAAGATCTTATAGTGAAATGTGTTAAATGACAATGTGAGCAAGCGGGGCATCAAAGCCTTACGCGGCCCACCATGCATACATTTCTTCTTGCCTCGCTGCAGAACAAACGCTTCTGTTTTTCTTCTGTCTGACGGTAAACAAACTTAAAATGTCATTCAACAAGACAAAGATACAAACATATGTTATACAGAAACTCAAAGAAGTGTTTACTAGAGAAGAAGAAAAAAAAGGAGAGCAAATATCCATAAGACTTGGCTTTGAGTAGGGAGGTCATACTGCCCGGCATGTCAAGGGGCAAATGGACAGCGAGTTGTGTCTTGAAGATCATGGAAAGAACGATAGTACTCCTAAACTCCATACATCTAAAAATATGAAGTGATTATACCAAGAATGGATGAAATGTGTAGTGAAAAAGAGAAAGCAAAAAAAAAAAAAAAAACACCCATGTACCAAAGTGTGAAACCAAGTAGAAAACACAAATATGTCTGTGGTCATCATTTAATGGAACTCTCAGATACAATGGGTGCTTGATCAGAGACTAGTTGGACGACCATCTAATGTCAGGGTGCCTTCACACTGCGGTCACGTCTGGTCCGGGGCTGTCAGGGGTAAACCCGACAGCCCCGGACCGGATCAGCACACAGAACCGGAGGGCTAATATGCCCTCCGGTCTGGTGTGCAGTCTGACGCAGCGGCCGCTGCTGATGATTCAGGACTGCGGGGAGCGGGGAGCTAGCGGCGGTCCTGAAATATAACAGCAGCGTGCAGCCGCAGTTGTCCGGTTCCCGGATCCTCCCGGATCGGGGCAATCCGACCCCAAAGGCTCCCATGTTAAGGGAGCGCCGGATTGCCCTGGGAGGATACAGGGGAATCCAGGAGGATTCGGGGAAATCCGGTGTAATCCGGGTGACGCCAATTTTGGGGAGATTGTTCTCCCCGGACACAAAAACGTTGCAAGCAACGTTTTTGTGTCCAGGAGAAGAATCCAACTTCTCCCGGATTCTTCCGGAGAGATGGAAGCCAGATGACAGATAGCTGCCATCTGGCTCCATCCAGCCCCATAGCATACTAAGGGGCCAAAATCTGGTCCGGGGCTGTCACCCCTGACAGCCCCGGACCGAACCTGACCGCAGTGTGAAGGAACCCTAAGTGGGGGGTCTTCTGTGGGAAGGATTGGGCATGTTGAATTACAATGCCTGATCCCTTCAATTCCCAAGTAGATAATTGTTAGTATCCCTTTTTCCCCACTGAAAACACGCGATTACTCTGAATTGAGCGTACGTATGGTTGCGTGACACTATGATGATACTTGTGTTGGCGAAATGTTAGTGGATTTTGTCAGAATATACAGGAAACTTGTAACATTTGAACCATGGCCTTACAATGTTAAAGATGATATTGAGTACAAACCTCCTCTAAGAGAACAGAGACTGCATACTGAACCTCATCTGTGCTTAATCTGTACAAAAATCACTTACAGCCCATGTAATGAACCTCTTGGAAATTAAATTTGCAAAGAGAAAGAAGGCTTGAATGCTAGTGCTTACACTGGAAGTGGCAAACCTTATAGTCAACATCAACCCTTATATAAATTATATTTTTGGGGTGTTCACCCCTCATTAGTGCAAAGCACTTGTAAGTCACACTAAGCAGACCTGGCTCTCATAGATGGAACTTTACCTCTTAACCCCTTGTCAGAGGCTTCTCGCTAAGTCAAAGCAGTTCTTTCCTACTTTACAGTGATGAGGGGAAAACATCTTGTTGAGACACTTGTCTGCAAATAGTGTTTCATGTGGAAAGGCTCGTAGATATTGACTTTTAGGATAGCTACTTCCAATAGGTGGCACTCGAGTTCATATCCCCTTACTGTTCAAAGAGGCCATTTGCATATTTAAAGTCCCAGAGGAGCATGCCATGGCCTAAAAGTCTACTTATGCAGACTTGGCGCACTCTACAAGGAGAAACTTGAACTAGAACGGAGGTCTCCAAAACACGGCCTACAGGGAGCAGCCCATGAGGCTGCTTCATGTGGCCCACAGACACAGCAGACCTCTTGGTGACCGTGGATCGGTCCAGATGGCAGTGGACATCTACGCTTTACTTCAAATGAAGGTGCGTTTCCCAGCGCTGCCAGGTAAAAGATCTTCTCAGCTTTACCTATGGCAGCCGCCAGCAAATTAACAAGAAGGGGATCAGGATGGGGACATTACTACAAGATGAGGACCAGGATGGGGGCATTACTACAAGAAGGAGACCAGGATGGGGCATTACTACAAGAAGGAGACCAGGATGGGGCATTACTACAAGAAGGAGACCAGGATGGGGCATTACTACAAGAAGGAGACCAGGATGGGGCATTACTACAAGAAGGAGACCAGGATGGGGCATTACTACAAGAAGGAGACCAGGATGGGGCATTACTACAAGAAGGAGACCAGGATGGGGCATTACTACAAGAAGGAGACCAGGATGGGGCATTACTACAAGAAGGAGACCAGGATGGGGCATTACTACAAGAAGGAGACCAGGATGGGGCATTACTACAAGAAGGAGACCAGGATGGGGCATTACTACAAGAAGGAGACCAGGATGGGGCATTACTACAAGAAGGAGACCAGGATGGGGCATTACTACAAGAAGGAGACCAGGATGGGGCATTACTACAAGAAGGAGACCAGGATGGGGCATTACTACAAGAAGGAGACCAGGATGGGGCATTACTACAAGAAGGAGACCAGGATGGGGCATTACTACAAGAAGGAGACCAGGATGGGGCATTACTACAAGAAGGAGACCAGTGAGAAGCAGAAGCCCGACAAGCAAGAAAGGGCTAACCTGGACACCGAGATGAAGAGCGTCTTACACCAGTGGGATAGACTAGAAGTTCGAGAATCAGTGTTATATCGTAAGAGACAACAGCCAAAAGAAATAGAAACAAGATGGCAGGTGGTCATCCCCGGAAAAATGGCTCAAGAGGTAGCTAAGGAAGCACACGAGTTTGGCGCTCACTTCGGACCTGCAAAGACCTACCAATGGTTACAGCGGTACGTGTACTGCCCCCGGTTAGAGTCTGTGGTAGAAGAGGTTTGCCGGCGATGTCGAGTATGCGACCTCATTAAAAGCACCGAACAGAGGGCACCCGTTCAGACCATACAGACCAAGGAACCGCTAGAAATCTTGATGATTGATTATCTCCTCGTGGGACACTCAGCTCGGGGACTACAATACTGTTTGGTTATGACTGACCATTTCTCCAAGTTCGCTGTAGTCACCCCGACTAGAGATCAGACTGCAGAGTCGGCGGCACGGGCTATCTGCCAAGACTTTATCCGGGTGTATGGATGCCCGAAGCGAATCCACTCCGATCAAGGGGCATGTTTCCAAGGCAAGGTGATGGAGGAACTATATCGTATGTATGGCATTGAGCGATCTCGGACCACACCTTACCACCCCCAAGGCAATGGAGCATGTGAACGCTTCAACCAAACCCTACTTCAGATGCTGCGGACATTGGAGGAAGATAAGAAAGCATGTTGGCCGGATTACCTGGCAGAATTGGTCTGGGCCTACAATAACAGAGTTCACTCCACTACGGGTTACACCCCATATCTGTTGCTCTTTGGAAGAGCTGGGCGAGAAATCATCGAGCTGAATTTGGAGCAGCCAGAGGATTTCATGGAAAGAACTGTCACATCGTGGGTGAAAGAACATCGACAACGACTACAAACGATCCGTCGGTTGGCCGGTCAACAGCTACAGAAGAAAGAACATACGAGCCCTAAACCAATTCAGGAAATACCGCTGCAACCTGGAGATCGAGTGCTAGTCAGAGAGAAGCGCCCCAAGGGCAAACTGAGTGAGAGATGGGAAATACAACCCTACAGAGTAATTGGACGGGTATATGCTGATGGCCCAGTCTACAAGGTGCAAGTTGAGAATGGGGCGTCCGGCCCTAGAGTACTACACAGAAATATGCTGCGGCCATGTAGGTCCGAAGCTTCTCCTACGCCAATATCTCCTACATTCTCTACCCCGCTCCCTGAACTCACGTCACCTGTGTGTGAAGTCGACGATGACTGGTGGACAGTCCCCAACACAGTGGGGGACCCTCAGCCTTCCAGAAGCGGGGAGCCCATGGATGAGCCCCTACCGCCACGTGAAGAAGAGCCCAGCCAAGATTCCACTGTGGCTCCTGCAGCAGGTGTTCCTCCGGGAGCTAGCCAGGCCTGGCCTGATAGTCAAGATCTTAGAAGGTCTCAGAGGTCTACTGCAGGGGTTCCACCAATCCGATATGTTGAACAATGTACTCAGTCTGCTGTATTGCCATTGTTGTCTCCTCCACAGGTGCTGTGTTCACATTGAACGGCCCGTCATTACACTGTGGACCTGATGTTGTGATGGCCGAGGACAACCATCATTAAGTAGGGAGGCATATTGGGGGGCTACTGCTATGGACAGAAGAGAAGCGTTGCCACTTTAAGAAATCCCTGCCTGTGTGGGACCGTAAGAAACACGCTGCCACTTTAAGAGACAGAAACCCCCGCCCAGCTGTGGGATGATGGTATGTCCTGTTTTCCCCCCTTCGGAGAGTGTGTTTCTTGGAACAGCCCGTTGATGTGTAGAGAGGAACAGACCTTCTGTGTGTTTTGGAAAAGACTGCAGTGTTCGTGTGAAATGAAAGTGGGACACAGACATGCCTGGGATCCAGTGAGAACCTGAAGCAAGGAGAAGATTTGCAGCCCATCGACCCGAGACAGGAGCCGTGTGCACCTTCGGATAAGACTGCTGTTGTTGGGGGCCCCCGGGACTGCATCCAAATCCCTGCATCACTGTGAGTTGAATATTGTGCACCTCTCAGGGTAGAATAGGCTTCAGTAGATAGAACACGGCAGCCGTGTGGCCTGTGTAGCAAGGCCAGAAAGGTTATACGTAGAGTAGCATTGTACCTTGTTGTTGTGAATTTACCTGTGTGCTCTTAACTTGTGATAGTTGGAGAACCGTGCTATTGAGCGGACCAACTAGAGAAAGCGAAAAGTTTGTTAAATCTCGTCTGCCACTGTTTACCCCTGCTTGAACCTTCCTTCTTCACATCTTTCCCCGCCTGTTAATAAATTCACCCTTGTGGTTTGCACTCCCATCTTGTGTATCGTACCTTATTCTGCACCGCGGTGGTCCTCCCAGCCATCGCTTCACCAGGATGGGGCATTACTACAAGAAGGAGACCAGGATGGGGCATTACTACAAGAAGGAGACCAGGATGGGGCATTAATACAAGAATAGGATCAAGATGGGGCATTACTACAAGAATAGGATCAGGATGGAGACATTACTACAAGAAGGAGACCAGGATGGACCTATTACTGCAAGATGTTGGCCAAGATTACTATATGGCGCTGACTGTAAGACAGTATTACCGTATATACTCGCGTATAAGCCGAGTTTTTCAGCCCAAAAATTGGGCTGAAAAGTGCCCCCCTCGGCTTATACGCGAGTCAATACGGCCCCCTCAAAGTTTGGCGCCCCCACCTCCCTTTCTGGGCCCCCCGCATGCAGCGCTGCGCATATACATTACCGGTCTAGCAGCTGTCACCCTCCGATGGCGGATCGCGGCTCCCGGCTCCGGGCTCCATCTTCCTCGCTGTCTTCCTGCTTGTCAGGTGACCGGCCGGCGTCGCGGTGACGTCATCGCGATGCGCGATGAGCCCCGGTCACCTGACAAGCAGGAAGACAGCGAGGAAGATGGAGCCCGGAGCCGGGAGCCGCGATCCGCCATCGGAGGGTGACAGCTGCTAGACCGGTAATGTATATGCGCAGCGCTGCATGCGGGGGGGCCCAGAAAGGGAGGTGGGGGCGCCAAATTATGAGGGGGGCCCTGCTGGGGCCATGTATACTACCACTGGGGCTATATACTACCACTGGGGCTGTATACTATCACTGGGGCCATGTATACTACCACTGGGGCTATATACTACCACTGGGGCTGTATACTATCACTGGGGCTGCTGTATACTACCACTGGGGCTATATACTACCACTGGGGCTGTATACTATCACTGGGGCCATGTATACTACCACTGGGGCTATATACTACCACTGGGGCTGTATACTATTACTGGGGCTGTATGAATACTACCACTGGGGCTATATACTACCACTGGGGCTGTATGAATACTACCACTGGGGCTGTATACTACCACTGGGGCTGTATACTACCACTGGGGCTATATACTACCACTGGGGCTGTATACTATTACTGGGGCTGTATGAATACTACCACTGGGGCTGTATACTACCACTGGGGCTGTATACTACCACTGGGGCTGTATACTATTACTGGGGCTGTATGAATACTACCACTGGGGCTGTATACTACCACTGGGGCTATATACTACCACTGGGGCTGTATACTATTACTGGGGCTGTATGAATACTACCACTGGGGCTATATACTACCACTGGGGCCATGTATACTACCACTGGGGCTATATACTACCACTGGGGCTGTATACTATCACTGGGGCTGCTGTATACTACCACTGGGGCTATATACTACCACTGGGGCTGTATACTATTACTGGGGCTGTATGAATACTACCACTGGGGCTATATACTACCACTGGGGCTGTATGAATACTACCACTGGGGCTGTATACTACCACTGGGGCTGTATACTACCACTGGGGCTGTATACTACCACTGGGGCTGTATACTATTACTGGGGCTGTATGAATACTACCACTGGGGCTGTATACTACCACTGGGGCTATATACTACCACTGGGGCTGTATACTATTACTGGGGCTGTATGAATACTACCACTGGGGCTGTATACTACCACTGGGGCTATATACTACCACTGGGGCTGTATACTATTACTGGGGCTGTATGAATACTACCACTGGGGCTATATACTACCACTGGGGCTGTATACTATTACTGGGGCTGTATACTACTACTGGGGCTGTATGTATACTACCACTGGGGCTGTATTTACCACTGGGGCTGCTGTATACTACCACTGGGGCTGTATACTACCACTGGGGCTGTATATACTACTGGGGCTGCGTGTATACTACCACTGGGGCTGTATATACTACTGGGGCTGCGTGTATACTACCACTGGGGCTGCTGCTGTATACTACCACTGGGGCTGCTGTATATACCTCTGGGGCTGCTGTATACTACCACTGGGGCTGCTGCTGTATATACCACTGGGGCTGCTGCTGTAACACTGCTGGGGCCTGTATATACCACTGGGGAGGCTGCTGTATACCACACTGCTGGGGGCTGTATACCTGTGCTGGGGTCCACCCTCGGCTTATACACGAGTCAATAGATTTTCCCAGGTTTTGGGGGCAAAAGTAGGGGGGTCGGCTTATACACGGGTCGGCTTATACACGAGTATATACGGTACTTAGCAGAAGAGGATAAAATGTAAATAAAAAAAAGACATGACTTTTTTAACCACTAAAATGCTGTTTTATATACAAAACTAAAGTAAAAACAAAAGTGCACATTTCTTATCACCACATCCATAAGGACCCAAGCTATGAAGCTGTACTATTACCATGATGGAAGTCATTTAAAGAAAATAAACTAAACGAGTGAAAAATGTTTTAGAAAAAAAAAAAAAAAAAAAAAAAAAAGTAATCAAAAAGGTGGTCTAGAGAAAAAAAAGTGGTATGGCTAAAAATGTCACTATATTCCATTACACAAAGGTTTGACCTTAAACTCAAGTCACCCGCTCACTCTAATGTGTAATACAAACACACAAAAAGAAGAGCAAATATATGCCAAATCATGAGGGAGTTACACACATTTTGTCTTTCCCTTGGGCAAAACAGTTGGGAACAGAAAATAAAGCTCTGCCCCGGTATTAAAAAGTTCCATTTATTTTAACACATAAAACAGGATTTGCCAGTTATTCTAATAGCAGGAAATCATTATGGGTTTTATATACAGGCAGCATTATAAATATAAATTAGTAGCTATAAAATGATAAAAACCTAGTTGCAATGAGGATGAACACAGGAACCAAAGAACGATTTGTAAACAGGAGTGCAATCCAATTCATAATTTCTCATGAGCAGTTTTCGTCCTAACCGGGGTAATGATGATGAAGAGTATATGGAGGGTCTCATGTTTAACATTACACACGGGCTTGTCGAATAACGTCTGCCACTCTGAGCCAAGCTAGGATGACAAAACACAAAAAGATACAAGATCATCTCATATTTATATCATATCTTGTAATAGTAAATTGTGTCAAGTATGTCCGTGATCAGACAAGCTACAATGTAGCAAGAACACCATGGATAAAAGCCTCATAGTATCATAGAAACAAGTGAGCACAAAAAGCAAGTACGGTAATCACTGGTGCAGAATATGCCTAGAATGCGAGAAAAGCTAGAAGTGGCATCACGTAACACTAAACTAAACTGCTGCCGGATGCTTAGGTGCTCAAACAGACATCAGTATACATCATGATCACCCTACATTTAGTATATATGCTGAGACAGTGGCGGACCTTGTGCCAAGAGGGCCCTGGTGCAGCATTTGATGGTGAGGTGAGGGGGTTGGGGTTAGCTAGCAGATGTCAGTGGGGGGGTTGCTAGCAGATGCTGCGGCTCCTACCTGTGCCGGGCTGCAGGTAGGAGCCGGGGAGGCAGAGAGGAGAGGAGGGGCGGGATCAGCCAAGGGAAGAAGGAAGCTTCCCTCAGTTAACCCCCTCTCCTCTGACACAGGGTCATGGGGGTCGGCTGGGGGCCCCCCTGCAGGCTTGAGGGGCCCCCTAGCCGGTCGGGGCCCTGGTGCAGCTGAACCAGCTGCACCACGGTAGGTCCGCCCCTGTGCGGAGACACTTCCTGATTAACGCGCTAAACCTTCCCCTAGGACTCAATGGCCAAAACAAATCAAGACTGTACTTTTGGTCTCTGTCTGAATGGTACGAGTCAACTAAAAATAACATGAAAATATGGAATGAATGAATTGTAGGCTATTCTACTCTGCTATCGTATCTAACAAGTCCAGTAAAAAAAATAATACAAAACTATAGAAAAGGTCATGACAGGTCATTTAGAAAGATACAAATTCAGTCTACCAGTGATGAATGCCATTGGTCCACTTTTCTCTTCATACATCTTCTTGTTCTAGTATATACGAAAACAGTCAAACACTAATTTTTAACAAGGTTTAAATTTAAGGGTATATCCAAGATTATACAATAATGCTTCTTTATCTTCCGCTGACAACGTGTCAGAGCGACGGCTTCCCTGCTTGGTTGATGGGCATCATTTGACAATATCATGCTTATGGACAGCAGGTTTGTCCAGTTAGGTAGCGGAGAGTCGACTGTCAATGAGCATGATGTCTGCTACAGGGCAGAGCAGAAAAGAACCTCCACTCTGTTAATTAAGCTAAATGCATCCCCCACAGACATGGCATGTGAGCACTCTGTGCTGGCGATGAATGGAGTCACTCCAGTGACGCGGTGCCATTTTGTGTCAATAAGCTCTCAGTACATCTCTATGAGAGCCAGAAGAAAGCAAAGCTCTCATAGAGATGTGTTGAAGATTGACTGAGGGTTGGCTCCATGAAACACTGAGATGCTGGTAGGTTGCAAACTGCAGAAGACCAACTGGATTGGCAACAATAGAAGACGAAAATTATATGAAAGGGGTCAGGGTACTTTGATTAAAATAAACACTCCAGTGGTGAGAAAACCAAATGCTGGAGTGGGGTGGTGCTTTGAATACTACCACAGTGTGGATCTGTGGTTAACTAGAAACACCCATCTCCTTTTACTCTTCAACATATGTACTGATGAAGATTTCCTCCTATCAACAGGTGTGATTGCAGCAGCTATTGAAGTTAGGCGGCCGTCACACTCTTCAATATCGTGAGCAATATTGTTAGCGATCACGTGCACGCGCGATCGCTAACAATATCGCTCACATCGTTGGTGAGATGTCACACAGACAGACTCACCAGCGATGTGGAGCAGCGAGATCGCTGGTAACTATGGTACACATCGGGTTACTAGGCGCCGCGCGGCGCTTAGTAACCCGACGTTTACCATAGATACCATCTCCCAGCATAGGCTCTGCCGCTGGGAGATCGTTCATTGTGGTGTCAGACACCACAATGAAGCAGATTGAACAAGCGATTATCGCTTGATTTGAGCTCCGGCTCTCATATCTGCGATGTAACGATCAAGCGATTTTACATTGTAAAATCGCTTGATTACATGCAGCGATGCACAAACGATATCGCTTAGCGATCAAAAAAGCAGATCGCTTAAGCGATATCGTGCATTACATTGAAGCGTGTGACGGCCGCCTTAGAGGAATATAAAGGGGTTGTAACATGCACAACCTGGTCAGAAGAGCACCCCACTTACCTCCCTATACTGTATCACCTTATGTACAATTCTCTGGTTTTTTTTTCTCTTGTACATTGCAGGTTAAAATAGAGGTAATTTAAAGGGGTTGTCCACTACTACGACAAACCCTCCTCAATCCCCATGTTTGGCCCCATTAAAATAAATAAGTCTATACTTCCCTTTGGTGCAAGTGCAGTTCCAGTGGTGTCAGGGTTTGCATTCCCAGGTTCACATGCAGATTGTGATGCGAGACCTGCGTCCAATCAATGCCGGCTTCTCTCCCCGCCTTCAGTTCTCAACATAAAGAGAGTGGCAGCCGCAGAGATTGCTGCCTGTTGATTGATTACGGTATATGTCCGAAGCTGGCGCCGATTGGGCACAAGGCTCACATGAAATCACAACCTCACGTGCATCGGAAGTGAGCAGAAGATGTTTTATTTCAATGGGACCAAACATGGGGAATGAGAAGAGACTGGCCTAGTAAACCACCTGTCCCAAGCAAAAGGTTTAAAATTATTTGCACTGATATGTGAAATGTATTCCTGCCACTTTTACTGTACACTAACAATTGTAAGAAGATTTTATTTCTTGCAGCGAAATCCACAATTGTCCCATCTTGAAAGGTCTCGCCAGAGTGTTGACGCTTCATCAATGGAGAACACACAGATAGTCTTAATCCACTGTCTTGTTATTCTCATGCCATCATTTCTACAAGCAGTCATGCTGTGAGCGGAGACTCTGTCTGACAGAGACTATAGTGATAGCAACATCTTGGGTCAAAGAAATGATTCACCAACCACAATCATTCACTCATCAAGTCTCCAAAGTCTGTATCCTAATGAGTGGCCAGCTGGAGACAGCGAGCAGACAGATCCCCTTTCATAAAACGCCTGTATCCATCTTCTACCATCCTCAGGAATTGAACAGACCAGTAGAGCAAAAGGGGCAGCAATTAGCCCCAGAGATGGACGCCCTGTAACCGGTTATGGAATAAATACTTTACAATCAATGCAATCATAACAGAAAATAATGTATGTAGATGCCCAATTTCTAACAAATACATAAACCTTCATAGTAATACAACTAGATCCCCAACTTAATAAAAAATGACCTTTGGTTCCTTGTAATTATAAGTGGAATGAAAGGTGAAAAGAGAACGTCTTAACCACTCCTTAAGGAATCATGCACACAACTATACACTGATTACTTATCACTGACCCAAATACTGCGCCCTGTCTAACAATAGGCCCTTTCATACGGCATACAGAGGAATGGTGGGACAGAGATGACCACACCATCTGCCAACTGAATTGTTTTATCTGCCCCTAAAGTCTACAGAATGCCGTCCATCCTCGCATCTCTAGAATTCCTTGGTCTTTTACTTCTCTAGGGAAGGTCAACTACTAACACCAGGAAGGGTTTCACATTAAAATCCAATCATAATTGACACTTAATAGCCACTACCATACGACTGGTGTGGATTCCTAAAATGTGAGCATCAGCTGACAAATGCCAACTCAAGTTCATGGTTCTCTGCATTCCAAAAATTCTACCCCCTTCACACCACCAAACCTTTCCCCCCCTTTCTATCTAAAGCTAATGGCAGACCATCTGTGGACAGCACTCCCAAAAAATGACACAAAAAAAAGAGTTCACAGCTGTGGCCTAAGGCTAAAGCACCTAAATAAAGAAGAATTCCAATCCGATAGCATGACTACAATTAAGTCATAGTACATGAGTATTTTGCTTCCTTCCTTGGTGAATAAATACCACACTGCATCCTCAGGCATGTAAAGTGTTTATGCCCCAAATCCTGGTGAATTATTGCTCCTTTTCTTTAGCCAGGTCAGCGTGGTTTGTAGAGATAAAGTGTTACAATGAATGCTTGAGTGCAATATTGTTCCAGGCAATATCCTGCTCCTCTGGCTTTAGATCTCTGCAGGGTGCACTGAACAATTAAATGGTGATCACAAACAGATTAACATTTACTGCCTCCACTGGCCAGGCTTGCATGGTTTTAAAGTTGAACTTTAAGAGTTTGAACATCATGGAATATCAGCTACAGAGCTGTGCAGAAAATAGTTTGATTTTTTAATTACTGCTCTATATTGCTTATACAGTTTAGGTAATAATTGCTGATAATTCCAAGTAGACATTAAGGTTTGTCTCCGAGTGTATGTATGGGCCCCTTTACACGCCGAGACTTTTCAGTGATCCTACCTGGCCAGGATCTATGGAAAGTCTCTATGCAGTCGCTGGTGAGCTGTCAAACTGGCAGACTCACCATCGACCAGTGGACCAGCGACATCGTGGAAAGAATATAAACTATTCCTTCCATGATGTCGAGCTCCTGCTGTCTTCTGACAGGCTGCGCTAAGCGGGAGCAGGCTGGTAACCATGGTAAACGTAAACAACGGGTAATTAGGCAGCGCCTAGTTACCCAATGTATACCTTGGTTACCAGCCTTATCCACTTCCAGGCTGGTACCCGAGGTACACAGCGGGTATCTAAGCACATCGCTGTCCCAAGTTACCTGCTGTGTACCTTGGATACCAGCCTGGAAGCGGAGAAGGCTGGTAACCAAGGTATACATCGGGTAACTAGGCGCTGCCTAATTACCCGTTGTTTACCATGGTTACCAGCCTGGTATGGTTGCTGATTGTTGGTCTCTTGCTGTCAAATGCAGCAAAGCGTGCTGACCAGCGGGAGACCAAGGACCAATAAATGGTCCTGAACGACGTACAGCGTTCAGCGACCTCACAGCAGGGGCCAGGTCGCTGGTGCGTGTCACACGCTACAACATCGCTGGCGAGGTCGCTGTTATGTCACAAAACATGTGACGTTTCAGCGACAACGCTAGCAATGTTGTAGTGTGTGAAGTACCCTTACTACTTCCCCTGTATTACAGTGACAAATCAAAAGCAGGCAGCAATACACAGAGAAAAGAACACACATCCACTATAGATAACACTAAGCTTTCTCCTTTGTGGAACATGAAATGAGTGACAGTCCACTCCCTTCACTGCAGAGCTAGGTGTGGTGTGATTGCAAAGGTCCAGGAATAAAGCAGAGATGTGTGATTACTAACATTTCTCATCTCAGATAGCCAATTTGGAGGGAGGGGCAGTACAGCAGGGCTGATACACTAAGGGGCGAACTGCTAGAAGTGTTTGTAATGAGAAAAAGCTTACCGTAACTTTATTGTACTATCCCATGCCATGAGACGAAAGCTAAAACTCAGGAAACAGTGGAACGGGGGTGTCTGAACCGCGCTACCACCTGGAGAAACAATCACTTCCAAAGACTCGGAAAACTTGATGGTGATTTTTTATTTTCTATGCATTTCGGGGGTACAAGCCCCCTTCTTCAGGAAACAAAATCACAGATGTACCATCTGTACGTGTACCATGTTACATCTGTGATTTTTTTTACTGAAGAAAGGTGCTTGTACCCCCCAAAACGCGTAGAAAATAAAATCACCATCAAGTTTTCCGAGTCTTTGGAAGTGATTGTTTCTCCAGGCGGTAGCGTGGTTCACACATTTGGTGGAACTGCTGCAGACCGTCATCAGGATTAAGATCCTCATATGTCTTTCGGTTTGGTTGTGCCTCTCACAACGTGAAAACGCTGAGCAATATTCTATTTTATTCTCCTCCTATACACACAGGTATACCCTATTTGCGCTTTCACCTTTCTAGACACCGCATATGAGATGAAAGCTGAAAAGTGTAAGTAGTTACACTCATGCTTACTCTTCTCTAAGTACTTTGTAATAACATCCAGCTCTGCAGTGAGTTGATGGGAGCAGCTTCACCTCTGTGGGGCATGAAATACAGTTTGCTCGGATCACTGAGCAGTCTCATTACAAACACTTAGCAGGTCTTCTCACAGTGCTGCCATTACTGTAAGGAAGTGCTAGTAATTGGGAGATGTAAGCTACAATGTTAGTAAACTCCTCTGTATGTGGTGGCACTTTGTAATCGTGCACAGTTCTGCAGCGAGAAGAGCAGATTTTCATCCATAAGTGAGACATGAGAAAGTCTGTTATAACCTATTGTGGGGGCGGGTTTTTTTCCCCTTGTAAATTGCTGTTTGCTCCTGATTGGTCAATGTCCTACAGGAGAAGTACACGCTCCCAGAGAAATATAATATCAGATAACTCCTAGTTGCGCTCGCAAATGATAAACTCTATAATCTAATATCTCTGCAACAGAAAAGAGAACTTAAAAAAACGTATATACGGTAGCTCTGCAACCACTATTCCATTATCTAGACAGTTTAGCATGCTCTAACCTGGTGAAAAGTCTTCTATAAAGGAATATGAACGCTAAAAATAAATGCACCTCTTAATGACTTACAAGAGTCTGATTCCATGTCTCTCCCTCATCAGGACTGGAACAAACATCTCCAATCTGGATTAATGAGGGCCAAAGATTTCTTTAGATTTTTATTAGTTTTAAAGGGGTTGTCCACTTCTCAGACAATCCTTTCTCAATCTGAGTGTTTGCCCTATTAAAAACTAAAACACTTACGTGTCCTCCATACTGGTTGTGTGTTACACAACCTGAGAATGTGAGCAGTGATTATAACGGCTTCAGAGCCGCTCTGCATTTAAAACGATAAGACTCGATTGCGCTTGCTTCCTTTGCAGTGATTATATCGTTGTGACTGGTCCTGATCGTCACATGGCCAGGTCCATTTGACTGTTTGCAGGTCCTGTACAGCACGATACAGGTAGGAACACATCGCTGGACACTGCAGACCTTGGGGAAGGCAATATGTGTCCCCCCACTCTTCCTCTTATGGAATAGTACTGTGCTTTTGCTTTGAAAAAAACGAAAGCGCATCACTAAGAAAACAGAGCAAAAAAGCAACACAAATAGATGATGCGTTTGTGAGGCTTTTTTTAATTTGCAAAAAAAGTGAGTATCCGTTTGTGCTGTAGAAACTGTACCAAAAACGGATCAACAAATATAGAGCAAAAATGCTGTGTGTGAATGAGCCCTTCTACTCACCTCCGCTGCCGGGTCATGATAGTGTCGCCACTCGCTCTCCCATCGCCTGGAAGAGTGAGTGCCGATACCGCAGGAACGGTCTGACACCGGAGGAGAGTATAAGAGCTTTTATTTTAATGGGGTAAATACTCAGACTGAAAAAAGGTTGTCCAAGTAGTATAAAACCCCTTTAATGGTAATAAAAAAACAAAAATAATATCAAGGTAAGGAGGGGAGAATAAGGGAGGAATTGATGGGATACATTTATTTTTAATTCTTAGGTTTGCCATTCTCATTGTGGATATTTACAGACAACATAAATTAAGTGATCTATGTTACATACAACATGGATCTTAGCACACTGGTAGAAATTATTACAAATTTAAAATTTTGATAATTAAAATCACAATAAAAAATATCAACTAATCCTGGAAAATGAAATGCCAAAGAAGTTCTGGATTGTTGGCAACAATGAACATTACTGAAGTGACGGGGCATAAGATCTTTTGGCAGATATGGCACTATTTCATTAACAATGCAGCCATGTTTGTGGTTTGTTTTTGTTTTCTATGTTTGTATCTAGATCTTCATGCACTAAAATACTAAGGCTGCTTTCACATCAGCAGTTTTCGCTGATCACGGCAGTTGCGGTGAAAAACAACGCAACTGTCACGATTACCGCATAACGGCTGCACTTGCGGTTCACTTGAGGCAAGCCCCATACAATGTCTATGGGGCTTGCGGCAGGTGAGGCAAATGCGGTATCGGCACTTGTGGCAGGTGGGGCCGCAAAAAAAACGCGTTTTTTTCGCGGCCGCACCTGCCGAAACTGCACCTGCCGCAAGCCCCATAGACATTGTATGGGGCTTGCCTCAAGTGAACTGCAAGTGCAGCCGTTATGCGGTAATCACGGCAGTTGTGTTTTTTTTTTCACTGCAACTGCCGCGATCAGCGAAAACCGCTGATGTGAAAGGGGCCTAAGGGTACAAAAACAATTGAAAAGAAAGCCATTCTGCAAATATGGAGCTGGATTTACAAACCATTAACTGATAAAACAAACGTACACTTAAAGAAAAAAAATAAAAGCATAAAACTCATTCATTGCAGAAACTTGCACCTTTTTTTTTTTTTACTGATGTTTGCAAAATGCAGGAGGCCTTAGGCTACCCTGACATGACCGTATTACAGCACCTCCAATTTATGCTATACTCATGTTAAATCATGACGTTCACGGCGCACAAGGTAACAATGGCCTTCACAGTCACCAGACAACAGAAGAAATTAGTCATGATGACCTAGAGAAGGAAGATTCCTAAGGTCCAGTTCATCCCCAGCACAGGTGGGGAGCAAGACTGCACTTGTTATCCATGGGTCATGGTTTAAGGCCAAGCTAAAACTGCGGGGGCAGGATTTTTTTATTAATTCTCTAATGTTCTAGGTAAGTTAAGAACAGAACCAAAAAACTGTACTATCAGCCCATTACAGTAGAGCACAGTAGAAGTTTTTAGTCACAGCCAAAGGGGGTCCGAAAGCTGTTCTGGCATATAGTATAAGTAGCAGGGCCCTGTATTACACCTCACAATGCACTACACCATCATATCAATGTAGAACCACAAAAATTACAGTGGATAAGGGGTCCATACAAAATGACTGTTCAAACCAAGCAGATGTGCTGAGCAGTTCAAGGCCCTCTCTCACCCATTTGAAGTCCATATATCTCCGCCTTCCTGTGGCTTCTGTAAAGCTGGAGCCGTCAATCAAGAGGGTGGTGCTCGAGGGAAGACAAGCAGGTAGGAAGGGGTAATGATTTTCTTGGCCACACCAAGGGTGTACAGAGCGCCGATGCTTGGTTTGAACAGTCATTTTGTGCTCACACTCTCAAATGGGTTGTCACTTCTAGGTCTACCCCTTCTGAATTGATTTATTTCCCCTGGTCAAAATAAACCTTATATATGTGGCACCCCCACCGGGTAGACCACCACCAGAGGTACTGCACTCCTCCATTAGAGGGAGAGTAGTGCCTCTGCTCTCCAGGTACTGGAATGGTGCAGTTGAGCTTCAAACACAAAAACACAACACTTAGGGACCCCGGGACGGTGGGTGGATCCAGAGGGAAGACCCAAGCATAGCCGGGAGGGACAAGTGAAGTGCAGGAGGTGTGGAGATAGTAGAAAGAGGAGAAAAAAAGAGAATATCGGAGAAGTGGAGTGGAAGTCGGGAGTGTAGGGGCGGTGTGGTGCCGACCCGCGGGCTGGAGCATGACCACGCTTGCCCCGGGAGGAAAAAACTGGCAGGCGTAGAGGAAAGGAGTCCTTGGGGTACGGAACAAGACTTAAATCCCCATATGCCCATATCTGGCGAGAAAGAGGGGCTGGTGGGCGACACAGGGACCCGGCCCTGAACACGGCGTGGATGCTTCAAGCCCGAGCCGTTGAACCGGAGGCCCCAAGCTTCTAATGTGAGCTGTGGCCGAACACCTAACACAGCTCGGAGAAGGCAGCCGAACTAGAGAACAGTGCCCTGGGAGGTGGTCATAAAGACACACTCGTGGCTGTCGGTACCTGAGCTCTGTGTGCGGAGGCGCTGAGAGCCTGGGGGGCTTTATAGCGCTGAGAGTGAGACCACCAGACACAGAAACATCTAGCGAGAGGGAAAGGGGCACCAACCGAGGTTTGACTGCACTGACCCGGTTCTGGAGACAACGCTGAACCGGAGGTTGGCAAGGAAAGCGCCTGGCAGCAATGATGAAACAACTGAGTAAACGTAACAGAACTCCAGCTGTGGTGGGTGAAGCTTTCTTTAGTGGCGTCAACCGGCAATCGTCCACAGAGGCCTCATGAGACACCAGGGTGCTGATGACCTAATAAACACCTGCCAAGGCATGAACGTACTCCTCCATCCTACTGCCCTGGGGACTGTGCTCCGTCTGTGGGGAGCAGAACCATCCGAGCTGCTGGTCATCATCCCCAGAGGTTCTGAAGCAGTGGTGGCCGCATACCACAGGTGGCGTCACGAGTACCCCTTTCTCTAGTCATCCCCAGTGATCTACCCAGTTTAATAAAATGACACCGCCAGGGTCCCGGGACCGGGTCTCAGCCCCCGTCTGTCCCCGTGAAAAGAACCGAGAAGTAAAGAACAGCAGCTGCCCGGTTCCCGAGTACCCCCTAGAGTGGGTGTGTCATATACCTCCATTTCTCTCTGTAACTGTGGTTCATATGACATAGTGACGGTCTCCGTCCAATCACCACCGGCTTCCTTCTCCTCACCTTTCTGCCAAACGCGCTATCAACAGGAAATGACACTGCAGCTCATTTCCTGTTGATAGCTTCTATTTCCGAAGGAAGGGAGAAGGAAGCTGGCGGTGATTGGACACAGGGCTTGTGGGAGGTCTCATGATCTGCAGTTGCTGACAGCGCAGGAACAGTGGCAGCAAGGAAGGCGAATACAGGGTTTATTATTTGAGGGGGTTGTCGTAGTAGTGGACAATCCCTTTAAGCTCAAACAAAACATGGGTATTACTGTCCACTGAAAGTAGGATGTAGTTGGCCTGCTATACTACCAAGATCAAGCACGCTGCCTGATGAATGCTCCCCTCTAGGGATGAAGGATGTGGCAAACCTACTAATGTCAACAATTGTAAGCAATGACAAGTATATCGGAAACAGCTGCATACTGACAGTGGGTGGTGGCAATGCACTAATGTACTGAAATGTAGCAGTTTGTGTGTAAAACATAGACCCCGTGATACAATGGTGTAACAAAGAAGGGTAATAAAATAAAATAAAAACCCTTATTACTTGAAGCCTAGTCCTTTACTTAGACCATAACAGTTTTGTTGGTTATTGTAGATTTTACTAAATCATGCAAATTAGTTTTCCTAGAAAAAAAATAAAAAAACCTCGCTGGTACCATCTATTGGAACCTGCTCTAAAACCTGGCGATGGTCGCTCGGTGGACACGCAGCATCGCTGTGTGGGACACCGGGAGATGAGCGAGAAGCCAGCTCGCAGCACCTCTCAGCAAGCGCTGGGAGCTGGTATCCATGGTAAACAGCGGGTAACTAAGCGCCGCACGGCACTTAGTTACCTGCTTGTTTACATGGTTACCAGCATTCTTGCTGGTACTGATCGCTGGGGAGTCTGCCTGTGAGACAGCTCATCAGCCTTCAATGTCGTCAGTGATGAGATTGCTGGTGACATTGACGCGTGTGACGTCCCCATAATAGACAAGGACTGAAGAAATCAGATTCCAAGACCTGAATTCAACCACCAGTCAGCAGGACATGTAAAACTGCTGCAATGTTCACAAGACGTACAACCGGGACATAGGAAGCAGACACGTCTGCAGCCATCTACGTATGAGACAAGTTCACCCTTAGTAATAATGAACTCATACCAAAGGCTGCAGATCATCACTAATTGCACAATATCCTGCCAGACCATTTTTTGGTTTAGATTGAGCATTAATCATCATTTAAAATATTACATAATCATTTATTATCCAAGTGCCTTTACTGGAAGTTCTCATGTTCTTCATTATGTCATTGATGAAGACTTGATCATTAGGAATCAGCAAGATAATACCCTGCAGCTCAGGTCATAGGGTGAAGAGAGGGGAGGACAAAGCATAGGAAACACAGCATGAACCATCCATCAAAACCAAAACATATCTCGCTCCTGTGTTCAGCAAAACGTTCCAGAGTTCTGGAAAGTGTAAATGAATCAGGCGCATTTCACCTTGTGCAGCAGGGACAGGTTACGTCCTCTTCACAGACAGACTTATAAGATGAGGGTATAGGAGCAATCATCATTGAGAGGCTCGTTACACTGCTTTTCCTTTATCTTCATTTGTGAGACCCTCGCTTCATGCGTTTTGCTTTGTTTTTTACGCGTTTTTATGGCACAACTGGCAATGCACGGTGAACCGCTGGAGGGGACGTGCTCCTTGGATGCATACGCTATGTAATTTCTACTGCACAATTGTTGGCGGCATTGTGCGGATTTTACCCTTTGCAAAGGATAAGCTCTATTGTGAACACTCACACCTGTGGATGGGTAATCTACAGCACAGGTCAATTCATGCTGCCAGTTTTCTTTGCAGTGCGAGGATTAAGTTTAATAAAATCTTGCCCGGCACGCCAATATGCAGCGGATTGTCACTGCAAAGATCTACTTCTATAATTGCCTTGGGACCGAAAGACAAGAGGTCACCTTTTCTTCTTCATCTGATTGGTCCTTCTGAAACAGGCAAAAAAAAAAAAGTCCACCACATTGGCACACCCGAGTGATGTGCCAGGATACTGGCCGCATACAGATGCTCACCCCCGGGTCACTGTCACTGTCATGTGAATAGCACAGGCGGAGCTCAGCAATCCTACTACTGGCAGTGGAGGACCTATATCATGTGAGTCAAAAGGGCAGAGCTAAGAGACCACACGGAGATGAAGCACAGGCAGCCAGGTACATAGAGAATGCACAGGGGGCCACAGAGAGAGCCACAGGGGGGGCCGCAGAGAGAGCCACATAGAGAGCCACAGAGAGCGCACCAAGGGGGGGGGGGGGTTACAGAGAGAGCCACAGAGAGACCAAGTGCGCACAGGGGGGTCCACAAGGGAGGAAGAGAGCCACAGCGACCGCACCAATGGGGGGGGGGGGGTTACAGAGAGAGCCACAGAGAGAGCCACAGCGACCGCACCAAGGAAGGGGGGGGGGGTTACAGAGAGAGCCACAGAGAGCCACAGCGACCGCACCAAGGGGGGGGGTTACAGAGAGAGCCACAGCGACCACACCAAGGGGGGGGGGGTTTACAGAGAAAGCCACAGAGAGAGAGACACAGGGGGGCAACAGCGACCACACCAAGGGGGGGGCATAGAGAGACACAGGGGGGCCACAGTAACCACACCAAGGGGGGCCACAGAGAGAGCCACAGGGGGGCCACAGAGAGAACAAATGAGTGCGCGCATGGGGGGGCCACAGCAGCCGCACGGGGAGGGGGGGGTCACAGAGAGCAGACATGAGGAGCACAGAGCGCAGACAGGAGGAGCACAGGGAGCGCACAGACACTGCACAAGTGGGTGCAAAGACCGCACCTCTAGTGTCACATATGTGGCTGTGCCATAACTCTATGGGCCCCTTTACACACGGCTACATTTCTAGGGTGGCTACAGGTAACTTACTGGTTGCAGTGAAATCATGGAGAGATAATTCCATTTGTACACAGCAACAAGATAGAACCTTATCTCCATGATTTCACTGCAACCAGTAAGTTACCTGTAGCCACCCTAGAAATGTAGCCGTGTGTAAAGGGGCCCTTTGAGATACACTTGTGCTGTGCAACCAAGACACAACTTGCTAACCTTCAATCAGTTTTCATCTGTACAAGGAAAACGGCAAAAATATCTCTATTCATTAGTGTACGGACTATTAAAAGAAACATGTCCCTATATATACACTTTGATCTGAAGCTCTGGGACCAGAGAGAAATGTAAGCTGTGCACTAATTTGTGAGATAAGTAAATATGACCCATATAAAAGCATTTGGCTTAACTTTTTGGGGACATCCAATATGGGGTACATCACACAAGCACATACCTCACCTCCCAACAATGAAACAAAGGAAAGAGAGACATTACCATTTTTAATTTAATGCTGAGCCACTTCCCCATCTTGCCCCGTCCTTACCCCTTCCTCACATATATTGTATGATTCCCGTACAGCCCTCTAACATAGTATGTTGCCCACCCACATCACCCAGACACAGTATGATTAGCCTAGAGCCCCCACCCCAACATAGTATGACGCCCCAACATACCGTACGATTCCCCAACAGCCCCCACCCCGACATAGTATGATGCCCCAACATACTGTACGATTTCCCTACAGCCCCACACCGACATACTATGATGCCCTCACACACACAGTATGATTATCCTAGAGCCCCCCACCCTGACATAGTATAATGCCCCTTAATCCCCCACACAGTGTGATTCTCCTACACCCCCCCCCTTACAACATAGTACAATTGCCCTACAGCTCACCCAACATAGTATGATGCCCCAACATACCGTACGATTCCCCAACAGCCCCCACCCCGACATAGCATGATGCCCCTACAGCTCTCCCAACATAGTATAATGCCCCAACATACCGTACGATTCCCCAACAGCCCCCACCCAGACATAGTATGATGCCCCTACAGCTCACCCAACATAGTATAATGCCCCAACATACCGTACGATTCCCCAACAGCCCCCACCCAGACATAGTATGATGCCCCTACAGCTCACCCAACATAGTATGATGCCCCAACATACCGTACGATTCCCCAACAGCCCCCACCCAGACATAGTATGATGCCCTACAGCTCCCCCAACATAGTATAAGATTCCCCTACAGCTCTACTCCGACATAGTATGATGCCCTCACATCCCCACTGGTGGCAGACCGACAAAAAGGCACCTGTGCAAGATCAGTACATGGGCCCTTGGAGATACATCTGTCTACGATGACAGCTGCTGTGTGCTAATTAGGAGTTGGATGTGCCCCCCTCACCTCTGGGGCCCCTGCGGGGCTGGACCAATGATATGGTTGCCTCTGTTCCCAACATACTGTAGGGTTCCCCTAGAGTCCCCACGCTGACATAGTATGATGCCCCCACATCCAGTAGGATTACCCCCCACCACCGTAAAATTCCCCTAGAAACCCACCTCACACATTATAATTCCCCCATGACCTCCCACCCAATATCTAATCTACAGCACATGCCACACAGCCCCCCATATTATATGTTGGTGCCCAGTTTCCACACTCACCCTTCTCTTGCTTGTGTGTCCTACTTCTCAGGTCATGCACCCGGCAGCAGAGAGAAGATAATATCATAATACCCAAATATCTGATGATGCCCAGCTCCACCATTGTTTCAAACTTATCCGTGTTCTAAGGACACAAACAGATGAAGGTGGAACATATCCCCAAACTACTAAGACCGTTCCTAAAGCTCGGAATGGTTGGGAGGCGTGATATACATGTATATACAGTAACTTACAGCACACTTTCTTTTAAAGAATGTAACTAAATTACTATACATAAAAACATACTTCTTGGCATTGGTCCTGCAGAACATGGGTCTATTTTTTCCTGATCTCCAAACCACTAAGTTTGCAAGGCTTCATTATGGCTAACACTGCTATTTTTGCAAGCTATGCTGCAGATGATAAAAAAATCTAACATAGTTCAGTAATGTTTCCACAATAAGGAATATGCTTATTAAAAGGGTCATACGCTGGGATCAAAATACGGTACTTATGGAGTTGTGAAAACTGTTCATTTACCAAGAAAAGGTACTTATTACCAACTTCGGCCTGTACAACACATTCACATTTAAAAAGAGAAAAAAAAAAGTATAAATTTATTTGGTTTAATTGTACAAAACATTTGTTTTTGTGTTTTAATTATTATTCAAGAGAGAAAAAGCATATAGTTGTCCAGCCTGTACATATTCCTCCTAGTAAGCTTTAAAAAAGAAACAAAAAAAAACATAACACTTTTTTTCCATGCTGGATTGGCGCTTTAAGGGTGCGTGCTCACGGTCCGGAGGAGCTGCGTGTTGGACGCAGCTCCTCCGGACCTGAGGAAAGCTGCGGGTGGCCGCAGGGAGACCGCAGCCGCCCCGTACTCACCATGTGCGGCGGGTGCGGGGCGGCTTCTCCCTGCAGTCTCTCTGTGGCAGCCGCTTCCGACTCCACAGCATGAAATAAACATGCTTAGGAGGAGCGGACTGCCGGCAACCTGCACCGCAGCTCCAAACACGCTGCGGGCGGGTTACGCATAGTGAGGATGGGATTTCTTGAAAATCCCATCCTCACTATGGGATGGGATTAGTACTATGCTAGTACTGTACTACGCAGCGTTTTGGATTCAGCGCAAAGATGCTGCGTACAAAACGGTGCGTCTCCGGATCGAGAGGATGCACCCTAAATGCAAGTCTTCCGTCCCGTACATATACTCACCATCGAGCGGCTTCACCCCTTACCAATGCTGCTCTGGTCAGGAGTTGCCATCTTGTGCCTCTAACTTTTGACTGCTCGGAAGTTACAAGTTACGTCACAAGAGCTCGATGCATCTCTATGAGAACCAGAACGAGTCCAGAACGAAGCTCTCATACATATGTATTGAGTTGTGACCTCTGACGCACTCAATGTAACACTGGAGCAGCCGGTAGGTCACAAATCGCCACAGACCGACTGGAGCTCCGCTAGAAAAAAAGAGAAGATGGACAAGGTCGAATATAAAAATGGGGTCAGAGGACTTAGATTTACATCACCACTACAGTGGTGCAATAAAAAAAATAAAACAAAAAAAACAAAAAAATGCTGGAATGGTACTTTGGTAAAAGTTTTAAAATCTTTCCAAATGACAAATGCGCACAGGAAGGCAGAAGGGAAAGCATCTTTCCCGGTTGAGGATCCCATGAAGGTAGAACTTTAAGTCCACGTCACACATAGCAAGATCGCTAGCGAGATCACTGTTGCGTCACGTTTGTCACACTGGTCCCCAGCTGCGACATCGCCGATCGTGTATGCCTGGACCATTTTTTGATCATCGGGTTCCCGCTGGCCAGCATGCATCGGTGTGTTTGACGCCTTAACAACGACCTCGTAGGTTGAGTCGTCAGACTAGCTGCTGTGTGACAGGGTCCCAACGACCGCCGAGGTCGTTATACGGGTCGCCTTATCGTTGCTGCGTCGTTCAGTAGATCTGACTGTTTGACATCTCACCAGCGACCACGTAGCGACGTTCCAGCGATCCTTACCAGGTCGTATCATTGTCAGGATCATTGGAACGTCGCCAAGTGTGACGGGACCCTAAGACACTCAATTTTTCGAGCACATATGGATTCTCAATATAGAGACCAGACCCAGACTGCCAAGTGAAATGGCACATAGGCCAGCTACTTAGGAGTCCAGGGGGACTATGTGAGGTCTGTCTTGTGCAAAGCAGATAAGGAGCCAAATGTTTTTTATTTCATGCAAAAGTTCTGAATAGCGTGAAGGAGTAGACACATTCTTAAAAAATGAATTTGATGACGGGATTATACAGACATACCATAACAGCAAGAATCAAATACAGAGCAATAAACATGCAAAGGAATCTCTCCTTGAGTGCCGCTATCTGGAAGGTCTTGGTAAGGTCCATGGACAAGTGTCACTTTATTCTAATTCATCTATTCTTAGGGGCCTTTCACATCAGCGTTTTTCGTAATTCGCGGCAGATGCGGTGAAAAAACCGCATCTGCCGCGTTTGCCGCATAACCGTTCCACTTGCGGCGCGGTTGCGGTTTTTCCCATAGGAAGTATAGGGGGACTTGCGGCAGATGCGGCAAGTGCGGTTTTGCACTTGCGGCAGGTGCGGCAGCGAAAAAACCCGCGGTCAGCCGCGGTTTTTTTCGCGGCCGCACCTGCCGCAAGTGCAAAACCGCACTTGCCGCACCTGCCGCAAGTACGCCTATACTTTGCATGGAAAAAACCGCAACCGCGCCGCAAGTGCAGCCGGTATGCGGTAATCGCGGCAGATGCGGTTTTTTCACCGCATCTGCCGCGATTTTCAAAAAACGCTGATGTGAAAGGGCCCTTAGTGTCACGATACAAATAGCTGCAGTGCCTGTAGTAACTGCCCCAATCTTCAGGAATGAGCCCCTATTGTGGATCCTCCCAGTAGCTAATGTTAGGCATTTCCTTACATATTTTAAATGTCTCCATGTACAAGATCAAAAAGTATCAGCAGGGATTCAACTTAACTAGAGAAATAGTAGACACGCGCCAACTTGGTTATATGGCATTTACATACAGTCCGGCTATGTTGACCTTCAGGATCTCAAGTGTTCTTGGGGGTTGGGCAACTGTTTACAGATCCATGGACCTGGACTTTGTCGGGTGTAAATATTAATACAACGTAAACCAAGTTGTAGCAAGAATGAAAGGTTTCCATTCATGGTATGGTCTGGTAAAGCCGTATGTCGCATGCACCAAATGTATGGGCGTAAACTTGTTAACCTGGTAGATTTTAATTTACAAGGCGATTCAGGTACAGCACTGGTCATTACATTGGCTTAATTCACACCTATAAATTACAATCATCGAGCCTCAGACATCATTACTTAAACTGCTGCTACCTTCAAATGACAGACTTGATCAATAAAGTTTAAATCTTAATATAACATACGGTACCTTGTTGCGTTATTAATTTGATGCATGTCTTAGCTTTTTACATTAAATTCACATAAAAAAATAATATTTAATAGAGCGTCTGTCACCCCTAATCAACAGTTTAAACTAAACACATATCCCTGTGGGTGACAATAAAAATAGCTTATTTTCCTTTGTTATCACAAAAAAAGCTTTTGAAGTATGCATATTAGGGGACTCAGTGCACCATTGGCGGACCTTGTGCCAAGAGGGCCCTGGTGCAGCAGCTGATGGTGAGAGGCGGGGGGGGAATTATAGAGGGGAGTGGTAGCGGATGTCGGCGAGGAGCGTGGGGGGTGTTGCTAGCGGACGTTCGGGAGGAGCTGGGGGGGTGCTATTGGTGCTGCGGCTCCTACCTGCGCCTGGGAGCCGGGCGGCAGAGGAGAGAAGGGGCGGGATCAGCCAAGGGAAGCAGGAGGCTTCCCTCAGTTAACCCCCTCTCCTCTGACACAGGGTCATGGGGGTCGACTGGGGGCCCCCCTGCAGGCTGGAGGGGCCCCCTAGACGGTTGGGGCCCTGGTGCAGCTGAACCAGCTGCACCACGGTAGGTCTGCCCCTGCAGTGCACCCTTGACATGGCTAAATGCCTACAGCATCATTTCACCCACTTTAGATTACACCCAATTGATTGACAGTGCAGAGTTGCCCAGAGCCAGAGCTGTCTGAAAACTAACCTCAGTTGTGTGTACACTATCCCTGTGCAAGAGCTAGCAGATACATCACTCTCTCCTCTCTGCTGACACTGCTTCAGTGCAGGACAGCGCACAAATCACTCTCTCCTCTCTGCTGTCATCACTTGGAAATATCTGTGTAATGAACTGTGACAGCTGAGAGAAAAGTGCATTGTGCCCAAAGCCAGTGCTCTTAATAAGAGGAGGAGTGGTCGTAATCTAAAAAAGTGGGTTGAACGGAACATCGAAGCATTTAGTAACACAAAGGGTGCACTCAACACCTGCATTTGCATATTACACTAAACGTTTTTGGGAAACACTGCAGGAACAGGTTGAAAAAATATTTTTTTAAATTGATGATTGTTATTATTCCTCTGTCTCCTACAAGGCTGTCTAGTTAGTTTAAAGTGTATATGTAGGGTGACAGACTCCCTTTAAAATACGATGGGCAAAGTAGACTAGTGCATAATGGGTTACTAGTATCTCATAGCAGAACATCACCTCCACTTTGATCATCGAAAAGACATCTGAGAAATGAAAACTGGATTAGCAACAGTCCAACTGCTCCATTGTTATTGGACAAACCTTCCACATTGCTTTTCTTTTTGATGGTAATAAAATAATGAGATTCTATAAAAAAAAGTATTCTATAATTGGGGTCATAGGTGGTAAATGGGACTTGTTTATGACATTAGCATGTCTGCAAGCTACAGCAACTAACAAACTAATGGTGCCCCATAACACATTGGATAACTCAGCATAATGCTCATTTGGCTAACAGTTACTACTTTTGACTCATCCAAGTCAAGCATGCATGTGATGAGCACAGGGCAAGGGGTACTCGGATACCAGGCCTGAGTTTGATGGTTTAACTGGGGGAGTCACGGGTGGTCAGGTTCCCGGTTCCGTGCCCTGGCTGTCATTTGTTAGATGGAGGGGAGGGAAATATTTACAAGGGATCGTGACGCCACCTGTAGTTCTTAGTAATATATGTACCAGCGCTGCAAGCAGGCCGCTGAGGTGATAATGGGTGCCGCAGAGTGTGGTCCAGCTCCCCACAGGTGGAGCTTTTACTTCAGGGCAGCAGTGAAGGAGGATGATGGTGGGGATGAGGGGAGTAGTAGTTGTTGTTCTTACCCCTCTGGTGCGATGCTGGTGATGGTGTGGCCCTCCGGGCACCGGCGAGACTAATAACTGAGACTAGTTCAACTCAAACTCCACTTTACTGGGTACCGGCAGATGTTAAACGATACACAGTACAGTCTGGTTTACCGGGTGTCTGTTGCCAGCTCAGGGTCCCTCTTATGGAGTCTCCAGATGTTCCTTCTTGGTCTTTCGGGGTCTATTCTGTCCTTCTCTGCCTCTACCACCCTTGCAGAGCTCTCCCGCCAGTCCTACGGTCTGTAGCTAGTAGGTTGGGTTGGTTCCTTACCGGTACGGATGGAGAAGGAGGAACGCACTAATTCTCCCGCCACCGGAATTTGGCCCAATATCTCTAGTGTCCTGAACCAGTTCCAGTCCTGAGGGGTGAGATGCCCTTGTGGCGCTAACGGCAACCCGATTTCTATGGGCCCGCAGCTCGTCGGTTTGCGGCCAGAGGTGAACCTCTGACTGCCTCGGCTTCCCGTGCTGCTGGTGTTTGCCCCAAACGTGACCAGCTGGCTCCAACCAGTCCTGGTCCGTTTCCTGCTGTCCTGGGCTCCTACTTAAAGATGGGGATCCCTCCTGTCAGAGCACTGTGAGGCCCGTTCTTCCTGACTGCCTTCCCAGCACTGTCTGAGGTAACTTCTCTCACTAACTTCCTGCTTCTACAGCTCTAACCTAGGCTCCACCCCCTTTTGAGACCTACTAAATAACCAGTCCCACCTATGTTAAGGTGGCCTAGTCCTGTGTGTGTCTGTGTAACATGAGACTCCACAGGTTAAACCCTGAACCGATAACTTACAGAGATACCACATTTGTTGTCAGAGTGTAATACCTCTCTGTGGCGCCTAGCCAGAGGGGCGTCACACATGTACCCTCTGGGGTGAGCTACTGCCAGACACCTTTGGTGGCAACTTATCTGTCTGGAGGACAAAAGGATTGGGGGTTCAAATTAAAGTATGAGAAGAGTTGCTTTGCCGCCATAGAGACAGTAGAAGAGATGGTAGGCCGCGATATACAGTAGATGGATAGTGGACCACTCTATACAGTGGATGGATGGTTGGCCAGTACAGTTCAATTCTGTGTATCTTTAGTGACCACATGTATGTCTGGAGGATGAAAGGATCCGGGATTCAAAGTAAAATCTGAGGAGAGTTGGTAGGCCGCCATATACAGTAGATGGATGGTAGGCCGCCATATACAGTAGATGGATGGTTGGCCGCCATATACAGTAGATGGATGGTTGGCTGCCATATACAGTAGATGGATGGTTGGCCAGTCCTGCCTAATTCTGTGTATAGTAAACCTTAAGATCAGGGTCCCACAAGTTCTTGTCCTCTCATGTAAGAGAGTCGTCATGATTACGCCAATGACACTGCAATCAAACTCCGATCAGTGTTAGCCTCCTGGAATCTGATTCTTCAGTATGAGAGAATCATATCATAGGGGAATAGATGATGGAGAACATCATTTCTCAATCTTCTTTCTTCTGCACGTTCATAGAAATTGGACTGTACTTGGAAGATATTAGACTGCAGTCCAATAATTGACATGCACCTACAGACTTGAATGGGTTAGCGCTGTCTGTTTTTTGCTGCATGCTCTGATTTGTTTTCATGCCAAATTAGTATGAGAAAAATAGTGTTGGTCGGCACAGCCCCATGGTATAAAATGGGGCCATCTGATAAAACATTGGATATGCTCATGTTAGGGAGCCCTTATCAGATATACAAGGGTCTACTAAACAGATTAGCAATAGATAACCATCATGCACTACCTGCAAGTGACAAAAGACTGGCACTGCACTAGGCAATTCTCTTTACAATGCATTTATACTGGCTGATCAGTAATCGGGGCATACATGTGCTTTCAAAAGCTAGAAAGCCCCTGCCAGACACCTGTAGCAACAGCTTTATCTCCTCCGAAAACAAGGCGTTTAAAGGGATCCTGTCACCCCCAAATCACCTCTAAACCTATTAAAACCTGTCCCTAGAGCATATTAACACTGTCCCTACACTCCTTTTAGCTCCTAAATGGCATTAGTCAAAGTGAATATAAACGTTTTATAAGTACCTGATTAGTCATGATAATGAGTGACTATGCTATTCATAGTCACTCATCAAGGCAGCCCCTCTTCTTCATATCACGCCTATTCAGGCGTGCTCGTCAGTCTATGTTCAAAATCGCGCCTCCCTGCGCGCCTCCCCTCTCTCTCATAGCGTCCGGGCTTCACTGTAAGCTGTATGACGCGATTCGCGTCATTCCCGGCGCCGGATGACGTATTTGCAGCCGCGCCGCGCTGTCAGCTTCAAAATACGCACTGCGCATGCCCATGCGCATGCGCAGTGCGTATTTTGAAGCTGACAGCGCGGCTGCAAATACGTCATCCGGCGCCGGGAATGACGCGAATCGCGTCATACAGCTTACAGTGAAGCCCGGACGCTATGAGAGAGAGGGGAGGCGCGCAGGGAGGCGCGATTTTGAACATAGACTGACGAGCACGCCTGAATAGGCGTGATATGAAGAAGAGGGGCTGCCTTGATGAGTGACTATGAATAGCATAGTCACTCATTATCATGACTAATCAGGTACTTATAAAACGTTTATATTCACTTTGACTAATGCCATTTAGGAGCTAAAAGGAGTGTAGGGACAGTGTTAATATGCTCTAGGGACAGGTTTTAATAGGTTTAGAGGTGATTTGGGGGTGACAGGATCCCTTTAAATTGTCTCTGCCTGATCCTTGTCTCCCCCAAAATCATCTGTTGGGTGGTCCCTACACACTTCAGATGGTCGACTGGTCTCACCAAAACCAGCCGATTCCAAAGACTGTCACCTCATTTTCATTTGGGCTATAATTCTCTTATTTTGCAAAATGGAGTTAGTAGCCAGCTATTGCAAGCGGTAAACAGTTAAAATTATTTTTTTTTGCATTTAAGGGATGGATGAGATCACAAACATGCTGTGAGCAAGTTAGCAATGCAAAGAAAGCAAAAGCAAAAATAAAAGGCAATTTGACAACCTGGTATCCAGATTTCGCTAATTTTACAAATAGACGTCTAAAGAGCTGCCAGAGACATGCCGCAGTGCAGATCCGTAATTATGTTCCCACATTAATATGGGACAATTTGTAAATAGCAGTGACGCAGATTTATCGAGAAATCTTTGATTTTCCATGTTTGATGCCTTAATAAACATTCTTGGATCCTTGGGATAAGGAGAAGTCACGGCTTTGAACATGTGTCAGCGTCTGGTCTGAAGCCTAAATACGTTTTTCTTTTGTAACGAAAAAGAAATAATATATAGGGACTCAATGAGTTATTCATTAGATTCTCTGCTAGAAGTAATACAGAGAACAGGTGCCCTGCAGGGCAAACCATTATTACTAACCAAACTCCAGGCCTGTTTACAGATACCTTACATACAGCCACAAAAGGAGATTCAGACCCCTTCAGTTTAAAGATCTCCATCACAATAGGCGCAATATTTATTCACTTGTAGATGAAGCTTTTTTTTAGAACATGGCAATCCGGCTCTATACAGTCTGATTGTTTAACCTATAGGCCCCATACACTCTAGGTTAAAGTCCAACAACCATCAAAAGTGAGGGGAGAGGATTGTAATGTGAATTCAGAACCCCAAACCTTTGGTTCTCCTCGTACATAAGACTCTACCCAAGATGCCTGGCAGTGGTTTACCCCCCTCTCAACATCAAAAACACAAATATTCATTTATGTGGAGCACCAGTCAGCTAAAGAAGGGTTAACCCAACTGCAATTTAAGGCATAGGGCCCTTTTACACGCTGCAACGTTCCAGCGATCCCAACAACGATCCGACCTGGTAGGGATCACTAGTGAGATGCCACAGTCAGATCTCACCAGCGACACAGCAACGATATGGAACGATATGGTGGTCGTTGGGACCCTGATGCTCTCGGGCGTAGTATTGAGATTGTTGGTCGTTGTTCCTGTCAAACACAGCGATGCACACTGCCCAGCAGGAGCGCAACGACACAGCGGGGGCCTAATCGCTGCTACGTGTCACACATAGCGAGGTCACAAAACCTGTGACGTTGCAGCGATGTCGCTAGCGATATCGTTGTGTGTTAAGTACCCCATATGGGTCCTTTAACAAATTACCAAGTTGTCCAGAACCAGCTGGAAACATCATGTTCGTTATGATCGTTTTGGCTCTTTGTAATGGTTTCCTCCTAAAAAAATGCGCTATGGATTAAAAATGTGACTTCTTACGAAATATTACAACAAATGTATAGGGACATTTCTTGACTCTCTCACTGTGCAGTCAGGGAAATAAGCATTGGGCAGGTTGACTTACTTTCTTGGGAGATGCCACAGTCGGAAGGGATCTAGCAGCAACTTCCTCCCTTTTACTCACTGAAAATACAGGCATGCTCGAAGAAACTAGGTGGCATATGTATGGGAAGGTTCCTCCGGGATCAGTAAAGTTTATCTTATCTTATATGAGAGTTTGACTGAAAGTCATTGAAGGTAAATGGGTAAAGCAGGATTCAGATGAGAATGTAGTTTCTTTTACTCCAGGGAACTCAAACTCCAGCCCTCAAGGGCCACCAACAGTGCAGGTTTTCAGGATTTCCTTAGCATTGCACATGGGTTGGAATTATTCCCTGTGCAGGTGATTCAATTATAACCTGTGCAATGCTTAGGATCTCCTGAAAACCTCCTCTGTTAGCAGCCCTTGAGATCTGGCGTTTGAGATCCCTGATATACTCACTTCTCTAGCGCATTAAATCCAAAGCGCTTTACAGACAACATAACTGAATCTAAATTCCCTATCAGTAGGTCTTTAGAACGTGAGCGGAAACCAGAGGAGGAAACCCAGACAAACTGGGGGAGAACATACCCAACTCCTTACAGACGTTGTGATGTTGTCCTTGGTGGGATTTGAACCCCGTACCCCAGTGTTGCAAGACTGCAGTGCTAACCACTGAGCCATATGCAAAATTATCAGTTTTTCATCCAGGAGAAACATTTTTTTCCATGAACAGTTTAAATCAATGGCCAAAAAGAATTTTCTACGCTAACAAATGCAATGGAATTGTGAACAACATGGTGATGGTAGCCTGTATGTTATCCATTTTTTGCACACCTATTGACTTATAATTAGCGAATCTAGGCCAAAATATTGATTAAGGTAGTGCATGCTGCAGTTTTTTTATACACAGCCCCTACCACATACAGTTACATTGACCGATTGCTCATCTGAACGAGCCCCAAGCTAAGCTTTTACTCACATATACCTGCATGCTGCTCCAGTAATGCATGTTTACAAGGCTAAATTCAGATATCCTTGTATCAGTCCAAATATGGACTACTGTGCACAGAAAGACCATGGGTCTCCTGACCTAAACAGGACAGCCTCAAACGTATTGGTCTAAATATGGTCCACTAAGCATGGACTGTTCATGGTTCCTCTGACCTAAACTCGACAGAGATGTCCAAATTTCATGGTTCCTCTGACCTAAACTTGACAGAGATGTCCAAATTTGGCCTACCAACGACCTTGGAAATATTCTACCGATTTTCAAAGCCAAACATTGCTCATGCAATCCAATCTGTCTCCATTACATGAGAAGACAAGAGTTTATATTATTAGGCACCGTGTTGGAAAATCTTTGATTTACTCAACAAAAGCAACCAATGACCAATACTGGATGTGACCGACAGCTCTTTCATGGCCTCTAAATTTACCATAGGTGGAGACTAAGAAATGTCTTGCTCATAAGCTCTAGCTCTCTATGAGGATAGCACTGAGACATGGTCAACTCAACCCTAAATTCATAACATTGCCCCTTCATAAGCCTATCTTAAATATGCAATGCAGTTTCATCGTCCACATGTCAGATATAAGAGAGGTGGAGAGGGTTTGATGTCGGGCGAGTACATAATGGAATGGGAGGTCTCATTCTTTTTTTAACCAAATAAGTACAGTATATAAAACTTTTGACAGTCAAAGCATCCAAGGATCATATATAGTCAATTGTTGGCTTTAAAGTGAAGGTCCATATATAGCGGTTACAGCTATGTGGAATTACTATAGCAATAAGGTGCGTAGAGACAACTGTGTGGGGCAGACATTTATTATGGAGGTGCACAGAGTTGTGAAGAGATCAGCCAAAGATCACAAGTAGCAGAGACAGGAAATAAGCCTGGCTTCCCTGCCGGGGGTCAGTGTGGATACGACCTTAGCCACTACTGTTCTATTCTTTAAGGCTTTGCTTGCTGAAGCTCAATATAATGTGGGCAAGACGCAAAGCAGACCAATTCAGAATGGAAGAATAAAGGCCTGGTGGTGAGCACCCGCGCGGCTTTATTTAGCATCATATACAGAGTACATTGTATATATGATGGTGGATGTCACAATGACATGCTTTTTCTGTCACCACACTGACACTTCATGTGGAAATTGCACATAGTAGAATGAATCTGTGCACCAGATGTCCTGCAGACGTTCACAACTACCGGTATACCAAAAAACCTCACAGACCCAACTCCAGAAGCCAGAACTGATTCTGACCTGAAGAAGGCTCGTTTCTACCTGCTTTTTAGTTCATGTGCCCCATGACAGGCTTCACAGCTGCCAGGGTCCATCACGGCCTTCCACTCAACTGAATTGTGTCAGCTTTTCCACATCACAACCTGCTCCATTATTATTATTTTTTTTTTTTTACTGGTTTACAAGACCCCAGAGTCTGTGAAAGAAAACAAACCAGAAGAAAGGACAGAGAGGCCAAGGATGTTCAACAAGGCAAGGCAAATAAGAAGAAGTGTTACCGCTAATTACCTTCCTACAGTGTGAAAAGGACAAAACTGAGGCATCAGGAGGTTCTGTAATATTCAATATTTTGCACTTAAGGTCGCTTTACACTGAAAACAAAGTGCCAAGTGAAGATCACTGCATTCACATTGCGTTTTAGTTCAATCCGATGCGGTCCAATGAAAATCGGACAGCATCGGATCCGAATCAGCCCCCATGTTATCCAATGGGGATCGGATCAGATTTGGCATAATTGCCATCCGATTTGCCTCCGATCCGATTCTGTCCGATTTCTTGCAGGAGCAAAAATTGCAGACTGCTGCGATTTCGTCTCCTGAAAAAAATCAGAGAGAATCGGATCGGAGGCAAATCGGATGGCAATTATGCCAAATCTGATCCAATCTGATGCCTTTAACATGGGGCCCTATGGAGCAGGGTCCGAGGAAACATCTGATGTCTTCTCGGACCCGATTTTAGTGTAATGAGCATGCTCAGTACACAAACTATTATGTGCCAACTAATTTCACTTCTGCAATGTATATACATACATTGCGGAAGTGAAATATAACTAAAATCAAGTGTTTAAAATAAAAAATCTTTATTCTCACCTGCCAGCGCTCCCCCGGCGTCTCCATCAGCTCCCGCTCGGTAACAGGACCTGGGATGATGTCACAACCCGATCAGCTGATCGGGTCACATGAGCGGTTACCGCAGTAACCGCTCATGTGACCTGATGACACTTCTGACATCATCGCAGGTCCTGTAAAACCAATCAGGAGCTCTATGGTCACGCCGGGGGAGCATTGGCAGGTGAGTAAAGATTTTTTATGTTGGAATGACAGGAGGAGCGGGGAGAAGAGGAGAGGGAGAACAGGGGGACAGCAGGGAGAAAACAAGGGGACAGCAGGGGACAACAAGATGACAGGAGGCAGAGAAGAGGGGGAGCGAGGTGACAGGAGACCAAACTAATCCTGCAAAATGTCGGAATCGGATGCCTATTTGGCATCCTCTTGCAGGGACCAGTTTGGATCCGATGCTGTCCGATTTTCATCGGACAGCATCGGATTTAACTAAAACGCAATATGAAACCAGCCTAAAATGATCGACGCTTGTTATCATGCCATTTACATGGCCCGGAATATTCTATATGGTGACAAATGACCATTAAAAGAGGTGTCCACCATTAAAAGATGTTGTCCACTAATGGACAACCCTGTTCATCAAGTCAATCATTTTATGTTGCAACTTAGGGCTATTCAGAAGGAGTTATCCAAATCGAAGGGGACGTTTGGCCCTCATAAACCTTAATTATTGTTGGCAGCACTATTTATGAGGGAGACTATGCTACCAACAACAATTTTTAGGTTTGCGTAAATGATACAATTAGAGCATTCTGCTTGTCCACACAGTACCAGCGGTGTAAGCATTCTTGCAAACATGCAGCCCATCGGCTGAGGATGAGAGACGCTTATGCGACCACAAAAGTTGTACAATTTAAAACGATGTTCTTAGTTTTCAGCTACTTGCATATATCAGTCTTCTAGAAGCACATGGGGGCCGATTCATTAAAAGTGTTTTTGCCAGAATTCTGGAGTAAACCCCCATAATAAGTAGCAATATTTCTGCATATATTGGAATATGCGCACAAATATCATGACAGTAGGCGTTTACACGCCAGTCTTGGCCAGCTATGCCAATATGGACGGGGCATGACAAAAGTTAAGACTTTTGACTGTGATGCATGTCCGTAAACACCCAATTCATTAAGCAGCACCCTCTTCATTATACTCCAGAGAACCCCTTCTTTAAGGCTCACATGGGTAACACTAGTCTTTATTCATAGAAGACCAGTTGGACAGATTAATTCTCATCAGTTATATGTATATTAATGTGAAGAGCGTGTATGGATCTAGATCACAGATTACCAGTTATCATAATCAATTTATAATAATAGGTTTTATTTATATAGCGCCAACATATTTAGCAATTTATGATAATTGCGGAAAATGACAGGTAGTTTTGTCCAATATTCCTCAAGTCTATGGCAGACTGTAGCTGAGGTCAGTAAGGAGTTTTAATGTTTGGCTGAGCATTTCCACCATTCCCCATCCTTTGACATGCATCTCACATTACACAAGGCAAACTTCAAACAAACCCCAGAATGGTGGTCATACCCATCAAAATGCCTCTTGGGCATGTGATACAGACAACACCCTAATATAGGGTAGAGAAATTCGAGACAGCAGCATAGCTCATTGAGGAATGAGGAATTGCACTTTTCGAGGAATCAAAGAGAATCTGTCAGCTATCTAGGTACAGTAAAAGTGATTGAGAGCCTAGTAAGTGGTGTAGCACTCAAGCTGCCCATACACAGCTGTCTCCTCCGACTCTCCCATACACATCAATACTCAGCTGATCGCCTGTCTTCTAGCTGCGGCTCATCTATTCGACCAATATGAGGATCGGCTGAATTCTTCTCTTCCCAGAAATATGTCAAGGAGAGTTGTATGGCTCCCATGAACAGTCCTAATATAGACAGGTTCGGCTGACTTTAGCCATTATGTATGGGGGCCTTTACTTTGCAGTTATCGGTAGTTAATTATCTCCTGCAATCCAAGCTGATCTGTGTCCGATATTCATGAGCTGCGACCCAACTCTTCCAATCACAGAATGATAGCAGTGAGGAGAGTCATGGCGCATGAACACGAGAACCCCGCAATGCTCTGGAACTCAACTCCACTCCACCAATATGTATAATGCACTGATTGCCACAAGACAAAGAGCTGTTCCCATTTCTTCAAGGTGGCAGGTGAGGAATGTGGAGATAAGAAATGTATACACAGCAAAAAAACAAGATTGTAAAACCCTTATTTATTTAGAGTGGCTGTATAAGGTCAGGGTAGATGGCAAATTCTGGGCATATTCTCAACCAAATGCCTATGCTTGAATGAAGACCTTGATGCCAATCGCCATTGTGCCTTCACTCTTTAAGAGAACGAGCAACATTTTACTACATAAAGTACAGACAGGGCTATATTGGTGCTGTAATACTGAAAAAAATGGTATTGGACGTGAAAGAAAAAAAACAAAAACAGCGTTGTAGATTTTCTTTAACCTGTGTTTGAACTTTCATGTCTCATCTTCGTGCAACAGTGCGGGACTAATAAAAGGGTCTTAAATGGAAGCAACCACCAGAATATCAGTGCAGCATTACATCACTATTTGGGCTTTGTATTTTTTTGATCCCTCCCCTGTGGGCTTGGTAGTCTGCTGTAAAACAAACCCCCTCCCTCTCATCCAGCGGAGAAGGGGTTTGGCTTACAGCAGACTGCCAAACCCACAGGAGAGGGATCAAAAAATACAAAGCCCAAATAGTGATATAATGCTGCACACATCAATCACTTGCTGCACTGATTTACAGGTGGTAAAATGCTGGTGGTTAGTTCCATTTAAGACCCTTTTATTAGTCCCGCACTGTTGAGCGAAGATAAGGCTACCTTCACATTACGATTTTGAAGGGAGCCGATGCTGCCCGATAAAATCGGACAGCATCGGCTCCCTTCTGATGCCTGGAATCGGATCCAAAATAGGCATCCGATTCCGGCATAACATCGCTCCCCCCCGGCTGAAGAAAAAAAAAAATGTATATGCTCACCTGTCCCCGAGGTCCCCGCCGTCTCCCGCAGGCTCCCGATGTCTCCAGAGGTCGTCTTCTTCTGAAAAGGACCTGCCGTGATGTCACAATCACGTGACCGCAGGTTAACATGGTGTAACCGACGGTCACGTGATTGTGACATCACGGCAGGTCCTGTTGAGAAGAAGACGACCTCTGGAGACACCGGGAGCATGCGGAAGACGGCAGGGGCCTCGGGGACAGGTAAGCATATACATTTTTTTTTTTTTTTTAACCCTTGCTATCCCAGTTTGGATCAGTTTTACTGTACTGAGCATGCTCAGTACGATAAAATCAGGTCCGAGGACACATCAGATGTTTCCTCGGACCCTGCTCCATAGGGCCCCATGTTAAAATCATCGGACCAAATCGGATGTGCACTAAAATGCATGTAAAACAAATTTTTAAACAGACAATGAAATGTTTTAAATCACAGAAAGAAGATCCCCGGCTGTAAGGTCTGTATACTCTTAAGCCGGCGTCACACGTGTCAATATCACTAGCGACATTGCCGAAAAGTGATGTCGCTAGCGATATCGCAAGTGCGTCGTGCTGTGTAACAGCGAGACGCAACTGCGATATCTCGCTGGTCGCAGGTTGACAGGTTTACGACGGTGAACGTAAACCTGTCAATCTGCAACCAGCAATTAGACTGGATCGCGCCGTCTGACACCGCAATAGCGATGTTGGCGGCGATCCAGCCTGTACCGCAGCTTGCTGCGGATCGCTTGCCGGGTTGATTCCAGACCAGCGAGCGATGGCTCCGCCCACATCGCCACCACGTCACCAGCAACATCCTGCCGTGTGACAGTTGGCCTGCGATGTCGGAAGCGAGCGCGCACCCCGCAGCATCGCTTCCAACATCACAGACCAGATTGACATGTGTGACAGGGCCTTTATATTCTGTGATCCTGGGCTGTAATGTCTGTATACTCTTGTATTCTGTGATCCCCGGCTGTAATGTCTGTATACTCTTGTATTCTGTGATCCCCGGCTGTAATGTCTGTATACTCTTGTATTCTGTGATCCCGGGCTGTAATGTCTGCATACTCTTATATTCTGTGATCCCGGGCTGTAATGTCTGTATACTCTTGTATTCTGTGATCCCGGGCTGTAATGTCTGTATACTCTTTTACTTTTCCCCCTACTCTGTGGTGTATCTGACCTCTGCATGGTCGGACACATACATTACAGAGGAACATTATTTTCTTGTTTTTTAATATATCCAGTTGTGAAACTTGTTTTTATTTTAAGATCTATTAATTAAAATATACAATTGTTCCTGGCACCACCTCTTTAAGTAAACTAAGGCAGACCCCCTAATTTCAGCCAATGACTAGTTTCTTGTTAGTTTGTGCCACAAAAATAGAATAACTAGTGATGGTGGACTTAGCAGAAAGTGTTCTGTCCAGATAAACACTGCTTGGCTTTGTGCTCTGCCAAGACTGATAAAGACCCAGAGCACTATTTATAAAGGAGCCAGGTGAGGCGCCTGACCTTTGTAGTCATTGTGTTCCTCTGACTCACCAGCCTGCTGATAAGTCCCATCAGCTAATGGAGTCATATCTGTACCAACAGAACAAGCGAAAACTGACAGGGGAGCCCCCAAGATCGAAAAGTCAACATTAGCTTGAAAGGCAAAAGACATGAATGACGGCCTAGCAGGGCAGCCGCAGGCAACATGGTGCCATTGGGGGTGAAAACTGAGTCAAACGTTTTATTGCTCATCCTGTAGCCAGTGAAATAACTACAGACTCTTATGTGACATGAGCAATACTGTACAGTCATTTATATAATTAGGCTGACGGTCATTGTCTTTGTGTATGGATGAGGAGCGCAAAGAGAAAACAGCAGTCTGGCCTTAACAAATGACTGCGTATAACGTTGAAAAAGGACACAGTCCGAAACGTCGCTTGCACTGGGGTAGCTTGAAAAAGGACACATTCCGAAACGTCGCTTGCACTGGGGTAGCTTGAAAAAGGACACATTCCGAAACGTCGCTTGCACTGGGGTAGCTTGAAAAAGGACACAGTCCGAAACGTCGCTTGCACTGGGGTGCAGGAATAAAGAAGTTTTGTGAAGGATCCCGTTTGGTATGTGGTGCTGTCTTTTTCTATTTTACTGCGTATAACGTTAGTCCGCTTTTCCCATTTTGTTCCACTTTTTGGTTTATTAAATTTCTTTAATGTTTCACCAGTTTTTTAGGCTGCATTCACACATCCGTGAGTGTTACCTCCCAGAGGAACGCACTCATGTGTATTCCTCAAGTTTAACATGAGCTTCATCAGTTGTCTTTTCCACCGACGTAGGTAGACTTTAAACTTTTTATTTCATTTGTTTTATCCACCGACTCTAAACAATGTATCAGTTAAAAATGGACGAAACGTGGATGGGAAACACTTCAGTGGCTCATCTGTTTTACATGGATCTGGGAACGGTTGGCGATATCAACTTCCTGGTTGTGGCACATTAGTATATGGGAGGGGAAAACTTCTACAGATAGGTGGTGACCATGGCGGCCATTTTGAACTTGGCCGTTTTAGATCCAACTTTATTTTTATGTGACACATCAAACTTATTGAGAATTTCATAAGAAAAACAATGGTGTGCTTGGTTTTAATGTAACTTTATTCTTTCATGAGTTATTTACAAGTTTATGATCACTTATAAAATGTGTTCAAAGTGCTGCCCATTGTGTTGGATTGTCAATGCAATCCTCTTCTCCCACTCTTGACACACTGATAGCAACACCGCAGAAGAAATGCTGCACAGGCTTCCAGTATCCTTGGTTGAGATGCTGCACATCTCGTATCTTCACAGCATAGACAATTGCCTTCAGATGAGGGATGAGGCAAACCTTTTTGTGAATGGTGAAGTTAACAAACAAAACCAGCGCTATTGGTCTGACACTAACCCACAGTGGATAGATCCCTCCAAGACTGCTGGAGCACAGATATTGATGGTATGGTGTGGTGTATGGGGTACAAAGATAGTGGGGCCATTCTTCATCAATAGGAACCTCAATGCCACTGGATATCTGAATCATGTAGCAATTTCAGATATCCAGTGGCATGGAGGTTCCATTGATGAAGAATGGCCCCACTATCTTTGTACCTCATATACCACACCATACCATCAATTTTTGTGTTTCAACAGTCTTGGAGGGATCTATCCACTGTGGGTAAAGGCCCCGTCACGCTGAGCAACGTTCCAGCGATCCCGGCAGCAATAACAACCTGGCCGGGATCGCTGGAGTGTCGCTACCTGGTTGCTGGGGAGCTGTCCAACAGGCATATCTCCTCAGCGACCAGGGAGCCACCTTCACATCGCTGGAAGCGGGAGGACGCTGGTAACTATGATAAACAGCAGGTATCTATGCAGCCTAGATACCTAGTATTTATCATAGTTAACAGCGTCCTCCCTGCTTAGCGCTAGTAACCATGATAAACACCGGGTATCTAGGCAGCACTAGCTGCTTAGTTACCCGCTGTTTACCATGGTTACCAGCCTGTGAGGTCGCTGGTCGTTGGACTCTCGCTGTCACACGCAGAAAATGTCACACCAAAAAATGGTCCTGAACCATGTGTAGTGATCAGCGACCTCACAGCAGGGGCCTGATCGCTGCTACATGTCACACATAGCGACATCGCTGGGGAGGTCACTGTTGCGTCACAAAACCTATGACGTATCAGTGATCTCGGTATGTGTGACGGGGACTTTAGTGTCAGACCAATAGCGGTGGTTTTGTTTGTTAACTGACGATTCACAAAAAAGTTAGCCTCATCACTCAACTGAAGACAATTGTCTATGCTGTGAAGATACGAGATGTGCAGCATCTGAAACAACGGATCCTGGAAGCCTGTGCTGCATTTCTTCTGCGGTGTTGCCATCAGTGTGTCCAGAGTGGGAGAAGAGGGTTGCATTGACAATCCTACACAATGGGCAGCCCTTTGAACACATTTTATAAGTGGTCATAAACTTGTAAATAACTAATGAAAGAATAAAGTTAAGTAAAAACAAGCCAGTGCCGGTTTTCCCGCCCCGCTAATTCAAATTATCATCAGCTGCTCATTTAGCGGGATGGGAAAACCGCCGCTGGTTTTCCCACTGGCTATTTTAAACCAGTGGTAGCGGCAGTGGCAGGGATGAAGACATCAGCGGCGGCTGGGAACTCCGCTGCTGATCTGCGCCTCCCAATCGCCGCCACTGATTGGATGGCAGGGCGGCTCACATCACATTTTCATGTGAATGCATGTGGACAATCTCCGCTGTGTTCACATGAAAGTGTTTGCGTTCGGCACTGCATAAGGCCATGTGCAGCATACACTGCAGTGCCGAACGCAAAGGTGAAGCCTCCCTAAGTCTGATCCATAAGGTCCCTTTCACATCAGCGGTTTTTCAAATTACAACAGATCAGGCAGATTTACTGCATCTGCTGCCTAATGGTCGCACTTGCGGCAAACTTGTGGCAAGGCGCATGCATTGTCTATGGGGCTTGCGGCAGGTTCGGCAAGTCTGCTATTGCCACAATCTGGCACTTGCGGCCGCGAAAATAACGTGGTTAGCAGCATTTTTTTCGCGGCCGCTACTGCTGGAACCGCGGCAATACCGCACTTGTCACAAGCCCTATAGACAATGCATGCGCCTTGCCGCAAGTGTGCTGCATGTGTGGCCATTAGGAGGCAGATGCGATAAATCTGCCGGATCTGCCACAATTTGAAAAAAACGCTAATGTGGAAGGGACCTTACATGGATGAGAACAGGACATGCGTCAGATCTCACAGACCGGAGACACAGATCCAGTTTCAAAACTTACACGTGTATGGCTCAATTAGGCTGCCTTCAGACTTGCAGATGCATCTACAGCGTTTTGCAGATGCATCTGCAAGCATCTGCATGCAGACCGCGGCCCCTATGTTTATAATGGAGCGCACGGCAGTCTGCAGATGCTTGCAGACCGCCGTGCGCTCTCATTGCCCGCCATTAGTGATCTGTGCGCATGCGGATGCCTGCGCACAAATCACACACTCTAGCCTGCACCCGGGACGCGAGATGTTGCGTCCCGGGTGCGGGCGAGAGTGTGTGATTTGTGCGCAGGTATCCGCATGCGCACAGATCACTAATGGCGGGCAATGAGAGCGCACGGCGGTCTGCAAGCATCTGCAGACCGCCGTGCGCTCCATTATAAACATAGGGGCCGCGGTCTGCATGCAGATGCTTGCAGATGCATCTGCAAGTCTGAAGGCAGCTTAAGTGTTATTGACCAGTGCGAAATCCAAGATAAAAAAAAAATAAAAATAAATCAACAAATAGCACTAGGAAATGCCACATAGTATGAGAGGGATGGCCTAATGTGTATGTGGGCACCAGTCGACTGATGGTTGGGAGAGATGTCGATCGTGCCTATCTGATTTCAGACTGACTATCATATTGTTCTCCTGGAGGGGAGCCACTGACCGACATTTCAGCTGCCAGCTCATATCTACACAGATGCGCTCAGTCTAATGAGTAATGGTGGTGTTACACGCAAGGATATCCTAAACGATATCCTTGAAACGTCACCGATTTGTGATCATTAAAAAGATATCGTCCAGGCGTCGTTGCGTGTAAACCAGTGATATATGATGAAAAAATCGTTCATCCTAGATTTGAGATCCTGAGCTCAAATCTATCGTTCGTCGTCCAATTAACGCAGCTTGAAGAAGCCACATCGTTCAGTATGACACCTTTATGATCGATGTCGTTCAAAAATCTCCTATTCCGGCCGCTTTAATTTATCGTTCAGTCCTTGCTCTCCTATTTAACCTGCGCTGCCAAAATGGATATCGTTAACGATATCCTTGTGTGTGACAACGCACGAACGATCATTCTATATTGTTCGTACAATGTCTGTCACGTGACTTTACTAAGGATATCGTTCAGGATATCCTTGCGTGTAACGCCACCATAAGGGAGAGTTGGCTGAGATGGCCATCATCTGAAAGATTTGCCAAAGCATCGATCAGCCATCCAATGTGTATTTGGGCTTTAGTCAAATTATAACTTTGCTGGGTCTTATCTACATTTCCCATATCAGACTTCTTGTCTTGGGGTCAAACATTTTGATAACAATGGGCATTGAACACCCTTTTGTTAGCTAGATTAGATATTTCCTTTTGTACAATACAGAAACCCATCAATTTTGATAGGATTAGCGGACAGTGGAGGAAAGCAGTCTGTGCCCTAAAATTTACCTTAAGTCCCAGTTACACACAGAAACTTTCCAGCGATCCTACCAGTGATCCGACCTGGCCAGGATCGCTGGAAAGTCTCTCTGGAGTCGCTGGTGACCTGTCAAACAGACAGACACAACAGCAACACAACGACTCTGCTTAGCACAGTGGACGCTGGTAGCCATGATAAACACCGGCTATCTAGGCAGCGCACGCTGCTTAGTTACCCGGTGTTTATCATGGTTACCAGCCTGTGAGGTCGCTGGATTGCTGGTCTCTCGCGGTCACACGCGTGGATGCGTGCTGACCAGTGGGAGACCAAGGACCAAAAAATGGTCCTGAGCGACGTGCAGCGACCTCACAGCAGGGGCCAGGTCGCTGGTGCACGACACACACTGCAACATCGCTGGAGAGGTCGCTGTTACGTCACAAAACCTTAGAAGAAAGAGGTTTGGTACCGTGTTAGCCAGTTGAGAAACAAAACCTGTGACGTTGCAGTGACATCGCTAGCGATGTTGCAGTGTGAGAAGTACCCCTTAATTTCATAGGGGCTGTTTGAGACCTAACAATTGAGGACGTATCCAGAGGATAAGGATCTAGGATTCTTCCTTGGCTTTAGGGGCGGGGTATTGCTAGATCCAAAGTCCCTATAACTGCACCACTAATCTAAAATTACCAAATATAAATATAAGGTGTTCTAGACAATACACCATTCCTCAGCTTGCACTCACCAACAATCAGCTATGTAAAAACTACATCTACTCTGGCAGGAGCACGAAGCAAGCTGCGGTTTTGAAGCTAGAAGACTGAACCCGCATGCAGCGGTCATTTTGCAGATGGTTCCCACATTCCATACAACTCCCCAGTAAGGTATTGTTTTTAGTCAGGGTTGGGTTAGTAGAGGCTTTTACATTGTTTAATTTGCTTGCAATACAAACAGAAATCAGCATTCATAGGAAACCTATAAACCCAAACAGACTTAGGGCAGCACAAAGCCTTGCAGGGGTTATCTCCGGGTGCTGGTAGATATCATGGTCTTCTGGAAGCCCCCTACTGTTGTTTTGTTACATCTACTCCTTATAGACAATGAGGTTCTCTAAATAAAAATCAAGTGGTCATTTCCATAGACTTTATGAAAGCAAAAATTAGTTGAGAGGGATTTCTAAAGCTGCATTTACACAACGATAATTGTGAATTAATGTTCTTAAAAATGCTCGTTTCATGATTATATTGCTGTGTAAACCAATCTGCCGATCACCAGATGAGCGAGTAAATCGGGTGAAATGATCATCGTTCTCTGCGGTTCATCATCTTGTGCAAACAGGACTTCTGCTGCTGGGAGCTATGGTTGGCAATGTGCGCTGAGTGCTCCATGAGAATCGTTTATTTCTGTCTGCTTGTGCAAAGTGGCATTTAAAATGACCGCCAATATCGTTGTCTAACAACGATAAAAAGTGCGTTGGCGCCGATATCGTTCGTGCGATGTGTGGTGTAAATGAGCAATGCGATGCAAGAACAATGCCAAAACGATATCGGGGAAGAATTGTGCAGGCTCTCCAACTGCCCGATATTGGATGGACGATCTGGCAGGATCGTGCTGTGTGACAGCCCAACAACGACTTGGAGAACAACTTCCCCTATTCACTCCCATGTTAAAATGGTCGTTCCCTGGGTCGCTCGTACGAGGGGGCGTATACATCGTAGTTGCGTTGCCTGCTGATATCTCCCTGTGTAACATCTACTATGCGATCTTGGACTAGTGCCAAAAATGTGCGCGCTCCCGTGCCGTTGTATCCAATATTGGAACGATATCGGGACATGTAATGCAGCCATCAGATTTCACCGATGCAAGGTCTACCATGTCGCTGAGTAAATGGACCTCAAAGCTCTTTACATGTACTTGGACTTTTCATTACACACATCTTATAATCTATGAGGATATAGGGATAAGTACATGTTTATACCAGTCAGGTCTTGTAATTAAAGTCTGCAGTCACCCCATGTGACTGCAGACGTCTGAGTCCTCAGTGCATGCACTGCTAGGATTCTCACGTGTTGACAAATCTATTTTGCACTTGAGCCCTACTGGTCCACCAGTACCGGCACTAGGTACAGAACTACATTTTGGAATAGCCAGGACTACCCCCTACAGTATTTTGATTGAATTCTCCGTAACTACTTGCAGCGTGCTGGAGTTGTCCAATCTCTACATGCAGGAAGGATTTCTGCAGACTGGACACAGGACAGAACATACATTTTATGGCCGTCAGTTGAAAGATGCTCAGACAATCATCTGTAAATCAACTAGGCAAGTGCATGGGTTCAATATGAGAAATCTGCTAACATATGTCTGTCAGTGGCTTATCTCTGGGAGAACAATGATCTGCAATCCGAAAATCAGATGTGCCCAATTGTCATCTTACCCAATAATCAGTTGGCCGCTGCCTCAAAAGCATGTCAGCTAAAAATTGCAATACTTGTCTAATGTGTGTGTGGGGGGGGGGGGAGGGGGGAGGCTTTAAAAACACTTTCCCCCCCCGTCAGTGATTAACAGTGCAGTCTCGCAGAACTGGGTATTTTAGTATCCGATATTCCGAGTGGCACCTTATGCCAAGGAGAACAGGAGGATCGGCAGTCTGAAATTGGACATTTCAGATCCTTATCACCCCAACATAACCTGACAGGGCCCCCATACACATTAATATGTTGGCCAAACCTGTCAATATTGGCAGGTTAAGCTATTTTTTTAGTGTGTATTGGGGTGGGAGGGGGCTTTATAAGCGCCACCATTCTCATCCTCATCCTGCTTTACCGAGTTCCTAAAAATAGTCCAAAACATTACGTTTCTCCGGTTTCCTCCCACACTCCCTATGGTAGGGAATTTAGATTGTGAGCCCCAATGGGGACATTGATGATAATCTCTGTAATGCACTGTGGAATGATATGTAGGCGAATCCAGTAAGTAGTAATAAGGAAAAATGGATATTATAAGATCATTAAAAGGGATTTTTACTGAAATTTCTCATAAAACATCAAGAAACTGTAGATAAGAACCTATACTGCAGAACCTTTTTAGTAAAGGCCTCAATTATCTTCTTGAACGTTGGACTCGTGTTTACAAGAAAATAGAAGAAAGTGTCATTTTACCAAGGAACGTAGGAGAAATTTGTCAGGCGTTATGGATCACTTATGATGAAGTTCTGATTTCCTGCGCCATTCTGCGGTCCGACAATTAATAGTCCAATACCACAGTGTCTGTATATAATTGGTGGTTCAGCGGGATTACCGGGTGGCGGCAGCGGCGGACTCCTGGATGTTTACTTTGTATCATTTCCCTTCTTGTGTATTAAATAGACTGATACACGGATTAGAATATGCCTCTTGTCGGAGGACACTCCTCTGTTTGCCCGTGGGACACGTCTGTTAACACACCTTCTGTGATTTTGTGATGACACAGGCTGAATCATAATGCTCGCTCTGTTATTATACCTTATCATTGGACGGGTCAGAAAAACAACGTTAAATCATTTCCAGCTGGAGATTAAAAGTATAAAAGGGAATTTGACAAGCAGATCTGAAATGGGCAGGGGGATTTTTTCTTTTGTGTTATGGAGTGTACATACCATCATAAGAGTCCTACAGTAGATCTGCTAAACTGTAAAAATATTTGATATGTTATATATTCGGTGGGTATATGATCTCCCAAATACGATACCTAGAATTAATATAAAAGCATGGCGGACATAATGGGGTTGTATAGGACTAGAAAAATATGACTGCTTTCTTCTGCCCCCCAAAAATGCACCATCCCAGTCTTGAGTTATTGGATATTTATGCACAACTCCATTAAAGTGTATAGGCTAACACACACATGGACAGGTAGGTGGTTGCCTGATTTAGCTCCTATATGGACAGCTCCATCTCCACCATATACTGGCATTTTACGGGTCCAGCATAGTGGTGTGAAAAATGTCCAGACATAGGCTATGTGCGCACTGGGCGGGTTTTCGGCGGTTTACCTGTGTAAACCGCCGTTTTGGTTACATTAGTTTTATTTAAATTTATGTTAATCCAAACCGGCGTTTGGATTAACATTAAAACTAATGTAACCCGCCCAAGTCAGTGCACACACCGGCGGTTACCCAGCGTCATCCGTTGCTAACCCGCAGGTTTCCCAGCGGGTTAGCAAACAATGAACATGTTCTAAAAAACGGAGGTTCTGCAGCGGCTGCAAGCAGAATCATGTGCTGCTTCCAGCCGCTGCAGAATCGCCGCCGAGAACCCGCTGTGCAGCCGCCGGATACCGCCCGGCTCCCGCCGCACATACCCGCCAGGAAGCCGGTGGACGGCGCCGGAGCTTCCTGGCGGGTTCCGCCAGCTGCCGCCGACCAAACCGCCGGGTAAGTGTGCACTTACCCTTAGGCTACCGTTTTTTGGTATCCGTGTCAATCCAGCTGAACCTGGGTGCACCCGCATCAGATTTCAGTCCCATTGACTTGCAATGGGGCTGCACGCACTTGCGGGTGCACCCAGTTCTTTATGGTTTCCCCTGATCCAGGTGTCCACGGTTTTTAAACTGAGACCAACAATTTGCATTTGTAGCAATTTTGGTGTCTGTTTCAAAACCGAGAACACCCGGATCCAGGGCACTATGGGGTCAATTAGCTCCATGGTACCTGGATGCATCAGAATCCAGATCCCATTGGATCTGGATGCTGGATCCAGGTTTTTGGACTGGGCAAGCCCACAACCCAGTTGTAAATGACACACCCAGTAGGGGGCATGTCATTTACAACCGGATGCATAGGGATGCTCACACATTGGTATTATCAGTGATCCGTGAGACAGTTCAGTGATAATACCGATGCAGGTGCATTCATTTACATCACGTTTTACAATTGTTGGGGAATGCATTTCCCCAAATTCCAAAAATGGTAGTGTGATAGCAGCCTTAACTTTAGCTGGCAAGAACTGGCAGTTTGAGATCAGCAGCATGCCAACTTATGCTGTGAATGTAATTGCACGTTTCGCTCTTTGCAATGCAGAGGGTGACGTATGTGACTCCCCTGCACCTTATTCACAATACCTGCAGCGATACATACTGTTGTGAACATCACTGGACAATGTCTGCAGCCTTCATGTCAGAATTCAACAATGTGGATCTAATCCGGTCCACAGGATGAATAGTTGTGTTAATGATACGTAAATGTGAAAAAAAACATGGAATAAAAATTTTAAAAACATCTAGAATTATTCAGTATGGAGTACGAGCGCCACACACAGAAATCTCCACATATACAGCCTTAACGGCTATCAGTGGTCATGTGAGAAATGTTCTGCTCTGCTGAATGCACTTGAGCAAATCATCAAGATCCGCTGGTGGTAGCTACATTTAGGACTGCCGGCCAATGACATCTCAGATGTGCTCGATGGAAGACAAGTGTGGAGACGCTGCAGGCCACGGGAGCACATTTAGGCCACGGAGCCTGCTCACAATAGCACAATCAACATGTTTGTTTGTGTTGAAAAACAGCTTCTGGTTCCGCAACCAAATTGGTCAGCAATGCACTGGGAGCTGCCAGCAGAGGATCTTGATGATTTATGCAAGTGATGAACAATCCTCAGACAACCATTAATGACTAAAGGGTACTTCACACACTGCAACATCGCTAACGATATTGCTGAAACGGCACAGGTTTTGTGACGTAACAGAGACCTCTCCAGTGATGTTGCAGTGTGTGACACGCACCAGCAACCTGGCCCCTGGTGTGAGGTCGCTGATCGCTACAAATAGTTCAGGATCATTTTTTGGTCCTTGGTCTTCCGCTGGTCAGCACACAGAGGCGTGTGTGACAGCGAGCTCCCAGCCAATGCTCAGTGCCGTACATTAGATGCTGGGCACTGGTAACCAGGGTAAATATTGGGAAGCTAAGCAGCTCTGCTTAGTTACCCGCTGTTTACCCTGGTTACCAGCGTCCTCCCGCTTAGAGCAGCCTGAAAGCTGGATGACGTTGGTAACCAGGGTAAACAATGGGTAACTAAGCAGGGCACGCTGCTTAGCAACCCCATATTTACCTTGGTTACCAGCAATGTCGCTGCTAACTGGTTGCTGGTGAGTCTTCCCTGTTTGACAGCTCACCAGCGTCTGCAGAGAGACTTTCCAGCGATCCCGGACAGGTCGGATCGCTGGTGGGTTCGCTGTAAAGTCTCAGTGTGTAAAGGGACCCTTACTGAAAGCAGCCAAGTGTGGGGATTTCTCCAGGTGACACTCACACTTCATACTGAACTAATCAAAATGTTATGAAAATTTGGTAACCAGTTTGTCATCATTAGCATTTTATGAACCTGTCTATCGATCCTGTTATTTCTACATTACCTTATTGATGTGGCACTTCCAGTGTTGAGAAGTATAATAAGATTTCCTATGGGTCACTGATGGGATTTTTAGCAGTCCTTGTGTTTCAATTCCTCTGGAGGAAAAACATGATTAAACTATGTCCAATGACGGCTTATCTTCAATGATGATGGCGATGGAAAGTCGCTACAGTGAGAGTAATAGATCTAAGGCTTTCTTCACTGTTACAAATCGGGTTTCTGTCGTAAATCATTGTAATTGTCTATAAGTGTCATTAAAATTAATGAGTTTTTATGTCAAGCCAGAGATGTCCCCGATGACAGTCCCGAGCATTGGGGAAGCACCAACTGCAAATTCATCCCTGCTCAGTTCTAAGAAAGCCAAGCTAGCAGGTGTGCCAAGTGCCATGGAGGGAACAAAGCCTGCACTATACTCCTATCCACACCACCTTTATTAATCTGACAGTCACTCCATTTCCTTAACTCTTTGGGGGCTATGTACTGCATGGAAAACACAACAAAGAACTTGCAGAAAGTTAGTAAGGAGTGTGCAGCGCCAGTCTGCAAGCGTGTGTGCCCTGGCTAGCTTCATGGCTTGTGTTGCTATATTGGGTGAAGGAGGGTCTGCCCAGTGCCTGGTGCCATACGTCGCAGATGTGCGCCTGACTGTCTCCGGATCTAGCAGGGGATTGTCACTTGTCCATGTGGAGACTATTGCAGCCGAATCCAGACATGCACAGTGTAATCCCTGCAGTGCCAGTCAGGTTACCAAAAAGCAGTGATCCGAAAAGGAAAAAAATCAATGCGATTCAGAGCCGTTAAATAAATTCATATGGCAAATAATAAACTGCACAAAACAAAAAACATACAATATAGATATTTATGGGCAGTAGTAGGCTGTCTACTCATAAGGAAAATAGGTTTATAAACACCGATCATCTGCAATCACGTTTGTTGGCATGAGTTTATTGCTACAAAAACATAAAAAAAAGGCACCACGGCCGCAACATGTGAACACAGCCTAAGGATACAAACTACTATAGTCTCTGGATCACAAAAGACTATAGTGCGGTAAGAGCTTATTCACACGTCAGTATTCTGCATGAGATAAACAGAACCGAAATGTACAGAGAAAAAGGTCTATTGACAGATTGACACCTGTTGTGTGTTATGGAGACAAATACTGATGGGTTTCTGAAGCCTAAAGTCCTGTAATTTTCACCTCAGAGGATCAGAACCGGAGTCATGACGGTCACAGATGGGGCGACAGCAGTGGGGTTCCGGCTGACCAGTTATTGGACCAGACAATTGTTGGACATTTTTGACGCAATCTCTGACAGAGTCTCCAACCCCGATGTGACCCCACGAGCAGCTCCATGACTTGTCCCTCCAGGGTGACCTCCATAGTCAGGTTCTCCATCACCAAGATCATCAAATATGTACAAACAATGTCTCCAGTGCAACAAAGTTGCCAATAAACCCCAATGTGAAAGTCAAAAGTGTCCATGCTGTACTTAGTAACAGTTCACACATAAGCCTGGTGTGCAGTCACACGGGCAGGTGGTCTCTACACAAGTCACTGTGGCAGTAAACATAGAGCATGGTTTCCTTACCTGGGAGTGTGGTGTGGCTGCTGGACTTCTACTGGGTCAGAGGAGCTTCCATTAGGACCACAGAAGATGAGGCTCAGATCTTCTCAGTAGATGTCTCACTGCCTGCCTCCTCACCATGCTGTGTTTACCTTCCCTTCCTCCCTTCTGTACTTCCTTTCCTCCTCTTCTCTTTCCTCTCATTCACTCCCAAACTACCTAGAGCTGCTCAGTCCTGGTTCCTTCTCCCTCTCTGTCTGCACACCTCCCCCCCATGCCTCTCCCCTTCCACACAGCTAGAGGCAGGGTCTCCCTAGAACAATTGAAGGCCCAGCCTCTAGCAACTCCCAGATTCCTAAAGGCAGGATTAGGTTTCATGCTCTCCACTCCCACCATCGCCTGTTGATTCCAGACCTGTCTCAGGAGACAACAAAAAATGCCAAAAAATAAGAATTTCTCTAGTTCTTTGCATCTAGTGGTTTTACATTCCTGGTAATAGGAGATACTCCCCCGGACTTTACATTAGCAGGACTTCTCCTGAGGGTTTTGTTCGTTACCTTGCTCATATAACCTGTGTCTGGCTTTATCTTCCTCAGAGGAAGGAAAGCCAAGAAGTCTGAGCTCACACTTTTCCATTCATCCAGTGAACAGGGCAGGATGATCCGGAATGGCGGACTACACCACACTGCGCTTTCCTTCAACTTCAATTTCTATTTTACCACTTTTTCTGTCTTATATAAAACAGATTTGTCTGCTTTTTATATACAAGTATTTTTCCCTTCACAGCAGAGTGTGGGAGTATGCATAAAACCCCACACCTGCTGGAACATCTTACATTTGAGGAAAAACCTTTAAAAAGGTAGCGTATGTTGTGTAGTACTTTTCTTAAATCCACTAGCGCATTGCGCACCTATCTTTAATATGATGTCTGCAGGTGAAGGCAGGGACCTGCGGTGATGTCAGTATGTCTGGGTCTGCACCCCTGTGCGTAGTTTTTCTGAGCCTGGCGAACGCAACATGTTGCATTTTTGAGGTTCGAAAAATGCGCAAGCCTCCGCATGCCCACAAGTGAGTAAAAACAATGCATTGTGTCTATGGATACTCATTCGTCCGCAACGGCTTGCGTACGGCTGCTTTCGATGCGCATACGTATAAGACAGTGCACATGCCCTTAAAGCGATTCTCAGTCCCTCCCATAGCTTGCCCAAGAAAAAGTGCCTGCAAATATTGAGCGCATGCGCAAGAAAAACGCAAATGCATGTACATACACATGTTAACGCATGCATAAGCTGCGTTTTTCTAAAGATTTGCATACGCTTCTGCGGAAGAAAAATGCTGCGTATGCATGCATTAACATGCGTTTTGGCATGCGTTTCCACATGCGCAAGATATGCAGCGTTCAATAACGCTAATCTGAAAGTAGCCTAAATTCAACTAAAATCCGCAGAGCTGCCGTCCTTTAAATTCTCATTCACAATTCACTGAAAGCACCACTCCAGTGTTTATTTATTTTCAGTGCTATGTGCCCACTCTACGTTTTTGCTGCGTTTCTGCACCAAAAATGCATGATCTACAGTTTTGTAATGAAAATTAATGTGATTTTCCAAAAGCTGTGCCTACATTTGCCTTTTTGGTGCTGCTTTTTTGTTGCAGAAATGTCCTGTTTTTTTATGTCCCTGCAATTAGGCTTGCCAATTTTTGGGCGGCGTTTTCCAATTATAATCAGCTGGAAAACGCAGCACTAAAAAAACGCAGCAGAAATGTGCTGGTGCATTTTTTTTTAAACATCAGCAGTTTGTGTTGCTGAAAAATGCAGTATAAATGCAGCTAAAAATATATGCACAGTGAGCACATAGACTACATTCAGAATATGTTTTTTTTTAATCTTTTTTTGCAGTGCACTGCTGAAAGCGGATCACTCAAATCAAAATCCCAGCAAAGTCTATGGGTTTTCATTCTTCTATTCACGCAGGGCACTTTGAAAATGATGCATTTTTTCACTTTTGGAGGGATCAATTTTAGAAAGGTGCATGTCAATTTGGCGTTTTTCTGATCTGCTTTTCCCAAAGGAGCCAAAATATGCAGCAACCAAAAATGCACCCCAAAATGGATCAGAAATGGATGATCTGTTTTTGGGTGCATTTTTTTTGACAGCTCCTGTTTTCCAGCAAAAAATGCAGCAGAACAGAAGAGAAAAAAAAGCACAGTCTGAATGTAGCCTTATTGTCACCATTCCTCCTATGTGTCCACTGTGCTTCTGTTTTGCGCTGCATTTCTAAATAGCACAAACACAGCAAAAACAGCACAAACTATTGCACTTCTGCTGCATTTGTGCTCTTTACAAACACAGCAGAAATATGCAGCACAATTAGGGGACACACAAACACAGACAGACTGAGGGTACCGTTACACGTCGCAACATTGCATGCAATTTCACTTGCAACTTACTGGTTGCAGTGAAATCATGGACACATTGTTCCATTTTGTTGCTGTGTACAAATGTAACAATGTGTCCATGATTTCACTGCAACCAGTAAGCTGTTCAGAAGTTGGACAGATAAGTTGGTGTGTGTAAAGTGGCCATTAGTTGTTCAGAAGTTGGACAGATAAGTTGGTGTGTGTAAAGTGGCCCTTAGGCTGGGGTCACACACACAGATATTTGTGCAGATATTGTTCACAGATCTCTGGTTGCAGTGAAATCATGGACACATGGTTCCATTTTGTGGCTGTGTACAAATGGAGCAATCTGTCCATGATTTCACTGCAACCAGAGATCTGTGAACAATATCTGAACAGATATCTGTGTGTGTGACCCCAGCCTTAGGCTGCGTTCACACATTTGCGTATTTTGATGCGCTTTTTTGCGCGCGCTTTTTGCCGCGTTTTTCGGCCGCGCAAAAAAGCGCAACAAAATACGCAGGGGCTTTCACACACTGCGCTTTCTTTACTCCAGAAAGCGCAGTGATGTCACAGAGGGGAGGAAGAATCCTGCTTCCTCCTCCCCTCTTTGACAGCCCCATTAGATTTCACAGTGTATTAATATACACTGTGAAATCTAAATTTAACAGAGGCAAATGTATGTAAAATAAAAAAGAATGAATACTTCACCTGTCCGGTGCCTTCTCCCGCTCTCCGGTTCCAAGTGAGAGGTGTACTGAGAAGACCTGTGGTGACGTCAGAGAGGGGGCGTTCCCGGTGCGTTCCCAGCGCTGATTGGCTGTTCGCGGTCATGTGATATGTATCACATGACCGCGAGCGCCCGGGAACGCCCCTCTGACATCACCACAGGTCCTGTCAGTACATCTCTCACTTGGAATCGGAGACCAGACAGCGGGAAAAGGCGTCGGACAGGTGAAGTATTGATTCTTTTTTATTTTACATACATTTGCCTCTGTTTAATTTAGATTTCACAGTGTATATTAATACACTGTGAAGTCTAATGGGCGGCCACAGCTGTCACAGAGGGGAGGAGGAAGCAGGATTCTTCCTCCCCTCTGGGAGAATACGCAGAAGTAGCTGCGTAAACAATTGACATATCAATTGTTTACGGAGCTGCGCTTTCTCCCGGAAAACGCAGTGCGTATTTTTACGCAATGTCTGCACTGCAAAGTGAATTTCCCATTCACTTTGCAGGCAGACAAAAGGCACACTGCGTATTTTGAAAAGCGCGCGTAAAAATACGCAATGTGTGAACGTAGCCTTACTCACACAGAGACAGACAAACAGACAATTTCTTAGGCTGGTTTCACACTGCGGTCAGATCAGGTCAGGTTTTGTGTGCCAAAACCAGGAGTGACTCCAAAACCTAGAACAGGTGTCAATCTTTCAATTATACTTTTTCTCTGCATGTTTCTCTCCTGGTTTTGGAACACAAAACCTGACCTGATCTGACCTGACTTGACCTGACCGCAGTGTGAAGCCAGCCTCACCCTCCCCTGGTGATGTCCACTGACTCTTCCTCTGTACACCAGCTGATGTCTTTATTGTCCTGCTAGGACCTTGCACCATGTGACTCAGCCTGTCACATGGTGCGCAGACTCTGGCTCTGATAGGACGATTCCTGCAGGTCCTTCAGCCGGTGTGCACAGAGCAAGAAACACTGGAGATCACTGGGGAGGGTGAGTATTACAGCGTTTATGCTGCAGAAATTGCTTTAAAAAAGCACTACAAACACACTGTGGGAATACCCATCCATTTGTGATTTTTTTTCTGGGAGTTAAAATGGAGTCCATGGGGAAAATGCAGCCCAAAAACATGCAACTTAATTCAGACACATAAATAAAAAATGCAGCTGATTTCTGCAACAAAAATGCAGCACCCAAAAACACACATATGAGCGAAGCTTTTGTAAAAACACATAGGCTGTCATGACAAACCTGTTGCGTTTTTGATGCAGAGACATAAAAAAAACGCACCAAAAATGCACAGTTGGCCCATAGCCTATACAGTTGTGGCCAAAAGTATTGACACCCCTGCAATTCTGTCAGATAGTACTCAGTTTCTTCCTGAAAATGATTGCAATCACAAAATCTTTGGTATTATTATCTTCATTTCATTTGTCTTCAATGAAAAAACACAAAAAGAATTGTCCTAAAGCCAAATTGGATCTAATTCCACACCAAACATAAAAAGGGGGTGGAACAAAAGTATTGGCACTGTTAGAAAAATCATGTGATGCTTCTCTAATTTGTGTAATTAACAGCACCTGTAACTTACCTGTGGCACCTAACAGGTGTTGGCAATAACTAAATCACACTTGCAGCCAGTTGACATGGATTAAAGTTGACTCAACCTCTGTCCTGTGTCCTTGTGTGTACCACATTGAGCATGGAGAAAAGAAAGAAGACCAAAGAACTATCTGAGGGCTTGAGAAACCAAATTGTGAGGAAGCATGAACAATCTCAAGGCTACAAGTCCATCTCCAAAGACCTGAATGTTCCTGTGTCTACCGTGCGCAGTGTCATCAAGAAGTTTAAAGCCCATGGCACTGTGGCTAACCTCCCTAGATGTGGACGGAAAAGAAAAATTGACGAGAGATTTCAACGCAAGATTGTGCGGATGGTGGATAAAGAACCTCGACTAACATCCAAACAAGTTCAAACTGCCCTGCAGTCCGAGGGTACAACAGTGTCAACCTGTACTATTTGTCGGCGTCTGAATGAAAAGGGACTGTATGGTAGGATACCCAGGAAGACCCCACTTCTTACCCCGAGACATAAAAAAGCCAGGCTGGAGTTTGCCAAAACTTACCTGAGAAAGCCTAAAACGTTTTGGAAGAATGTTCTCTGGTCAGATGAGATAAAAATAGAGCTTTATGGACAAAAGCATCAACATAGAGTTTACAGGAGAAAAAAAGAGGCATTCAAAGAAAAGAACACGGTCCCTACAGTCAATCATGGCGGAGGTTCCCTGATGTTTTGGGGTTGCTTTGCTGCCTCTGGCACTGGACTGCTTGACCGTGTGCATGGTATTATGAAGTCTGAAGACTACCAGCAAATTTTGCAGCATAATGTAGGGCCCAGTGTGAGAAAGCTGGGTCTCCCTCAGAGGTCATGGGTCTTCCAGCAGGACAATGACCCAAAACACACTTCAAAAAGCACTAGAAAATGGTTTGAGAGAAAGCACTGGAGACTTCTAACGTGGCCAGCAATGAGTCCAAGCCTGAATCCCATAGAACACCTGTGGAGAGATCTAAAATTGGCAGTTTGGAGAAGGCACCCTTCAAATACCAGGGACCTGGAGCAGTTTGCCAAGGAAGAATGGTCTAAAATTCCAGCAGAGCATTGTAACAAACTCATTGATGGTTACCGGAAGCGGTTGATCGCAGTTATTTTGGCTAAAGGTTGTGCAGCCAAGTATTAGGCTGAGGGTGCCAATACTTTTGTCTGGGCCATTGTTGGAGTTTTGTGTGAAATGATCAATGTTTTGCTTTTTGCTTCATTCTCTTTTGTGTTTTTTCATTGAAGACAAATTTAATGAAGATAATAATGCCAAAGAATTTGTGATTGCAATCATTTTCAGGAAGAAACTGAGTATTATCTGACAGAATAGCAGGGTGTCAATACTTTTGGCCACAACAGTAGGTCATATTTTATCTCTCACACATTTCATCCTCCCTACTTTAATTTTCTGAGATAATGACCTTTGGGTTTTCATTGGCTGTAAGTCATAATCATCAACATTAACATAAGGGGTGTCAATACTTTTTGCCACAACTGTACATGGTTCAACAGATACTGTCATGTGGCAGTGTTCCGGTTGCCACAGTGGCATTGCCTCTCTCACAGGGGGTGATGTCATGACTGGAAACAGGAGGAGGTCCCCACGTTAGATAACACCCAGCATCCAACACGAGACCTAACTCCGGGCCAGAAGGAGGAGCTCTGCACCGAGGTCAGGGGAACTGCCCTGGTTCTGGCAAGGAGGAGGGGTTAGGGTTAGAAAGTCAGTGAGTCTGAGGAAAGGGAAAGGAGAGGACCTGTAGAGGAGAGCTCTGGGGTGTAGAGCTGCGAGTGAGTTCACCCCAGAAAGAGGCGCTAGAGAGGATGTCAGAGTCCTTGGGTGCATGGGTACTGTACGTCTCGGCACCCAAATTTGGAGAGCAGGAGGCTGCAAGTCTCCTGGCCGCACCGAAGACCTGGCAGCACCACAGTGGATGGAGAGCGGATGGAGAGCCTGGAGTTGCCATCAGCAAGGCGGTGTCTGTGAAAGGCTCATGCTGTCTGCCATACGGGATAGAAACAAACACTCAGAAAGAGGGCCGCAGCATGGCTACAAGCAGCAGGGACCCAAAAGGGAAAGTGCAGCAGGAAGACCTCCGGACCCACCTGGCAAGGTGAGTCCCCATATGCTTCCAGGCCGACTGGACCCCTTTACAACCTGATAACCAGTGCCCTGGACCGCACCACCATCTGCCAAGTAAAGGTAAAGGAAACTATATCCTTTTGTGTCCTCGGATTATTTTCCATGCCCTCTGTCCTCCACCCCAATGACCGTTACCATCGATCCCATAGATTGTCACCCTGTCCCTGGGGCCCCGCTCCACCAGTGGGGAGCGATACCATCCTGGCTGCCGCACCATCTGCCCCAGAGGCTTAAACCAGCAGCGTCGCCCATCCCTGGTCGAATACCACAGGTGGCATAATGATTTTTAATTCCCATGTAAATAACCCCCTTCACTGCACGGCCAGGGCCATGGAGCTGGGTCACAGTCACCGTGACCTCCAAAAGTCAGTCGATTGGCCCGGCTACCGAGTATCCCCTGGTCCTGCGGCCATCGCAATCACATCTAAGATTAGATGCAAAACTCAGCAGACAGTATCACACATGATAGGATTAGATACACAACTCAGCGGACTGTGTCAGCAGGCAGTATCACACATAGGATTATATACACAGTTGAACAGTCAGTATCACATGTGATAGGATTAGCTACACAGCTCAGTGGATTGTATCACACATGATACTAATTTCACTAGCCATGCATAGTTTCAGTGTACTGTCCAGGTATACTTGTATGTCCATGTCTTAATCTTTAAGACAAGCATATGGTACTGGGTGGATCAACCTGATTCACTTGTCATCAGACCGTATCTCATGTCATGGGAATAGATACAAAGCTCAGCAGACTGCATTTTGCATGATAAAATCACCACCACAAAGCCTGGTCCCTAGACCTGGTGAATACTCACCAGCCACAATGACATGACTACTCTGCTCAGATCACAGTAATTACTGGTGAGAGCTGACCAGGTCTGGGTACCGGGGCTACGGTGATGAGTCCTTCTAGTTGTGAGTATACATCACTGAAGAAAATCACTGTCACATCACTGATGCCCAGACAGCAATGTTGCTGCAGGAAAAAGACCGCCAATTGACAGGAAAACGTGTTGTTGTTGGAATTAAGGTGTCATGTACACATATCCTTATATCCTTCAGGGTACCTTTACACGCGGCTACATTTCTAGGGTGGCTACAGGTAACTTCTGGTTGCAGTGAAATCATGGAGACAAGGTTCTATCTTGTTGCTGTGTACAAATGGAATAATCTCTCCATGATTTCACTGCAACCAGTAAATTACCTGTAGCCACCCTAGAAATGTAGCCGCGTGTAAAGGTACCCTAAGGCCCAGTTACACACAGAAACTTTCCAGCGATCCCACCAGTGATCCGACCTGGCCGGGATTACTGGAAAGTCTCTCTGGAGTCGCTGGTGAGCTGTCAAACAGACAGACTCGCCAGCGACTCAGCAGCGACTCAGCAGCCGTGAAATCGCTGGTAAACATGATAAACACCGGGTAACTAAGCAGCACGCTGCTTAGTAACCCGGTTTTTATCATGTTTACCAGCATCCTCCTGCTTAGCGCAGCGGATGCTGGTAACCATGATAAACACTGGGCATCTAGGCAGCGCGCGCTGCTTAGTTACTCGGTGTTTATCAAGGTTACCAGCGTCCTCCTGCTTAGCGCAGCGGACGCTGGTAACCATGATAAACACCGGGTATCTAGGCAGCGTGCGCTGCTTAGTTACCCGGTGTTTATCATGGTTACCAGCCTTTGAGGTTGCTGGATCACTGGTCTCTCGCAGTCACACGGGCGGATGCGTGCTGACCAGCTGGAGACCAAGGACCAAAATACGGTCCTGAGCGACGTGCAGCGACCAGTGACCTCACAGGAGGGGTCAGGTTGCTGCTACATGTCACACACTGCAACATTGCTGGAAAGGTCGCTGTTAAGTCACAATACCTGTGATGTTGCAGCGACATCGCTAGCGATGTTGCAGTGTGTGAAGTACCCCTTACAGTAGGTCATTTTATGGAATTAAAATTAAATTTGCACTTTTTTTTGTACCATGAATGTTCCCCAAACTCCAACTGCAATGAGATGTATCCTGTTGGTTACCTTATTTTATGGAACTGTCATTTCTTACATCACTATATAGTCTTAGGGCCCTTTCACATCAGCGTTTTTTTTCAAATCGCGGCAGAAGCGGTGAAAAAACCGCATCTGCCGCGATTACCGCATACAGGCTGCACTTGCGGCGCGGTTGCGGTTTTTGCCATGCAAAGTATAGGCGGACTTGCGGCAGGTGCGGCAAGTGCGGTTTTGCACTTGCGGCAGGTGCGGCCGCGAAAAAAACCGCGGCTGACCGCGGTTTTTTTCGCGGCCGCACCTGCCGCAAGTGCAAAACCGCACTTGCCGCACCTGCCGCAAGTCCGCCTATACTTTGCATGGCAAAAACCGCAACCGCTCCGCAAGTGCAGCCGGTATGCGGTAATCGCGGCAGATGCGGTTTTTTCACCGCATCTGCCGCGATTTGAAAAAAACGCTGATGTGAAAGGGCCCTTACTTATGTACAGTTAGGACCAGAAATATTTGGACAGTGACACAAGTTTTGTTATTTTAGCTGTTTACAAAAACATGTTCAGAAATACAATTATATCTATTATATAATTGCCGTAGCGACTTCCGTCGCGACCGGCGCTACTTCCTGTGGCTTTGTTCGCGTAGCTCGGAACTTTCTCCAGGACTCTGTCCGTGGGCGCGTAGCGGCCACGCGAAGCAATGCCCGCATAGCGAGCAGTAAAACAACCACCACCACCACCACCACCCATGGCATTTTTACATAAGACATCACATAGTAACAAGAACACAGTCAGTCCCAAAGTCAGCTGTGACCGCCTGGCCCTTGAGCCGTACTCGGTCTCTCACACCGCACATCTGACCGCCTGGCCCTTGGACACTGGCTGCCATGCACACATCAGGTGCACTAGCATGGAGCTGGCAGGCTCCCATCACTTACCCACTGGGGAAGGATCACTTCCAGCACCTCCTCACATGGCAGTGCTCTGGACTTCTGAATCCCATCGTCCTCTCCTCACTCAGACACCTGGCAGGTTCCTATCCAGCCTGATCACTCACAGCTGCAACCCAGTGAGTCAATCAGCACATCTTCACTCATGGTGGGTTTACACACACCAATCATTGTATCCAATATCTGAACCAATCTCTGGTTGCAGTGAAATCATGGACAGATTGCTCCATGTTGTACACAGCCACAAAATGGAACTATGTGTCCATGATTTCAGTGCAACCAGAGATCTGTTCAGATATTGGATACAATGATTGGTGTGTGTAAACCCACCATCACACACAGACCTGAGATGTGATTAACCCCCTGTGCACCATTCAGGTTTAGCCCAGCAAAGCACTCATCCCCACAGGTTCAGCCGCTCATTAGGCTCATAAATGTATCGGATCTTCAGCACTCACACTCAGCTGTTTTACTCAGCTCATGAAAACCCTTCAGCTGTTAACCCCCTGTACATCGGACAGGTTTCACACACCACACACAATCAGGAAAACCGGCCCATGTGAACACAGACCTGCATTGATAACCCGTATGATGCACCCGGCCAGGGGCCACATCACCACACCTCACTTTCTCCGCACAGCAAAGCACTCATCCCCACAGGTTCAGCCGCTCATTAGGCTCATGAATGTATCGGATCTTCAGCACTCACACTCAGCTGTTTTACTCAGCTCATGAAAACCCTTCAGCTGTTAACCCCCTGTACATCGGACAGGTTTCACACACCACACACAATCAGGAAAAACCGGCCCATGTGAACACAGACCTGCATTGATAACCCGTGTGATGCACCCGGCCAGGGGCCACATCACCACACCTCACTTTCTCCGCACTTCACTCACTTTCTCCGCACACATACACACACACACATACTCCGCTACACTTACCACCGGCCCTGCATCACCGACATGTCGCCACCCCCGAACTACTCGATCAAATATCGCGTCCAAAAAGTCTCGCCAAACTTCCCGGACGCCATATTGGATCCAGTCGTCCGCGGGCACCGACATGTCAACTCAGGATCCAGCCGGCAGGGAAGACGTAGGGTCGGTGCTAACTATAGCGAAGTGTCTGTGTGTGTGTGTGTGTGTAAGTATGTATGTGTGTGCTGACCACTCTGCCCACAGCGCTGCACTCAGCAATCTCACCGCACTCACTGCTAACCACTGAGCCACCGCACTCACTGCTAACCACTGAGCCACCGCACTCACTGCTAACCACTGAGCCACCCCACTCACTGCTAACCACTGAGCCACCTGTATACACACAATTCATTTCACCCCACTCCCCTAACTATTAGTAAATATACTATGGATTCTAGACTACCCGATTCTTTCGAATCGGCCCGCCATCTATATATATATATGTGATTATATAGGAATTATCAGTATTATGTATGTGATTATGTATAAATTAGTGAGTCGCGCCTATTCTGCAAGGACTCGCAACGGCCGCTTGGCAGCCATTGCGAGTGAGGCTTTGCGAATCAGTGGCGCCGGCAATGCTTCACAGGTCGCGTGGGCGCTGCGCCCACGCCCACAACGACGGAAACAGCGCCGAAACTTACGGAAGTGCGTTAGGGAAATTATATATTACATACTGATAATCTATTATATAATTGCTGTAGCGACTTCCCTCGCACACGCCGCTACCTCCGTGGCTTTGTTCGTGGACGCGCATCGCCCACGCGACTCACTCGCAATGCCCGCGAAGGGGGCGTTGCGAGTCGTTGCAGCAGCCCGAGCAATGCCCTATACACAGATTCTAGAATCCCGATGCAATACTGATAATCTATTATATAATTGCCGTAGCGACTTCCCTCGCACACACCGCTACCTGCGTGGCTTTGTTCGTGGGCACGCATCGCCCACGCGACTCACTCGCAATGCCCGCCAAGGGGGCGTTGGGAGTCGTTGCAGCAGCCTGAGCAATGCCCTATACACAGATTCTAGAATCCCGATGCAATCGCATCGGGCTCACAGCTAGTATATAATATGGGCTGAAAGTGCACACTCCCAGCTGCAATATGAGAGTTTCCACATCCAAATCGGAGAAAGGGTTTAGGAATTATAGCTCTGTAATGCATAGCCTCCTCTTTTTCAAGGGACCAAAAGTAATTGGACAATGGACTCTAAGGGCTGTAATTAACTCTGAAGGCGTCTCCCTCGTTAACCTGTAATCAATGAAGTAGTTAAAAGGTCAGGGGTGGATTCCAGGTGTGTGGTTTTGCATTTGGAAGCTGTTGCTGTGACCAGACAACATGTGGTCAAAGGAACTCTCAATTGAGGTGAAGCAGAACATCCTGAGGCTGAAAAAAAAGAAAAAATCCATCAGAGAGATAGCAGACATGCTTGGAGTAGCAAAATCAACAGTTGGGTACATTCTGAGAAACAAGGAATTGACTGGTGAGCTTGGCAACTCTAAAAGGCCTGGGCGTCCACGGATGACAACAGTGGTGGATGATCGCCGCATACTTTATTTGGTGAAGAAGAACCCGTTCACAACATCAACTGAAGTCCAGAACACTCTCAGTGAAGTAGGTGTATCTGTCTCTAAGTCAACAGTAAAGAGAAGACTCCATGACAGTAAATACAAAGGGTTCACATCTAGATGCAAACCATTCATCAATTCCAAAAATAGACAGGCCAGAGTTAAATTTGCTGAAAAACACCTCAAGAAGCCAGCTCAGTTCTGGAAAGGTATTCTATGGACAGATGAGACAAAGATCAACCTGTACCAGAATGATGGGAAGAAAAAAGTTTGGAGAAGAAAGGGAACGGCACATGATCCAAGGCACACCACATCCTCTGTAAAACATGGTGGAGGCAACGTGATGGCATGGGCATGCATGGCTTTCAATGGCACTGGGTCACTTGTGTTTATTGATGACATAACAGCAGACAAGAGTAGCCGGATGAATTCTGAAGTGTACCGGGATATACTTTCAGCCCAGATTCAGCCAAATGCTGCAGAGTTGATTGGACGGCGCTTCATAGTACAGATGGACAATGACCCCAAGCATACAGCCAAAGCTACCCAGGAGTTCATGAGTGCAAAAAAGTGGAACATTCTGCAATGGCCAAGTCAATCACCAGATCTTAACCCAATTGAGCATGCATTTCACTTGCTCAAATCCAGACTTAAGACGGAAAGACCCACAAACAGCAAGACCTGAAGGCTGCGGCTGTAAAGGCCTGGCAAAGCATTAAGAAGGAGGAAACCCAGCGTTTGGTGATGTCCATGGGTTCCAGACTTAAGGCAGTGATTGCCTCCAAAGGATTCGCAACAAAATATTGAAAATAAAAATATTTTGTTTGGGTTATGTTTTTTGTCCAATTACTTTTGACCTCCTAAAATGTGGAGTGTTTGTAAAGAAATGTGTACAATTCCTATATTTTCTATCAGATATTTTTGTTCAACCCTTCAAATTAAACGTTACAATCTGCACTTGAATTCTGTTGTAGAGGTTTCATTTCAAATCCAATGTGGTGGCATGCAGAGCCCAACTCGCCAAAATTGTGTCACTGTCCAAATATTTCTGGCCCTAAATGTATAGCCTGTGCTTTAGGCTTAGTTCTTAGTTAATTTTCTTTAATCCTAATTTTGGAAATTCGTAGCAAGATTCTCCAGCGTTTGGTCATGGTTGGCTTTGTGTAGATGGAGTTATTTGAGGCCATCAAAGCCAACACATTTCTCAAGCAGAATCGTCCTTCTTTGGGGAGTTTTTGGAGCTTTTATTGTTTCCTGGAGTAGTTTAGAATGGTATTTGGTGTGTTTTGGAGTTTTTTTTTCAGAAGACATTTGTTGCAGCCTTTTATGTGAACAGTGCCAAGTTTGAACCCAAGAATCCAAATCCAAAAGGAGATCCTTAGAAAAGGGGCAAGCACTTTCTTTTTTTCCCTTCCAAGAATTTTTAAAAACTAGAAGCCAAAAACATTGCTCAGAAGACTGAACAATAGAAATTGATAGAGCCTTAATAGAGGCTTCGAAGTGTTTTTTAAGCAATTGTTCAGATATTTTGGAGTGGACCCGCTCTTAAAAAACTTTATCTGTACTTAGCCTTAGAAACAAATTATTGGATAGAACTTTTCCCTTATTGTACTCTATAGTTGCAATGTTTGTTTTATGCATTATGAAGTTATAGAGAACACATTGGTGTCCGAGTTCTCTTCTTCTTACGTCTGGAAACAAGAGTGACCCTTCATTCTGTAGCCAAGAGTGAGGTGTGGTTCTAATGTAATGAGATCTGGAGCCACAGGGAAGGGGCTGCTGCATTATGGATATATAAATATCCAACATATGTTTCATATTCTTATCTCTCCACATTATCCATCTACTTATTTATTTAAAGGTTTTCCGACTGTGAAAATCATTAGGAAGACATAGTGTTATGGATAAAATACCCTGTGGGGGGAACGCAGCTGCACAGACAAAAGTATAGAGAAAGAGGAGGATAAAGGACAAACAGTAGCAGAGTGGAAGAACTAATCCTGAACTTGCATATAAAGCCACTGTTGTTTTGTTTGTCAACTATCTTTTAGAACTAGAACATTGTGAATCCTTTTCAATTCAATTTATAGCCCACTCGAGCATTCAGACACAGCAGGGAGCCACCTACTTCATCCTCATATGTAATGGGTCATTGTCCATATAAATGCACAGAGCTAATCACAATATTAAAGGGGTTGTCAGGCTTAGGGCACAAGTCTTCAGTCACTGTATCTGACTGCTGACTTGTGAATCCTTACAGTGTGCAGTGTGCGTGCTTATAAGGATTCTCTGGAGTCGGTGCCAGTAGCAGGTCGGCAGGTGACCACAAATATCTGATGTTCATACATGTGGTCACGTACCGACTAGATGGCCTCACTCAATACAAGTGAACTGAGCACGGGCAGTCCATGCCTAGCTGAAATGTGGCCGGATGTATGCACATTGAATACATAGGGTCATATGACCATCTGCTAATTGCGCCAACACCAGAGAATCCTGACAGTGCACATACTGTACCATGTGAGGATTCATAAATTTCCAGAATATTGACCGGAGAGATTAAGGAAATAGGGATACTTAAGCAAAACTTATAACAATTGAGTGAGGGACAAGAAGAACAATAACTGGATAGGTCTTGGGATAGCAGGAATTCACCCTAATATGACTCTATTTTTCCTTACCTAGCAGTGGAGAGCATGACGCCCTAACAGTTTTTGGTACCCCGATTCGACAACCGGACCAACCTACAGGTCCCTATAGTGTCCTTACACTGATGTTGCTAGGTAATAAAAAATAGGGTCATATTAAGGAGAGTGCCCGCTATCCCAAGACCTATCTAGTTATTGCTCTTCGGGTCCCTCCCTCAATTGGTATCACTTGAGTGTTAAATTATTTCTAACTTATCTATTAAATGGTATGTTTTAATATTTTTGGGTGGATCGCTTTGTATGTTATAAGTCCCATAGAGTGACTATAGACTTGGGCCCCAAGCTTAGATAACCGCTTTAAAGATTTCCCACCAATTAAAGGTATCAAAGTGGTAGCGTTTCTCCTTATGGAGAATGCCTGTGTTAGGAGGCTGATGAGTCACGCAATGTTACTCTGGGAAATCAAATATGCAAATTACCTCTTCGAAGAGGAAGACGATTTGAACATCGTGCCACCTATTGAAAGTAGCAATTCTAAAAGGCAATATCAACCCTATAATGAGCCTTGCCAATGTCTTTAATGAGCCTTGCCCTTTAACGAGCCTCGCCAATGTCATAATGTGTTAGGATAAAAGCCATACCAAAATCAATTTGGTGACACAAAGTTTAAAGGGAACCTGTCAGCTCTTTTAGCCCTCCTAACATATCACTACCTGTCCCTGCAGCCGCCTACTACTTTCCTAACCATCCCTGCGTCATACCCGGGCATGCACAGTGCGCTGGGTGTAGAACACGCCTAGGCCGCCTTCAACATGCGATCTGCGCATGCGCTGGAGGCAGCCTTGTGTTGGCCCCTGGTCGCAAGGTTGCCAGGCAATGGTCCCCAGCTTCGGATATACAGCGCATGCCTGGCATGACGCGGCGGCCAGCATCCACGTCATACACCCGGAAGTGCGGGGCAGGAGATTTAAATCCGGACAATGGTCCTGAAGGAATGATGACGGCCATCGGGGCGTATTTAGATCAGCCAGGCCGGGGAGAGCACGTCCCTGGAGACACCGCCTGCCCATCAGGAACGCCCCATCGTCACAGATTTTGTAAGTTTATAAACTGTTCTGTTCCACTATTATAAATGCCATATAGGTCAGAGAGGGATGGTTAGGAAAGTAGTAGGCGGCTGCAGGGACAGGTAGTGATAGGTTAGGAGGGCTAAAAGAGCTGACAGGTTCCCTTTAAGGGTATTGTCCCTCGTTATTTCAAACTATGAGTTCCTATTTGGCTGAATGAGAGGCTTTTGACTGGGATCCGAGGGGTTACGTTTCTCTATGTGGAGAGTGTTTAGCATGCCTTTATATGAGGAAGCTTATGAGCCATCCAATTAATGAAATTGGTTCACCTATTTCCTTTCTTTTACTTGAATACACATGTCCTGGTTTACAATATTTTTGCTTCAAATCCAACACAACTGTACAACAATAACAATTGTTCTCCATAGAAATTTAAGAGAACTTTATTTGAGACGCCTGTCCTTTCACTTCCCCGCATGGAAATTAAGCCTGTGAGCTTGGACCGTAGTATAACATCAAGTGAGCAGTCTCTCTGTGGATCAATTTCACTGGAAAAAATGAACGATCCAATTTACTTTGAGCAAGCCATAGTGCAAGAATATGTGGCAAAGTCAAGAGTATATAAAGAATGGGGTGATCAAGGAACAACCAAAAGTGAAAGAGGATCCGGTGGAAATTACTCTTCAGAGGATGATGTGAAAAACTGACCTTCTGAAAAGCTGATGTAAAGTCAAGAAAAATGCAGTGAAGTATAACGGTGGTGCATCAACTATTGCCTCCAAATGCACCATTCATTGGTTCTTAGAATACATATCTTTAACATGAACTGAGGACCCTGTCCTGTCCAATGCTGACAGTTCAGGGAGGTGGAGGTTTGGTAATGGTCTGGCAAATGATTTCTTGGCACAATCTGGGACAGCTACCACAAAGGACACATGGAGCATCTGAAATGCGTAAGTAGAGGGGTAAGGCATGCTGATTCTCAAATGTATTTTTATTGGCTTGATAAAAGCTAAAATGGGTTGTTTATTTTCAAGAAAATGATGCCCAAGCTGTGTACAATACATAAAATAACAACTCAACAGATACTCGCCCTCCCAGGGTCCTTCAGTGGCTCCCCAACAATTCTCCAGTCCTAATGCTTTGTGTATAGCGGTGATATCACATCAACAATACATCTCACCACTTAGCCAATCACTAAGCTCAATGGATGGCTGTTGACGTGACATCACTGTTGTAGTCAAAACATCGGGACCAGAGAACTGGGGAAGGTAAGTATCTGTTAAGTTTGTTATTTTATGTATTTTACACAGTTTAGGGGCTTGGGTTGGTGACTTGGAGGACCCTTGGCTGAGGCTGGCATGACATACTACTGGGCAATGGGCATGATTATAATCATGCCCATTGTCCGGTATGTCCTGCTAGCCTCTGGTACTATCATGCCCAGCATATTCTACCACCAGTGGCTGGCTGGCAGGACATGCTGAGTGGGCATGATAGTACCACAAAGGCTGGCAGGACATACTAGGCATGAATCATGCCTAGTATGTCCTGCCAGCCTCTGTGGTACTATCATGCCCACCCAGAATGTCTTGCCAGCCACTGGTGGTAGTATCATGCTAGTACTACCACCAGTGGCTGGCTGGCAGGACATGCCGAGTGAGCATGATAGTACCACAGAGGCTGGCAGGACATACTTGGCATGATTCACGCCTAGTATGTCCTGCCAGCCTCTGAGGTACTTTCAAGCACACCCAGCATGTCCTGCCAGCCAGCCACTGGTGGTAGTACATGCTGGGCATGATAGCACCAGAGGCTGGCAGGACATGCTGGGCAATGGGCATGATGATAATCATGGCCATTGCCAAGTAGCATGTCCTGACAGCCTCAGCCAAGGGTCCTTTCCGTTACCCCCCTCCCTTAAACTGTGTAAAATACATAAAATAACAAACTTGACAGATACTTACCTTCCCCAGCTTCTCTGGTCCCAATGTGTTGACCACAACAGTGATGTCACGTCAATAGCGCACCTCACCTTTCTAGCCATCCATTGAGCTTAGTGATTGGCTAAGTGGTGAGATGTATTGTTGATGTGATATCACCGCTATACCCAAAGCATTAGCTTTGGCTCGCAGGACATGCCCAGCATGTCCTGCCAGCCACTGGTGGTAGTACTAGCATGATAGTACCTCAAGTGGCTGGCAGGTCATTCTGGGTGGCTATGAAAATACCTCAGAGACTGGCAGGACATACTAGGCATGAATCATGCTAGTACTACCACTAGTGGCTGGCAGCACATGCTGGGCATGGGCATGAAAGTACCACAGAGCGCTTCTCTCACAGCTGTGTTCTAGTGTAATTCTGTGCCTGCTCTTTTCTGTAAACAGACATATTTATCTGATGGCAAAGATGTAGCAGAGCTGAAGACAGAAGACTCGTGGATTACGTCGGAGCAAGGATTTTTTTTTTCATTAAAGATGGAGTCCCTAAATGTGTTTTATTTTTACTAAAAAAAATTTTTCTCTTTGTTGTGTTTATTTTTCCGTTTTCTACAAATTCATGGTGGCCATGTCTAATTGGGTATGACGCCATCAATTACAGTCTTAGTACCAGCTGATAATGCAAAGCTGGTACTAACCCCATTATTACTCAGCATGCCACCCCCCACCAGGGCCGCTGGTAGAGCCGGATAAAAATGGATGACTACGATGAATACGCCAATTCCAGGGGTGGCTGCGTGCTGCCGTTTTCAGTTTGGGGGGCCCAGAATGCATGTGGCTTACCATGCTGAGAATCCCAGCCCCCAGCTACCTGGTTTCACCTGGCTGGCGATCAAAATATGGTGGGAGCCCACACATTTAAAAAAAATTTTTTTTTTAAAACAATTGAAAAAAAAAACATTGGGCTACAGGGGCTACGTGGGGCACAATCTCTGCTGTAGATGCTATGTGTGGCACAGGCTGTAAGTGTAATACAGGGGCTATGTGTGGGCTCCTGGTGTAATACATGGGCTATGTGGGGGCACATGTTTTTATACAGGGGCTATATGTGAGCAGAGAATATAATACAGAGGCTATGTGAGGCACAGGCTATATGTGTAATACAGGGGTCATGTGGGGACTCCTGGTGTAATGCAGGGGCTACATGGGGCACAGTCTCTAATATAAGGGCTATGTGATGCACAGGCTGTAAATGTAATACAGGGGCTATGTGTGGGCACAGGTTGTAATACAGGGGCTATGTGTGGGCACAGGCTGTAATACAGGGGACATGTCGGGTACAGGCTCTAATACAGGGGCTATGTAAGGCACAGGCTATAAGTGTAATACAGGGGCTACGTGGGGCACAGGCTCTAATATATGGGCTATGTGAGGCTTCAAGTGTAATATAGGCTATCTGTGTTTTGTTGTAATATAGGGGCTATGCGTGGGCACAGGCTATAATACAGGGAACATGTGGGGCACAAGCTCTAATACAGAGGCTATGTGAGGCACAGGCTATAAGTGTAATACAGTGGCTATGTGGACTCCTAGTGTAATACAGGGGCTACGTGGGGCACAGGCTCTAATATAGGGGCTATGTGAAGCTTCAAATATGTGAGGCACAGGCTATAAGAATAATACATGGGCTATGTGTGGGCTCCTGGTGTAATACAGGGGCTACGTGGGGCACAGGCTCTAATATAGGGGCTTTGTGAGGCTTGAAATGTAATAGGTGCTATGTGTGTTTTGGTGTAATACAGGGGCTATGTGTGGGCGCAAGCTGAATTACAGGGTGCTATGAGTGAGTTCCTGCTCAAATATGTGTGAGCTCCTGGTATAATACAGAGGCTATATGAGGCCTCCTGTTGTAATACTGGGGACAGTGTGCGGCAGCCTGCTGTATACTAGGGGCTGTGTTTGGCCTCCTTCTTTATACTGGAGGCTGTGTGTGGTCTTGTGCATTATACTGGGGGCTGTGTGTGGCCTCCTGCTGTATACCGAGGGCTGTGTGTGTCATCCAAATGTATACTGGGAGCTGTGTGTGGTTTCCTGCTGTATACTGAGAACTGTGTGTGGCCTCCTGCTGTATACTGGGAGCTGTGTGCAGCCTCCAGCTGTATACTGGGGGCTGTGTGCGGGCTCCTCTTGTATCCTGGGGGTTGTGTAAGGCCTCTTGCTTGATACTGGGGGCTGTCTGTGTCCTCCTGCTTTATACTGGGGTCTGTCTATGGCCTTCTGCTGTGTACTGGGGGCTGTATGTGGCCTTCTGCTGTATACTGGGGGCTGTATGTGGCCTTCTGCAGTATACTGGGGGCTGTATATGGCCTCCTGTAGTATACTGGAGCCTGTATGTGGCCTCCTGCTTTATACTGGGGGATGTATGCAGGCTTCTGCTGTATACTGGGGGATGTGTGCGGATTCCTGCTGTATATTGGGGAATGTGTGCGTACTCCTGCTGTATACTTGGGGCTGTGTGCGGGCTTTTACCTTATACTGGGGGCTGTGTGTGGCCTCTTGCTGTACATGACTCGCTCCAACTGGGATCATGGGATACTCGGAATTGGGCCCTCTACACGTCATCGGGGCTGTGGAATGCTATCATGGTGGGGTGCCCCGGTCCGTGGTACACTATTGGGCGGTGAGTAAAAAGGGGGTTTGTGAGGGGTTAAAAAAGAAAAGTAAAAATAAAATAAAAAGAGTTTATCGTGATGCCACCTGTGGAAGGTGGCCGGTAGGGTCCACTTCTGCTGTGCGGGACCTCTGAGGATGATGGAGTTGCAGCTGTGATGGTTTAACTCCCCACAGGAGGCGCGGGTCCCCAGGGCAACTGTTAGGGTCTATGGGGTAGTACGCCATTGGGAGTGCAGGACTTGGTGTGTGGAATAACCCACAGACACAGGGGTTGTAGTCTCCGTTACCTTTACTGAAGGGAGCAGCAGGTTCGTCCAGGATACTGTCCACAAGAGATGTTAGGGTTCTGGAGCCTGGGAGCAAGTTGAGGTCCTCTATACCTGGCGAGTTCAGAAGCTTCCCTACTGCGCTGCTCTTGGTGGGTCATGGCTGCCTGTAGCTGTGCTGCGACCCTCTCCTCTCCCATGTGCTGTCTCTGGCCTGTATGACAAGCAGCTAGAGCCCTTCTTGGGTTACTCTCCACTGGCTACTTCAACCTGAGCTCTCTGGTACTGCTGTGTCTCCTGGGCCTCGTGGTGGGCGAGCGACTTGGAATTTCCCGTCCTCCAGTGTTGGTTGCTGGGCCTAGAGTCCCTCACAATCTCAGACTCTGTGTCCGCTCCTGCACTCAGTACTGGGGCGAACCGGCACTGGCTTCACTCCCCAGACCTACTTCTCCACTTCCTCAGACCCTCTCCTACGGGTCCTTCATGCTGGCAAGTCTATGTCCTGGGACGAGCCTTACTGTACTCCAGTCCATGGGACCTGTTCACAGTCCTCCTAGGAACTGAACTGCCTAGCCCCACCCCCAGACCATAATTTATAGGAAAGGACCTCCCCTTGAGTTGGGGTTTCCGAGCTCCCCCTTTTGGGCTGGCGTTGGGAAGGTGTTGTGTGTGTGTGTGTGGTTCACCTGGTGTGGGTACCATCCCTTGCTTCCAAGAACAGCAAGGTCCCCTGGGGGAGGCAACACTATTGTGGCAACCGGACCCTGGGGTGAAACATATACAGGGGCTATATGTACTTTCCAGCTGTATACAGGGGCTAAATGTGGTCACCTGCAGTATACTGGGGGCTGTGTGTTGCCTTGTGCTGTATACTGGAGGCTGTGTGTGACCTCCTTCTGTATACTGGGGGCTTAGTGTGGCCTCTTGCTGTATACTGGGGGCTGTGTGTGACCTCCTGCTGTACACTCATCTCATATCACCCAACAGGCCTGGTAGTAAGCGAGATTTGTGCAGGGCAGCGCAAGGAAGAAGGAGTACGCAGAGATAGGACAGAGTAAGAGAAAAGAAGGAACATAGCTGAAGTGACGGACATTGCAGATTACCAGAGTAAAGACCCGTGCAGAGCAAGCAAGTGTCTGTGTTTCTTCCTAGTTGACTGTGACATTCCAGGCTCACAGCAGAGACTGTGCTGCCCTATTCCACCATTCTACACAACACTGCCCTGGGGGAGACTGCTCTACCTGTAAGGAGCTACAACACCTTGCTGCCGTCCACCCCTTTTCCCCCGGAGGTCTGCAGCAGCGCTGGTGCTATCATCGGATCTACAGGTGGCGTCACGACTTTCATTTATAAACTTTTATCCCTGTAAATACCCCTTTTTGCTGTCACCCAAGGGCACTGACCACCCATGACATCCCTGCACCCAACCGCCAGAGTTCTGAGTATCCCAGACCCTGTCCTAATGCTCTCCTGATACTGTCACAGTTCACCCTCTAAAGGTACCGTCACACGCTAGGATATAGGTGAACGATAATGTTAGCCATGTCACGTGACCGCGATCCTTGCAACATCGTTTGTGCGTTGTCACACGCAAGGATATTGTTAACGATCTTAAATTTGGCAACGCGCCAGCTACTTGGAGAAGAACCATTGAACAATGTTTAAAAGCGGCAGGAATAGGAGAATTATGAACGACATCGTTCTAAAAGATGTCACACTGAACAATGTTGCTGCTTCCCAGAACGTTAACTGGACGACAAACGATAGATTTGAGGTCAGGATCTCAAATTTTTGATGAATGATCCAACGATTTATCCTTCCAACATTGTTCATTTACACGCAACAACGCACAAACGATATCGTTTGAACGATCACAAATCCGTGACGTTTCAAAGATATAGTTAACAAGATCCTAGCGTGTGAAGTGGCCTTTACACATGACCCAAGAAAAGGAAAATCCAGTCCTGTTGAGCCGAACTCAAACTTTTTAAATTAGCTGCCATTGATGCTCCTGCTATAACTGGAACTTCACATTTACATTAGGGGAAGAATTTGGGGTATTTTTTAAGTAATGCATGGCACTGTTTGAAAGACCCATTACGTCTACATTGACTGACACTGAGCTACAGTGTTGGCCAAAAGTATTGACACCCCTGCAATTCTGTCAGATAATACTCAGTTTCTTCCTGAAAATGATTGCAATCACAAATTCTTTGGTATTATTATCTTCATTTAATTTGTCTTCAATGAAAAAACACAAAAGAGAATGAAGCAAAAATCAAAACATTGATCATTTCACACAAAACTCCAACAATGGGAAAGACAAAAGTATTGGCACCCTCAGCCTAATACTTAGTTGCACAACCTTTAGCCAAAATAACTGCGATCAGCCGCCTCCGGTAACCATCAATGAGTTTCTTACAATGCTCTGCTGGAATTTTAGACCATTCTTCTTTGGCAAACTGCTCCAGGTCCCTGATATTTGAAGGGTGCCTTCTCCAAATTGCCATTTTTAGATCTCTCCACAGGTGTTCTATGGGATTCAGGTCTGGACTCATTGCTGGCCACCTTACAAGTCTCCAGTGCTTTCTCTCAAACCATTTTCTAATGCTTTTTGAAGTGTGTTTTGGGTCATTGTCCTGCTGGAAGACCCATGACCTCTGAGGGAGACCCAGCTTTCTCACACTGGCCCCTACATTATGCTGCAAAATTTGTTGGTAGTCTTCAGACTTCATAATGCCATGCACACTGTCAAGCAGTCCTGTGCCAGAGGCAGCAAAGCAACCCCAAAACATCAGGGAACCTCCGCCATGTTTGACTGTAGGGACCGTGTTCTTTTCTTTGAATGCCTCTTTTTTTCTCCTGTAAACTCTATGTTGATGCCTTTGCCCAAAAAGAGAGAACATTCTTAGGCTTTCTCAGGTAAGTGTTGGCAAACTCCAGCCTGGCTTTTTTATGTCTTGGGGTAAGAAGTGGGGTCTTCCAGGGTATCCTACCATACAGTCCCTTTTCATTCAGACACCGACGGATAGTATGGGTTGACACTGTTGCACCTTCGGACTGCAGAGCAGCTTGAACTTGTTTGGATGTTAGTCAAGGTTCTTTATCCACCATCCGCACAATCTTGCGTTGAAATCTCTCGTCAATTTTTCTTTTCTGCCCACATCTATGGAGGTTAGCCACAGTGCCATGGGCTTTAAACTTCTTGATGACACTGCGCACGGTAGACACAGGAACATTCAGGTCTTTGGAGATGGACTTGTAGCCTTGAGATTGCTCATGCTTCCTCACAATTTGGTTTCTCAAGTCATCAGACAGTTCTTTGGTCTTCTTTCTTTTCTCCATGCTTAATGTGGTACAAACAAGGACACAGGACAGAAGTTGAGTCAACTTTAATCCATGTCAACTGGCTGCAAGTGTGATTTAGTTATTGCCAACACCTGTTAGGTGCCACAGGTAAGTTACAGGTGCTGTTAATTACACAAATTAGAGAAGCATCACATGATTTTTCTAGCAGTTCCAATACTTTTGTCCACACCCTTTTTTATGTTTGATGTGGAATTAGATCCAATTTGGCTTTAGGACAATTCTTTTTGTGTTTTTTTCATTGAAGACAAATTAATTCTTTTTGTGTTTTTTTTCATTGAAGACAAATTAAATGAAGATAATAATACCAAAGAACTTGTGATTGCAATCATTTTCAGGAAGAAACTGAGTATTATCTGATAGAATTGCAGGGTGTCAATACTTTTGGCCAACACTGTAAGATGTTCCTAGAGAAGACAAAACGTATTATTAGTATGTGACCCTTCTTCACCAATGTACCTGTTTGCTGCTTATTTACATGTCAAAGTGTAGAATGAGCGTGGGAAAGTCATGGGGGAATGTTCCTTGAGGCTTCCCCACGAATATTACTTGCAGGCTTTATAAAGTAGGCAAAACTTTCACAAGAATATGCCCTGCAGCCTCGCCTCTGAAAATGTTACATTCTTGTCAGCAGAATTCGGAGCAGTTGTCCATGTTGGCCGCCCGCAGGCTATATTTTAAGCCTTGGTTTTAGCACAGGTGGCATGGTAGAAACAACTGAGTCCCAGATTACATCACTTGAGCTAAAGGAGGAATATGTTGTAATGGTAGTGTGCATATGTGCCTCGATGCTGTGCATATCTTACAGGAGAGTCACAACTGATTTTAAGGAGCGTCATTCTAGAGAAGCATCACAACAGAAGTACTACAATAGTTATGACCCCTGAACAAATCTAACAGTCACGTCAAAAAGTAATGCATACCTTTACCTTGTAAAGTTCTTTCTTTTGTAACATACAGTTAGATCCAGAAATATTTGGACAGTGACCGAATCCTCATGATTTCTGCTCTACAGGCCAATATTTTTTATTTGAAATGAAACAACGGAGATGCAATTGAAGGGATGACTTCCAGAATTAATTAAAGAGGTTGAAGAAAAATATCCTGTGACATGTTTAGAAATTGCAGCCGTTTTTCTACAAAGCCTCCTTATTTCAGGGGCTCAAAAGTACTTGGACAAAGTAACTTTACCATAAATAAAATGAGAGAAAATTCACCTTGGCTAAATAATTGTCCGTAGTGCCGCTATGCGTGCAGTTACAATTCTTCCAACTTTATTGAAAATTCATACTTGGGTTAAAAAGTAAGCTTACTGTTAAATAAAGCTGGAAGAATTTTAAAGGCATACACACTACGGACTACGGACAATTCTTTACCCAAGGTGAATTTTCTACTATTACTTCGGCAGTAGCTAGCTGCCTGTCCTGGTGTCCCGGTATCCATGAGCATATTTGGGTGAGCAAAGATTTCTCTGTTTAAAATTGTTTGGGTAAATAAAATGATCATAATACTTTGTAGAGAATCCTTTGCAGGCAATGACTGCCTGAAGTCTGTAAGCTATGAACGTCACCAAACTCGGGGTTTCCTCTTTTGTGAATCTTTGCCGGCCTTTACTGCAGTTGTTGTTTATGCCTTATGTTTTGTTTTGAGCATGTAAAATGCAGCTTGATGGGGTAGAGATCAAGTGATTGACTCAGCCATTGCAGAATATTCCACTTCTTTGTGCTCTCTCTTCCCCCATAAGCTGTCTCTCCCCACTGTGGGCTGACTTTCCCCCTGTGCACTCTCCCATTTCCCTGTGCGCTCTTTTTTTCCCCTGTGCACTCTCTCTCCCGCTTGTGCTATCTTCCCCTTTTGCGCTCTCCCCCATTGTGCGCTGTCTCTGACCCCTTGTATGCTCTCACTGCTGTCTGGTGTCTCTCTCCCCATGTGGTGTACAAAGAAGGCGGCAGCATGAGTATGTGTGCATGCATGCATTGGGTCATGTCACCGCCAACTTTGCATACCCAGGTGTCCAAAGATAGCGGCCAAATGAGTAAGTGCGCATGCGTACACATGCACTTACTCACATGGTCACTGTCTTTGGACACTTGGGTACACAAAGATGGTGGCCACCTGAGTAAGTGTACATGTACGAGCATGCGCACTTTCTCAGGCTGTGTTGTGTGAGTGAGGTGTGGCGGTGGTGTGTGTTATTGGTTTTGGGTGTTGGTGGTTGCACGTGGCTGTGGCACTGCAAGCTGTACAGCACAATGTGCCAGTACCGCAAGTGGACGCCATTTTTGCAGATCCATGGGTGTGCAAATATGGCTTCCGCCGGCGCGTGATTGAAGGGCAACCTGACAGGACAGGACAGATGGGTCAGGACAATTACGCATAATACATCGGACCCTGCATTTGGGAACCCCACTGATCACGAGAATGGCTTAAAGAAACCCCGTTACCTCCATAATACATGACCATACTGAAGAGGAGTTTGATTTAAGCATTTGTCGAGAATGATTGTAAAAATTGCTAAACAGTTAATCATCTATCACTCCATTGTTTAAAAGATCATAACAAGAAAAAGATTAGATGGGTTATTAATCATCATTACTGGCATCATTGCGGCTCACAATCTAAATCCCCTATCAGTATGTCAGTGTGGGAGGAACCCGGAGGAAACTCACTCAAACATTGGGAGCACATACAAACTCCTCAGAGATGTTGTTCTTGGTGGGATTGGAACCTAGAACCCCAGCGTTGCAAAACAGTAGTGCTAACCACTGAGCCACCGTGCCACTCAGTAATCTTAGTCCAATATCTTCTATCCTTTGGAGCAAGGATAAGTTCCTGATGACTGGTGGTCCTATTGATGGAGAACAGGGCTCTGAAATACCCCGTTGAGAAAATAGGAGATGGTTTTGGTAAGGAACCAGAAGACAAGTTAGGTATCATCTATCCGGTAATGTAGTTGTGTTTTGTTGGGGTTCAAGTTGTAGTGGCAGAGACAGGAGTACAGAATGGATGAGAACTGCGCTGAATTTAGCATTTTTCAATGCACAACCCCTTTATATCGCTAGAAGTCCGTGAGAGTATAGGTACTGGATACAGAAGCCTAGGAGACGCAGCATATTATGCAATATATTTAGAAATATGATTTAAGCGCACTCCTGAACTATAGATATTTCACTATATAAATGGACTTAGACTTTAAATAGTATGAGGCAATACATGATATAAAATAGATGGCATGAAGCAGCTGCTTGTCTGAATATTAATTTTCTTGTGCTCCATAAAGCCTTTTAGTATCATATCTTAAAATAGTAAATGACCTCTTCAACTAGACACAATCCATATTCTAGGCAGAAGCGTTCTACATAGCACTTGGCAGAATCTGTTGTCACTAGGCAGAAAAATTAAGTTAAAAGGTATTAAAGAGGTTTCTACAAATTAGGTTTTCAGTTATTATTCTAAAAAAGAAAAGAAGAAAAAAAACAAAACAGGTTATCCTGTGTTGAAAGGATAGAGGATCAATGCTGATCATTGAACACTATAAGGAAGGAAAGAAAGTGCAATACAGTCTTATCCTTGAAACAACTTTTGTGAAGCAATTATAGCTGCTCATCTGGGACGGTTGTGTGACCCACAGCCAGTGTAAACGTGTTTTATGGCTGCTGCAAGATCCAAACTCCACTTGCAGGCAGTGGTAACCAAAAGACGAACCCAAAAAGGACAATGTTTAATTAAACAGTTTATGTTGGCTCCCTGAGGAAGGAGCGGGATACAGCTCCAAAACGCGTTGGAATAAAGCCAACGCTATCTGACAACTGTGGTTCTTTCATTGTATGAGCAGTGCGGATCTAGGAAAAACTGTTCTTTTTGGGTTTGAGTTTTGGTTACCAATGCTGATCAATGGGATGGCGAGAGAAGCAATGTGCACCTCTGCTCTATTCAAGATGGGGTTGCACAGCCTTGGGTCTCAGTATCATCATGGGCTCTAAGCAGTCAAACTCTTGGAGATCAGCAAGTTATTTCCTATCCTTTTTTTATTTTTTTTTTTTTATTTTTACAATCCTTTAATATCTAATAAGTGGAAATCCCTTTAAAGCTGGATAGGGAATAACTCTAGTTTTGAGAATAACCTACCTGCCTGTTGTGCTTGGTGCCTTTCACCACCAGCACAGAGTGGTCACAGACCTTTCTTTCCGGTGATACAATGGCTTCGGCAACAGAGCGGAGGCTTCTTTTCTACTGTGCTCTGTGGAAGGGGTGGTACATCCTTCTGTAATGCTGATTGATAGCCGGCTCCCCACTTCCTAACTGGAGGAACACCCTGTTGATGTGACATCAAGGGAAGCTGCCCAATCGACAGCTGGAGTGGTCTTAACCCGCTCCATGTCGGCAAATAATGGTATCAGGCACAAAAGGCAGGTAGGCAGTAACTATCTGCCTGTTAGTGCTTGGATTCTTTTTTTTGTAAAATCCTGGCTATGTCCTTTTAGTAACCTATCTTTAGCATAGTTCATCAATATGAGATCATGGGGGTCCAACTCTCAGTACCCCCAACGATCAGGTGTGGAGGTGACTGAATGTTTAAGTAGGAACACTTTGTAATTGTTGCATCTAAGAAACGCAGATCAGCTCATATTTACTTCAGTAGCAGCTGAGCTGTGGAATTGAGGATTGGTCACTACACAGTGCACAGAGCTGTGCTGTTGCAGCTATCATCACTGTTTGCGTCTGGTCGTGACTAGCTGGTAACAACTAATCGATAATTATGTTGGATGCTGGATCCCCACCGATCTGATGTTGCTACAGTTAGGGTTCCGTCACACTTGGGGACGTTCCAGCCATCCCGACAACGATACGACCTGGTAAGGATCTCTGGAACGTCACTACGTGGTTGCTAGAAGCTTAGGGAAGAGAGGTGTACCACAGTCCGCACTGCCAAGTTCACTCACATCAAAGAAAACGAGTAGACGATGTCCAGTTCAATCCTTCTTTATTCTACTACGCGTTTCGGTGCCTAGCCTGGCACCTTCATCAGGGATTATCCCTGCCACAAAAAACGTGAAACCAGCCTTAGTGAGCACTTCTCCTTTGCTGAGATAATCCATACACCTCACTGGTGTGGCATATCAAGATGTTGATCAGACACATGATTATTGCACAGGTGTGCCTTAGGCTGGTCCTTGCACCATGGGGCCATGCATTATTGTGCTGCAACATGAGGTGATGGTCATGGATAAATGGCACGACAATGGGGTGCAGGGTATTGTAACAGTATCTCTGTGCATTCAAAGTGGCATCAATAAAATGCACCTGTGCTCATTGTCCATAACATACTACTACCCATAAGTTAACCCAACTGCCACCATGGGCCAACGTCACAACGTCAACATCAGCAAACTGCTCATCCACAAAACACCATACAACACAGTCTGCCATCTGCTCTCTACAGAGAAAACCAGGATTCATTTGTGATGAGAACATCTCTACAATGTGCCAGATTCCATCAAATGTGAGCATTTGTCCACTCACGTCGGTCACAATGACAAACTGCAGTCTGGCGAAGACTCTGATGAGGAAGATGAGCTGCAGATGAGTTTCCCGGAGACGGTTTCTGACAGTTTGTGTAAAAATTCTTTGACATATGCAAACTGATTGTTGCAGCAGCTGTCCAGGTGTCTGGCCTCAGACGATCATGGAGGTGAAGATGCTTGGATGTGGAGGTCCTGGGCTGGTGTGATTACACATGGTCTACGTTTGTGAGGCCAGGTGCATGTACGCCCAAATTCAATGAAACGTCTTTGGCGTTATGGTCATGAATTGAACATTCAATTAACTTGCCACAGCTCTGGTGGACATTCCGGCAGTCAGCATGCCAGTTGGACGCTCCCCCAAAACTTGTGAAATGTTTGGCATTGTGTTGTGTGATAAAATTCCACATTTTAGAGTGGCTTTTATTGTGGCCAGCAAAAGGCACACCTGTGCAATAATTATGCTGTCTAATCAGCATTTTTTTATGCCATGCCTGTGAGGTGGGTGGCTTATCTCATCGCAGGAGAAGTGCTTAGGCTGCTTTCACACTGCCATTTTTTGAATCTAGGAAATACATTGAAAGTCAATGGGGCCGAAAATGGATGTGGGTGAATCCAATTTAAGCTGGATTCACATGAATGCCAAAAAACGGCAGCAATGGCCAATGCATAAACTAAGATTCTCATATTTCATATTATATCCTGAAGCAGTTTCTGTAGTGTTCATTTTCCTCTTCAAAAGTTGCATTAGTTTTCTATGTGCCAGACATATATCCTTTAGTCATTCTGTGTAGTGTGGAGCGGATCATCATTATTGTTATACCGTATATTGTTATTTCCTAGCTAGCACCTAAACATGCAGGTGTGCCAGTTTTCATCATATTATGAATGTTACTGTTTTTGACTGAACACCCTTCTCCCGGTAGCCTAGCTAAAATTAATCATGTTTTCCACCATCTTGCTGTAGTCAAGCTTCCTACCACACCCATACACGTAGGTTTTAAATTGCACTCAGAGGCTTATGCCCTCATATGCATTTGTACCACAAACAGAGGCATAAGGTAAGGGAGATAGGGACCTGGTATACATGAGAACACCTTGAAGCTGGTTACCGGGCTTACATGCAATGGCCAATGCATAAACTAAGATTCTCATATTTCATATTATATCCTGAAGCAGTTTCTTTAGTGTTCATTTTCCTCTTCAAAAGTTGCATTAGTTTCCTATATACCAGACATATATCCTTTAGTCTTTCTGTTTAGTGTGCAGCGGATCATCATTAATGAACAATATTCATCAAGTTTATGAACAATATTTAAAAGAAAAAGGCCTCTTGTTTACATAGAAAAAAATCTTAGAGCATTGAGTTCAGCTCATGAAAAATAGGAGCAAAAACAAAAGAACAAAAGTGTGTGGGAGGAAATCAGAGAACCTGGAGGAAACCCACACAAACACTGGGAGAACATACAAACTCCTTGCAGATGTTTTCTTAGTGGGATATGAACCCAGGACTTCAGTACTACAAAACAACAGTGCTGACCACAAAGGCACATTTTGGAATATTAAATCAAAATTTTAAACTTAAAATTTTTGAAGTTATGCAAGTTCACCGAGGGAACAATCAAACCTAGTTAACAAAACGGCTTTTTAAAAGAACTTTCTTTTGAGCTGTAAAAACAGATCCCATGCAGTGATAAACATAGGGTTGTATTATTCATGAAGCTGACTAAGCTGAATTTGAGGGGCCCGAAAGGCTTCAGTGGATAAAGGCATTTTGCACTCTGCGCTATAACAATACTTGTACATATATACTTATCACAGTTGACCAACAGTGCAGTAGCGTCAATGACATCATACCACCACCGCTCTTATTATACTACATCTGTGAGCAATAAAGTATAGTCAAGACCTTGATCATATTTGCTTATGAATATTCCCACAAGAACTCTCTTGAGGGCACCCAATATACCTGAAAGCCTAGTGTCGCGGCCTTGGGTTATTACTGCCCAGGGCAAACATTGCAGTATTTTAGGTCTATAGTCACTTTGTGTGCCACCTTCCGGTACCTCCATAGGACTCACCAAGGAGCATGCCAAATTTTGTAACAGATTCTTATGGAATATATTGGAAAAACTTGTTCCTATATATAAAATTGGAGTTTAATAGAGAAATGTGCCAGTATAGAGTACATGGGCCAGTATAGAGCTGGTATACACAGAGAGTAATGGCCGATGATTGGCGATGTTCTGCTGGAGTAAGCAAGTCAGCAATGCAATTACCTATCAAATGAGTAAAACACATATTTGTAAGGTGATTGGATGTCAATGCAGTTGTTGGCAGCACATCGTCCCCTATAAAGAGGGAACATGCCGCTAACACATACTGAATAACGGGACAGAATGACATTTATAGGGTCTTATTCTCTTGTTATTTTTTTTTTTTTTTTATAACATAACAAATGAGAATAACTTAAAGGGATTTACCACAACTTTTTTATTGATTGCATATTTGTCAATCAGCTGTTACAGGCGCTGGTCAATAGGTCTTAGATGCTGCCAGAATACAGCAGCTCTGTCATTTCTATAGTGGCTGTTGGCCAGATATTGTAGATACATCCCCTATTTAAATTAATAGGGGGAAGACCTGCAGAACTTGGCTGCGGAAATATGATTTTGCTGGATCTTCTGGGAATGTCCAGCTGTGGCCGACGCTGATTACAGCTGATTCGGGGGATTTCGGGTGTCACATCTCCAACGATCAGATATTGATGGCCTATTCATAGGTTAGGTCGTCGTTAAAAAAGTAATGGCCAACCACTTTAATATTACTTTGATAGAAAAGATATTTAGAAAGGTGGTGCCACGAACAATTGTACATTTTAATTAAAAGATCTTAGAATAAAAATAAGTTCCACAATTGGATGTGTTAAAAAAATATTTATGTCCTGAGATATTCTCATAAATTTGCCCCTGTGTATTGTACATTTCAACCATGCAGGGAGCAGTTGGATATACCAGAGCTCCTGGGCACCTGAGCAGGGGAACAGTAAGAGAATATACAGACATTACAGCCGGGGGATCACAGAATATAAGAGTATACAGATATTACAGCTGGGGATCACAGAATATACAAGTATACAGATATTACAGCCAGGGATCATAGAATATAAGAGTAAACCAGTACAGTCTGGTTTAACGGGGATGTAGCCACAGATTTTGAGGTAACTTTGCAGAGTCTGAAGGTGGACCTTTTTGTAATAGCTTCCTGGTTCTGGGTTCCTCTTTAACTCTCTTTAATCACACTGAAGAGCACTTTCGTCAGTCCCCCTAGTCTGTTACTGTTGGGTATAGTCGGTTCCTTACCGGTATGGACGGGAGCGACAACAAGCTAATCCTCCCGCCACCAGAACTCGGTCCTTTCCCTAAAGTGTCCTGGACCCAATTTGGAACTGAGGTAGGGATTCAGTCCTTGGCGCTATGGCTCCATTATGTAGGTCCCACAGCTTGTCGGTTGGCAGTCAGGGATAGACCAACTGACTGCCTCGGCTCCGGTATGCAGGTGTCGACCCCGGACCTCCCAGCCGGCTCCAACCGGTCCTGGTTTGTCCCCTCCAGTTTCTGGGTCACCTCTCTCCAAAGAGGTGCCCTCCTGTCACAGGCGCAGTCTCTTGATGTCCGTCGTCCTGCTGACTCACTCACTGACAATGTGGCACCCCTCCTGGGGATTGCCACAGGATCCACAGGTGCAAGGAGAGACATACACCTTGGTACACACAGCACACAACACCTTCCACCCCAGACCTGGAGGGGGAGCTCTACTTGCTGCCTTAAGCAAGTTTCCCTATAAGGATCCAAGCCTGAGGGGAGGAGTCAGTTATTCTGCTCTGAGCAGTGAGGGAAGCAGTTAGTTCCAGTCAGACAGCCAAGGAGAAGAAACTGGAAGGAATTGGTTGCTGGCCCAGGACCAGAGAGCACTGACCAGCTGTGCAGCACCCTAGGGAGAGGGATGGAGGCCAGTGGAGGAAGTAGGAGAAAGGAAGAAGGGAACATACCGGGTTTCCTTTTAGCCTACCCGCACACCGGAGTCCAATTCTGCTAATAATCTATTGTAGCAGGAAAAGCCCTGACAGACAAGGAGGATCTAGTCCCCCTGAAGCTACAGCCAGTGAGACACCAAAACCTAACCAAGCATAGGACCAGGGGCCCAAGAGTAGAATAGGGATCCCACAGCAAGGTCCTCATTGTCGGTTATGGAGTAGTACCCTGAAAGGGAGAAAGAGCGGCAAGTCCAGTTACAGGCAGAGCTTACCCCAACCACCGCACACAGTGACAGAGGAGGCCTCACAGCTCTCCAAGGTGAAAGTCTCAAATTGCACCGAGAACCTGGTTACTCTTCTGGACCGTACCTGTTACCGGACATCAGTAAAAAGGTACCGAAACAGATACTATTGTGTGTGTGTGCCTACTTCACCGCCGCAGCCTGCAGCGTTCACCACAGAACTGCCACTACTACTCCCCTCATCGACCCCGCTGCCCTGAGGTAAAGCTCCACCTGTGGGGAGCTGTACTACTCTTAGCTGCACCTCCATCACCTCAGCGGCCGGCCGCAGCGATGGTATCCACGTTACCAGGTACCACAGGTGGCGTCACATTACCATTTCCCCATCCATCATCATCATCCCCCACCATCCGCGCCATTGAGGGCACAGAACCGGGAACCGACCGGCCGTGATCCCCCACTGAGGTAACAACCTGTCCAGGTATCCGAGTACCCCCTACCCTGTCAACTGACTCATAAGAGTATACAGACATTACAGCCGGGGATCACAGAATATAAGAGTATACAGACATTACAGCCGGGGATCAAGAATATAAGGGTATACAGATATTACAGCCGGGGATCACAGAGTATAAGTGTATACAGACATTACATCCAGGGATCACAGAGTATAAGAGTATACAGGCATTACAGCCGAGGATCACAGAATATAAGAGTATACAGATATCACAGCTGAAGATCAAAATATAAAAAGTATACAGATATTACAGCTGGTGATCACAGAATATAAAAGTATACAGATATTACAGCCAGGGATCACAAAATATAAAAGTATACAGACATTACAGCCGGGGATCACAGAATATGAGTATACAGGCATTACAGCCGGGGATCACAGAATATAAAAGTATACAGATATTACAGCCAGGGATCACAGAATATAAGAGTATACAGACATTACAGCCAGGGATCACAGAATATAAGGGTATAGAGACATTACATCTGGGGATCACAGAATATAAGAGTATACAGACATTACAGCTGAGGATCACAGAGTATAAGAGTATACAGATATCACAGCTGGAGATCAAAAATATAAAAGTATACAGATATTACAGCTGGTGATCACAGAATATAAGAGTATACAGACATCACAGCCAGGGATCACAGAATATAAGAGTATATAGACATTACAGCTGGGGATCACAAAATATAAAAGTATACAGATATTACAGCCAGGGATCACAGAATATAAGAGCAAACAGACATTACAGCCGAGGATCACAGAATAGAAGAGTATACAGACATTACAGCCGGGGATCACAGAATTTAAGAGTAAACAGACATTACAGCCGGGGATCACAGAATATAAGAGTATACAGACATTACAGCCGGGGATCACAGAATATAAGAGTAAATAGACATTACAGCCGGGGATCACAGAATATAAGAGTATACAGACATTACAGCCGGGGATCAAGAATATAAGGGTATACAGATATTACAGCCGGGGATCACAGAGTATAAGTGTATACAGACATTACAGCCGGGGATCACAGAATATAAGAGTAAATAGACATTACAGCCGGGGATCACAGAATATAAGAGTATACAGACATTTCAGCCGGGGATCAAGAATATAAGGGTATACAGGCATTACAGCCGAGGATCACAGAATATAAGAGTATACAGATATCACAGCTGGAGATCAAAAATATAAAAGTATACAGATGTTACAGCTGGTGACCACAGAATATAAGAGTATACAGACATTACAGCCAGGGATCACAGAATATAAGAGTATATAGACATTACAGCTGGGGATCACAAAATATAAAAGTATACAGATATTACAGCCAGGGATCACAGAATATAAGAGTATACAGACATTACAGCCGGGGATCACAGAATATGAGTATACAGGCATTACAGCCGGGGATCACAGAATATAAAAGTATACAGATATTACAGCCAGGGATCACAGAATATAAGAGTATACAGACATTACAGCCAGGGATCACAGAATATAAGGGTATAGAGACATTACATCCGGGGATCACAGAATATAAGAGTATACAGACATTACAGCTGAGGATCACAGAGTATAAGAGTATACAGACATTACAGCTGGGATCACAGAGTATAAGAGTATGCAGACATTACAGCTGGGGATCACAGAATACAAGAGTATACAGACATTACAGCTGGGGATCACAGAATATAAGAGTATACAGACATTCCAACCGGGGATCACAGAATATAAGAGTAAATAGACATTACAGCCGAGGATCACAGAATAGAAGAGTATACAGACATTACAGCTGGGGATCACAGAATATAAGAGTATACAGATATTACAGCCAGGGACCACAGAATATCTATTATATACTTAACTAAAATTGTCCGTCATCCACTTCCGTCCAGACGTCTTCGAATCCCACAATCCACCGCGCCACACCGGAAGTACGCTGACCGCCATATTGAAATACCAAAATGATTGTTGGATATTCCAATATGGCACCTGGTGGGGGTACCAGACCCTTGCGCAGTACCACCAGCGGCAAACTGCTGGGATCCCACTGCCGGACCCCCTGCCGCCGCTGGACTCACCGCCGGGCCCGCCGCCTGACTACACGTGCTGGATATCCCCCCGCCTGCCCACCCACCTCCGTGCAATCACAGCCACCAGGAAAGACCGCAGCTTGCGGACTGAGATGGAAATGGGGTACGGGCGCCCTCTGGTGGTGCCGCATCCCATCTCCAGCACAGGCCGCAAACCACCGTCTTTCCTAGTGGCTGTGACTGAACGGAGGTGGGTGGGCAGGCAGCGGCAGGACACACACACTTTCACTCACTACAGACATGCATGTACACGCACACACATACATACATGCACCCACATATATATACACACTCCCTTTGGAAGTACACTGAGCTGTAGGCTGATTTTCTGCTAAGGGAAAAAAAAAAAACCTCTTTATATCTGATTTTCTAGCGAGTGTGACGAGCTACGTGTGACAGAGCGCAAGTGCGACAGAAGTAAGTGTGTGACTTGTGATTCAGTGACTTTGGATTAAGGGAGTTTGGAAGGGAGGACTTACTGAATTGCTGGTTGTATTTGATTAATACTTTGCATTTCTTTTTACTTATCATTTCTGTCTGGTGCAATCCCCATTAGGAAATGAGCTCCATGATTGGCAATGCAATCCAGTGTACATCTTGCCACATGTATGCATTCCTTGACCAGCCGGTCGAGGGTGCATACTGCTGTGGGAGATGTGAGTACGTTGTGCATTTGGAAGCCCAGATACTAGATCTAAATGAACAACTGACAACGCTGAGATCCATAGACAATATGGAAAGGAGTCTGCTGCTCACTGAACAGCTGCTCAATGGGATAGATGTGGGGGAGGATGGTAGTATGGAGCTGCAGGACCATGAGGTAGCTAGCTGGGTGACAGTTAGAAGGCGGGGTAGAGGGAAGGGTGCCAGGGAGGCTAGCCCTGATCTGGCACACCCCAATAAATTTGCTATGTTGGCAGATCAAGGGGGTGTGAGTTCAGGTACAGCACTGCTGCAGCAGGGCATGACCTCTGAAAGCCAGAGGAGTGGCTGCTGCAGTAAGGGGGAAAACAGGAGAGTAGGGCAGGCCAGACAGGTGCTGGTAGTGGGGGACTCAGTTATTAGGGGAATAGATTGGGCAATCTGTCACAAAGACAGGGATCGTCGAACAGTGTGCTGCCTACCTGGCGCTCGAGTCTGGCACATCGCTGATCGGGTTGACAGATTACTTGGAGGGGCTGGTGAGGACTCAGCGGTCATGGTGCACATTGGCACAAATGACAAAGTTAGAGGTAGGTGGAAGGTCCTTAAAGATGATTTCAGGGAATTAGGCTGCAAGCTAAAGGCAAGGACCTCCAAAGTAGTATTCTCTGAAATACTGCCTGTACCACGTGCCACACCAGAGAGGCAAAGGGAGATTAGGGAGATAATTAAGTGGCTCAGGAATTGGTGTAGGAAGGAGGGGTTTGGGTTCCTGGAGAACTGGGCCGACTTCTCTGTTGGCTACAGGTTCTATGCTAGGGACGGTCTGCACCTCAATGGGGAGGGTGCAGCTGTGCTGGGGGAGAAAATGGCTAGAAGGTTGGAGGAGTGTTTAAACTAGGGATTGGGGGGGAGGGTATTCATTGTATAGGAGGGGAAGATAGTGTAAACAGTAACCTGGGCACAAGTAATAAAATTGGGGGTGGCATGGGGGGTGGGGTTAGAACAGTCAATATAGTAGGAAGGAATAGAGGTAAAGAGAGATGCATAAAGTGCATGTTCACTAATGCCAGAAGCCTCACCAACAAAATGGAGAAATTAGAATTGATTTTGTTGGAAAATAATTATGACATGGTGGGGATTTCGGAGACTTGGCTGGACGAGAGCCATGACTGGGCTGTTAATTTACAGGGCTATTGTCTGTTCAGAAATGACCGTACAAATAGGCGAGGAGGAGGTGTATGTTTATACGTAAAATCATCCTTAAAACCCATCCTGCGTGATAATATAGGTGAATCTAATGGAAATGTAGAGTCCCTGTGAGTGGAGATAAGGGGAGGGGGAAAAAATAATAAATTACTGATAGGGGTTTGTTATAAGTCCCCAACAATGATGGAAGTGGAGGAGAATATCCTCATAAAGCAAATAGATGAAGCAGCGACTCAGGGAGAAGTCATTATTATGGGGGACTTCAACTACCCTGAAATACATTAGGGATCAGAAATCTGCAGTTCCAGTAAAGGTAATAAGTTTTTGAAAACTATGAGAGACAATTACCTTTCACAACTGGTTCAGGACCCAACAAGAAGGGGGGCACTGCTGGACCTAATATTAACCAACAGGCCGGACCGCATATCAAATATACGGGTTGGAGGTCAATTGGGTAATAGTGATCATAACTTAATAAGCTTTCAAGTATCCTTTACTAAGACGTGTAGTAGAGGGGCTACAAGGACACTAAACTTCAGGAAGGCAAATTTCCAACGGTTGAGAGATGATCTTAGTGCAATAAATTGGGACGATGTCCTGAGACATAAAAGTACACAACACAAATGGGAGATGTTTATTAGCATCCTGAATAGGACCTCTGCACAATATATACCCTATGGGAATAAGCATGTTAGAAATAGGAGGAAACCACTATGGCTAAATAAAGCGGTAAGAAGTGCAATATGTGACAAAAAGAAAGCATTTAGGGAATTAAAGCAAGTAGGTAGTGATGAAGCATTATTAAATAAATACAGAAAATTAAATAACATTTGTAAAAAGCAAATCAAGGCAGCAAAGATTGAGACAGAGAGACTCATTGCCAGAGAAAGTAAAAAGAATCCCAAAATATTTTTTAACTACATAAATAGTAAGAAACTAAAAAATGATGGTGTTGGCCTCTTTAAAAATAGTCTGGGTGAAATGGTGGATGAGGATGAGGAAAAAGCCAATATGCTAAATGACTTTTTTTCAACAGTATTTACACAAGAAAATCCCATGACAGACAATATGATCAGTGATAACAAAAAGTCTCAATTAAATGTCACCTGCTTAACCCAAGAGGAAGTACGGCATCGTCTAAAAATCACTAAAATTGACAAATCCCCGGGCCCGGATGGGATACACCCCAGAGTGCTGCAGGAATTAAGTACTGTCATAGATAGACCATTATTTTTAATATTTAAAGATTCCATAATAACAGGGTCTGTACCACAGGACTGGCGTATAGCAAATGTGGTGCCAATATTCAAAAAGGGGATAAAAACTGAACTTGGAAATTATAGGCCAGTAAGCTTAACCTCTACTGTGGGTAAAATCCTAGAGGGTTTTCTAAGAGATACTATACTGGAGTATCTGAAGAAAAATAACCTCATGACCCATTATCAACATGGTTTTACGAGGGACCGTTCCTGTCAAACTAACCTGATAAGCTTCTATGAAGAAGTAAGTTCTGGACTGGACCTACGAAATGCAGTGGATGTGGTGTATATGGACTTTTCAAAAGCTTTTGATATGGTGCCACACAAAAGGTTGATACATAAAATGAGGGCAATGGGGATAGGGGAAAATATGTGTAAGTGGGTTAAGAACTGGCTTAGTGATAGGAAACAAAGGGTGGTTATTAATGGAACACACTCAGAATGGGTCACAGTTAACAGTGGGGTACCACAGGGGTCAGTGTTGGGCCTGCTTCTATTTAATATATTTATTAATGACCTTGTAGGGGGCTTACGGAGTAGAATCTCAATATTTGCAGATGACACTAAACTCTGCAGGGTAATCAATACAGAGGAGGACAATTTTATATTACAGGAGGATTTATGTAAACTAGAAGCTTGGGCTGCTAAATGGCAAAGGCGCTTTAATGGGGATAAATGTAAAGTCATGCACTTGGGCAGAGGAAACAAAAGGTATAATTATGTGCTTAATTGTAAAACACTGGGCAAAACTGTCACTGAAAAAGACCTGGGTGTATGGGTAGATGACAAACTCACATTTAGTGGCCAGTGTCAGGCAGCTGCTGCAAAGGCAAATAAAATAATGGGATGCATTAAAAGAGGCATAGATGCTCATGAGGAGAACATAATTTTACCTCTATACAAGTCACTAGTGCGACCACACTTAGAATACTGTGTACAATTCTGGTCTCCGGTGTATAAGAAAGACATAGCTGAACTAGAGCGGGTCCAGAGAAGAGCGACAAAAGTCATTAGAGGACTAAGGGGTCTGCAATACCAAGACAAGTTATTAAACTTGGGGTTATTTAGCTTGGAAAAACGAAGGCTTAGGGGTGATCTTATAATAATGTATAAATATATGAGGGGACAGTACAGAGACCTTTCTAATGATCTCTTTACTCTTAGGCCTGAGACGGGGACAAGGGGCATCCTCTACGTCTGGAGGAAAGAAGGTTTAATCATAATCACAGACGTGGATTCTTTACTGTAAGAGCAGTGAGACTATGGAACTCTCTGCCACATGATGTTGTAATGAGTGACTCACTACTAACATTTAAGAAGGGCCTGGATGCCTTTCTTGAAAAATATAATATTACCGGTTATATATACTAGATACTTTGATAGGGCGTTGATCCAGGGAATTAGTCTGATTGCCATATCTGGAGTCAGGAAGGAATTTTTTCCCCCAATGTGGAGCTTAGTGTTGCCAGATGGTTTTTTTTTGCCTTCCTCTGGATCAACATGTTAGGCTATGGGTTGAACTAGATGGACTTAAAGTCTTCCTTCAACCTTAAAAACTATGTTACTATGTTACATAGACATGCATACATACAAACACAGTATAATGTCCCCACACACACTTACACATTCACGCACTTACACACAAACACACGCATACACAGACACATACATACACAGAGTATAATGTCCCCACATGTACACACATACTCGCACGTGCATTCACACACACATATATACATACAGATACACACATACACACAAACACGCATACACACAGTATAATGTCCCCACACACATTCACATGCACAAATACACACATGCAAGCATGCACATACACACAAACACACATATGCACACGCATACACACATAGTATAAAGAACCCACACACACACGCCTGTGCATACACACACGCAGCTCTACACATGTAGATACACACACACACATACAAACACGCATGTACACACAGTATAATGTTCCCACACGCACATACACATGCACGCACATACACACATGCAAGCACACACAGACACTCATACACACACAGTATAATGTCCCCCCACACACAAACTCATACACACACGCACATGCATGCACATATACACATGCAATCATGCACACCCAAGCACAAACATACGCACATACACAAGCAAGCACATACACGCCCGTGCATACCCCCACAAAGATATGCACATAGACACGCAAGCACATACATACAGACATACATGCATGCACATACACACAAAAACACATACGCACGTGTATACACACGGTATAATGTCCCCACATACACATGCATGCACATTCACACATGCAAGTACGAACATACAAACACATACACACAGCATAATGTCCCCATAAAGAAACGCAGATACACAGACGCACATAAACACGCAAGCATGCACATATATGCATACGCACATGCATACACACAGTATAATGTCCACACACATACGCACATGCACACAAACATGTACATAGACACAAACACACAGATACATGCACACATAGATACACATGGACACACAAACACGCATATGTACACGCAAGCATGCACATATACACACATACACACAAATCTGCACATACACACAAACCTGCATATATGCACACAGATACACACGCACACATACACGCACATACACACACAAACACGCATACGCATGTGTATACACATACACACAAATATGCATACACACAGTATAATGTCCCCACACACACAGATACGCACATACACAAACATGCACATACACACAAACACACGCACGTGCAAACACATGCAGAAGTATGCACACACATGCATACACACATACACACAAACATGCATGTACTCACGCATGAACACACACATACACATCCATGTTCATGCACATATATTCACACATACACAAATACGCACAAACATACAGACACATACACACATACACATGCACACTCATACATGCGCACACATGCGCATACACACATGCGGCATACATACAAGCATACACATATACACGCGGATGCTATCCTTGGACACTCAGGTATACAAAGATGGTGGCCGCCTAACACAGCACAATGCCCTACTGCAAGATTACAGGATTACGTCGGAGGGTAAATTGATGGGAGCTATTAAAGTGAATAACGAGGTGTCTCTGTCTTTTTTGTATGTTATAAAACATTTCTCTGTGTGTGTTTTTTTTCTCCTTTACTGAAAGTATTGCTAATGGCCGGCTGTCATACTCCCCCAGAAACAGGTTTTTAACTAAGAATACATTTACTTACATACATTGGGAGAGAGCACGGTTGGGGAGGAGAGTAGAGACAGCCGCCACTCCCAGCGCCACAGAGCTGCCCCCATCGTGATATCACGGCCCTGCCGATGCGATAGCATTGGGCCCACATCTAGTTAGAGTATGAGTATTGTTTGTTGCACTACCCCTTTAAATGTTTCTCTGAAATAAGAAAAAGAGGAATCAGCTTTCTCTTCCTCCATGAACAGCACCACTCTTTCTCATAGGGCATTCCAGAAATTGCAGTTTAGCCCGATTAAAGTTAATTATACTGAGGTATAATGGTGGGTTTACACGTCCCGATATCGTAGCCAACGACGCGCGAGCGCGCTTTTTGAGCGCGCTTTTCCCGCCATCGCATCGCCGGTTTAGACAGCCCGATATCGGGATACAACGTCCCGACGATGTGTACGCCCCCCAACCCAGGAACGACCAGTTAACATGGGAGTGAATGGGTGACGTGGGCGTACACATCGTAGTTGGGCTGTCACACGGGACGATGCGGCTACAACGACCATCCGATATCGGGCGGTTGAATAGCACGCTCATTCAACCCCGATATCGTTTTGGCATCGTTCCAGCATCGCATTGTACGTTCAAACCGTACAAACGCGTGAACGATATCTGGTCCAACTCCCGAACCACGTGACTTTTGGTCGGAGTTGGGTCGGAGTTGGACGCCGATATCGCGAAGTGTAAACCCACCATTAGAGCAGATCATATAGTGAAGCTACTCCTAGAAAATAATTAGACCTAATCTCATACTGAACGCTCCTCAATACCAATAATTGGAAGCATGGATATTTATGTTAGTAAAATATTTGATCATTTGTTTGACTTTGAATTTGTAGAACAAATAATGAAATACAACAAAATTCCATTGAAACATGTTTAAATATTTGCAGATCATTCTGTCTCTGCATTTAATGGCTCGGGTTAAAGTCCAGTTTTGTACTAGGCTGATAATGTAGACCTTCCCCCTTCTACTATTTTACAATTATACATCTGCAAGGTCCAGGTGGGAGGTTCGGAGGTTATGACCTGACAGGTTAGATCTAGGGCACTCTAATGGTATGTACGGAGCAAATAATTAAAAGCTGGAATAATCGGAGACCAAAAGATCATTACTTCTGGAATCTTTGGACGATTTATGTATTAGGATTTTGAGGTTGAAGCAAACGTTCTGCAGGTGTTTCACTATATTTGGCACATGAACTTTACCAAGTATTTCTTCACTGTGGAATCAAGCCACCTGGACTTATTCTCCAGGACACCAAATCTACAACAAATATACACTTTCTCAGAGAAGGATTATTGGATCATTTCTTCGTTTTCAGTGAGATTTTGCCTAAACCTGCAGACAGGGCAATCAGTTGTGGGTTCCATAAGAAAACAGCTGATCAGCGCAATTCTTCAAGGCCCTGTCTTGGGTCCAGAACATCAACAGGTGATAACTTTGCAATCGTTTGTATCACTGATGGACACAGTCAGGAAAGGGCGCCTTTGCAAAAACAGTATATGGGCCATCTTTAGTCCAATGGCTCAATACAATGCACAATTCCACCTGCATTTGAGGTAGGATTGGGCCCCCCTACTTCTTTGGCTCCAGTGTGGCTGCACAGGTTGCACCAATTGTATCCCAATATAAGAAACCTATGCACAATGTAAAAGTCAAGTATTTATTTCCATAGTAGAATTGTTCTGTATGACTACATATATGTGTATTTGGCATAAATCATTATCCCTGTAAACATGGGATTAATGTCATGGGCACATGCCCTGCTTTTCCCTAGTGCCACCTCTCTATCTGTGCAATAGAGTTCAGCCTATTGCACAGTATGAGGCTAGGTGCAGACGAGCATACACTGTGTTCAGAATTATTAGGCAAATTAATATTTTGATCACATGATACTTTTCATACATGTTGTCCTACTCCAAGCTGTGTAGGCTTGAGAGCTAACTACCAATTAAGTAAATCAGGTGATGTGCATCTCTGTAATGAGGAGTTGTTTGGTCTAATGACATCAACACCCTATATAAGGTGTGCTTAATTATTAGGTAACTTCCTTTCTTTTAGCAAAATGGGTCAGAAGAGAGGTTTGACGGGCTCTGAAAAGTCCAAAATTGTGAGATGTCTTGCAGAGGGATGCAGCAGTCTTGAAATTGCCAAACGTTTGAAGTGTGATCACCAAACAATCAAGTGTTTCATGGCAAATAGCCAACAGGGTCGCAAGAAGCGTGTTAGGCAAAAAAGGCACAAAATAACTGCCCATGAATTGAGGTAAATCAAGCATGAAGCTGCCAAGATGCCATTTGCCACCAGTTTTACTATATTTCAGAACTGTAACATTACTGGAGTATCAAAAAGCACAAGGTGTGCCATACTCAGGGACATGGCCAAGGTAATGAAGGCTGAAAAACAACCACCTTTGAACAAGAAGCATAAGATAAAATGTCAAGACTGGGCCAAGAAATATCTTAATTCAGTCAGTCAGTGGAGCCTCGTTTAAGAGTCTCAAACACGGGACTAGCCAGATATCCCTCCAGGGATATAAGGAATATCTTAAGACAGATTTTTCAAAGGTTTTATGGACTGATGAAATGAGAGTGACTCTTGATGGGCCAGATGGATGGGCCAGAGGCTGGATCAGTAAAGGGCAGAGAGCTCCACTCAGACGCCAGCAAGGTGGAGGTGGGGTATTGGTATTGGCTGGTATCATCAAAGATGAACTTGTGGGACCTTTTCGGGTTGAGGATGGAGTGAAGCTCAACTCCCGGATCTACTGCCAGTTTCTCGAAGACAACGTATTCAAGCAGTGGTACAGGAAGAAGTCGGTATCGTTCACGAAAAACATGATTTTCATGCAGGACAATGCTCCATCACATGCATCCAACTACTCCACTGCGTGGCTGGCCAGTAAAGGTCTAAAAGAAGAAAAAATAATGACATGGCCCCTTGTTCACCTGATCTGAACCCCATAGAGAACCTGTGGTCCCTCCTAAAATATGAGATCTACAGGGAGGGAAAACAGTACACCTCTGGGAACAGTGTCTGGGAGGCTGTGGTGGCTGCTGCACGCAATGTGGATCGTAAACAGATCAAGCAACTGACAGAATCTAAGGATGGAAGGCTGTTGAGTGTCATCATAAAGAAAGGTGGCTATATTGGTCACTAATTTTTTGAGGTTTTGTTTTTGCATGTCAGAAATGTTTGTTTCTAAATTTTGTGCAGTTATATTGGTTTACCTGGTGAAAATAAACAAGTGAGATAGGAATATATTTGGTTTTTATTAAGTTGCCTAATAATTCTGCTCAGTAATAGTTACCTGCACAAACAGATATCCTCCTAAGATAGCCAAGTCTGAAAAAAAAAACAATCAAACTTCCAAAAATATTAAGCTTTGATATTTATGGGTCTTTTGGGTTGATTGAGAACATAGTTGTTGATCAATAATAAAAATAATCCTCTACAATACAACTTGCCTAATAATTCTGCACACAGTGTATATTCTCCCATTCGAGTGAACCAGACTTGTACACGACCCCATGGAATAACATTCTTCCGAATGCAATTCAAGGTTTGTAAATGGAAAATCAATGCAGATTTGATACAGCCATATTTATTCTGTAATTTTCTGTGCACAGACTGATTCTGATGAAAGTACAGGTGCAAGACCGAAACGTTAAAAAATAATTCATGATTTTTGACAATTACTCAGCATTTTTGGATTGTGAATATAAATCTCCATTTCTGCAAAGTGCCTTTGAGTGTTGACTTATTTATCATTTTACTATAATGGTTTGGGACCTTACTCAAGCATATAATCGGAGTGCCATATATTTACTGTAGTTATATTTCTGGCAGGATAGCCATGGCTATTTGGAGTAGCTGGGAGAAACTGACATGAAAATGCCAAACGTTGCAACATTTTTGTGCAAGTCTGGTTTGTGTCAAAATTTTGTGATTTTTCATAGCAATTTATGGAAGAATTCTGGCAAAATTGATTTAATGAATAAAATTTCTGGTTGTTAAAGGGGTTTTCCACTTTTAGAAAAGTAAACCACAAATGCTTCCTATATTATAAAATCGCTACAGACAATTGATGCAGACCCGTGGTCCCCAACATCTCTGACCTCGTGAGCCAAATTCAGCGCTGAGAGAGGGTTTGTGAGGCACATTCAGCTCCCATCTCCCTCACAATAGTGACACCCAGAGTCCTCATTACTGGTATAATAACAGCCAAAGCTTTTCCGCAGAAATCACTCTGAGGCAATACATTAAGATCCATGGGCTCCTACCTTGCTTCCATTCTGTCACGCAGGTCTCCTGAGCCTTGGAGTTCTGCTGCTAGCAAGCTCCTTGGTGATCTGTTCAAGGGCGACAACTTCCATCTCCTTCAAATAGTCACATGAACCATCACCCAATGCTGGTGATTGAATTCAATTCATTGCAAGCCACCTGGGTGGAAGGAGCACATAGTGAACTTACTGGCACCAAGCCGTCTGCTGGCTAGGAATTTATCCGCAGCTGTGAAGTTGCTTTATCTTTTAGTGTTTTCCTGTCTTTCATTCCCTTTGTGTATTATTAGTTCAGCAGTGGGACTAGTGCTCTCGCCAGTTGTGACGATCATCCGCTGTGAGGCTGAGCTGCTGGTAAGGCAGCACCCAGAGAAACCCCGAGACACTTAACCCCTATACAGGGATCTGGAATTACAGTGGAGCCCAGGGGGTAGCTGGCTATTATGAGCAGCAGAGCAGGAAGGTCGCCAGGAAGGGAAAAATCATGACCCGAAAAATGTAGTCAGGAGTCTGAGTCAAAACCAAGAGGGCAGCTAAGGTACAAAATCGTCAGGCAGTAGCAGAGTCGAAAATCCAGGCAAAGGTCAGAGTCAAAACTAAACACGCACTATATCACTGGGGAACCAAGACTATATCTGGCGGCCTGCAAGACAGGCTCCAATGTATTTGAAGGGTGCGGTTACCTCCCATAGGCTGGAGCTCACAGCCTGATGATCTCATCCGGACCGCGCCTAGAACCAGGCCAGATGGTGATGCATGACTGGCACTAACCACCCCACTTCTGACAGAAGAACGAAGGCTGCGCCTATCGGACACCTCTGCAGGGCGCGCTCCTCTGCAACTAACATCACCCAAAGGAGAAACATGGTGGCGTTCAGCGACAGAGGCAGACGTCGAAGGAGCAAGTCCATATGAGGACAAGCCCCTCCTATCACCGGCACCATCAGCCGAAGGAATCCGGCGCCTCCCAGTGGCCAAGGCAGGAACACCAGCCACCGAGTCCGATGGCGACGTGACACCGGTCAGCTCCCTACTGAGGAATAAAAGCAGAGCAAGTGAGGGACTAGGTATCCTGCTACGCAATGTGGTGGAACAACAGATACAGGGACATGAGGGAGATCAGGGTACATCTTCAGATGAGTGCAGGAGGTGTCCCTTCCCCATTCCCTACCGACAGGGCCCACGGTTGTTATTGTGTCCCTAGTGTTCCCTTGTAGTGTGCTGTACAACCGTTGGTCTGTGAGCTATTGTCATGGGTTGCATGCGGACACATGCCAGACACATTCAGAATTCTTGCATTAAGCTCTCCCTCCACACTGTCACATACGTTCATGTACCTACTCCGACAGGTAATACAATGAAGCAGTTTCCAGCGTTCAAACTCCTTAAAGAGGAACTCCAGTGAGAGAAAATTTTTAGTACAGTCCCTGCCCTGCTACATGAGGATGAAGAGCTGTACACTGCAGTTCTAGGGTCTACAGATCGCTTATAATTCAATAAAATTATACCTAGCTCCTCAGCTTTGACTCCCCCCCATGGGACAGAGAATTTTCAGCCTGGCAGCTTTATGCAGGTACAGAATAGGAGGTGTGTCAGGGCGTGGACCCAGGGAGCTGCAGTATCATCCTACATTCCAGCCCCCTCACATTTCTGTATAGGGAGGAGGCATGACAGGGGGCATGGCTGCAAGGACCATGCTCACACTACAATTATGGCCCTGATATACCATCTTATGTGACAGGGGGGATCCAGACTTGAAATAGCAATCATGACAACAAGCAGATACAAATACATGCTGTGATCCTCTGTTGTATGATAATGCACAATGTGTACTGTTATTGTGAGACTAGAAGCAGAGGAAAATCATTGGAACCTTGGGGGGAAACTGGCCATAGTCTCTAGTTCAGTTGAGTTGAGACCGGTAGTAGGTTCCATTACAGGAACTAAACAGGTGTCGGGCTCTGGAGTGGAGCGGGTTGCAAGCTTCGGCTCTGGAACGGGGTAGATCGTGGGCTCCGGTGATGAAACAGGGCAGGTCATGGGCTCCGGTGATGAGATAGGGCAGGTCGTGGGCTCCGGTGATGTAACAGGACAGGAACTGAACTCCGGCTCTGGAGTGGGACAAGTTGTAAGTCTTTGCTGGACAGCCCGATGCAGTCGGCTGGCCAGACCTGCACTCCAGCTGCGGATCGTCCACTCGGTGGTCTCCATCAGCCTCACCCTTAGGTCCTGCAGCGCAGCTTCCCAGAACTCGGGGTTTCCATCTACTGTGAAGACGGGACCCGGACCTGGGTGACCTATGGCTGCTCGAGCCTCTGCTTCGACTTCCTTCATCAGCTCGTGAAGCTTCATGCTGCCCATCTTCCCTCTTGGGAGAACCGCACCCGTTCTTGTAGAAGAGCTATTGGAAAAGCCTTGCCACACCTATTTCCTTGTAGTTTTTGTAGTCCATAGGTGGGCTGAAGTCTTTGGCCCGCCCCCATGGTTGTTTCCAGCAATCTCGGCGGACAAGAGTTTTGGCGCCTCTGCCATGACCCTCCCACGAAGAGGGGCGGAGGCACACCCCTGGGCCAGCACATTGTGGTTCACATGGCGGGATCCGCCATGTTGGTCGCCATCTTGACCCAGTGGTGAAAAGGCGTGAAAAGTTCAGTTTAGTCAAACAAAGTTCTTTTTGATAGAATGAAAAACTTTCAAAGCACACAATACCCATTAAGGAACAGGCCTGCTCGTATCCTGTTCGTGATGCCAAACTCTGACTCACCGTAGCCGGGGTGTGCACGTCTCGGGCTGTCGTTGCTCCCTGTCACGGTTCCGCGCCCGAGGCTGTGTAGGCCCGGTGGTCCAGAGCAATAAAGTTGGCTGAACAGATAAAGGTTTTAGTATTCTTGTCGTGCCGCCACCTGCGGGAATTCCGGTGATTTCACCGGCGCTGCTTGGGCCTCCGGGGGATGTAATGCAGCAAGATGGGACGCTCCCCACAGGACGAGCAGGAGTCCCCGGAGCCAGGAGCTGCACCTGATGTTCTGAGGCAGCTTAGTTACTCTTAGCATGCGGAGTTAACAGTTCTGAAAAAGTACAGACACCAGTGTTCTCTGTAACGGGTCTTTTATTGCAACCGGTTGATGATACAGGGTATACAGGTAACGGGTAACGGACTGGGTGGACTCAGCAATGGCCGGTGTTGTTTCAGAGCTCCGTGGTGTTCCTTCGTTGTAAACTTGTTCTAGCTGGGTTGCTAATGTTGCCTTAGTGTGCCAAGTTCGGCTACAAGGGGCTACTAAAATTTCCCTGCCGATGTGTACATTCCGGTGTGAGGGGAGCCTGTGTCCTTTTGGTGGGTACTCCGCTGGCAAGACGGCTCTTAATCGCGGCTGCAGTGAGGTGCTCCTAGAAAGCCTTCCTGCACTTCTGGTTTGCAGAGCAGTGATGAACAACTTGCTTGCTTCAGAACCAGTGATCCGGTTGTGTGATGGGCGCGGGTTTATTTTGGACCCATTTAGGTAATCGCTCAGGTTCCGGTTGTTGGGGCACTGGGTAATGGCGCCAACCGGTAGGTGGTCTGTAGGGCTGCACGGAACTGTGCAGGACCCTCTTCTCCTACATTCCTCCCGACCACGTCTTTCTCCCTCTTCTTCCTTCTTCTACATTCTCCTACACTCTACTCCTACACTCAGCCCACCAGGACCTTATTATTGGCCCTCTATTCTGATGGTGCATGTAGGGTATGGAGCTCTGAGGTTAACCATATCATTACTGAGCCGGAGAATATTGCATCTTCAGTCAGGGGTGCAATACCCTCCTGTGACGCACTCGTTGCGGGGCGCCACAATTGCATTGATCGATTCAGCTCTGCATGGCCTCCCCTCCCCCATAGGAACATGGTAGCTTCCTATCCCTCCAACTTTCAATGGATCATCATCATCACTCCTCACTAGAATGTAGGATGATCCTGCAGCCCCCAGGGTCCACGCCCCTGACACATCTATTACCCTCTGTTGCTGCATGAAGCTCTCAGGCTGAAATGTTCTGTCCCATGAGGGAGGGGGAAGATTAAATGGAGCAGGTATGATTTTATTGAGTTATAAGTTTTCTATAGATCCTAGAACTGCAGTATATGGCTCTGCTCCATCATGTAGCAGGGCAGGAACTGTACTAAAAAGTTTTCTCTCACTGGAGTTTCCCTTTGGAAAATCTCTACATTTTATTTAAATATTTAAAAAGTCAAAGGACAGAAAAAAATCACAAAGAACATAAATTCTATGGTCCGAAACATGTCTATGTTTTAAAGGGATCCTTTTGGACATATCCTTTTATGAGTTTTGTGATTTTTTCTGTCCTCTGACTTTTTAAATATTTAAATAAAATTTGGAGATTTTTTAAGGAGTTTGGACGCTGGAAACTGCTTTGTTATATTATCCTGGATTATACACTGATCTTTCTCCTTGATGCATTTTATCCTTGGTGCGGTGATCTGACCCTTACTTTTGTTTATGTTCCTCTGACAGGTGGTATTATCCTGTCTCCACTTTACTATACTTAAATTATTTGTAAACCCTCAAGGCCCATGGGCATCCAGATCTGCTCTTCTGTGTGGGTCTACTCACATATCTCACCAATTGGAGACCTGCTCTTCATACTTGTTTGTTAGACCATGTGCTATCGCAGAAAACTGGAAGACAGTGTCATGCTGGGTGTAGGGAGACACCCAGTGCTGGACAACGAGTGGGGAAAGGACTCTCTGATGCTAAGGGCAAAAGGGGAGATGGTGACCCCTAAATAAACTAGTGCTGACACCTGGCTCCCCTAACGACCCTATACGGTTTCCGCAACTGTCGCCGGGCGGGATACCTATTCCCTGACTGTCCCTGAACTACAACCACACAAGGATCAGAGCGGGTGAATACTAGTCAGTCCCACTACCAACTAAAGATACACACCAGGGAAACAAACAAACAAAGAGGGAAGGGGAGAAACACTTAGCTTGAGAAGAACCACGCAGCAATCCAACAGAAACTCCAGAATTCACTGCTTGAGCTGAGAAGCTACCTTCAAACACCTGACAAGCTATCACCAGCAGTGCATCCTGGGAGTCAAGGGGTATAAATAGACAGCTCAAGGTAAGAGATCAGCTGGGTCCTAGTGACCTCCAGCTTTAACTAAAAGAAAAATGCCTCTTAAAGCAAAATTTTTTAGGATTTTGACTGTTTGGCCAAACGCCGTGACCATCTGCTAGTGGTCTCTATAGTCTCATCCGTGCCTCCTGACACACCGGTGACAGCCATGAGCCACACATCAAGGGCTTACAAGCTATGTGTGGCTCCCAAGCCACAGGTTGGAGACCCGTGATGTAGATGATATGAGCCACTGAGCTCGGTGATTGGCTGGAGCAGTGTTGTATGAGGACACTGTGATGTCACCCTGTGCAGCAGAGACCAGAGTGGCTATGGAGAATCGGCAGTGGACGGGGAAGGGTGAGTATTATCTGTATGTTAAGGCAATTGAGGAAGGAAATGGCACTCACCAGTATATGATGCAAGCAAGTCACCTTTATTCCAGGTGCTTCATACACAGTGCAGAGAGGGGGTGAGAGGACTGAGGACCTGAACAGTATGCCATAGTCCTCCATCCTCCCACCTCCTCCCTGCACTTTGTATGAAGCACCCGGAATAAAGGTGACTTGCGTGCATACTGGTGAGTGCCATTTCCTTGTTTGATTGCCTTATCAAGCTGTACCATGTATTTGAAATTGAGCAACACCAGTCCATGGCTGCCCCTTGGTCTGTTGTAGTGCCCGGTCTCACTGTTTTGAGGATTGGGTGGCATTAGAGTTTCTCACTTCCTCACTGAAGTGACAATTTGCATATTTCCCAGAGGAGCATTGCATCTATAATGGTGGGTTTACACGTCCCGATATCGGGCCGATATCGGGACCAACGACGCGGGAGCGCGCTTTGTGAGTGCGCTTTTCCCGCTATCGTATCGCCGGTTTACACAGCCCGATATCGGGATACAACGTCCCGACGATGTGTACGCCCCCCAACCCAGGAACGACCATTTAACATGGGAGTGAATGGGTGACGTGGGCGTACACATCGTAGTTGGGCTGTCACACGGGACGATGTGGCTACAACGGCCATCCGATATCGGGCGGTTGAATAGCACGCTCATTCAACCCCGATATCGTTTTGGCATCGTTCCAGCATCGCGTTGTACGTTCAAACCGTACAACGCGCGAACGATATCGGGTCCAACTCCCGAACCATGTGACTTTTGGTCGGAGTTGGATCGGAGTTGGACGCCGATATCGCGACGTGTAAACCCACCATTAGTCTCCTTATCAGTTTGTCTCTGTCCTTATGGCAGCAGGCAGATTCCTCTCCATAAGGTAGAAAGCTAGTTCCCCAGACCTCGTCTTAGCCTCTCATATAGCCTGGTCAGAACTCCTACACACTGCACTGATGATGGGCAGTCACCCCGAAATGCAGCATCTGCAGTTTGGGGTTCTGATCTGGCACAAATCCTAAGTCATATTAAAAGACTTGTTAAAGAGTTGATTATGACTTTAAGGATTGCTACCCTTTCTCACATCCTCACTGAAGTGACAATTTGCATGTTTTGAGGATTATCTGTTTGTTTCTTTACATTATAGGAATATTCAGCAGCACTTTACAATTAAGAAGTAACATGTACAAGCATTGAAGGGAACCAACCATCAAAAAATAGCTATCTAACCTATAAATGTCTGTCCCTGGGGCCCTAAATGACTATTCTAACCATCCCTGACTGACTAAATCTAACTAACCACATTAAATCACTTTTTATGCTTACCAAATTCTTGTCGGCTGGGCGTTCCTCCGGATTCAAATTACCCGCCCATTGCGTCCTCGCAATGAGCGGGTCACGTGCTGCAGGCCCCGCGTCATTTCAGCCCGCCGCGTCACTGGTACACTCAGGCCGGCTACTGAGCATGCGCAGATGGCATGCTGAAGCCGACCTGGGCGCGTCACAGTCCCAGCGACGCGGCTGCCTGAAGTGACGCGGGGCCTGCAGCACGTGACCCGCTCATTGCGAGGACGCAATTGGCGGGTAATTTGAATCCGTTGGAAGAAGATGCCGCCCTGGAAAGAAGACGGACAGCAGCGAGGAAACCCGCCTCGCTGACAAAGAGCCTGGAGGAATGCCCAGCCGACAAGAATTTGGTAAGTATAAAAAGTGATTTAATGTGCCTGTAGTTAGTTAGATTTAGTCAGTCAGGGATGGTTAGAATAGTAATTTAGGGCCCCAGGGACAGATATTTATAGGTTAGATAGCTATTTTTTGATGGTTGGTTCCCTTTAACGACATTACATAATAACACATAGTTCACCAGTTACAGGAGGAGTGAGGGTACTGATTGAAAGCTTACAATATATAGAGAAATTGGTGGACACAGTAGGTAGGACGTTCTTATAGTTTCTGGTCAAGCCATGATTATAATAAATAATGGTTCTCAGTAAAGCTGCTTGACATGGTCATCCACCAGAAACTGTCTAGTACCATTACCAATTGCACGAAGAATGTGAATATATGAATAGAAGGGTCCAGATTCTGTAGAAAATTCAGAATACGTATAGAAAAACATATAGGATTACACATAATAAGTGCAGTACATGAGTGCTGTACAGGAACCTTCAATTGCTGATACAGAATGTCTTCACTAACAGCGCTGAGCCAGGGCCTCTTATACAGGAAAACATAGGCTTGTTTTAAGAAACCGGAGCATACTTCAATCCACATGATCCAATCAGCTCCGTACTGGGGACTATGTTATTTCCTGTTTCACTGATTTTCTCTCTCGGTGCGGTTTAACGATCCAATAATAACAGAACAAAAGGATCAAAGTGAATAAAAAAGAAACCGTTTAATAAGATAAGTTTTGGAAATTGAAATACACAAATTATATTAATAAGAGAAAAGGCAGAAAGAACACAGAAGCTGAAGATCTAAGAAAGCGTTCTGCACTGCACTACATATGACCTCTGCAAATCTCCCATGTAAAGTCACAGGCCTTCCACGGGGTTGTAGAAAGAGCTTGTAAATCAGAGAAAATGGGTCTATGGAGACCCCCGGGCAAGACGTGTCTGCCTACTTTTTCAGAAGAAGGAAAATAGACAGTAATAGCTGTATGTTATCACAAAATAGTGACATACTGGTATTAATTAATACCGCTATACAGATCCTAATAAATGTACCATACGGGGTCCACACACTGTTGTAAAGTGTTACATATTATTGGTAGACACTGAATGCCGTATGGTATTCATATAATACTGCCAGACACTGAACAAATAAGGGTAAATTCACACATGGCATATATATGGGCTAGGTCCTTCCCTGGAGGGATATCTGGCTAGTCTCGTGTTTGAGACTCTTAAACGAGGCTCCACAGACTCCATTTGCAGAAGTCCCCATCTACCGGAGACATCACAGAGGCCTGCGGCAGAAGAGGAGACTGGAGCCTGTGCCCTAACCCTACTGACTTAGACAAGGAGAGGGGATTATCAGCGCCGGAGAATCAAGCTGCATACCTAATGGGCGGTAGCTCGAGAGGTGAGGAGACGCATGGCGAGGTGCCAGGGGGAGCAGGAGCAGTCACAGAAGAAGCTGTAGAAGCTCATGTGAGGGAAGGGGCAAAAGAACCTGCCATGGCCCCAGGCACAGGACAAGTTAATTATGCCACATGGGGACTACAGTTACACAATCCCTCCAGCCCCATATTTGCAGCCATACAGGAGCACAGAGAAATCCCCTTACAATAAGGGATCCCGAAGGACCTGAGAGACATTGTGCAATCAAAGGGGAGCACCCCAACAACAGAGGGGAGTAATCTGGGCAACCAGCCTATAGAAGCTCCTATAACTGAGCCAGCCTTACTAAATCTCCCAGCGAGACTTCCAGAGACCAATCCAAGTTACCTGGGCCCTGTGACCCCATATGCTGACTCCCCATCCCCTCCATAGTGGACTCCTGTCAAGGCTGTATGGGACAACTTCAAGGCCTGAATAGCAGCCATCCTAACCAGGGAAGAAATAGAGGGTTTCATCCATAGGCTAGAATCTTCTTATAAGGCGGAAACAACTGCCTTGAGAGGGGAGGTTCAACAACTTACAGAAAGAGTCTCCTCTACGGAATCTGCCTCTGATAACTTAAACAGGCGAATAGGGGCCTGGAACAAAGAGTCTCCTACCAAACATTGAATACATACTCAACGTAATGGAAGATCTAGAAAACAGGGAGCATCGCAATAATATTAGAGTCAGAGGCATACCCGAGACTGTTACACCAAGTGACTTGGATACTATGCTCCAGAGATGTTTAAACTCTGTCTGCAACATGCTAGAGGATTCCCCTCTGGAACTTGACAGAGCACATAGGTCCGTGGGGCCCCCGCCAGCAGAAGGAGCAACACCACGCAATATTATCTGTAGAATACATAACTATAGAGCGAAAGAAAGGGTGCTGGCTGGTGCGCATTTTGATCGGGACTTTATCCTTCCAGGGTTCACCAGTACAAATTCTAGCGGATCTCTCCCGCCGCACTTTGCAAAAGAGGAGAGCCCTCCGCCCCTATTGGATGTTCTGAGTTATCATAATGTCCTATACTCCTGGGGATACCCCTTTCGCCTACAAATCAGACGGGATGGCCAACTCCTGCCAATGTCACATCACAGCGACATTCCAGACATTCTGGTTGAGCTGGGGATCTCAGCTCCCAACCTAGCAATAGTAGATTGGCCATGTCTCCCAGACGCTATGGAGCAGAGACTACCACCAAGGGAGTAATGCCCACGGCGGCGTAGATGAAGGGGTGGGGAGGGTGGACGGGGAGAGATGAGAGGGATGTCCGGCTCCTCTGGAAATACCTGACTATGAGCCAAGTTTATAACTTGCTTCCTATTATATGGCAGATAAGTGAGATCTCTCTATAGGACATGCATCTTCCTATTTAACTTAGCACGAAATCTTCTAAGGGCTGCAAGGCCGGTGATAGATTATGAAGTTTATATAGCATACGGGCGCGATGGATGCCTTTACTTTTTCTTGCTGGTGACATAATGTGTTAAAGTTATGGTTAATGCTGTTAAATATTCAGTGTTATTATTTAAGGGTCCTGGTGTGGGGACATCTCTGCCTGGGGTGGAAAGGCCACGTCCTACACAGGGGATCCACACGCTGCTGGTGGGTGTGAAAACTTAGACACTTACCCCAGGTAAAACTTGGACCGAGTTTTTGGTCACTGCATTCTACTGTCTTTGTTTTTTCTCTTTCCCCCCCCCTTTTTTTTCTTTTTTGTTGTATGTAGACCCACCTTTGTTTCCCGGCGCCTCTCCACAGCGGTCTGAGCGTATACACATTTTTCTAGCCTGGTGGGGGACTTCCACTTAGACTGCCACGATTCAAAAATATTGAGAGATGTCATACATAGTAACATAGTGTTTAAGGTTGAAGGAAGACCTTAAGTCCATCTAGTTCAACTCATAACCTAACATGTTGATCCAGAAGAAGGCAAAAAAAAACAATGTGGCAACACTAAGCTCCACATTGAGGAAAAAAACTCCTTCCTGACTCCAGATACGGCAATCAGACTAGATCCCTGGATCAACGCCCTATCAAGAATCTAGTATATATAACAGGAAATATATTTTTAAAGAAAGGCATCCAGGCCCTTCTTAAATGTTAGTAGTGACTCACTCATTACAACAGCATGTGGCAGAGAGTTCCATAGTCTCACTGCTCTTACAGTAAAGAATCCACGTCTGTGATTATGATTAAACCTTCTTTCCTCCAGACGTAGAGGATGCCCCCTTGTCCCTGTCTCAGGCCTAAGAGTAAAAAGATCATTAAAAGGGTCTCTGTACTGTCCCCTCATATATTTATACATTATTATAAGATCACCCCTAAGCCTTCGTTTATCCAAACTAAATAACCCCAAGTTTAATAACCTGTCTTGGTATTGCAGACCCCTCAGTCCTCTAATAACCTTGGTTGCTCTTCTCTGGACCCGCTCTAGTTCAGCTATGTCATTCTTATACACCGGAGACCAGAATTGTACACAGTATTCTACAGTTGTGGCCAAAAGTATTGACACCCCTGCAATTCTGTCAGATAATACTCAGTTTCTTCCTGAAAATGATTGCAATCACAAATTCTTTGGTATTATTATTTTAATTTAATTTGTCTTAAATGAAAAAAACACAAAAGAGAATGAAGCAAAAGGCAAAACATTGATCATTTCACACAAAATTCCAAAAATGGGCCAGACAAAAGTATTGGCACCCTCAGCCTAATACTTGGTTGCACAACCTTTAGCCAAAATAACTGCGATCAACCGCTTCCGGTAACCATCAATGAGTTTCTTACAATGCTCTGCTGGAATTTTAGACCATTCTTCTTTGGCAAACTGCTCCAGGTCCCTGATATTTGAAGGGTGCCTTCTCCAAACTGCCATTTTTAGATCTCTCCACAGGTGTTCTATGGGATTCAGGTCTGGACTCATTGCTGGCCACCTTCGAAGTCTCCAGTGTTTTCTGTCAAACCATTTTCTAGTGCTTTTTGAAGTGTGTTTTGGGTCATTGTCCTGCTGGAAGACCCATGACCTCTGAGGGACACCCAGCTTTCTTACACTGGGCCCTACATTATGCTGCACAATGTGTTGGTAGTCTTCAGACTTCATAATGCCATGCACACAGTCTTGACTGTAGGGACCGTGTTCTTTTCTTTGAATGCCTCTTTTTTTCTCCTGTAAATTCTATGTTGATGCCTTTGCCCAAAAAGCTCTACTTTTGTCTCATCTGACCAGAGAACATTCTTCCAAAACGTTTTAGGCTTTCTCAGGAAAGTTTTGGCAAACTCCAGCCTGGCTTTTTTATGTCTCAGGGTAAGAAGTGGGGTCTTCCTGGGTATGCTACCATACAATCCCTCTTCATTCAGACGCCGATGGATAGTACGGGTTGACACTGTTGTACCCTCGGACTGCAGGGCAGCTTGAACTTGTTGGATGTTAGTCGAGGTTCTTTATCCACCATCCGCACAATCTTGCGTTGAAATCTCTCGTCAATTTTTCTTTTCCGTCCACATCTAGGGAGGTTAGCCACAGTGCCATGGGCTTTAAACTTCTTGATGACACTGCGCACGGTAGACACAGGAACATTCAGGTCTTTGGAGATGGACTTGTAGCCTTGAGATTGCTCATGCTTCCTCACAATTTGGTTTCTCAAGTCCCCAGACAGTTCTTTGGTCTTCTTTCTTTTCTCCATGCTTAATGTGGTACAAACAAGGACACAGGACAGAGGTTGAGTCAACTTCATCAATGTCAACTGGCTGCAAGTGTGATTTAGTTATTGCCAACACCTGTTAGGTGCCACAGGTAAGTTACAGGTGCTGTTAATTACACAAATTAGATAAGCATCACATGATTTTTCTAACAGTTCCAATACTTTTGTCCACCCCCTTTTTTATGTTTGGTGTGGAATTAGATCCAATTTGGCTTTAGGACAATTCTTTTTGTGTTTTTTCATTGAAGACAAATTAAATGAAGATAATAATACCAAAGAATTTGTGATTGCAATCATTTTCAGGAAGAAACTGAGTATTATCTGACAGAATTGCAGGGGTGTCAATACTTTTGGCCACAACTGTAAGTTTGGTCACACTAGTGACCTGAATAGAGGTAAAATGATGTTCTCCTCATGAGCATCTATGCCTCTTTTATTTTATTTTATTTGCCTTTGCAGCAGCTGCCTGACACTGGGCACTAAATGTGAGTTTATCATCTACCCATACACCCAGGTCTTTTTCAATGGTAGTTTTGCCCAGTGTTTTACAATTAAGAACTATACATTTTATTTCCTCTGCCCAAGTGCATGACCTTACATTTATCCCCATTAAAGCTCATTTGTCATTTTATCAGCCCTAGCTTCTAGCTTACATAAATCCTCCTGTAATATAAAATTGTCTTCCTCTGTATTGATAACCCTCCATAGTTTAGTGTCATCTGCAAGTATTGAGATTCTACTCGGTATGTCCCCTACAAGGTCATTAATAAATATGTTAAAAAGAAGCCTGTGGTACCCCACTGTTAACTGTGACCCATTCTGAGTGTGTTCCATTAATAACCACCCTTTGTTTCCTATCACTGAGCCAGTTCTTAACCCACTTACAAATATTTTCCTTATCCCCATTGCTCTCATTTTATGTATCAACCTTTTGTGTGGCACCATATCAAAAGCTTTTGAAAAGTCCATATACACCACGTGCACTGCATTTATTTGGTCCAGTTCAGAACTTATCTCTTCATAGAATCTTATCAGATTAGTTTGACAGGAACGGTCTCTTGTAAACCCATGTTGATATTGGGTCATGAGGTTATTTTTATTCAGATACTCCAGTATAGCATCTCCTAGAAAACCCTCTAGAATTTTACCCACAGTAGAGGTTAAGTTTACTGACCTATAATTTCCAAGTTCAGTTTTTGTCCCCTTTTTGAATATTGGCATCACATTTGCTATACGTCAGTCCTGTGGTACAGACCCTGGTATTATGGAATCTTTAAAGATTGAAAATAATAATTTATCTATGACAGTACTTAATTCCTGCAGTACCCTGGGGTGTATCCCATCCGGGCCTGGGGATTTCTCAACTTTAGTGATTTTTAGACGGTGACGTACTTCCTGTTGGGTTAAGCAGGTTACATTTAATGGAGAGTTTTTGTTATCACTGATCATGTCTGTCATGGGATATTCTTGTGTAAATACTGTTGCAAAGAAGTCATTTATCATATTGGCTTTTTCCTCATCCTCATCCACCATTTCACCCAAACTATTTTTAAGGGGGCCAACACAATACTTTTTATAGTTTCTTAATATTTATGTAGTTGAAGAATATTTTGGGATTTTTTTTACTTTCTCTGGCAATGAGTCTCTCTGTCTCAATCTTTGCTGCCTTGATTTGCTTTTTACAGGTGTTATTTAATTTTCTATATTTATTTAATGCCTCATCACTACCTACTTGCTTTAATTCCCTAAATGCTTTCTTTTTGTCACTAATTGCGCCCCTTACAGCCTTATTTAGCCATAGTGGTTTCCTCCTATTTCTAGCATGTTTATTCCCATAGGGCATATATTGTGCACAGGTCCTATTCAGGATGCTTGAATATCTGTACATTTAATGTTAGGGGGTTTAATGTGCCTCAAAAATGGTCACAAATCCTCTATGACCTCCACAAAAAGAGAGCACAAGAGGTATTACTCCAAGAAACTCACTTTAAAGCGGGTTCAGTACCGTCTTTTCGAAGTCGTTATTACACGACTTGGCTCCACAGTGCTACTAAAAGGTCCTACTGCAAGGTCCTAAGGAGTATCTATTGGAATTCACTGCTCATTCCCTCATGTGGTATTGGGCTCTGAAGTAGATGAGGGAGGTTGGTACCTCTGTTTTTACCATGGTGAATTGGTATCTCCCCAACAGGAACCAGACCTTAGTATGCCGAGCTCTTCTGAACAAGCTGGCTGGATATGTCTTATATTCTAGGTTCTTCAAATTAGCCACCTTTTGCTTTGATTACTGCTTTGCACACTCTTGGTATTCTCTTGATGAGCTTCAAGAGGTAGCCACCAGAAATGGTTTTCACTTCACAGGTGTGCCCTGACAGGTTTACTAAGTGGGATTTCTTGCCTTATAAATGGGGTTGGGACCATCAGTTGTGTTGTGCAGAAGTCTGGTGGATACACAGCTGATAGTCCTACTGAACAGACTGTTAGAATTTGTATTAATGCAAGAAAAAAGCAGGAAAGTAAAGAAAAATGAGTGGCCATCATTACTTCAAGAAATGAAGGTCAGTCAGTCTGAAAAATTGGGAAAACTTTGAAAGTGTCCCCAAGTGCAGTTGCAGAAATCAACAAGTGCTACAAAGAAACTGGCTCACATGAGGACTGCCCCAGGAAGGGAAGACCAAGAGTCACCTCTGCTGTGGAGGATAAGTTCATCCGAGTCACCAGCCTTAGAAATCGCAGGTTAACAGCAGCTCAGATTAGAGACCAGGTCAATGCCACACAGAGTTCTAGCAGCTGACACATCTCTACAACAACTGTTAAGAGCAGACTTTGTGCAGCAGACCTTCATGGTAAAATAGCTGCTAGGAAAGCACTGCTAAGGACAAGCAACAAGCAGAAGAGACTTGTTTGGGCTAAAGAACGCAAGGAATGGACATTTGACCAGTGGAAATCTGTGCTTTGGTCTGATGAGTCCAAATTTAAGATCTTTGGTTAATACCACCGTGTCTTTGTGCGACGCAGAAAAGGTGAACGGATGGACTCTACATGCCTGGTTCCCACCGTGAAGCATGGAGGAGGAGGTGTGATGGTGTGGGGGTGGTTTGCGGGTGACACTGTTGGGGATTTATTCAAAATTGAAGGCATACTAAATCAGCATGGCTACCACAGCATCTTGCAGCGGCATGCTATTCCATCCGGTTTGCGTTTAGTTGGACCATCATTTATTTTCCAACAGGACAATGACCTCAAATACACCTCCAGGCTGTGTAAGGGCTATTTGACCAAGAAGGAGAGTGATATGGTGCTACGCCAGATGACCTGGCCACCACAGTCACCAGACCTGAACCCAATCGAGATAGTTTGGGGTGAGCTGGACCGCAGAGTAAAGGCAAAAGGGCCAACAAGTGCTAAGCATCTCTGGGAACTCCTTCAAGAGTGTTGGAAGACCATTTCTGGTGACTCCCTCTTGAAGCTCATCAAGAGAATGCCAAGAGTGTGCAAAGCAGTAATCAAAGCAAAAGGCGGCTACTTTGAAGAACATAGAATATAAGACATATTTTCAGCTGTTTCACACTGTTTTGTTAAGTATATAATTCCACATGTGTTAATTCATAGTTTTGATGCCTTCAGTGTGAATCTACAATTGTCATAGTCAAGAAAATAAAGAAAACTCTTTGAATGAGAAGGTGTGTCCAAACTTTTGGTCTGTACTGTACATATATATATATATATATATATATATATATATATATACAATATTGAAATACGCAGCTGCATAATAAAGTCAAGAAACAATGAAAACAAGGGGAGACTGATGAACAACATTGCATAATGAACATAAAAATCACTATACCAAGCAAGGGTAACCACCAGTTGGCAGAATATCAAGGAGTACTGCTAGTACTGCTAAAAGGTATGTATAGACCCGTATGTATACATCCACAAAAAAATTAGGTATATTACAATACTGCACATTAGATATATTGTGATTTAGTACAATGTAGTGCACAAAATTATAATCAATAATACAAAAATCAAGATATATTATGATCAAACCTACACGGTAGAATAATAGTAAACTTTGTCACCACATCAGCCTCCACCTCAGACCCCGACTCGAGTTTTGACACTATGTCATCTGAGGTGGAGACTGATGCAATGATACATTTTACTAGTATTCTGCCATCTGGTGGCTACTAGAGATAAGCAGAGCCTTGGAAGTTTGGGTTCGGGTGGTGCTGCCAGACTTTTTTTTGTGCGCTATTCGGGACCTGAACTTAACCCGTACCTCATTGGAAGTCACTGATTGGTAGTTCAGCTCTCTGCCCACATACAGCCAGCTGTAAGCAAACCATATCCAGGGGTGGGAGAGCAGTGATATATTTTTTCTAATTTTGAAAACACACTACACCCAAAAACTGTGCTTTTAACTCTAGTGCGACCCAATCAAACACAGCATCAACTGTATCCGACCACAGCGATGCTGGCACAGAGCAGTCACTGCCGGCAATTCAGCTACTCTCTCAACAGAGAAATTTTTCCCTTTACAGGCTAATCTGCCAACATCATACCGCTTGACAGACGGCTCCCCGCAGTTAGGTAGTGGGGATCCAATTGTCAATAAGCATGACATCAGCAGTTACACCCCATCAACAGAGCAGAGTGGAGGAGAAGCCACTGCTCTGATGACACAACATCAGTGAGAACCGCTGAGTCACTATTGGGAGCGGTCTGTGACTGCTCTATGCTGGCAGAGATAGGTACCAGGCACAACAGGCAGGCAATTAGCAACTACCTGCCTTTTAATTCTTAGGCCTGCTTCACACCATGGTTTTTTGCTGTCAGGCTGTGTCTGGTGTTTTGCTGGATGCACCGGGCACTCCGGACAAACAGAACCGAAGGGCAAATATGTTCTCCAGTCCAGTATTCTGCCAGAATCAGCAGTTTGCAGCTAATGCCGCTGTCCAGTCGTGAAATTTCAGATTTGAGGCTAGCAGGGAGCTAGCCACGGTTCTGAAATTTCAGCGGTGAGCTCTCCACGGTGCTGAAGTTCAGCACCGGCTGCCGCTGAACTTCAGCACCCGGCGTCCGGCAGCTGGATCTGATTTTCTGTCGGCTCTGATGCGATGAGGCGCCCATAGAGTCCCATGTTAGGGGGGCGCTGGATCACACCGGATCCGGGAGGATCCGTTAAGATCCGATTTTGTCAGATTTTTGCCCCAGACGCAAAAAACGGTGCAAGCTGCAATTTTGTGTCTGGGACAAAAATCAAATGCAGCCTGATGCTGCCGGATAGGGACAAAACCGGATGGCAAATCACTGCCATCCGGCACCATAGGCATGCACTAGTCCAAAATCAGGCCTGGGGCTGGCAGGTTCACACCGGACAGCCCCACACCTGAAAAAAATGTGGTGTTAAGCCGGCCTTAGGCAAATTGTGAAAGAGGGAAGTAATCGTAGATTATCCCTTTAGAAGGAATAAGGGAATATGTCACCTGGCTTTTGCTACTTAATCTATGAGCAGAATAATGTAGGTGTAGCAGTTGTGATACAATCAGAGTTCTTAGAGGTAGCATGTATTATAGCTCAAAAAGCTAACCCCGCCCACACCATAGCTCTTTATATACATTGTTTATTGAGCGTGAGCTGCTTATCAAAGAAATGGACGTGGTTAGACAATTGCTAATGCAAGCACCATTCCTAGCAGTGATAATGTCCTGTGATAAAACCTTCATTATCTAGAAACAACAGTACACAGCCTCATAAATCAGTGTCTCATCTGCTGCATCATGCTGTTCTCAGATTACACAGCAAAAACCTACTGACAAGTTATCTTTAATTGGTCATGTAACACAAGTTAGTAAAGGCGTCTATAGACATGATATGAAGGTTTCGCCAAACCCTCCAATATTGAAAGGCTCATTTGACAGTATAATGTGTATGGAGGCCCTGACAGATGATGGTGGGTGGGGGGATATGGATCCGGTATGACGTATTTCAGACTGCTGATTCCTTCTCCACCATTGATATCTGGCAGCAGCTTTTTCATGAAGAACACAAGAGTGTTATTTGTGTGAGGTGGCTGCTGACCAAACAATCAGAACCATCATTTTACCAACAGCTATCTTAAAAGGAACCTGTCACCTCCATTAAGCCCCCCAGGCTATCACTACCTGTCCTTGCATCTTCCTATTACTACTCTCACTATCCCTCTCTTTTTATCACTTACTCATTACTATGTTAATGATCCGGGGGGCTACCATTGCTAGCCCCACTGGGTGTCCTCTCTGTGTCCTGTGGCTGCCTTCTGTGTAGTGTATCATGCCCCTATGGGCGTGATATTGACTTCCAAATGCGTGCCCCCCAGCCTGGCTCGCTCCGCTCTGTAGAATGCCGGGTATGACGTCGAAATTGTCATTTCCGGTACCCCGCAGCTGGACTTCAGGCTGCACAGTACACATGCTCTATAGAGCACATTACATCAGCTCATCTGTGATGAGCCTACGTAATGTGCTTCACAGCGCAGCTCTGTGGATGAGCTATGGAGTACCGGAAATGACGCGTTCGGCGTCATACCCGGCATTCTGTAGAGCAGAGCGAGCCAGGCTGGGGGGTGCTCATTTGAAAGTTAATATCACACCCACCGGGGCGTGATAAACTACACAGGAGGCGGCCACGGGACACAGAGAGGACGCCCAGGGGAGCTAGCAACGGATCATTAACATAGTAATGAGTAAGTGATAAAAACGTTTTATTACACAGTCACAGGGCACATTTAGCGCAGAAAGAAATAGTTAGAGTAGTAATAGGAAGATGAAGGGACAGGTGGTGATAGCCAGGGGGGCTTTATGGGGTGACAGGTTCCCTTTAAAGGGAATCTGTCAGCAGGTTTTTTCTATGTAATCTGATGACAACATGATGTAGAGGTTAAAACACTGAATTCAGTGATGTGCCACTTATAAAACTGTGTGCTTCTCTTTACATATTATGAAGGTGTTATCACCAGTAGATTATCACTGCCTGGACTACAGGACTCATGAGCAGTTGTCCAACCACATCTCTTCTTCTGATAAATAGTTAACTGTCAATAGACAATGTACACAGAAAACTGCGATGTGGATGTGGTTACCTTACTGAGCTCTGCTACTTGTTACATCTAAGAACTCTGATTGTGTCACAACTTCTGCACCCAGTAAATTAAGTGATACATCTTTGCATTCTTCTCCTACATTATGTTGCTCTCAGATAAGGTAGCAAAAACTTGGGAACACTGACGCGAGTCACTACAGTAATAACTAGTCCCAGTAGTGGAGGGAAAGACTACAATTACAGATAGTAATAATAATATAATACTACTTACTGGATAAGTGATGGGAGGTCAAACGATCCAAGGTCAAGTCCAGGAAATGGCGCAGTATAACAAGGGGTAGTCAGAGACGACATCCAATTCAAGAGCCAGAGTCAGATAGACAAGACAGTTTACAGGGAGCAGGTAATAGAGTAGTCAGGTCACAGGCAAAGGGTCAAAGTCCAGGTAAGGGAATAAAGTCAGGCTGAGTCAGGCACAGAGCACAGAGGGATGGGATCAGTCTTACACAGGCAGCAGCAAGTGTATAACTGACACTGGATGAAGAAGCTAGCATGCTTAAGTAGAGGACTAATCAAGGGAAGTGAACACAGATGATTGAAGCACAGACCCATCACAATCAAAACAGACTGACAGCTGCCACACAATAGTGACTTAGCAGACAAGGACAGTGTGGAGATCGTGACAGGAACAGATTCACTTTAAATGCAAGGGGTTAAAGGCTTCAGTCTCAAGTAGAACTCGTCATAATCTAAATATCCTATTAGTATGACTATGGAGTGTCGGAGGAAACCCACGCAAACCTGATACAGAGGCTGTATTTGGTTGGATTTTAATCCAAACCCTCAGTGCTGCAAAGCCTCCTAGAAATATGAACTAACAAACACACATGGTAGTTGATGGTGAAGATTAGATTGTAAAGGCCAAATTAGCATTCAGTTTTTTTTCTAGGGGGAATTTACAAAGTCTGATGTTTTGTACACCAGCCTTATGCAAAAGCCACCTAGAGTAAGGCTGCCTTCAGACTTGCAGATGCCTCCGCAGCGTTTTGCAGAGGCATCTGCAAGTATCTGCATGCAGACCGCGGCCCCTATGTTTATAATGGAGCGCACGGCGGTCTGCAGATGCTTGCAGACCGCCGTGCGCTCTCATTGCCCGCCATCAGTGATCTGTGCGCAGGCGGATGCCTGCGCACAAATCACACACTCTCGCCCGCACCAGGGATGCAACATCTCGCGTCCCTAGTGCGGACGAGAGTGTGTGATCTGTACGCAGGCATCCGCGTGCGCACAGATCACTAATGGCGGGAATTAGAGCGCACGGCGGTCTGCAAGCATCTGCAGACCGCCGTGCGCTCCATTATAAACATAGGGGCCGCGGTCTGCATGCAGATACTTGCAGATGCCTCTGCAAAACGCTGCGGAGGCATCTGCAAGTCTGAAGGCAGCCTTTAAGGTTCCAAATTTATTTGGGGTCTATTCTGCTTAACAAATATCTACTATAACATTTTCAACAATTTCTAAATCTGTTGGACTAAGGTTGGCCACATCTTCCCTTCAAAGTCCTACCTACATTTTAGAAAAATATTAATTGTAGCATAAAACTTGTGACTGTTTTCTGCTAGAAACGTAGTGCAAATAAGTTAATCTCACTCATTTCATTACATTTTATTTAGTCTTTCCATGTCTATAGAATTGTGCGCTTATGGAAATTCAGATGACCTAATCATTACATCATTTCAATAATATGTTAAGGAATAATTGTAAGATATTTAAAGACAAAAGGTGCCAACAAGAATATAAATACAATGTGTTCCATATGGGGTCCTCTTTTTATAAGGTCCTGTTTTAATAGCATGCAATATATTACATTTTCTATAAAACAAAAAGTTTCATTTTAATGTATTCCAATAAATGTAGTTCAGCTTGTGTGTATTTTCTCAGGCCAAAGCCATTTTGCTGAGATTTACATAAACTAATCGTGGTTAGGATAAAAGTTTTTCCAAATCCTTGGTATATTAACCATGGCACCATTCCCGTGCCCATTACATTCCTGTGGTTGGTTAAGTCCCACACATGACAAGTTATATTATATGTAGGTTTATTGAAGGAATTTATGGAGTTTATAAGGCAAGCGATGCTGAATTGTTACAGTATAACTGGAATGTCTATAAGTATTGTGTCCCAGTTTGGAAATCTTGTTATCTGTACACATTCTGACTTGCTGGACAAAGATTTCCCACCAACTACATTGAAAGAGTATATAATCTGCACTCAGATACACTCAGGATTTATCTTCTTGACACATAAAAACATGGAAATTAATAAACAAAAGGAAAATAATTATTTATGCAGTGTAGTATATGAAGAACGGGAGCATTCATTAAGCACTCACCCCTATGTAATTAGAGTTGTTTTGCTATCCAGAACAGAAGATACAGTGTGCGTCTCCCACTCCTCTACCTCCCATAGCTTTTGTTTGCTTTCATCTGGAAAGCGGAGTTCTGCAAGGGTTCTCTATACACAAAACCAAAGAGTGGGTCTTCATAGTGTAGCCTGGCTGGGGCAGGAGTCGTGGGCAAGTTATCTGTCTCCTACGCCCCACCAAGCTACATGAAAACAGGGGTCATAGGTAAATTTGTGTGTCTTGGTGGTGTTTTTTTACTTGGGCAATATGCCTTAACAGACTACCAGTTGCCATGGGAGGCAGCTGGCCAGGACCAGATAGTTCACTGTTAATTAAGAAAGAACAATGTTCAAAAATATAGTTTTTACTGAACTTGATAACAACTTTATACAACAGATAGTAGGCATGTATAGACTCACCTCTTCCGACAAGGAATGAGTCCCATTCCATCGCACTGTCCCACGCTCGGCACTTCCCCCTCCTACTGTACCTACTGTATCCCCACCCGTCCCTCATAGACTGTGAGCCCTCGCGGACAGGGTCCTGTCCCTCCTGTGCCTGTACGATTTGATTGTCTATACATGTCTTTCTTGTCCTCATCTGCCCTGTACATATGTAAAGTGCCATGGACTCTAATGGCTCTATATAAATAAATAATAATAATAATATAGTCTTCCTCCAGAAACCAAAACCAGTGTAACTTATCAAAGGACAGGACCATCCATCCAAACGACCTCCCTCAAGACCATCCAGGCGAGCAAGCAGTCCTAGCATGGTATCATTCACCAGCTCTCACTCCACCAGCTTTACCAGCTCATGGAAGCACCCACACCACTCATGGCTTACCTCTTAACCGACCTCCTTTTTATGTTGCAGCTGCGCCTTGGTACTTCCAGATTTACCGGAGACAAAGAGATGTTCTTGTTATTGCCCTTCTGAGCTATATTATCATCTTGCCAGGGCAGCATTAGGTGTTCCGCTTGCTCCTCAAAGTCATCACTTCAGGCCCATGCCCCGACATTATTTTCCTCTTCTCCTGAGTCTGACTCCTACAGGTAGTTGAAAATCACAAACTCCTGGAGCAATGGTGCCATCTTGGCTCTTCTTGTGCCATGCTGCTTCACCTCAGGCTACCATCGGACAAATGATGCCAACGGTTCAGCCGCTGTGAACTTCCTGGTGTCGCTCCACCCTTCCTTTGACCCTGGACTTCCTTTGACGTGCAACACTCTCTCTCTCTCTGGTGCTCCTTCCTCTTTCTTCACTTTACCTCCCTGTGGGCAGACCTTTTTTTCCACCTCACCTTCTCCAGGTGGACACCTCCAACAGCGGGCCAGCAGTTCTGTTCAGCACACTTCCATCTGGAGGTATAACCTGCAAAGGGCTGCATAATTCTTTGTGCCCTTTTATATTTTCCATGCCTATGATGGAGGGCCCAGCTTCTTTAACTGTGACACCAACCACCATCTTGGGATGTCCTTCAGTTGCCATTCCTTTTATCTCAAGTATTCCCCTCTATTCTTCCATCTTGCGAGACTCGATCCTGCTAACTATGCTAAGTGTAACATGGCTGGGGTGGTACCTGAGGGTGAGGCAATCTTCTTCTACACCCCGCCACGCTACATAAAAATGGTGTGACTGACTGGGCGTGTGTCTTCATGATGCTTGTTACTGGGGTAATATGCCTCCGCAGACCGTTGTTTGCAATGGGATATGGCAGGCTCAAACCAGATGCTTCATAGTGAAATAAGAAAGATCAAAAATATAGTTTTTACAGAATTTGAACTTGATAATTTTATACAACAGATAGTAGACACAGTTCTTCTCCTGGTACAATTCACTTGCTAAAAGCAGGCACATACTCTCCTCATTTACAGCACATAACAGTTTCTTCTCCTTGGTTCACATACACTTGTATCTCACTACAGTCCAGTCAACAGCAATGAGAGATTTCATCTTCCCCGTGAGGCTTCTGCTGTAGAGTTTAGGCAATTACGAATCATCACCTTACATACTAAATCCATTAACTGAGGGTCACAGGGTGTGTTGTGCTCCCAATCCCCCATAGAGGATTTTGTGTCCCAATATGATAACCATTATGTGCCTTTCAGCTCGAGGTACGTTTCACTCTGTAGTTTGTAGTTCACTCTTGTCCTTCTGATACAAGACTTTTCTCAGTCCTTTACTCTCTACACATGTCTCCAATTAACCTGAATCTCTCCATTTCATTACTTATCTAGAGGGTTGAGAATGCGCACATAGGGTCTTATGCTTTATAGACAGGTAAAATGTAAAAAAATCAGATTTGCTCACCTGGTCCGGTTGTGTAGCACACAACCAGCGTAATCGCTCTAAAACAATGCAGCTGCTGCAGGGACTGTACTTCCACAGGTGCGGTGCAGTGATCAGGGTGTCCGTACGAAGTACCTTACTGTCCACGGTGCTTCCAAAGAGGTGAACACACCAACAACACTGGACGTCTGAGTACTGGTAGTATAGGTTTATTTCCAACGCGTTTCAGAGCCACGTACCGAGCTCCTTCCTCAGGGAACAGCCTTCCCTGAGGAAGGAGCTCGGTACGTGGCTCCGAAACGCGTTGGAAATAAACCTATACTACCAGTACTCAGAAGTCCAGTGTTGTTGGTGTGTTCACCTCTTTGGCAGCAGCGCGGACAGTAAGGTACTTCGTCCGGAAACCCATTTCATTACTTAGTCTCCTTGCCCTGGATTCTGGTGAATTGGACTTTCCGGACTAACGGCTTCTACAAACTATCAAGTCTCTTCTCCAGTTCCTTGGTTTTCGGATCTTACTAATTGCCTTTGTCTCTCATCACGATGCACACCTAAAACTCAGCAGTCTGACACCTCTCAGACCTTTGGCCCACTACCCACGACCTCTGGGCCTAACTACTAGCTGACTAATTGTTACCTTCCAGGAAGCAATCCTCTTGTCTTCCCATATAATTCCTCCCAGTCTGATTCAATCTCAAGAATTAATCATATTATTCATGTCAGACCTAAATTATTTAACCACAATGGAAACAGTGAATTATATTGTGACCCGCCCCAGGGCAGTGGGGTACCCGGTTCCGGGCGTTGATTCACGGGGGATGTCACTGGGGCCTGTGCCTGGTCCTGTGACCCTGGTGGTTGCTGAAAAGAGTTAATAAAAATAATAAAAATAGTTTGTGACACCACCTGTAATAGCCCACAGGTAACGGGATACGCAAGGACTGCACGGAACACAGAGGGTTAAACAAATGCAATTTTAATGCAACTGAGGGAAAAGAAGGGGAAGGAGCGGGAAGGTGTGCAAAAGTAAATACAATACATATAACCACTGTGCCTAGTCTGCAGCGAATGCAAGGTCTCTGAATGTCTTTAAATGAAGAAATGCAAAGTCTTTATCGAGCAAGATGCAGAGTGTTTGTTTTCTTTCTATTCCTTGTATATCGAACTGCAGAGTCTTTTCCTATCTCTCCCTAACTAAAACAGTGTGCACACTTTACTACAAGTTTTACTGCGAGGTACCTCGTTGCCGTTGGGGCCCGTAATTCGCTGACAGGCGTCTGGAGTGCAGTCAGTCTTGGATCTCTGTCCTGGATCTCAGCTTGCACGTGCCGTCTGGCCCCTGACTCGACATCCAGTCTTTTTAGGTCTGTCTCTCTCTCTGCAACACACATGGAAGTCCTTCTTTCTCCTTCAGGAGACCCACCCATCCATCTCCTGGACTGTTCCATGTCATTCTCAGCAGCAGGGGGTTTCTCTGCTATCCTTTCCTTTTTGGCAACAAGTGGCAGTATAACACAAAGAAGAGTCCACAAAACATTCCTTTAACCATATATATAAATGTTAACAGGTCTTACATTTCCCCCCCTCTTTAACATCGGCCGTCCCGGCCGATACTCTCTTGGGGCCCTCTGCACAGGAACACACGATGGCAACCTCTGCCGTGCTTTACAACCTGTTGCCTGGGAGTCAATGTCTTACAACCGACTCCATTGACAGAATACACAAATTCATCTGCCAAGTACCGATCAGGGGGAATACCAGCATTAGCCCGTTCAGTCCTACGTGGAGGTACGGCTAATTCACCAGATGCTGGTGCAGTAGCAGGGAGTACAATATCCTCGTCATCATCTCTGGAGATTGGTGGCTCATGCTCTGCAGGGGTGGCACCTGCATCTTGAACGGATGGGGGGTTGGACCCTCCCCAGTCTGTTGGGTTGGACGGGGCCCGCCACCATTCTTCATCGTCAGAGCCCTCCTCGAGAGTAGCAGGAACGGGCACGGGCACAGTCCCCGAGTCGCTTTGTCCGGTCCTGTCTTCTGAATAGCAGGGCCTCAGCATGTTACGATGCAGGATGAGGGTGCCGCCTCCCCGCTCGCTTCTCACTTCGTACACTGGCCCATTGTAGCACTGCTCTCACTTTCCCATCGGACGGCTGCACGCCAGCCTCCGTCACCTTGTGCCCGAGATATTCAATCTCTTTTTGAAAGATCCGGCATTTTTTTGGTTTCAGTTTAAGCCCATGGTCCCGTAACCGTTGAAACACTTGACCCAGTTGTTCGAGATGTTTTTCGAAGGTTGCAGAGTACACTACGATGTCATCCAGATAAATCAACGTGGCTTCAAAGTTCATGTCTCCAAGGCAACTCTCCATGAGGCGCTGAAAAGTTCCTGGGGCATTATTTAGCCCAAACGGGATGCGATTGAACTCGAAGAGTCCCATGGGCACAATGAATGCGGTCTTGGCCTTGTCTTTCTCTGCCACAGGGACCTGCCAATATCCGCTTGCTAGATCAAGGGAGGAGAAGTAGCGTGCCTTTCCCAGCGCAGACAGGGACTCCTCTATCCGGGGCAGAGGATAGGAATCACGAACAGTGCATCCATTAAGCTTGCGGTAGTCAACACAGAAGCGAGTAGACCCATCCTTTTTCTTGACCAGTACGATTGGGGCAGCCCATGGACTCTGACTCTCTCTTATCACCCCGCTCTTCAGCATCTGTGCCAAGAGCTCCTTCACCTCTTGGTAATATTTTGGGGGTATTTGTCTGTACCTTTCTCTGATCGGTGGTGCATCTCCTGTGGGTATTTCATGCTGAATCTTGTCAGTACAGCCGAAGTCTTCTGCATGACGGGAGAACGTGGCTTGATTCTCCCAGATGAAGTTTTCTATGACCTGGGCTTGCTCTGAAGCGAAGGGGGTCAGGTCCACTTCCATCTGTCCTAGGATAACTTGACTGTTCCACTGATCAGTGGGCTTCTCTTCTCTCTCTATAGAAACAGCCAAAGTCCAGGTCTCCCCTGCCATGGGCTTCAATTCAATCAATTCTGCGTTCGCCACCTCTTCAGGCGCCAGGTAGACATGGGCCAGAACAACTCCCGAGGTCAAGGTGTAGGCCTGTTCACCGGTGTTCACGCAACGGAAAGGGACTCTTCCATTTCTTACTGTTGCTAAAGTGCGAGCCACCAACGGTTCGTCTCCGTTCTCTTCACCACGGTAAGGTTCTACCAACACCTCCATCCCCTCGAGCATACGATGGGCCCCGACTGGCAAAGTGAGGACTGTCTCCCGATTTGGAGGTAGAGTAATTGTTGTCTGTCTTGGGACTCGAACCCTCCCCACTGGGTAGCGGCTCCCACCATTCCTCCACAGCCCCCTGGCACGGATAAGGTGTTGGAAGACCTTTTGAGCGGGCCCGTTAGCAGCAGTCATTTTCCAGTAATCACAGCCTTCCTTGTTGAAGAGCAACTGGTCTAGTTCCTTCAGGATGTTCATGCCTACGATAGCCGGCACTTCTCTGTCATACCGGCCCTCCGTTAACACGATCCCTTTTTGGCCTAAGTTCTGACCACAGGCACGTATGTTCATCCACACGACCCCTACAACCGGAATGGGAAGATTATTCGCAGCCTTCAGTCTGATATGTGTCCTCTTATCAATGGATACAGTTTGTCCAAAGTGTTGATAGAAGAACTGTTCTGGCATGGTGGTCACTTGAGACCCAGTATCCATCAGGCATCTTACTGCTTTCCCTTCAAATTCGGCCGTGATTGTTGGCGTGCTGGCTGCTATATCTTCAGGGCGGTTGTTTTCTCTAAGCTCAGTTGGTCCCCCCCCCATGTGCCCGACCATAGAGGGAGGTACTAGTTTAACGGCGGTCTTTCTTGAGACATCCTCCTCTCCGGGCAGTGCCGTGATATATGGTCCCGATTTCCACAGTTCCAGCATTGGTAGTCTCTAGCGGGTCTGGATCGCCTCTGCTCGATCTGTCCCCTCTCTTCTCGATAGGTATACACGCGGGTACCCGGCCGCGGTGCTGCCGTTCGGACTTCTGACGCCGGGGCTTGCATATTGTTCAGCAACTCTTGTAGAGCAGTAACAGTCTCTTGTAACTGATCCACTTTAGCTTCAAGCTGGCTTGTTTCTCGGTTTCTCTCACTCGGGACTACTCTATGAGCACAAACTTCTCCCCCCACGTTCTGCGGGTCGCAATTTTCAGCTTGTGTGCGGGAGACTGCTTCTTCCAGTACTTCCTGAAAAGTTAATTTTTTTTCTACCCTGAGCCGTTCACGGAGAGCACTTCTGATCTTGGGGTTATGTAATCCTCTGAGGAATTGATCTCGCAGGGTACGGTCAGCGTAACCAGGGGTCTGTGCTAGCTCTGGCTCTGCTGTAAGCATTTGTCTCATTATTCTCTGGAGGGCATTCGCATACTGTGGCAAGCCTTCCTCTTCACCCTGCAGCCGGTAGAACAGTTGTGCCTGCAAATCACCTACTTCTGGCTTGCCGCCATACACCCTCTCCAGAATCTTCACCACCTGTTCTAACGTCTTTCTTTCACTCTCAGGGCGCAATAAAACAGTCTCTTGAGCATGGCCCTCAAGGGCAATCAACAGTATCTCCCCTTGGTTTTCTGCAGTTACTCCTGCTACTTTCAACATGCCCCTCACTCTCTGCGCCCAGTCATGGAGAGGTATATTGTTGCCAGTAAATTTTGGTATATGGGTCAGCATAGCACCCAGGGACAATTTCCTTGCTGGTATTCCCCTATCAGGTTGTATTGGAACATTTACATCAACAACATCCCTCTGTCCTTCCATTGTTCAGTACCAGCCTGCGTATCCTGCCGACTACGCCAAGTGTAATAGCCCACAGGTAACGGGATACGCAAGGACTGCACGGAACACAGAGGGTTAAACAAATGCAATTTTAATGCAACTGAGGGAAAAGAAGGGGAAGGAGCGGGAAGGTGTGCAAAAGTAAATACAATACATATAACCACTGTGCCTAGTCTGCAGCGAATGCAAGGTCTCTGAATGTCTTTAAATGAAGAAATGCAAAGTCTTTATCGAGCAAGATGCAGAGTGTTTGTTTTCTTTCTATTCCTTGTATATCGAACTGCAGAGTCTTTTCCTATCTCTCCCTAACTAAAACAGTGTGCACACTTTACTACAAGTTTTACTGCGTGGTACCTCGTTGCCGTTGGGGCCCGGAATTCGCTGACAGGCGTCTGGAGTGCAGTCAGTCTTGGATCTCTGTCCTGGATCTCAGCTTGCACGTGCCGTCTGGCCCCTGACTCGACATCCAGTCTCTTTAGGTCTGTCTCTCTCTGCAACACACATGGAAGTCCTTCTTTCTCCTTCAGGAGACCCACCCATCCATCTCCTGGACTGTTCCATGTCATTCTCAGCAGCAGGGGGTTTCTCTGCTATCCTTTCCTTTTTGGCAACAAGTGGCAGTATAACACAAAGAAGAGTCCACAAAACATTCCTTTAACCATATATATAAATGTTAACAGGTCTTACACACCCACAACCCACGGTTCCGGTATGGTTACCGGTGCTGCGGGTCAGACCTCCGGGGTGATGTTTGGGCAGCAAGATGGTTACGCTCCCCATAGGTGGAGTGGGATCCCCGGGCAGTTGTCGTATATGGGAATTGCATGACAGTCTATGGAGGGAGCAGGATCTGGGACCGCAATAACAATCACACACAGGGTTGATGTTTCCGTACTTTTTATTGATGATTCAGGTATAGTCCATGGTACAGTCTTTCATGGTACAGGTCCCGGTGGTCTGGTAACAGTTCAGGATCTCCACACCCGGCGAGTTATTAGAAACAGCGCCCAACTGGACTTATACAAGTAAGGCAGAACCCCCCACATACCAGTGTTAGTGGGGGGAGTGCCTGTAAGCATAAAGGTACTCAAAAAACAGTTTCAAGACAATGAGAACAAAGAGTACTATGCAATCTTCATATTTTATTGGAAAACGTTAGTATAAAAATGGTAAGGTGGCAAGAAGAACAGTGCATGAACATCAAGTCCACCAAGTTGATGTAAGGGCAAGAATATATCAAATTACGTCAAAAGAACAGGGTAAACATGTTCACATACATGGATAAGGTCCAACACGTACAAAAGTAAGGAACAAAAGTTCATTACATAAAAATGAATGAAGAGCACGTTAATAACATAAACATGATTATACATATAAAGTGCAAGTGCAAAAACATCTAAGGACTGAATATAAATCCTTAGAGACCTCATGTTTTTAACGCCTCTTACAAGGTCTAAGTACATGGAGGATTCACACTAAGTGACATCCAATGCATACCCATGTTGAGTCACAGTAAACAATGCCCTCCACAAGAACCTGCTGGGCTAGAACCCCGACGCGGCGTTTCGCTGCATATGCCTGGTAGCTGCAGCTTCCTCAAGGGGGAGTAGTGTACGTCCTATATATATAGGTCTCTAAGGATTTATATTCAGTCCTTAGATGTTTTTGCACTTGCACTTTATATGTATAATCATGTTTATGTTATTAACGTGCTCTTCATTCATTTTTATGTAATGAACTTTTGTTCCTTACTTTTGTACGTGTTGGACCTTATCCATGTATGTGAACATGTTTACCCTGTTCTTTTGACGTAATTTGATATATTCTTGCCCTTACATCAACTTGGTGGACTTGATGTTCATGCACTGTTCTTCTTGCCACCTTACCATTTTTATACTAACATTTTCCAATAAAATATGAAGATTGCATAGTACTCTTTGTTCTCATTGTCTTGAAACCCGGCGAGTTATGTGGCCGCCCTGCTGTGGAGTGTGTGTGTTTTGGTCCCAGGCTGTCTGAAGCTAGGCCCTGACCCTCACTTTGCTGTCCTCACTTGTATAGCAGGCAGTGAGAGCTCTGCTGCGGGGCACCACTGTATCCACTGCGGTTCCTGGCTCTGCTAAATAGCTGTGCCTCAAGTGCTGCTGTGGCCAGGAGATCTGAAATCTCCCTGGCCTCCAGTCTTTACTGCTGGCTGACAGGTCCCTTGCAGTCACGGACTCCGGTGTCCGGATTCAGGCGCAGTTCCTCCGGGCCGAACCGGTATGGCTCCACTCCCCCTGCTGCTACTACTCCTTGCCTCCAACCCTCGCTCTAGGTTCCCTCACGCAGGTTAATAGTGCTCACTGGTACGGGCTTAGCACAACTCTGTCATCAGGACGTCTTCACAGTCCTCTCTGGAACTGCACTAACTAACTCCGCCTTCAAGCCTGAATTTATTGGGGACCTTGCTTGAACTCGGCTTGTAGAACTCCTCCTTCAGGTCTGGAGTGGAAGGTGTTGTGTGCGGGCTTACGTGCTGTGGAGATCCTTATCTGTCCAAGGTGTATCTGTTGCAACAGAACCCTGGGGTGCCACATTCACCCCTAGTTAAATTCAGTACTCCTGGACTGAGAAACACTAAATTTTCAAACATTAATAACAATAAAATTGAACAAAGTCTTCAAAGTCAGAAATTACAAAAAACAATCAAAACAGAAAAACACGTTAAGAGTCCCAAGGACTCAACTGGTAAGCAGTCCACACGGCGCTAGTCCTTCAGGAGCAGGCTGTGGATGAATATGTACAAGAAAGTTTTTGACCACTACCAGTCCAGTGGTCTACTGGTCCATGTTTAAATAAAAGTTCAAAAAAAGTGTAAAAGTTCATGCAATAAGTCCTGCAGGCACATTACGCATGGCGGTTATGGTTTCAGTTGGTTGCAATGATGTACACAGAAAAACAGATTTACATTTTACTTTTCCCTATGGGCGCCTCGGCTTAGGAGTCCTGGTTTTAACCTTCCACCTCCGGAAGCTTACCTTCCTAACAATGTTCCTGGGGTTGATTCCAGTTCCTCCACCCTTCTGTACACTAAACTTCACTGTCTGACTATTTACATACAAGAACACATACACATTTTCCATGTTACAGTTTAGTCTCTGTACCGGGACGGGGGCTGACCAAAGTTGCTACGGCTGAATCTATGACCTATTTCGGTGAACCTTGGACTGTTAAACATACATATGGCAAAAGGCATATGGTTAGGGCGTGAGGGCCCTTGACGGTGGGTTACGAGCTTATGTATTTTGGCCCAAAATACCCACAAACACCTCACAATTTCATGCTTAGTGTTTTATTGCACCTTTTTTTATCTGCAGTTTGAGGCTGGGCCCTCTGGGGGGCGTCTGTCATTTTGTGAGGCATGTAATCAGTGTGGAGCCGCCCGCCTGACCTAATAGCAGGGCATGACCAATAGGCTGCTCTGACACTATGCCTTGTTTGCACCGTGAGTGGCAGAGCCCTATGGTAACCTTGTAAAGACAAAGAGAAGATAGGGGGCGCAATGGTGCGATATCCAATGTGATTTACAGGGGTAATTATATGCCATAGTTACTAACCTATGTTAGTTGCGCTCCCCATGCACAACTATGGTACAGGCCTGATGGTTTAACGGTCCTCTCCTGACCCGGGTATTTGCATGCGGCGGCAATAAACTGCGGCTCCGGAAAGTCGCAGCGTCCTCGCTCACCTCGTGTAGTTTTCCGGACTCCGCCCCCTCGCGTCCACGTGACCGAACGCAATGACGCGGAAGGTCCTCAAATCCTCTGTATAAAGACGTTGCCTCGGCAACCGAAGGTCCTTTAGCTACAGCGAGCAGCGCCTGCCGTGTCCTCCAGGGAGATATAGGATATAAAACAATTAGCACGGTCTGGTGGGCGCTCTAAAGTAGATCCAGGGTCCTGTTAATTGTGAAGTCCTTTATTCTAAAAACCTCCTTCCCCACAACATGTTTCGACGGTATAGTGCCGTCTTTCTCAAGTGGAATGGAGGTGATACAATGATTAGAACAATATAAAGGGCAGCTTGAATTCCTATTGGCCAGCAATTATCTAAGTAAAAAACAACTAACTATTAACCCATTAGTGTCAAAATAAAGGAATTACCTAGTAACATGATTGCATCTAGCTATATAAAGTATAAACAATCCCATACATCTGCTGTATCCAATACATAATAAAACACCTTACAAAGAAGCCCTATTCAATATCATACATAATACGCACATCTACAAAATCATTAAATATATAATAAAAACCTCACACATGTATATATATATGTATATAAATCACAAAAATAAATACTCAAAAAATTATATATACAGAAATAAATATTATATTAAAAATATACACATATATATACACATATTTACTACCAAAAATTAAATAAATATGAATAAAACAGTATTAAATCCTCATAATTAATAAAATCTATACTAAAAGGACATCATTATATATTAAAAATTAATCATCTCAGAATATGTGTTGCGCTGTAAACGAATGTGAATTTTGGGTTACAATAATCATACATAACAATCTAATTTCTCGATACTTTCTCTATTGTTAAGTTGAGGCCCTCTGGATATAGGGTCCCCAATCTATAGATCCAATAACTTTCTTTTTTGATAAGCCTATTTAATCTCCCTTGACCCCCTTCACGTATATGGTCAATCACGATAAGACTCATCTTGTTAGGATCTCTTTGATGGTACCTATCGAAATGTTGAGAGACACTGTGTTGTTGAAAACCGGACTTAATGTTCTGCCTATGCTTATTCAGACGGTTGTGGGTTGCCTGTATCGTCCTCCCCACATATTGCAACCCACACGGACACTCGAGTAAATAAACAATATAGGAAGATTGGCAGGTCAATCTGTGTCTAATGTCGAAAGTCTCCCCTGTAGTATTTGATCTAAATTGCTTAATACCATCCTGTATCACTTTGCAGCACATACACTTTTTATTATTACAAGAATAACAACCCCATTTCCCGGTTACAGATGGAGCCGAAGCTCCTAAATTATCTGCATTTCTCCTAATGTCACTAGGGGCTATTAAATTCTTTAGATTCCTATTTCTTCTAAAAACAATAGTCGGTTTCTTAGGTATCCTTGCCCCTAAAAGGGGATCTCCTTTTAGAATAAACCAGTATTTGCTTAAAATGGACCGTATAAGGGTCCGGGGTTGGCAATAGGTAGTGATAAAACTCCACTTGCTTCTATCATTAGTATTGGTCAATGTTGCTCTCTTATCTGCCATCCTACTTAGACATTTCTCTTGTGTCATATTTCTAGTCCTAAAGAAGCCATCTCTAAGAATTTTCGTAGGAAAACCTTTTTCTTTAAACCTACTCTTAAGGATGGATGACTCTAACTCAAAATCCGAATCTCTGGAACAATTTTTACGGATCCGCCAGTACTGGCCGTAGGGGATGTTTTTCAGCCAGCCAGGGAGGTGGCCACTATTAAACTCTAAGTAGCTGTTTACATCAACTGTTTTGAAATGGGTGGCAGTATAAAGCCCACCTTCCTCATCAAACTTAATTAGTAGATCTAGATATTGGATTTCAGACTCTGAGTACGTCCCAGTAAAGGTGATGCCCCAATGATTATTATTAAGACTCTCCGTGAACCTTTTGGCTTCGAGCACTGTACCTCTCCAGATGATAAAGAGATCATCTATATACCGCCTGTAAAAGACTACCCCTTTCATTTCAGATAATTGAGCAGGATCTAATAAGGCCGGCTGTGCAATGAGGACGGATTCAACCATACCCATGAAAAGGTTAGCATAACTGGGTGCGAATCTCGTCCCCATTGCACAGCCCTTTTCTTGTTTATATATTTCTCTATTGAAGGAGAATACATTACTCTCCAGTATGAATCTAATTGCTTTCAATAGGAATTCTTTCTGGGGTTCCAATAAATTCTTATCGTTATTAAATGCCTGTTGTATTGCATCAATACCGAAGGTATGTAGAATGTTATTATAAAGTGCCGTCACATCTAGTGTGACTAAGACACACCCTATCATCTTCGGAAGGGACCTAAGTTCACTAATTAGTTGGGATGAATCCCTAAGGTAAGAATCCAATTCAACAACGTATCCTTGTAGAAAAAGATCCACGTAATGTGAGAGATTACAAGTGACCGAGTCACACCCTGATACTATTGGACGAAAGGGGGGGTGGTTAGGTTCCTTATGTATTTTGGGAAGGAAATATATTAATGGTAACCTATATTGGACTATATCTAAAAATCTCTTCTCTTTTTTATTTAGAATACCTTTATCGTATGCCTCTTTGATCATATGTTTGTATTCCCCAAAGATAACTATACTCGGATCCTGTTCTAATTTTTTGTAAAAAGCTGTATCGTCCAATAGTATTTTCCCCTCCTCTATATACCAATCCCTATCCATAAGGACTATCCCTCCTCCTTTGTCTGCATTCTTTATCACCAATTCTTTATTATTCTTCAAGGTTTCAATGGCTACTCTTTCACCCCTACTCAAATTGTCCCTTATTTTTGGTTGTACAATTGTCCTTAATTCTTTCAGAACTAGTTGCTGAAAGGTTTCTACATGGCTACCTTTATGGTAACCTTGTGTCTTTAAATGCCACCAGTCACCTCCCTGACAGCATGGCCGGACGCTGGTGCCAAAACAGCCCCCATTGTGGGTTGCAGGTGATTGAGCACTGGTATACAGACACCTGTTTTGCCTCTCAGGGGGCTGGCAGTGGCTGCTGGGTGCAATGGGTATTTACCTGGCAAATTTTTGGTGAGTTTTTTAAGGTCAGACTGCAATGCACATGGGTCTCTCCACTTGAGCATGACAGCTTCATATATTTCTATGCAGATGTCACATTTGGGTCAGGAGACCCACAGTCTGTCCGTGCATTTCAGTACGATCTTGGACCGAATTGTACTGAAGTCTGAATGTGACCTTACAGAGGATCTGTCGTCTGTCTCAGGGCGGAACTACACTGGTGCAGCTGGTGCAGCTGCACCAGGGCCCCGACCGGCTGGGGGCCCCTTCAAGCCTGGAGGGGGGCCCCCAGCCGACCCCCGCTAGCCGCCGCCAGATGAGAGGAGTGTCAGGCAAGGGAAGCAGAGAGCTTCCTGATTCCCCTGCCTGATCCCGCCCTCCTCTTCCGCGCGGCTCCCAGGTAGGAGAGCATCGCGCCTGCGGCTCAGTGCTGCTCCCAGCGGCACCCTCCCCCCCCTTTCTGGGCCAGTAGCCCCGCCCCCCCGTCCTCTCCTGCACCAGGGCCCCCGGGGGTGACGGTCCGCCCCTGATCTGTCTGTTTTGCTACATACTTACATTCCCCATTCTGTAACAATTTTTAAGCGTCTTTTTTCTTAAAGAGAGATTGGAATAATCTGTGTGTAAATGTAATATATCCATAAACAGGTATTTCATTCTACAAAGACACAGACCTCGCTCCACCAATTTCATCATCCAAACCATAGCTATAAATGACTCTTAGGGCACCTTTACACGCCGCTACTGCGGTGAGAAATATTGACAGCGATATGTCGCCCTGCGACAATCGCCGTCAAAATCTATCCCAAATGCGGCGTGTAATTGGGGAATTTGGCGGCGATCTGTTGCCTCGCCACGGTCGCCTGATTTCAGTGCACTGCTCTGAAATCAGGCGACCGTGGTGAGGCGACAAATCGCCGCCAAATTCCCCAATTACACGCCGCAATTGGGAGAGATTTTGATGGCGATTGTCTCAGGGCGACATATCTCCGTGAATATTTCTCGCCGCTGTTGCGGCGTGTAAAGGTACCCTTACACTCACACTATACATATAAGTATTTTATCATCACCACTGTTTTTATTGATATATTATGTGGCGCCCCTGTGGCCAGGCTGCCACAAATAGTACTGCATGTATTCCTATGTGTGATATCAAGCCTGGATGTAATAGGAGGACACTTTGCTAAGACCGCCAAATAAATCCAACACATCTGAACCTCAGGCCAGGGAAGTCCTTTAGGGCAGTCCTCACATCCTGGCTGGAGGGAGGAGTTAGGTTAGAGATGGGTGGCAAGAAGGAGAGTTCTAGTCGGTTCTAGGCAGCTTGAGAGACAGCATATAGCGTAGAGTGAAGTGCTAGGCTGAGGGTCTGGAGAGATGAATCTGCTGCTAGCTGTTGAATCTGGTCAAAAGAGCTAGCTGCAGGAGGGGTACCAGCCCCCAACTCGATCAGGGATACTTCAGGACCGGTCATGAATGTAGAGGTCACAGGGCTTCAAGTACAGTGACTCACTTTGCGGGCCTTCCCAAGACTTGCGGGGCTAAATAGAGACAGAGGACCAAAGCCGTCACTCACAGGACCCACAGCTACCTGCCTGGCAGGGAATGGTAACCACGGACACTTGGTTAGGAGAGGATGTGGTAGCAAGTGTCAGAATGGGGAAGACATCTAGAAGGTCATATAACCTTTGTCTCAGCAAAGGTGGACTCCAACTGTCTCTGGGCTGGCCAGGCTGCGCTCCTGGTGAACATCTTACCCTGGCTAGATTGTAATCTTCAACTACAAGTTATGGGTAAGAACCAAAAAGTTCTTATTATATTAGTCACCATGTTATCCTTTTATTTTTCAATTTCCTTCTACTATAGGTCATTTGAAGGAACATGGGCACAGTCTGAGAACAAATAAAGACCAATATTTCATCATAAAGACAATGCAGGCACATAACTCTCTGTCATTATAGAAGTTTAATGTGGGAGTTCACCGGTACATTTCAAGTTCTACAGGATTCATCCAGCTACAGAGCTGAGTTAGTCAAGGTTGTGTAGCCAAGATCAGCACACTGTGTGCAGAATTATTAGGCAAGTTGTGTTGTAGAGGATTATTTTTATATTATTGATTAACAACTATGTTCTCAATCAACCCCAAAGACTCAAATATCAAAGCTTAATATTTTTGGAAGTTGGAGTGGGTTTTTTTTTTTTTATTTGTTATCTTAGGAGGATATCTGTTTGTGCAGGTAACTATTACTGTGCAGAATTATTAGGCAACTTAATAAAAAACAAATATACGGTATTCAGATCTTACTTGTTTATTTTCACCAGGTAAACAAAATTTAGAAAAAAACATTTCTGACATGCAAAAACAAAACCCCCCAAAAATTAGTGACCAATATAGCCCCCTTTCTTTATGATGACACTCAACAGCCTTCCATCCATAGATTCTGTCAGTTGCTTGATCTGTTTATGATCAACATTGCGTGCAGCAGCCACCACAGCCTCCCAGACACTGTTCCGAGAGGTGTACTGTTTTCCCTCCCTGTAGATCTCACATTTTAGGAGGGACCACAGGTTCTCTATGGGGTTCAGATCAGGTGAACAAGAGGGCCATGTCATTATTTTTTCTTCCTTTAGACCATTACTGGCTAGACAAGCTGTAAAGTAGTAGGATGCATGTGATGGAGCATTGTCCTGCTTGAAAATCCTGTTTTTCTTGAATGATACCGACTTCTTCCTGTACCACTGCTTGAAGAAGTTGTCTTCCAGAAACTGGCAGTAGGTCCGGGAGTTGAGCTTCACTCCATCCTCAACCCTAAAAGGTCCCACAAGTTAATCTTTGATGATACCAGCCCATACCAGTACCCCACCTCCACCTTGCTGGTTTCTTAGTCGGAGTGGAGCTCTCTGCCCTTTACTTATCCAGCCTCTGGCCCATCCATCTGGCCCATCAAGAGTCACTCTCATTTCATCAGTCCAAAAAACCTTTGAAAAATCAGTGTTAAGATATTTCTTGGCCCAGTCTTGACGTTTTATCTTATGTTTCTTGTTCAAGGTGGTTGTTTTTCAGCCTTTCTTACCTTGGCCATGTCCCTGAGTATGGCACACCTTGTGCTTTTTGATACTCTAGTAACGTTGCAGCTCTGAAATATTACAAAACTGGTGGCAAATGGCATCTTGGCAGCTTCACGCTTGATTTTCCTCAATTCATGGGCAGTTATTTTGCGTCTTTCTTGCCTAACACGCTTCTTGCGACCCTGTTGGCTATTTGCCATGAAACGCTTGATTGTACGGTGGTCATGCTTCAAAAGTTTAGCAATTTCAAGACTGCTGCATCCCTCTGTAAGACATCTCACAATTTTGGACTTTTCAGAGACCGTCAAATCTCTCTTCTGACCCATTTTGCTAATGGAAAGGAAGTTGCCTAATAATTAAGCACATCTTACATAGGGTGTTGATGTCATTAGACCACACTCCTCCTCATTACAGAGATGCACATCACCTGATTTACTTGGTGTTTGGCTCCCACGCCTATACAGCTTGGAGTAGGACAACATGTATAAAAAGTATCATTTGATCAAAATACTCATTTGCCTAATAATTCTGCACACAGTGTAGAAATTAAAGGGGTATTCTCAAGTTTGGAAGTTATCCCGTATCCCTGGGATAGGGGATAACTTTTCCCAATCGCTATGACATCCATTGATCCTAAAAACAGGTGCTATGAAGAAACCAATTTGAATGGAGCTGAGGTCAATCATGCTCACTGCCATTCATGCTTAATGAGACCATTAAGTCTGGAGTGTATCTCGTTAAGAATGGATAGAGCGCCAGTACACATGATAAACCACCCCTCCATTCACCGGCCCTTGAGGGTCCTGGCTCTCGGGAGTGATGGGGGGCCCAGCAGTTGTACAATCAGCAAGACATCCCCTATGTTTGGAATAAACCCTGTACTACAACTAACATAAACCACCAACCTTTGCCTGTATATCAATCTGCCATTTACAAGAATATTTCTAAGGTATAGACTCTGAATATACACAGTACAATGAGCACACACATCTATCGATACAAGTACAGTAAAAGCGACGAATATAAGAAAATATGTCATAAACACAAATTCTCTGAGAGTAATTAAGCTTACCAGATTTGTGTCAGTGCAGCGTCTTGTAAATCCCCAGGATCATTGTTTCATTGAAATGACACCTGCAAGGACTAGTTTAGAGGTTTCCAGTCTAAACTATGTATTGCATGACAGTAGAACAGCAAATGAGAAGAGTTAACTATGGAAAATGGAATGCAAACATGAAAGCAGCATTATATAACAGGAGATAATTCCCGTGCTAGATCAGTATAAAAATACAAAATAGCAGAAAATGATATTGCGTGTTTGAGATGTTCTCAGAAATGTAGCACACCAAATCCATTCATATTCTAGGAATTCTCTTCTTGTGACGGCCCCTTCTTCCTTATGTTAGGAGGCATAGATAAACTGCTAAAAAAGAATGAAGGGAACCTTTAAACAACACAATATAACAACAAGTCAATCACACTTCTGTGAAATCAGCCTGTCCAGTTATGAAGCAACATTGTGAATCAATTTCTTCAGCTGTTGTACACAGGGAACAGACAATAGGTAGACATTATCGTCAATTAGCAAGACACCCCCTATAAAGGAGCAGATCTGCAGGTGGTGATCACAGACCATTTCACTGTTCTCATCCTTTTTGGCTGTTGTTTTGGTCACTTTTGCAATTTGTCATTGCTCTCACCCCTAGAGGTAGCATGAGGTGGTGTCTACAACCCATAGAAGTTGCTCAGGTAGTTGCTCATCCAGGATGGTGTGGCACCCCAGGGTTAATGAGCCACAGTAACACCACAAAGGGTTAACTCCCCACACAACCCACAACACTACACTAGCGCCTCCAGGCCAGAAGGGGGAGCTAAAGCTGCTTCCCTATATATTCTGGTATGGAGAGGAAGTGGCAGTTAGTTTAGTTCCTGAGAGGTCTGAGGGAAAGGGCCTGGATGTAAAAGGGCTGCGTTAGGCCCAACCCACGGTCCACTGTCCACTTCCAGGCCAGCCAGTGTCTGAGTAATAGGAAAAGCAGAGGAACACACCCGAGACATGGAGTTACCCTAAACTCACCCCGGTGAAGCGCAAAGACCGGATACTGGATCCGCAATTGTGCCTGACACAAGCAGCACAGAAAACACTGGATAAGTGAAGATTATATATCTTCACTGTACCACAGCGAAGCAACACGGCGGGGTCAGAGACACAAAGATAAGACTCAAGTTGCCTAGCAAGTTTGGTACCAGTGAGGAGAGTCAGGGCCGGCAGCCTAGCTAAAGCAGCAGCAGGGCCACACACACAGCGCAGGAGTAGGAAGCCAAGGACCCGGCCAGGGTGGGAGCAACCTGGCCCCGGTACAGACTCCGTGGACAATAGCTACTGAATACCATCTGCAGTAAAGACTTGGAAAACTACAAAACTGTGAGTCTGTGTGATCCTTGCGCTCGAGCCCTACTCTCCCTCACAAACTTATCATCTCTACCACTACCCCTACCCTGCATCATCCATAGATTATCATCATCACTGCCCCGGGGAACCAGGCTCTGCCCGTGGAGAGCCGTTACATCATCGGCTGCCAAACATCATCCCTGGAGGTTCTGCAGCAGCGGTGGTCACCCTGACCACATACAATGGGTGGCGTCACGACTTTCTCCCCTGTAAATAACCCCCAAACCCAATACTTGTGGGCCCGGGACACGGTTCGGACCAAGACCACCGTGATTCCCCATGATACCCTGGTCCGGTACCGAGTACCCCATTCCAGTGGGCTCCACAATGGCACATCAATGCAAGATGGGGCAAGAAAGGTAGTTGTGTCTGTCAGTACAGTGTCCAGAGCATAGAGCAGATAGCAGGAGACAGGCCAGTACACCATGAGACATGGAGGGGGCTGTAGGAGGGTAGCAACCCAGAAGCAGGACCGCTACCTCCTGCTTTGTGCAAGGAGGAGCAGAAAGAGCAGTGTCCAGAAATCTAGGATTTGGTGTTTTAATGTTCCCTTTATTTTTTTGAGCAGTGCATTTTGAAATTCTTTAGAAGCCTTATAATTGTGGTATTTTCATACTCTGGAGATTATTGTATGACCCCTTACTGCGACCAATGCAACACTACTGTGAATGTACTATCGTATCTATCATATACCAATAAAGTGTTATTATAATTACTATCATTGTACCAATTAAGAAAAAAACAAACTTTTTTGAGCACTGAAGGGAATTATTTTTGTATACTACTGTGGTGCCCCTGCGGTCTGGTTGCCACAAATGGTAATGCATGTAACATCTTATAATGTCACATCTGAAGAGAGATGAGGATAACTTTGCTGGAATTCCCCTACACATCCAACATTTCCAAACTCCAATCAGAAGGTGCAGGGCGGAAGAGACCCACCTTCGGGTAGACCCCACTTGTAGTTGCAGGGAGAGGTTAGAACAGGGAGAGGTAGGCAAAGGAGCTGTTCTAGACTGTATGTCAGGCCATGAGGCTGACTTGTCGCATCTGTTGACAGCTCAGAGTAGCTGGGCTGATGAACAAAGCTGCAAGAAGGGGACCAAGCCCCATGTGTCCAAGTTGTTTGAACTTGGCCACAAAATTTGGAGGCTATCGGATTTCATGCCCGATAGCCATCCTTGTGGGCCCATCTGAGGCTCAGTAGCAAAGAGAGCCAGAGGACTTAATAACAATTGGTCACTAGAAAGGAAGCAAGCGCAAATAGGGTCTTATCACTATATATATAGGGTGGCACTGATGCTGTTAAATGTAACTGCTCACCTTCTCTGGTTGTGTGACACACAACCAGTTTGAAAACACATGTAAAGGTAGCTGCTGCAAAACACACACTTCCACGTGCAACGTGGTGAGGAAATCCTAGGATTCAAAAGGGTCTTCCTGATGAAGGAGCATAGCAGGCTCTGAAACGCATTGGATGGATCCATTAAACCTTGAGTAACTGAAGATTTGGGGATTCGTGTCTTCTGTAGCAGTGTGGACCGACTACACACCGTTCCTTTTGAATTCTAAGAGGACTTAAGAAGTTGCTCAAAGGGTTCACGTCACCTGCCCAGCTGGAGAGTAACCACAGACCAATGAAGGGTAGAGGACGCAGAGAGGATCTAGTATCCAGGACTAGAAGTCAGCAGGAAGTCCAATACACCTTATTTCAACAGGGTGGACTCATCTCTCTCTGAACTGGCCGATCCATCTGCCTGGTTCTGCATTGGTGTCCTGGTTGTACCAACTACTCTACAGTAAAAGGTAAAGAACTAAGAAACTGTCTGTTGTGCCTTATTACATGCTGCACCTCTCCTCTGCACCTCTGACTTCTACCACCTTCATCCACCTTTCACACTTCTCAAGGGCCTTCCCCGTGCTGGTGGGGGTATTACCATCACACTGCCATAACTATCCCTTGGGAATAATATATGCAGTGCCGGCCACCTAGTGGTTGGATACCTTCAGCTGGCGTCACAAACTCTTTATTTGTTCTATTTTTGTTTTTTTTTTCTCCATTTTTCTATCCTCTTTTAATGCAAGCTTGGGTCACAGCACTAGGTGCCTCCACCGGGATATCAACTGCACACTCTGGCCCAGTGTTGGCGTTCCCAGCCTGCGAGCTCTCTCACTAACTCCCAAAACCTATTTTAAATGTCTTTAATCTTTTGAATTTGATAAAAATATATTATTTGAAGAAATGGTTTACTCCTCTTTTTAGGTAACGTATTTATAATCACATTGATAGTTTAGTAATAAGTATACCGGTCTATTGGTACAGCGCTTCCACAGGAGACCCGGAGTTCAAATAGATTTTCTTTTATTCTTAAAATGTATATTACAGTGGGCAGTACAACGCGTTTCGACCCTTTTAATGGGTCTTCCTCAGGTACAGTTATATAATTTCATAACACTTACATGTGTCTCCTTATATAGCTCATGCAGTTATGAAATTATATAACTGTACCTGAGGAAGACCCATTAAAAGGGTCGAAACGCGTTGTACTGCCCACTGTAATATACATTTTAAGAATAAAGGAAAATCTATTTGAACTCCAGGTCTCCTGTGGAAGCGCTGTACCAATAGACCGGTATACTTATTACTATATGTGACGAACCAGGTTTCCTAAATCTGATCCATCCGGAGTGGGAGAGCTGCACACCAAAGGAGATCTTATATGCAATATAACCGAGACACCTAAAAGGTGAGCAATACCAAAGTATAACATCTTTATGTTGAATTTTAATTACTGCACTTAGAGTTGCGCCGGGACTTTTTCTCTTTTATACCCCCCTAGAGACTTCCAGCAAAGTTAATCTAAGTACTACACATTGATAGTTTGGGAGGTGAAGTCCTGCTGACACTTTCCCTATTATAGAAAGACATAAAACAGTCCCACATTACAGTCCTTGCAATGAAGATGATGTTGTCATCATAGTCATTGAAAAGTCAGTTATAACAAAATGTATAGTTTATTTTGACCCCTATAATAACATCTCTCTTTTGCTTGTGTGGTTTGTACAAGTTGACGCTTATCGGGCCTCATTCACTTTCATACAGCAAAACTGTTTGTGTTGCCCTTTGCAACCAATTAGCAACTGCTTTCATTTTACCTCAGCAGTGTAAGAAATGAGTGAGGCCCATGGTAGCCTTCCTGTGAGACCAGTGGTCCTGTGCGGAGGGCAGTGGTGTTATGTGCAAGTAGGGAGGGGTAGCTATATGGGCGCACTACAATAATTAGTATAAGGAGGTTGTTCAACTTGCCAAGTTTGGACCACAGTAGGAAGAAGAGTAAACGTGGCACATTAAGGGAGCAACACCATGAGAATAGAAACTGATTCGGAACCGGGTGGTAGTTCTGCTGGGGGGAGTCACGGGGGTCGAGACCCGGCTCCGTGGCCCTGGGCGGTCAATAAAGGGGGGAAAGAAATTATTTAGGAATTAACGTGACGCCACTCATGGTGTGCAGCTATGGGTAGCTGCCGCTGCAGTTTGGGCCTGCGGGGATGATGGTAGCAGCAGCGAGGATGTTAAGCCCTCCACGGGAAGAGCTGGTCCCCAGGGCAACCTAGAAGTCCATGAAAATGCAGGTTCGTCAGGAGTGCGGAGCTCACAGTGACAGGTAGCTTCTGCTGGGTAACAGAACCAGGCGCAATAATCACAGCTTCAGACAACATCGAGGATTAACCGGGTTTTACTCTTTCTCAGCAGTTCACCGACAGTATATTAGCAGCTCCAGTATGGTCTAAGCAGCCGGGATGGTTCATCTGCCTCACCCCCTTTCGTGTCTCTTTCGGGCCTTTTCGGTCTGTCCGTATGCTAGCTACGATCCAGCGGATTGTAGCTATCAAAAATAGCGGTCAAAAAATAGTCATACTATATACACCGTGTTTCCCCGAAAATAAGGTGCCCCCCGAAAATAAGGCACCCCGGGGAATTGGTCAGGGTGCTTAATATAAGGCACCCTCCGAAAATAGGACGTGGCAGGCAGGCAAAAAAAAAATTCATACTCACCTACTCAGCTGCCTCTGCCGCCACCATTGTTCCTCCGGAGCTTACCGCTGCCAACGCCACTGCCGCTGCCGCCGCTTGATGTCACCCGGTGTGTGTACATAGCCGGGCGCCGCAGATGTACGATAGTAAGCCATCAGCCAATCAGGCGGTTGCTGGCATTTGATTGGTCGCAGCATTACCGTACATCTCCTGTACAGAAGTCACCTGCGCCGCTCAGCGTAGATGTACAGTAATGCCGCGGCCAATCAGACGCCAGCAGCCGCCTGATTGGCTGATGGCTTTCCATAATACATCTACGGCGCCCGACTACGTACACACCGGGTTACATCAAGTGGCGACGGCGGCGGTAAGCTCCGGCAGGCTCCAGTGATGTGTCTGACTGTGTGTGTGTGGCCGTGTGTGTGTTTGACTGTGTGTGTGTGGCTAGAGGGATATTGGGGGATGATGGGGGCTACAGAGGGATAGTGTAGGATGATGGGAGCTACAGAGGGATAGTGGAGGATGATGGGGGTTACAGAGGGATAGTGGAGGATGATGGGGGCTACAGATAGATAGTGGAGGATGATGGGGGTTACAGAGGGATAGTGGAGGATGATGGAGCGCTACGAGAGATAGTGGATGATGCTTAATATAAGGCACCCCCCTGAAAATAAGACATGGTGCAACTTTTGGACTAAAAATTAATATAAGATGGTGTCTTATTTTCGGGGGAAACACTGTATTAAGTAATGACCGGCATCACCTGCATGTAAAGGTGCAAGCAAAAAATACATACACTATGAGAATATTTGCTGCAGCACTAAACATGATGAGTGTGAATTAGCTATATGGCTATGAAACAGGGCTATGTACAACTAAGATAATGTATATATGACAAATAAAGGGTGCTTTCACATTAGCGTTCCCCTCCGCAGCGTTCTGCGGAGGGAAGACGCAATGTGAGCGCAGCACCGCCAGCTCCTATCTTTATAATGGGCGCACACGGTGCTGCGCTTGACTGTGCATGACCGTGCGCACCCATTCACTCCCATATGTGATCTGTGCGCAGTGGATGCCTGCGCACAAATCACCCAATCTCGTCCGCACCAGAAATGCAACATGTTGCATTTCTGGTGCGGACGAGACTGGGTGATTTGTGCGCAGGCATCTGCTGCACACAGATCACATATGGGAGTGAATGGGTGCGCACGGTCATGCGCAGTCAAGCGCAGCACTGTGCGCTCCCATTATAAAGATAGGGGCTGGAGGTGCTGCGCTCACATTGCGGCTCCCCTCCGCAGAACGCTGCGGAGGGGAACGCTAATGTGAAAGTAGCCTAACACAGTAAATACTGCTCTGGATTATAGAGAAAATAGAGAGACAGCTTCAACAATGCGGAAGAGGCCCAGTAACCGCGACAAGGTGCTCTCATCTTACCGGGTCCTAACACTAGGTCACTACATGCGGTATACACTCCCTGACAGAGGTTATGTGGCTTATTCATGTTATGTAAATAAAAGCTTATAACCTGACATTAAATTAATCCACCCAAATGTGGTTTAGGTTAAGAAAATAATTTGGCATCAATGCTGAAATATTGATCATTTAATGAACACAGAATGGTCAGATTTTAGCAAGACAAACGTTTTGTCGCCTGGTCATATAATGCACCCAATCCTAGTTTACATCCTCACCTGTGCTCAGTAAATGATCGGTTACTTAGTGGGTGTGTCTAAAAGAAACCCAGCACCCCAGACCTTCACTTGAACTGCAACTTGAGCTCTGACAACATGCCAAAAATCCACCCTGCGACAAAAGCCTTGATTATTAAGAGGCTGAAGATCAGATCCACTGGCTGGCACCTTTAATTTGTCTCAGCGTCAAGTACAAAGAATTAAAAAAAGATTTGAAGAGACTGGAGATGTGTTTGACAAGCCCAGGTCTGGCAGACCCCGCAAGACAACTGCTCAGAAGGAACGTTTGTTGGTTAGAAAATCCAAAGCAAGCCCCTCTTCCACTGCAGCATAGTACCAAAAGCCCTGGTCACCTCAAGTCCCTGTGTCAACTAGAACAGTTTGAAGGATTCTGTCTCGAAATGGCCTCCATGGTCGAATCAGTGCCCAGAAGCCAGCACTAAACAAAAGGCGAATAAAAAACCGTGTGGCATTAGCAAAGTCCCACAGCCTGCTAAACAGATGGATGCTGGAAAAGTGGCAGAAGGTGGATTTCTCTGATGAATCTTCAGTAGAATTACACCACAGCCCCAGCAAATACTGCAGGAGACCTACTGGAGCCTGTAAGGATCCAAAATACACCCAGAAAACAGTTAAATTTGGTAGTGGAAAGATCATGGTCTGGGGTTACATTCAGTATGGGGGTGTGCGTAACATTTGCAATGTGGAAGGCAATATCAATAACCTAAAATATCAAGACATTAGCTACCTCTTACATTCCAAATCATAAAAGGGGTAAAATTCTGCAGCAGGATGGTGCTCCATCTCATACATCCATCTCTACAACAAAGTTCCTCCAGTCAAAAAAGATCAAGGTGCTCAAGTACTGGCCAGCCCAGTCACCAGACATGAACATCATTGAGCATGTTTGGGGTAGGATGAAAGAGGGAGCTTGGAAGACAAAACCAAAGAATCTAGATGAACTCTGAGAGGCATGTAAGACTGCATTCTTTGCTATTCCTGATGACTTCATTAATAAATTGTATGAATCACTGTTGAACTGCATGGATGCAGTCTTTCAAGCTCATGGAAGTCACACAAAATATTAAATATAACTCTAATAACACCACAACTTCATTCACCAATGTTATGCAACATATATTTGTATTTTAAGTTAATTTTTTGTTTGAAAATCACATTAAATTCTGTGGGCGATGAAACTTTTGTCTTGCCAAAATCTGACCATTCTGTGTTCATTAAATGATCAATATTTCAGCATTGATGCCAATTTATTTTAGTAACCTAAACCACATTTCGGAGGGTTTCAGCTTTCAAAACAGTAATTTATACAACCAATGGATGAATTTAACGTCAGGTTATAAGCTTTTATGTACATAACATAGATAAGTGACATAACTTCTGTCAGGGAGTGTACAGTTGCTAGAGTAGGATTTTATGCCTGTGAACTGTAATTAAAAGCTGCTGGTTTGGTATGTCTCTGGACCTGGGCTACAGCAAGATGGAGAGATAGACGAGGCTACAGAGCTAGGGGAGGGAGCTCGGTCAATAAATAGTCATACTATATATTAAATATTGACCGGGTGCAAGCAAAAAATACATACATTAAGAGACTATTTGCTGCAACACTAAACATGATGAGTGTAAACTAGCTACATGGCTATAAAAAAAGGGCTATGTACAACTAAGATAATGCATATATGACAAAGCCCTTAAAACTAACCCTTTAAAAATCCATCTGGATTACTACCATTTATTTAATGTGGTGTTCTGATTCATGGCTGTGCTGCAATGACTCCTCCTATTGACCGCTACTCTCTCCGATGACGACCAGCAATGCTGATACGTACTTCCGGTTTCACCAGAAGTCGTCATCGGCCCTGTTTACTTGTCACGATGGCAACTGCCACGTGACCTCATAGGTAGTTTCGGCCCGCGGTGTGACCGGCTAACAGCTTACGTGGGTTTACTCAGATTGCACAGGTATTTGAATATCTCTTCTGTACACATGCACTCAATTCCCCTGACGAAGCTGCGCCCCAGCAGCGATATACATGCGGCCTGGGTTTATTCATCAGTTCTATACAGCTGGCCACACCAGTGTATTTGATTGTACCACTGGTTACACTTAGCACAACTATAGCTAGCTGGTTCAGTGTGCCTTTTTGGGGTTTAATAATTATCACCACCTGCAGTGGTAAGGTGTCTCTAGACATGGCAGAGACCAGTGAAATCATCTGCAGGGCAGCACTGATCTGCACCGCTGACCTCACGCACCGCTGGTATACTCACACTTCTCTGATGTCAGCTTATCACTATTTATAAGCCAACATCACCTGAGTTTTTTTTTTCCAGCGCTGGAGTGGTGCTTTAAATGTAAGCCCTTTGCGCCGGTCATATACTCACCTTCTACCAAATTCACCTTTTACCAACCCCGCTCTAGTCCTGCAGTGTGCCATCTTGTGACTGCAATTTCCGACTGACCGGAAGTCAGAAGTTACGTTACAGGTGCTCAATGCATCTCTATGAGAGCCAGAATGAGGCAAGAACAAACACAGGATGAGATCAGAACCGAGCTCTCATAGAGATGCATGTATTTGTGACCTCCGGTGCTTCCATGAAACACTGGAGCTGCCGACAAGTCACAAATCCCCACAGACCGACTGGAGCAGCGGTGATAGAAGATGAAGCAGCAGGAGGGCGAGTATAATACAAGGGACTTAGATTTAAAGAGCTACTCCAGTGAAGCAATAAAAAAAACACTGGAGTGGGGCTTAAACCCCTTAACAACCAAAGACATATATATATATATATATGTGATGAATATTGGTAAGGAATATCGCCATATCCCCCATATTCCATTCCTCCCAGAAAGCAATTGATAGGCACATCTCACTCATAAAGAGATAAGCCCCCACCCTTGGTAGCCAGAGGCCATTCATCTCTGACAAGTGGCAGAGTAATTAGCACCTAGCTGCCAGCCAACAAGGCAACACAAAAGGACTCTTCCTCAACTTTGATATGGTAATCAGCTAGGTGTATGGAGCGTCCTCAGAAATGGGGTTTTGCCAAAAGGTGACACGTCCAATATCACTGTAAGGCCAGGGGATAGGAAGGCCTTTCTTCCCATGCAGGCCGGACGGAGCCGTGACTATAACATTAATATCTCATAAGCCGTCCACCCTGTGTTACTATCGAATATAAAAATGAACTCTACATATCTAGACGTGGATAAGGCTTGTACTCACAAGAATGTTGGATGACTGTAAGCCATGTAAACATGATATTGGCTAGTAGGGTGTTCTCAGAGTAGCCATGTTTCATATCCAGGCGAAGATAAAATCATAACTAAAAATATGAAAGTATTGTCTTCCGTCTGTGATGCCCACGGACACGGCTAGGTCAGCTTATGGAATCTGGGTGTCCATATCTCCCCTCAGATGGGTGGGAATTGTGAGACGTCCCAGAGGTGTGAGATGGGTGGAGACAGGAGTCAGCCATAGTGTATAAAAATCCTCTGCCCCATCTCTATAGTGTATTTCTTCTGAATGGGCATTTTTCCACCAAGGCCAGAGATTACCCAAGGAACAGATTGGTGCCACGCCGCCCTTGTGGTGCCATCAGCACTAAGGTAACTGCTCACATGTGTGTGTAATTCTGTGTATTCCATTCCTCCTTTTATTGGCATATCTGACTGTAATATTTGTAACATCTGAATAATAACTGTAAATATTAATATCTAGTGTACCATTAGGGTGATTAAATATATAAATTTAATCTTGAGTTGCTCTTTTTATCTTGATCACGATTCCCACGTCCGTGTGCTAATTTAAAGCTACCTGGGTTGGTTTCTGACCCAATATAAGCCCGACCACGGACCGGACTTATATTAAACGAGAAGCTGGTGGCAGCATTTGTGCTTGGGGTTATTCAGGGCCTCTGGCAGTGACGGGGTGGAGGAGATTATATGTGCTTCTGGCTGCAGGGTAGAAGGCATATACCACACTCACTGAGAGGTACCTTAATAAACCAGCACAGGCAGGGCAGCTGCGGCCCTTTTTTATCCTCAGGCAGTTCTCTGACTGACCTGGGTTTAACAGGAGGCGCTGTGGAGCTGCCAGGTTCGGTGGTCGCGATTCACCACAATATATATATATACACCATTGGCCGTGTCCCTGTACCTGATGTAAGCTCACGCGCTGTGCACATGTGCACTGATCAGACAGCTAACATGCGCAGCTAACAGCACCGATTGGATCAGCGATCCGAACTGCACTGTTATCTCTTTAGATTGCACTGTCAATCACTGACAGCGCAATCCAAAGTGTTGCAGTGGGGATCGCGTTGTTCCCCGCCGGTATTGGCAGCCCCGTAATGCGATCACAGGGCCTGGATGCGTTGTCATGACAAAAGGGGGTCAACTCATGACCCCGGACGATGTCATGAATCACTTCCTGCCAGTGATGCCCGAGAGACGTCACCGGCAGATAGTGATCATTTGTGCTGTGCGGGGGATGAAGAAGCCTCTCCCTACATAACACAGGCAAACTGTCTGTGCAGTGCTGATGTGCCCTAAGGGGCAGTGCAAAATAAAGAAAAAGTTACAAAAATATTTAAAAATGATAAAAAAACTAAAGTTCAAATCACTCCCTTTTGCTGCATTGAAAATAAAACTATTAAAAAAATACACATATTTGGTATCGCTGCTTTCAGAAATGTCTGATCTTTCAAAATATAAAATCAATTAATCCAATCGGTAAACTGTGGAATGGAAAAAACAGTTCAAATGGCACAATTATGTTTTTTTGGTTGCCACAACATTGCAATAAAATGCGATAACGGGCGATCAAAACATCACATCTACCCAAAACTGGTATTATTAGAAACGTCAGATCAAGACACAAAAAATAAGCCCCAGATCCAGAAAAATGTGGACACTACGGGTCGCGGAAGATGGCGGAAAAGTGCAATTCTTTTCTTTAAAAACATCAGAATTTTTTTCACCACTTAGATAACAGTAAAAGTTCACTTTTGGTATCTATGAACTCGTACCGACCCGAGGCATCATACTGGCATTTCAATTTTACCATATAGTGAACATAATGAATAAAAAAACCTAAAAAAGCGTGAAATTGCACTTTTTTTTTGCAATTTCACTGCACTTGGACTTTTTTTCCCCAGTAATTATTTTCGGTAAAGTAAATGATTTCATCTGAAGTTACAACTCTTCCTACAAAAATACAAGCCCTTATTTGTCTATAATGACGGAAAAATAAAAAAGTTATGGCTATTGGAAGAAGGGAAGGAAAAATGGAAAATCGCCCGGGAGTGAAGGGGTTAATAGTAAACTGTGGACCCAATAAGCTTTTTTTGCATATGGATTTATAGTATACTAGCTGGGTGCCCGATGCACATGCATCGGTATTCTAGAAGAGCGAGTCTCTGACTCGCAATGGCCGCTTCGCGGCCAATGCTTCGCGCTGCTAAGGCGACTCGCCATGCCCGCTGCGCGGGCATAGCGAGTCGCCTTAGAACTGCTCGCAATGGCCGCTGCGCGGCCAATGCTTCGGGCGTATCCACATGACGACACTGACTCGCAGTGCGAGTGGACTCAGAAGGGGCAAAAAACCCATTCGCAATTATATAATAGATATGAGTGATTGCACCCTAATACAGCCCAGGCTTGTGCTGTCACTATCAGCCACTGTGCACACAATTTGTGGCTATGTGACGGTGACCACTACTCACAACATGGTTCACATAGAAACTAGTTTTTTATTTTGTAAAACAATATTCTTACATTTCCAGAAGGCTGGAAGTGTTCTGTTCCTATCACACCCCTGAGTCTCCTGCTGCAGATTCCTGCTCTGATCTGCCACCAGGGCACAGAAGACACGATCATCCCCTGTCAGCCGATCACGGAGGTGCTTATTAAGTGGGGTCTGTGGCTGGCTGACAGGCTGTGAAGCACCAATGTTACATACCACCCTATACAGGGGTAACAAATTATGCTATCTCCCCCTCTAGTATCCAGTCCCTCCCACCTTCTTATACCTTTCCAGTCCCATATCATTCATTCAGACTAGTGCACAGTGTGCAGTGTGCACGGCCTGGGCAGCAGAGCAGATTGAGCAAGAGAGTGAATCAATCACCAAGGCTCAGTGAGTCGCTCCCTCCTTACTCTTAGCACAGCTCCAAAGATAAGACCAGCATAGTGTCACTAGATAGAGGGGCCCGTGTCAACTCAGAATCATCAAATGCCTGCAGCGGAGGGGCCAACTGCTTATACTGATTTTGCTGCCGGCTATGTGAATAGCTATTGCTTTAAATTCCACGTGGGCCCCTTCCAGCTCGGGGCCCCGGTTCAATGCACAGGCTGCACATGTGGTATGTCCACCTCTAAACATATGTACACCAAATGGATGGTATCCGCATTCTGACAATTTTTCACAGATCGGTTCAGCCCCTTGAGCCAAGTAATTTTTTTATGGATGGATTGAAACTGATGACACAGGGATGGTAAAAATGAATAAACAAATGACATTGACCTTTGCATGCATAAAAAATAGTTAGTTTTGCAGTCAGAAAAAGGATCCGCATGTGTAAATAATATTTTCCAGCACATAAAATAGATAGATGCCTAAAATGACTAATGTCTGTTAGCAAACTTGATATTTGTAAGATTTTTCATTAAAAAGTTCAAACAATACCGAAAGGGAACTTAGCCTATCACCGTAGATCCTCTTTTATTCCAATTCATTAGTCGATATTGTGAGGCCTTAATGCAGTATTCCAGATTCTTCAGTATGTCCAACTATATTTTCAAACGGTTAAAAATCCCATCCGGGAGAGGTGCAGTGTATGGGAATGAGGTGCTCTACCTCACTTGTCTTAAGATCTGCACTATTCTTTAGTTGTCTTGAAGGTTTGCTTTTTCTTACCATCTTTTCAGTTAGGGTGCTTTCACATCTGCGTTTTTCGTAATTCGCGGCAGATGCGGTGAAAAAAACGCATCTGCCGCGTTTGCCGCATAACGGTTCCACTTGCGGCACGGTTGCGGTTTTTTCCATAGGAAGTATAGGGGGACTTGCGGCAGATGCGGCAAGTGCGGTATTGCACTTGCGGCAGGTGCGGCAGAGAAAAAAACCGCGGCTTACTGCGGTTTTTTTCTCTGCCGCACCTGCCGCAAGTGCAATACCGCACTTGCCGCATCTGCCGCAAGTCCCCCTATACTTCCTATGGAAAAAACCGCAACCGTGCCGCAAGTGGAACCGTTATGCGGCAAACGCGGCAGATGCGGTTTTTTCACCGCATCTGCCGCGAATTACGAAAAACGCAGATGTGAAAGGGCCCTAAGCCATTAAAAGGTATCAACCACTGAGGACTCTCAGATTGTAATATTTTTCTGTCTACTAGCTAACACGGTATAAACATTTATTTTACCTTCTCCAATGTTGTGAATTATTTGGAGACCTCATGAAGAATTGTTACAAACTATTAACACTAGATGTCACTGGAGACTTCAGGAAGAAAGTACAAAAACTATTTTGAATTCACCTTTATGCTGATTGTTGTCAATAATCCTTCTATTTTCTTTGAAAGCAACCAGTGAAGAAAACTCCGAGAAGGATATGATTATATCACAGAACTCCAAGGGGATTTTGGAGACAAATCGTTACTACATAAAGTAATTCATTTTATATCGGGATCTTCACTTTACATCCTACTCTCATTTGAATTAGTGTGCTGTAGTTGGATTTAGTATTTTTGTAGCTTTTCTGGTCAGAAAATATTACAAAAGTACCTTTAAAATATTATTAAATGGGGAACAACGTTTCTGGTGCTGGCAAATGCTGTCATATAGTTCTATATTTTACTATAAAACATCATTCATAAATCCCCTTTTTCTGCGTACGAGAAAAATATCAGTATGCTATTTTGTTTTTATCTAATGTTATCTGATATTGGACTGTGTGTCTTTTTTACCCAATGTGTGGTATCATTTTTTTCTTTTATGCAAAAAACAAAAAGTTTTCAAGCTTCTACTCATAAGACCAAGGGTCTCAAATTGGTTGGGTAAATGGTTGAAACATAGTACAAACTGGAAGTTGATGGGCTGACACACTGCGCTCCGACACACTACGCTCCGACACGCTGCGCTCCGACACACTACGCTCCGACACACTACGCTCCGACACACTACGCTCCGACACACTACGCTCCGACACACTACGCTCCGATACATTGCACTCCCACACACTGCGCTCTGACACACTATGCTCTGACACGCTGCGCTCTGACACGCTGCGCTCCGACACACTGCGCTTTGACACACTGCACTCCGGCACTCTGACCCTCTGCTCTCTGACACACTGCGGTCCAACATTCTGAGCTCCGACACACTGCACTCCGACACACTGCGCTCTGACACACTGTGCTCTGACACACTGTGCTCTGACACACTGTGCTCCGACACACTGTGCTCCGACACACTGACCCTCTGCTCTCTGATACACTGCGCTCCGACAGACTGCACTGACACACTGCGCTCCAATATTCTGAGCTCCGACACACTGAACTCCGACAGACTGCACTGGCACACTGCGCTCCAACATACTGAGCTCCGACACACTGCACTCCAACAACACTGCGCTCCGACACATTGTGCCCTGACGCACTGCTCTCTGACACTCTGCTCTCTGTCACACTGCTCAGTAAGGCCGGTTTTAGACTCACATTTGGGTCCGTTGTGGCAGCATGCGTCCCAGTGTGCCAGCCTATGGATCCGCCTTGCTTCCATATGTTTAACATGAGGACACAGGTTGTATGCATAGGCATTAGTGATGAGCGAGTATGCTCTGCGCTACTCGGTACTCGCACGAGTATCACTGTACTCGGGCTACTCGGCGAGCACCGAGTAATCTCGCGATACTCGTGCTGTGCTCGTGGTCCTCATCCCTGCATGTTGGCGCTCTTTAGAGAGCCAGCCCACATGCAGGGATTGGCTGGCAGACCACTGCAATGCCACAGCCCTGTTAGTTGTGGCATTGCAGTGATTGGCCGGCCTGCACAGCGTGACCGAGCCTTTATAATACCCGGCCATGATGTGCTCTGCACACAACCATCCTGACAGTGAGTGTTGGGAGAGTGTCTGATGCTGCTTAGGGACAGATTTGCAGCCCTCATAGGTAGATCCGGAGCAGGGCTGCAAACTGCTGCTGACCACAACAGTCCTTCTCAGGACTAATCTAGGAGGATATAGGCAGGGTGATCCAGATCGGAGTCCAAGCTTTACAGTGACCAGAACAGTCCTCAGGAGACTGTTGGAGCTGACTAGACTGTTAAAATTGACTGGCTGTATACAGGCAGGGTCTAAAATCCAGCTTTCCTGTGACCAGAACAGTCACCAGACTGTTAAAATTGACTAGCTGTATACAGGCAGGGTCTAAAATCCAGCTTTCCTGTGACCAGAACAGTCACCAGACTGTTAAAATTGACTAGCTGTATACAGGCAGGGTCTAAAATCCAGCTTTCCTGTGACCAGAACAGTCACCAGACTGTTAAAATTGACTAGCTGTATACAGGCAGGGTTTAAAATCCAGCTTTCCTGTGACCAGAACAGTCACCAGACTGTTGTACTTAATAATAATAATAATAATAATAATAATAATAATTTATTCATTTATATAGCGCTATTAATTCCATAGCACTTTACATACATGAGTAATGCTGTCTCTCTTGGAGCTCACAATCTAAACATCCTATCAGTATGTTTTTACAATGTGGGAGGAAATCGGAGTGCCCGGAGGAAACCCACGCAAACACGGGGAGAACATACAAACTCCTTGCAGATGTTGTCCTTAGTGTCCTTGGTGGGAATTGAACCCAGGACTTCAAGACCCCAGTGCTGCAAAGGCTTGATAGCTTTATACAGGCAGGGTCTAAAATCCAACTTTCCTGTGACCTGAACAGTCACCTGACAGTTGTACTTGATAGCTTTATACAGGTTAGGGTCTAAAATCCAACTTTCCTGTGACCTGAACAGTCACCAGACTGTTGTACTTAATAGCTTTATACAGGCAGGTTCTAAAATCCAACTTTCCTGTGACCTGAACAGTCACCTGACTGTTGTACTTGATAGCTTTATACAGGTTAGGGTCTAAAATCCAACTTTCCTGTGACCTGAACAGTCACCAGACTGTTGTACTTAATAGCTTTATACAGGCAGGTTCTACAATCCAACTTTTCTGTGACCTGAACAGTCACCAGACTGTTGTCGCTATATACAGGCAAAATGCGCAAGGGTGTTGGCAAGGGACAAGGAAGTGGACGTGATGGTGGTGCAGGCAGAGGCCGAGGTCGTTTGCAAGCACTAATTTCGCAACAACAAAATGACACATCTACTCGCTCGCACATCCTGTCCCAAATTCTTGGGGCCCGCAGCAGTACACCGCTCTTGAACCAAGACCAGTGTCAACAGGTTGTTACTTGGATAGCGGAAAATGCTTCAAGACAGATAGGCACCTCCACAAACACCCTGTCTTCCACACGGTCAAGTGTCAGTAGCCGTGATTCTGCACCGCACATTTCCCAACCTGATCCTCCTTCCTACCATCAGGCCGAGTACACGTCCACGGACATTACTGATCCCACACTAGGACACTCGGAAGAGCTGTTCACGTATCCATTCGCAGAATCTGGCCTGTCGTCAGCTCCTCTTGAAGTGGGTGATGAGATGGTATGTATAGATGGCCAAATAGTTGAGCAGCCATGTTCTCACGAAGGGAACGTTGGCAACGTGTCTCAACAAGGGGTGGACGATGATGAGACACAATTGCCAGGAAGTCAGGAGGAGGATCAGGGTGCGAAAGAGGAAGATGACGTGGAGGATGATCCAGTAGCTGACCAAACCTGGCAGGAGGATATGCAGAGCGAGGACAGCAGTGCACAGGGGGAGGGAGGCGTAGCATCCCAACAGGCAGTAAGAAGCAGGGTCGTGTCCGCAGGCAGAAGGCAGGCAACCGTTCCCCGGAACAACAACACGACACAAGGTGCCTGTGCAAATGTTAGGTCTTCCCGAGTCTGGCAGTTTTTTAAGTTGGCTCCAGATGACTCTAAAAAGGCCATTTGCAACACCTGCCATGCCAGCATCAGCAGGGGTACGAAAACTAGCAGCCTGACCACCACCAGCATGATCAGGCACATGTCAGCCAAGCACCCGACTTTGTGCGAAGTACAACAGAGTCGAGGAGCGATGCTTGCAGATGTCACTGCTACGTCTTCGCGTGTTGTGCGTGCGAGCCAATCCCCTATCCATGCTGGCCGCGAACAAGCCTCCGGCCCTGCACCTGATGTTGCCCACGCACAAATAACACCACAATCAAGCACGTCCTTGTTCCAGCGCAGCGTTCAATTATCCATTCAGCAAACCTTTGAATGCAGGCGCAAATACGCTGCCAACGCCCCACATCCCACAGTCCTAAATTATTACATTTCGCAACTGCTTGCGCTAGAAATGTTACCTTTCCGGCTGGTGGAGATGGAAGCATTCCGTGACCTGATGGTGGCTGCTGTCCCACTTTACTCGGTCCCCAGCCGCCACTATTTCTCCAGATGTGCATTGCATAACCACGTGTCACAAAGCATCACACGTGCCCTGAACAACGCTGTTTCAGCCAAAGTCCACCTAACCACAGACACGTGGACAAGTGCTTGTGGGCAAGACCGCTACATCTCCTTGACGGCACACTGGGTTAATATTGTGGAAGCTGGGACCCAGTCTGAGCGAGGGACGGAACACGTCCTTCCCACACCAAGGATTGCAGGCCCAACCTCAGTCATGGTTTCACCCAGACTCTACAGCTCCGGAATGTCATGCTCCTCAGCCTCCTCCTCCTCCTCCTGCGCATCCTCATCCACTTTACCCTCCACACAGTCCCTAGCTGGAAGCACTGCAGCACTGCCTCTGCGAAGCGGCAAAAGGTTGTGCTGAAGCTAATATGCATAGGTGACAAACCCCACAATGCAGAAGAGGTGTGGATAGCTCTGAAACAGCAGGCAGATCACTGGCTCACACCTCTGAACCTAAAGCCAGGAAAGGTCGTGTGTGACAATGGCCGGAACCTGGTGGAAGCTTTGAGGCGAGGCCAGCTGATGCATGTTCCATACGTGGCCCATGTGCTCAACCTGGTGGTTCAGCGGTTTATAAAATTATACCCAGAGCTGTCTGATCTGCTGGTAAAAGTTCGCCGCCTGTCTGCAGATTTTCGCAAGTCACCTGCTGCTTCAGCCGGCCTTGCCGGCTTTCAGCGCCGTTTGCGTCTTCTGGCCCACAGACTGGTGTGTGATGTCCCCATGAATTGTAATTCAACTCTGCACATGTTGGTCAGGATATGTGAGCAGAAGAGGGCAGTTGTGGACTACCTGCATCACCTAAGCCGTCGGGAAATGGGTCAAACTCCACACATAACACCTGAGGAGTGGAGATGGATGTCGGACCTATGTACCGTCCTTCAAAACTTTGAGGACTCCACCAAGATGGTGATCGGTGATGACGCCATTATTAGCGTCACCATACCGCCACTCTGCCTTCTAAAACGGTCTCTGCTGAAAAACAAAGAGGATGCGTTGCAGGCGGAGCGCGATGAGTTTGAGCAAGAAACAGTAGTGGGTGTGGGTGATAACACACAGCCCAGCCTAATCTCATCAGAACGTGCAGTGGAGGACTTTGATTAGGAGGAGGAGGAGGAGGATGAAGACATGGAGCAACTCTCTGGCCAAATTGAGGATATGACATGCACACCAGTCATACCCTCGCTTCAGCGTGGCTGACCAGAGGACAGGGGAGATGAGGAGGAGGAGGAGGACGGCATGTTCAGTCATCGTGTTGGTCTGGATACTGAAGTGATGGCTGTTAAGAGTCTGGCGCACATGGCTGACTTTATGGTAAGCTGCCTGGCTCGTGACCCTCGCGTTCAGAACATCTTGGCCGACAATCAGTACTGGTTGGCAACACTCTTAGACCCACGCTACAAGGAGAACTTTATGTCTCTCATTCCTGAGGCGGAGAGGTCAGCCAAAATGCTGCAGTTCCAGAAGGCCATAGTCACTGAAGTAGGCAAAGCATTCCCCTCACAAAACGCTAGCGGCATAGGTCAGGAATCGGTGGACAACCAAGGCGTACGGCCGAGAGGGGCACAAGTCCAATCCGCCAGAAGTAGGGGAACAGTCTTTAAGATGTGGGACAGTTTTCTCAGCCCCTCACGTACCACAGCTAGGGATGGGCGAATCTACTCGCTAGGACTCGTTACTCGGCGAGTAGTAAGGGACTCGCAGGACTCGGTACTCTGCGAGTTTCCCAGTGATTACTCGCACGAGTCCAATGCAAATCAATATCAATCCTAGTTTTGTCAGAAACGCTGACAAAACTAGGATTGCCATTGTTTGCATTAGACTCGGCTACTGTGCCAGTGATAGCAGGGAAACTCGCAAAGTAACTGCTGTTACATTGCGAGCCGAGTCCAGCTGTCTTCTCTGTGTGCAGGCTGCCAGCTTCAGGGTCCTAGAGCCCGCCTGCTCACAGACATGATGTAGCAGTGCTGAGATTGTTCTCAGTCTGCTCATTCCCTGTGCATAGACATCTCTCTATGCACAGGGGATGTAGCAGAGAGGACATCGCGTTTTGGACTACGTCGGACGGAAGAGGATTTTTTTAATTAAAGATGGAGTCCCTAATGGCTTTTCTTTTTATTGCAAATAAAATTTTTTCTCTGTGTTGTGTTTTTTTAACCCTTTATTGGAGATTCTGAGTGGCTGGGTCAAACGTGGCCTGACATTAAGAATCTCGGGCTTAATACCAGCTTGTATAACAAAGCTGGTATTAACCCCTTTATTACCCAGCGTGCTACCGCCACCAGGGCCGCTGGAAGAGCGGGGTTCAGCGCCAGAGGATGGCACTTCAATGAACGTGCCATCTTCTGGGGCGGCTGCGGGCTGCAATTTGCAGCGGGGGGTGCCCAGAAAGCTTGGGCATCCCTGCGCTGCGGATTCCAGCCCCCAGCTGCTTAGCTGTACCTGGCTAGACATAGAAATTGCGCGGAGCCCCACGCATTTTTTTTTTATTATTTCATGAATTTCAGAGTCAGAGTCTCAGAGTCAGAGTCTCAGAGTCAGAATCTCAGAGTCAGAATCTCAGAGTCAGAATCTCAGAATTTCATGAAATAATTTAAAAAAAATGCGTGGGGCTCCGCGCAATTTCTATGTCTAGCCAGGTACAGCTAAGCAGCTGGGGGCTGGAATCCGCAGCGCAGGGATGCCCAAGCCTTCTGGGCACCCCCCGCTGCAAATTGCAGCCCGCAGCCGCCCCAGAAGATGGCGCGTTCATTGAAGCTCCATCCTCTGGCGCTGAACCCCACTCTTCCAGCGGCCCTGGTAGCGATGGCACGCTGGGTAATAAAGAGGTTAGGGCCAGCTTTGTATTATCAGCTGGCCCTAAGCCCGAAATTTATGGCGGTCACGCCAATATTAGACATGACCGCCATGAATTTCTATTAAATTGTTTTAAAAAAAACACAACACAAAGAAAATTTTTTATTAGAAATAAAAAAAAAGCCATTAGGGACTCCATCTTTAATTAAAAAAATCCTCTTCCGTCCGACGCAGTCCAAAACGCGATGTCCTGTCTGCTACATCCCCTGTGCATAGATATAGATGTCTGTACACAGGGAATGAGCAGACTGAGAACAATCTCAGCTCTGCTACATCATCTCTGTGCACAGACATTCATGTCTGTACACAGGGAATGAGCAGACTGAGAACAATCTCAGCTCTGCTACATCATCTCTGTGCACAGACATTCATGTCTGTACACAGGGAATGAGCAGACTGAGAACAATCTCAGCACTGCTACATCAGGCAGCAGGCAGGCTCTAGGACCCTGGAGCTGGCAGCCAGCACAGAGGAGAAAGCAGGACTCTTATCTGTGCGAGTTTCCCAGCGATTACAGTTGCAAAGTAAGCGAGCAATGCAAATAAATGGCAAAACTAGGATTGCTTCAGGCTGAAGCTTCCGAGACACATCTGCGATTTGTAAATCTCACACTACTCGCTATTACTCGCTTCCCCATTCATTAACATTGGACTCGCTAGACTCGCAACGAGTAGCGAGTCCTGGGCTCGGACTCGCTAGAGTCAAGCGATTCCGAGTAATTTAGGATTCGCCCATCACTAACCACAGCCCCTGAAGTGCGGGGTAGTGCCACAAGAAATGGTAAGTTTGCCCAGATGCTGAAGGAGTACCTTGCAGATCGAACAACTGTACTCCGACATTCCTCTGTGCCTTACAATTATTGGGTATCCAAGCTGGACACGTGGCATGAATTGGCTCTCTACGCTTTGGAAGTCCTGGCATGCCCTGCCGCTAACGTTTTGTCAGAGTGTGTTTTCAGTGCCGCAGGTGGAATCATTACTGATAAACGCACCCGCCTGTCAACTGAAAATGCTGACAGGCTGACTCTGATCAAGATGAACAAGGGTTGGATTGGGCCAGACTTCACCACACCACCAACAAATGACAGCGGAATTTAAATTTTGTTCTGGGAATTTGCCATGTACCTCCACTCACCCATGGGTACACACTTCTGGACTTTGGCTAATCGCTGGACTGCTCCTCCTTCTCCTCATGTGCCACCATGATGACCGTTACAATAGTTAGGCTGTTCTTTCAGGTATACCCCCAGTGGTAAATTTTTTCGCCCATTCTTTTAGAATGGGCATTACAACGACAGGAGACCCACTCCTTTTCAATGGGAAAAATGTTTTGAGGCCCTCCTATCCAGGGACAATGTGGAGCCTCCCAATTTTTGGCTGTCCTGCCAAAGGGCTATACTTCAATACACCCACTTCCTTACAATGGGCACTTCAGGTTTACAGGCCTCATGCACATCTCTATCCAGGGGCATTGGTGAACCTCCCAATTTTGGACTGCCCTAGCAAAGGAAAATACTACAATAGACCCAGTTCCTCAAAATGGGCACATTATGTCAAGACAGGGCTTCATGTACGTCTCTTCTCAGGGACATCGGAGTGCCGCACAATGTTTTCACGTAAAATCTTTCATGTAATCACAAAAAGTAACATACACCAGCTGTATCTCACTATTGGGTATGTGCCCTTAACATTTCCACCCTGAATATTCATTTTGGCGTCATTTTGGAAGGTTTTCTGGTGACTCCGTAAAATTGGCGTGAAACTCGGACAACATTGTTCACAGCTGTGACTTTTGAGTGAGAAATGCTTCCAGGGGTCTTCCCCATGGTGTTGCCATGTCATTTCAGCACTCTTCTGAGACTTTTGTGACATTTTTAGGGTCTCTACATGCTGCCGGCAGTCATTTCATAAAAATACTCGGGTCTCCCATAGGATAACATTGGGCTCGGTGCTCGGGCCGAGTACACGAGTATCTTGGGATGCTCGGCCTGAGCTTCGAGCACCTGAGCATTTTAGTACTCGCTCATCACTAGTAGGCATCTATTTGCATGCGATTGCGTCACAGCATGTTTTATTATGTGGCTGCAGGACACAACACGCTGCGATTTTTGGGTGCCTGAGGCTGCATAAAAACAATGGATGCATCCTGGTGCGCCCAAACACTACATAGATTTGAATGGTTGTGCATTTGTGGCACCCCTGCGGGGGATTGCCACAGGACCCACTGGCGCAGGGAGGGATGTACACCTTGGCACACATATCATACCTTCTACCCCAGACCTGGAGGGGGAGCTGTCTTTAAGCCAGATCCCCTATAAAGATCCAGGCCTGAGGGGAGGAGTCAGCCAGTTAGCAGTCAGACAGTTAGTGAGTGAGGAGTCAGTCGAAGGACTGGAAGGAGCTGGTTGCTGGACCAAGCCAGGCCCAGGACCAGGAAACCTGACTCAGCTGTGCAGCGCCCTAGAGAGAGGGACAGAGGTCAGTGGAAGAGGTAGGAAAACAGAAGAAGGGAACATATCGGAGATCCCTGTAGCCTACCCGGACACTGGAGTCTGAAACTGCTATTAATCTATTGGTGGCAGAAAAATCCCGGACAGACCAGGAGGATCTAGTCCCCCTGAAGTAAAAGAAAGCAAGACACCAAACTTGACCAAGCATAGGACCAGGGGCCCAAGAAGACAATAGGAATCTCCACAGAAAGGTTCTCATTGTCAGTTGTGGAGTAGGTTCCAGAGAAGGAGAAATAGCGGCAGGTTCAGCTCCAGGCAGAACTTACCCCAATTACCGCACACACTAATAGAGGAGGCCTCGCAACTCTCCAAGGTGGACGTCCCAAACTGCACCGATAACCTGTTTACCCTCCTGGATCGTGCCTGTTACCGGACATCAGTAAAAAGGTACCGAAACAGAGACTGTTGTGTGTGTGCCTGCTTCACTGCCGCTGCCTGCAGCATTCACAGCAGAACCGCTACTACTACTCCCCTCATCCACCCCGCTGCCCTGAGGTAAAGCTCCACCTGTGGGGAGCTGTACTACCAAAGCTGCATTCCCATCACCTCAGCAGCCGGACGCAACGCTGGTATCTCTATTACCAGGTACCACAGGTGGCGTCACGTTACAAATCCCCATCATCATCACCCCCACCCCGCCACTGTGGCTCCAGGGAAAGGAACCGGGAACCGACCAGCCGTGATCCCCACCGAAGTAACCCCCTGTCCCGGTATCCGAGTACCCCCTACCCTGTCGACCGGATCAGTTCTGGCGTCACAAACAGGATCCTGTGCCTGGTAAAACTGGGTACTGTGTGCTTAAATTGCACTTTATTGACTGTTTTGTGAACTGTAAAGCTAGGCTGCCATTGCTGTGCCACAGAGCAGGAAGAGCTTCACGGCTAGAAAAGAGAGCGAGGATAAGTCCTGCCCCTTCGCTCTGCTGAGGATTGACAAAATGCAGTGGCTAGTTCTGGAAACATCCGAGGTGCTCCACTCCACCTGTAGAGCCGTCGACTACCGAAAAAGTTTACCTCAGTGGCTGGCAGCGGTTAACTTGGGGGGCACCCCCATGAGTGAAGCGGACGTTGCAAAGGTCCCTGACAGAGGGAATGTCTGGAACGCAGCACCAGCTGGCCCCGCAGCCGGTGTGGGAGCTGCAGCACCCGGAGCAGTGGCCCCAATAATGCCGTTAGCCTTGCTGTACATGCCGGGCACAAAATGGTTGTCAACCTACGAGGGTAAGCCCGATACCTTAGCAGCCTTCAAACAAAAGACGTGTGCAGTGCTGGACATGTATCCAATGACAGAAAAGCAGCGAGCCGCCATTGTGCTGGGACAATTAACAGGCGCAGCGGAGCTAGAGTTCGAGTCTTGGAGTGATGCTGACAGAGACTCTGTAGTAAAAGTATTTGACAAGCTCAAAGCTGCTTTTGAAAAATGCACACAGTCTGAACTAAGGATGATATTTTACCAATGCAAACAGAGACCGCAAGATACCATCAGAGACTTTGCCCTACGTTTACAAGGACACTCCGGTCCTTAAAACAGATAGACCTAGCAAATGTGCTAGAGGAAGATAAAATGCTTGTGTTGAGCCCAGGTTTTGGGGTACTCGGGTGTCAGGCTCTAAGGGGTAAATGGTGTCATGGGGAATGGCGGCCGCCCCTGACCCCGTGTCCTGGGCCTATCTTCCAAAAGGGGTGATATATACAGGGGATTATATACAGTGTTGTTGTGACGCCACCTGTAATTTCTGGTGAGATGCCACCAGAGCCGTCGCAGTCTGCCGGAGGTGGATGGTATCGAGGCTGAGTTAGTAAAGTCCTCCACAGGTAGGACTGGACCTCCGGAGCAGCGTAGTGAGAATGGGCAGCTTGTGGTGGAGTTGTGATAGTATAGGGAGTGCTGGAACAGTCTATGAGGGGCACCGGGAATGGAGATGAATGATACAAGCACACTGCAAAGTCTCTTTTACCTTTTACTGATGTTCGGCAGGTAAAGTTGTCGAGGGCACTGACAGGTGACCAGGTTGCACAGTGGGTCCCCACAGCAAGTGGGTATAAGGCCTCCTCTGTTCCTTTGTAATGATCGAAACACAGCCTGCATGCAGCCAGGCTTGCCTCCTCTCTCTTCCTGAGTTTGATGTCTGTCTCTCCTCCTGTGCGGTCTCCGGGTTACCCTCTCTGACCACTGCGGTGATGCACTGCTGTGTCTGGCTCCCTCTCTTGACCCACATGGGAAACCGGGTGGCTGAAGCCTCCACGGTGTTTTCTGTGGTCCTAGAGTATCCTACAGGTGCGGATCCCTGATGTCCGGTACTTCTTTTGGCCGAACTTCCTCAAGTTCCTCACTCCCTCTGGCCTTTCTGCTGCTTGCCTTCTGTCCCCACTTATGCTTTCGGGACATAGAAGGGCCACTCCGGGTCACTGGTTTGGGCCTAACTGCGGCACTGACCACCAGGACGTCTTCGCAGCTCTCCTAGCGTCAACACACTCTGACTAACTCCTCCACCAGCAGCAGTATTTATAGGGGATCTCACCTAAAGGCAGTGAGTAGAGCTCCCCCTACTGTGCCGAGGTGGAAGATGTTGCATGTAGTAGGTACCTGCTGTGGAAACCCAACTGTGCATTAGAGAAGTCTGTGGCTACCTGTGTGAGCTGGGCGCCACACTTGCAGAACAGTTTATGAATGGATTGAGGTTGAACGTTTACCACCAGCAGGTACACATGTGGGTCTTAGATCATCCTGATGTGAACTTTAATGCTGTAAAAGACCGTGCTATGAGACCCATTGCCTGCAGAGCCTGCAACCCCATCCTGGCAGGTTAATACCTCTCCCATAGACTTTGAACCTACTCCCAAAGACCCTGCAAAGGCGATAGGACAAGCTGTAATTGCCTATGCCAGCTTCGACCCACCGAGAGGAACCCGGAAAACTACAGTTCCTTTAAGTTGGAGTTCCTGGCTTTGGTCTAGCTATCACAGAGCGGTTCAAGCATTACCTGGCAGATTCAAAATTTACCATCTTCACGAACAACAATCTGTTAACACACTTGGATACCGTGAAGCTTGGTGCATTGGAGCAACGTTGAATGGTCCGATTGTCAAACTATGACTTTACCATCAAGTACTGGGCAGGCCGTAAAAATGCAAATACTGATGCCCTCTCCAGAAACCCTCAAGTATATATGCAAGGACTTGAAGAAGAGGAAGTAAAACTCCCAGCTTTCCATAAAAGTAGAAAATGGAAAATGATAGAAACCCATATCTACCAGAACCGTCAAAATATTGCACTGAACCCATTGCCTCACTATGGATGAAAAGAGACAAAAGACAGTGAACCGGAAGTGAGGCTAGTGAAGAGGCTGGTAACCCAACCGGATTCCCAACCTGAAAAGAATGCTCCATCAGATGCCCAGTACCTGTGGAAAGAAAGAAACAGGTTATTCATCTATCAAGGTCAATTGTGCAGATGGTATATCAATCCCAGAACACATGAAATGGTATAGCAAATTGTGGTTCCAAAGAGAGACATCCAAATGGTATTGGAAGCGTACCTTAATGGAGCAGGGCACTTTGGATGGAGAAAATTGGGAATATTGTTACTCCATACATTCTATTGGATCGGAATTAGGTCTACCATAAAGAAATGGTGTAAAAATTGTGGACCATGCTCATTAAGAAGAAAAGACCATAACAGCCAGAAAGCATCACTACAGCCTATCATTACCAAACAGCCATTAGAACTGGTAGCCTTAGATCACCTCAAACTCACACCCAGCTTATCGGGCTATACCTATTTTCTTACCATGGTGGACCACTACTCCAGATTCCTTCTGGTAGCTCCTGTGAAAGACTTAACAGCTCAGACAGCCACAAGAACCTTTCAAGCCTATTTCTGCAGACCACACGGATATCCAGAACAGGTATTGACAGACCAAGGTCCTGCCTTTAAAGCTGAAGTATTTGAAGAGTTTTGTAACTTGTACGGATGCAAGAAAATTCGTACCACGCCTTACCATCCCCAAACCAACGGAATGTGCGAAAAGATGAATCACATGGTGATAGAAATGCTGAAAACTCTGCCCTTAGAAGAGCGAAACAGATGGCCAGAGAAGTTACCAGACCTTGTTGACATCTACAACAATATCCCAGTAAGCTCAAGAAATTGTACCCCTGCATACCTAATGAGAGTTAGACCAGGAAAATTGCCACTAGACTTTGAAATGGGCATTGTAGTTCCTGAAGAAAACACCTCAGATGCAGATTGGGATACCAGGAGAACAGAGCAGTGCAAGAAAATACAGGAATGTGTTGAGAGAAGTCTGGCAAAATCTAGAGAAAAACAAGAAACCAACTTCAACAAAAGAACACAAGGAACACCCTTAACACCAGGAGAATTGCTTTTGAAAAGGAAAAGGAGACTCCATAAGTTAGATGATCAATGGGAATCAGAACCATACACTGTATTACCATCAAACTTTCACAACCAGAAGACCTGTCTGATCAGCAAACACAATGGAGAAACAACAGCAACAGTGTTCAGAGATCATTTAAAGAAGTGCCCTCAACCACCACAACCAAAGGAGTATGCCCCTTGTCCAGAACTCGAAGAAGAGGAGCCAAAGATAGTCCAGACAATCTTAGGAGAACTACCTGCAGATTGGCACCAAATAGAAGGTGCATACCTAATACCAATGCTGACCTTCCCACAACACCAGTCGAAGAACCCGCCCAAGTATCAGAAGTACAGCCTATTGTACGGGAACAAGAGATTTCTGCAATCGATGAACCAGCCAGTGTGTTAGAGAGACTACGCCAATACTATGGTATTCCTGAAGCATGTAGATCTAACAGACTGTGGGATAGTGCACACACTGCACCAGGTACAGATACTAGTGACACACCAGTACTATGCAGATCAACCCGTAGTAACTTTTCTCAGGCACCACTCAGGTACAGAGAATAAGCTATAAAGTGTCCAAATGAAAAAGTGTAAATAATGACTTGTATATAAAAATGTAAATATGTAGCTAATGTTAGTGTACAGAGTAGAAGAGTAGGCTAAAACAGCTCACACCAGGTACACAACATCAGGAAGAGGGGTGAGTGGAGTTGGCGTAAGGAGCTGTCTAGGGAGAGCAAAATTTTGGCCAATAGGTGACCCCAGGGCCTGGAAGCCTACAGCGCTTAAGACCAGTAGAGGACCCTGCAGTACCTAGGACTCCTATGCCAAGGCACCCGTAGTAAATGTTTGTTGTGTATCTTTGAACTTTTAAGCCTACAGAGACTTTACCTGTTGGACTTTTTAGTTCTCTTTTAATAATTTCAAAAATGGATCATAGCCACAGACCTAGTTGTGGCAAAATACTTTAAACAGCCTGCAGCAGATGAACTAGCGCTGTATAGACTGCTTACCTGTTTTTCAAAATTTTCCCTGGTTTTTGTAAATTTTATTTTGAGACTCTGTTCAAATTTCAAATGTAAATAGTAATGTTATGCTATGTTTGTTGAAAAATGTTTCAGTCCCGGAAGACTGAAGTTAACTAGGGGGAATGTGGCACCCCTGCGGGGGATTGCCACAGGACCCACCAGTGTAGGGAGGGATGTACACCTTGGCACACACAGCATACAACACCTTCCACCCCAGACCTGGAGGGGGCCCCACTGGCGGTCTTTAAGCCAGATCACCTATAAAGATCCAGGCCTGAGGGGAGGAGTCAGCCAGTTAGCCAGTCAGCAGTTAGACAGTTAGTGACTGAGGAGTCAGTCAAAGTCAAAGACCGGAATGAGCTGGTTGCTGGACCAAGCCAGGCCCAGAACCAGGAAACCTGACCCAGCTGTGCAGCGCCCTAGAGAGAGGGACGGAGGCCAGTGGAAGAGGTAGGAAAACAGAAGAAGGGAACATATCGGAGATCCCTTTAGGCCACCCGGACACCAGAGTTCGAAACTGCTATTAATCTATTGGTAGCAGAGAAAGCCCGGACAGACCAGGAGGATCTAGTCTCCCTGAAGAAAAAGAAAGCAAGACACTAAACCTGACCAAGCATAAGACCAGGGGCCAAAAAAGAGAATAGGAATTCCTGTTGTGAATTATGCTTGTGGGCTCCCTCCTGTGGTTGTGGCTTGGATTGCAGTGGTTCCTGTTTTGCTGTCTTGGTCAGGTGAATTGGATAATTGGAATTTAGATTGGGGTATGTAGGTTTGCAGGTCCCTCCGTCCTTGCCAATTGTCAATTGTTCCTGGAGGTGTTTCACCTCTGCCTGGTCCCTTCTTGCCCTGCTGCAAAACTTCCAAGCTAAGTGAATGGTTTTGTTTTCTTGTGGCACACATGCTGTGTGCTTGTTTTGGAATTGTCTATTTCTGCTCAGAGTTGCGGGTTGATATTTAGTCTGCATGTCTGTCTTAGCTTGCTCTCTGTTAGGAAGTTTTCTTCCTAGGATTTAAGTGCTATTCATTTGCTGTTTGCTTGTACAGCTTTTGATTGTGTCAGCATTTTTTGATTCACAGGAGTTCCGCAGATTTAGAGGGCGCCGAGTCTTGAGTAGACTCAGGAGTATTTTTGTATTATCTGCTGTGGATATTTTTGAAAGGATTTTTATACTGACTGCAATAGTATTCTGTCTTGTCTTTACCTATCTAGCTAGAGTGGCCTCATTTGCTAGATTCTGCTTTCTGCCTGAGTGTGTCTTTTCCTCTCTTACTCACAGTCACTATTTGTAGGGGGCTTTCTATCCTTTGGGGGTTCTGCTCTGAGGCAAGATAAAATTCCTGTTTCTATCTTTAGGGGTAGCTAGTTCTCCGGCCGTGTTGAGGTGTCTAGGGTATGGTTAGTCACATCCCACGGCTACTTCTAGTTGCGGTGTTAGGTCAGGAACTGCGGTCAGTATAGGTACCGCTTACTCCTGTGAAACATATTCATGCGGCTCCAACGTCACCGGATCATAACAGATCCCCACAGAAAGGTTCTCATTGTCGGTTGTGGAGTAGCATCGTGAGAAGGAGAAAGAGCCGCAGGTTCAGCTCCAGGCAGAACTTACCCCAATTACCGCACACACTAATAGACGAGGCCTCACAACTCTCCAAGATGGACGTCCCAAACTGCACCGATAACCTGGTTACCCTCCTGGATTGTGCCTGTTACCGCACATCAGTAAAAAAGTACCAAAACAGAGACTATTGTGTGTGTGTGTGCCTGCTTCACCGCCGCCGCCTGCAGCGTTCACAGCAGAACCGCTACTACTACTCCCCTCATCCACCCCGCTGCCCTGAAGTAAAGCTCCACCTGTGGGGAGCTGTACTACCAAAGCTGCATTCCCATCACCTCAGCAGCCGGACGCAACGCTGGTATCTCTATTACCAGGTACCACAGGTGGCGTCACGTTACAAATCCCCATCATCATCACCCCCACCCCGCCACTGTGGCTCCAGGGAAAGGAACCGGGAACCGACCAGCCGTGATCCCCACCGAAGTAACCCCCTGTCCCGGTATCCGAGTACCCCCTACCCTGTCGACCGGATTAAATTGCTATCTGGATGGCATTAGGGGAAGATGGATGGCCCAATATGTAAAGTACAGGAACCATAACCTTATCTACACTAAATCCCTTTATCAGTGATCTCCTACTAACTACAGCAGTGACTATGTGAACAAGGCCTATTTGGAGGCCGAAAAGTTTATCTGTCCTGCCAGTCACCTTCTGCACCAATTTTTGAAATAAATCACCTTTAAGCATAAAACAACCTGAATGTGTGCTTGGATTTAACTTTCTCTGACACTGCACTCCGACACACTACGCTCTGACACACTGCGCTCCAACACACTGTGCTGATTCTCTGAGCCTCTGCTCTTTGTCACACTGCATTCCAACACACTGCGCTGCGACACACTGCGCCCTGACACACTGAACTTTGACACACTGCGCTCCGACACACTGCGCTCCGACACACTGCGCTCCGACACACTGCGCTCCGACACACTGCGCTCCGACACACTGCGCTCCGACACACTGAGCCCCGACACACTGAAATTTGACACACTTCTCTCTGACACACTGCTCTCTGACAAACTGCGCTTCAACACACTGCGCTCCGAAACTGTGAGCCTCTGCGCTCCGACACACTGCGCTACGACACACTGCGCTCTCACAATCTGGGCCCCGATACACTGCACTCTGACACATTGAACTCTGACCCTCTGTTCTCTGACACTGTTCTCTTTGACGCTCTGCTCTATGACACACTGCACTCTAGTGTGATGTAATTAAGGGTTGCAGGAGTGCTCCTCCACCAGTTTGCTGGTCAAAGGGTGTCTAATGAGCTCTGGAGCCCCACAAGCCACAGAAGACAGCCTCAGGGGAAAATGCCTCATGCACCCCATGTATTTGTTACTCCTTTATTAGACAATAAAAGTAAAAAAGCTCTAGGAAGCGACTAGGATGACATTTGTATGCTGTCTGTTTTTTAAGGACCCATTGATTTCAACGGAAGCCATTGATAAGGAAACCATCTCAGTGCTTTTTTGTTGTGGATAATTTTGCCCCCAAAAAAATACACATGTGAATACACACAAAGCCTATGATGGGTAGTTGTATGCTATTCATAAAAAACACAGGGAATCACAGTTCTAAAATTGTTCTGTAAGTGGCAGTACTCGGCAGAATGGCTACTTGATGAGTGTTCATGAGTGGAGTTTACCAGCATCTTAAGAACAGGTTTCAAGGTAAATATAAATTATGTTTCAAACATAGTTTAGCCCTCCACTGTCAGGAAATCAGATATGAAGAGTGCTGAAGTAGAAGTTACCCCTGTAATAAAGGAGTCTTGCCTTTGCATGCCCATGCATTACACAGACAGAGCATTGATTTCTGCGCAATGCTTCATTCCTCCTGCAGAGGTGCTGTTGGGAAGCTGAACACTTGCTGCAGGGTCCTTACAACTAATCACATGAGGTCCAGCAGTGAGAAACCAAGTGAGCAATTTATTTTCAGGGGGTTCCTTCTGTCAAAAAAACATAGTCCAAATACTAAACAGTTTTGATTTATACTGAATAATCGAGTTGTGTGCTTTCCAAAAGACAGGCATAGATTTGATACAGGAAAGCTGAGCTGGCTGCACTACACATGCACTCTCCCACATCAGCAGTCAGACTTGGGAATAAGGACACCCTTCCGCCATTGCTATGTGAACTCTCTGAGACCTGTTGTGCGCACTTCCTTTAACACTACTGTGTGCAGTGAGACAGGGATCTAACTCTATGTTGCATTGTGAAGATCTTGGAGAACTCACACAGTTAACCGAGTTTCCTCTCTGAAAAGTGAGAAGGTCCCTGCGTCACTTCCTGAACAGACAGCGGACCCGTAGCAAAGAGTTCTTACAGTAAAAATACCACTCGGCCCTGCAATCAAATCAAACAACTGAAGTTGAAACTTCCTGAGTACACTAACACAATATTATCACACAGAAATGGCCACTTGTGGAGCTCTTACCCGCTCATACAGATATGTCAACTGCCAGGAACAGAAGAACATGGCTCAATTGCTTCAATTTGTAAGTGGAAGAGCAGTGTCACCTACAATAGACACATCATTGTGAGAGCTACTGTTAATGATGGTAGCAATTCATATCATATTTATCAGTGGTAGGACACATACAGCTGAAACCAGAAGTTTCCACACACTATATAAAAAGACACACAGGCATGTTTTTCTCACTATGTGACATGAAATAAGAATAAACCTTTCCTGTTTTAGCTCAGTTAGGATTACTATAACTATTGTGAGGTAGCAACCGGGGAACCCGCTTGCAAAACGACAAGAACACGTGTTTATAAGGTTAACCAATGTCTACCCGTTTATTTTCACATATTAATCACATAACCCGGGTAGCATGTTTGACACATATCACATTGATTAACAACACTTTACATAAATACACCATACATTTACATTTAACATCACATAACACTTATATTGCACATAACGTTTTATAGTAACCCGGGACCTGTAACCATCTCTGTCCCCATTGGAGCTCTACTAACAGCTCCCATGGTGGCTACGGCCTCCGGCCTACTTACACTATACATAAGTTACAGTACGATGATGACCCTTCCGGGTTCATAACAGGGATTGGCAAACCCTAGTAACCCGTGGGGCTGCGGCCTCCGGCCTAACCACGCGTTACCCAGTACGGGAGCCCTTCTAACCCCTGCTTCTGACCTTCGTTACATACGCCTCAACGGGCCCTGTGGGTCCCAATGGCGGTACCTGCCGCCTGGCTTTAGTCACCCCAGCATGATGATATACATTCACCCGTAGTCAGGAATCCTGCCTGACCGGGACCTTACACACCGTATGTGATCCATCATTCAAACGTCCATGGATCACACACCTGCTCACAGCCCACATCCATGGACTGTGGCCCCTCCATGGCCCATTACAGGGACTGGCAAACCATAGTGCACGGGAACCTCTACATCCGTTACCTACTAGGAGCCCTATTACCCCTGTCTCTGGCACCACAGGCACACCCACACCATTAGAGGTCGTGGTTGAGGGATCAGGTACCCTCTGCATGCAGCAGGGCAAGCCTCCCTCTCGTCCCAAGGACGGAACGCCTCCAACATCATCCATACCAGCTGGGTCACTGTCTCTCCACATGATTATACATGGGTCTTACATAGGTCATCATCTCTCATTCAGGGCCATTACTTAAGCCCTCATACACATAGCTAAACACATTGTTTCATCAGGTCCTTTAACTGAGCACTCTGACTCGGACCTAAAGGCGGTCTATGCCCGCCTGGCATTCTACATACAATTGCCTCCAAGGGCTACATACATTCCGGTTCATCAGGACCTTTAACGGACTCCACTGAGTCGGTCCCAAGGGCGGTCTATACTCGCCTAACATGATTTACACACACAAGGTGCACAGTTCACACTATCGCTCGGGAACTGCTTTCTTACCGGGCACGGATCCGGATCTCGCTACCTGTGTCACAGGTTCCACCAGGCATCGCCACAGGCTCCTTTCCGGACGTGAGGTGAACCACGTCCGGTCTAGCGTCCACGGGTCAACCACGGCTTCCCCCTCCAGGTGCGGACACGACCACGGACCTCGGCACCGGCATGGAGCTAGCATGCTCCCATCATGTACTCAGAGCCTCCAGACTGCTCTGCACTTGGCTGGTCTCAGCTTCCATCTGAATCAATCTGAATGGGCTCTCAGCCTCCAGGATCAATCACTCAGGTGGCCGGCCTCTTATCGTGCCAGCCACTCCCACATGCACACACCCCCTCAGCTGCTTGTAATCAGCCTGTCACCCAGCTCAGGTTAACTCCCTGTGTTCCGGGTTGTCAGCACTCACTCATTACATCCTATTCCTCATGGACTCCTCGATCTCAGCCCACTCTCACTGCCGCTCATTAGGCTCATGTCCTCATTGTGTTCAGGTTGGTTCACACAGTATTATCATCACAGGAAAACCGGCCGGTGTGCACAGGATCATCCTCTGATCCTACATGTGATGTACCCCGGCCATGCGGATCATGCCGGCGGTGCCTCACACTATATATATTTTCCAAATGCCAGAATAATGAGAGAAAATGTTTTAAGACATTTGTGTTGCTTTCTGCAAAGTCACAAGTTTACATACACTAAGATTACTGTACCTTTAAACAATTAGGACAGCCCATATGATGATATCATGTGACTGGAAGTTTCTAATAGGTATATTGGTAACATCTGAGTTAATTAGAGACACACCTGTGAATGTATTTTATTGTGCACCTGAAACACGCTGCTTCTTTGTGTAGCATCATGGGAAAGTCTAAAGAAATCAGCCAAGATATCAGAAAGAGAATTGTGGATTTGAAGTCTGATTCATCCTTGGGTGCAATTTCCAGATACCTGAAGGTGCCTTGTTCATCTGCAAAAACAAGTATATACAAGTACAAACAAGATGGGAATGCCTAGCCATCATACCGCTCAAGAAGGAGACGGGTTCTGTGTCCCAGAGATGAATGTGCTTTGGTCCGACATCGGCATACCAACCCAAGAACAAAAGCAAAAGACCTTGTGAAGATGATGGCAGAAGCTGGCAAGATTATGTCATTATCCACAGTGAAATGAGTATTGTATCAACATGGGCTGAAAGGCCTCTCTGCCAGGAAGTAGCCATTACTCCAAAAGAAACATGAAAAAGCCAGAGTAATGTTTGCAAATACACACAGGAACAAAGACCTACATTTTTGAAGACATGTCCTGTGGTCTGACAAAAATAAAATTGAACTGTTTGGCCATAATGACCATGGTTACGTTTGTAGGAAAAAGGAAGTAGCCTGGAAGTGTAAGAACACCGTCTCAACTGTGAAACAGGGGGTGTCAGCAAATCACCTGATTTAATTAATTGGTAGTTGGCTCTCAAGTCTATAAGGCTTGGAGTAGGACAACATGTATAAAAAGTATCATGTGATCAAAATACTCATTTGCCTAATAATTCTGCACACAGTGTATATATATATGCATCCTAATGGTTAAAACTACATATACAGTGGGTACGGAAAGTATTCAGACTGCTTTAAATTTTTCACTCTTTGTTTCTTTGCAGCCAGTTGGTCAATTCAAAAAGTTCATTTTTTATCATTAATGTACACATTTTAACCCATCTTGATTGAAAAAAACCAAGAAATGTAGATATTTGTGCAAATTAATTTAAAAAGAAAAACTGAAATATCACATGATCATAAGTATTCAGACCCTTTGCTCAGACACTCATATTTAAGTCACATGCTGACCATATCCTTGTGGTCCTCCTTCAGATGGTTCTACTCTTTCACGGGAGTCCGGTTCTGTTTAATTAAACTGATAGGACTTGATTTGCAAAGGCACACACCTGTATGTATAAGACCTCCCAGCTCACAGTGCATGTCAGACCAAATGAGAATCATGAGGTCAAAGGAACTGTCCAAGGAGCTCAGAGACAGAACTGTGTCATTAACAGATCTGGCCAAGCTTACAAAAGAATTTCTGCAGTACTGAAGGTTCCTAAAAGCACAGTGGCCTCCATAATCCTTAAATGGAATAAGTTTGGGACCACCAAAAGTCTTCCTAGACCTGGCTGTTCAGCCAAACTGATCAATTTTTGTGAGAAGTGCCTTGGTGAGAGGGATAAAGAAGAACCCTAGGATCACTGTGGCTGAGCTCCAGAGATGCAGTAGGGAGATAAGAGAAAGTTCCGCAAAGTCAACTATCACTGCAGCCCTCCACCAGTTAGTCCTTTATGGCAGAGTGGCCTGACAGAAGCTTCTGTTCAGTGCAAGACATATAAAAGCCCGCATAGAGGACATGAAGAACTCCCACACTATGAGAAATAAGATTTTCTGGTCTGATGAGACAAAATAGAACTTTTTGGTGATAATTCCAAGCGGTATGTGTGGAAAAAAACAGGCACTGCTCATCACCTGACCAATACAATCCCAACAGTAAAACATGGTGGTGGCAGCATCATTCTATGGGGGGGGGGGGTTTCAGCTGCAGGGACAGGACGACTGGTTGCAATTGAAGGAAACATGAATGTGGCCAAGTGCAGGGATATCCTGGATGAAAACCTCTTTGAGAGTACTCTGGACCTCAGACTTGGCAAAAGGTTCACCTTCCAACAAAACAATAACCCAAAGAACACAGCTAAAATAGCAAGGTGTGGCTTCAGAACAACTCTGTGACCATCCTTGAGTGGCCCAGCCAGAGCCCTGACCTAAACCCAATTGAATATCTCTGGAGAGACCTGAAAATGGCTGTCCACCAATGTTCACCATCCAACTTGATGGAACTGTAGAGGATCTGCAAGGAAGAATGGTAGAGAATCCCCAAATCCAGGTGTGAAAAGCTTGTTGCATCATTTCCATGAAGACTCATGGCTGTACTAGCTCAAAAGGTGCAAATACTCAATACTGAGCAAAGAGTCTGAATACTTATGACCATGTGATATTTCAGTTTTTCTTTATTTAAAAATTTGCACAAATATCTACATTTTTGTTTTTTTCAGTCAAGATGGGGTGCAGAGTGTACATTAATGAGAAAAAAATGAACTATTTTGAATTTACCAAATGGCTGCAATGAAACAAAGAGTGAAAAATTTTAATGGGTCTGAATACTTTCTGTACCCACTGTGTGCATCCTAAAGGACAAAATTTCTGTGACATAATTGCTTTTATTAGACCATAATTCCAACGGTAAGGCTAAAGAGAATGGCCAGTTGGCTATATCCTGAAATATATATATGGCTATATCCTATCTTGCTGCACTATCCTAACTCTTCTCCTGCAGTACTGATCACCTAATGATTAACGTCAGGAAGCTGAGACTTATTCACTTGGGAGCAAGTTATATCCATTCAGTCATGCTTTTAGTCTATGGCCTTGATTCATCATTGTATTTCTGCCAAATTTTGGCATGAAAACCTCTCAAATGGTTACTTTGTGTTTTGCAATAGTGATGAGCGAGCATGCTCGCCACTACTCGGTAGTTGCACGAGTATTACGGTATTCGGGATGCTCAGCGAGCACCGAGTAATGGCACGATACTCGTGCTCATGCTCGGGGTCCACCCCCCTGCATGTTAGTGCTCTTTACAGAGCCAGCCCACATGCAGGGATTGGCTGACAGACACTGTAATGCCACAGCCCTGTTGGTTGTGGCATTATAGTGATTGGCTGGCCACACAGCGTCATCAGGTCTTTATGCTCCATTATACAGTCAGTGTAGGGAGAGCTGCTGCTGATTCAGGGACTGATTTGTAGCCTTTCAGCTAGTGTAGGTGTAGGGCTGCTAATCTAACACAAACAGTCCTTCTGAGGACTAATTAGCTGTATACAAGCAGGCAGGGAGGCAGGGTATATAGGAAAGTTAGGTGTGCCAGTATACCAGCCAGCATCACATCTGTGGCTGGTGTGCTGGCTTTAAATCTCCTCTATCCATCCCAAAACAGTCCTATTAAGGATTAATTTAAATCTCTATAGGCAAGAGGGGTATATAGCTCCATTTTCTAGATCTCACAAGACGCTGCCTACCTGTATGCAGCATTTGTATCAGGTGTGTAGCCTGTAATATCTAAGTTTTCATCTATCCATCCCAAAACATTCCTATTAAGGATTAATTTAAATCTGTATAGTCAGGAGGGGTAATATAGGCTAATTGTTTATACCTCACAAGACGCTGTCTACCTGTATGCAGCATTTGTAACAGGTGTGTAGCCTGTAATATCTAATTTTATTAATCCATCTAAAAAACATTCATTGGAATCCTTCAGTTAGTTGTATACAGGAAGTGTATATAGCACACCATTCAAAATGCGCAAGGCCAGTGGCAAAGGACCAGGAAGTGGACGTGATGGTGGTGCATGCAGAGGCAGAGGCCGTGGGCAAGCTCGAATAAAACGCCAACATCATCTCGCTCGACCTTCCTGTCCCAATTTCTAGGGGACTGCAGCAATACACCACTTTTAAATCAAGAGCAGTGTCAACAGGTTGTTAGTTTGATAGCAGATAATGCTTCTAGTCAGTTTGGCACCACCACAAACACCCTGTCTTCCACACGGTCAAGTGTCAGTAGCCATGAGACTGGATTGCATATTGGTCACCCTGATCCTCCTACCTCCCACAATGCAGAGTGTGATCCCACGCTTGGATACTCTGAAGAGCTGTTCAGTATGCCCTTCATGAATTTGGGCCTCTCGCCCGCTCCACTTGAATCGGGGCCTGAGGATATCGTATGTAGCGATGCCCAAATATTTGAGCAGCCACGGCTGCACGAAGGTGACGGTGGGAATGTGTCACTACAAGAGGTAGACGATGATGTGACACAATTGCCAGACAGTCAGGAGGAGGACCAGGGTGTGGAAATGGAAGACGACATGGTGGATGATGCAGTAACTGACCCAACCTGGCAGGAGGACATGCAGAGCAAGAACAGCTGCGAACAGGAGGAGGGAGGCATAGCATCACAACAGGCCGGAAGAAGCAGAGTGGTGTCCGCAGACAGAAGGCGGGCAACCGTTCCTCGTAACAGCAACATGACGCAAGTTGCCTGTACAACAGTTAGGTCTTCCCGAGTCTGCCAGTTTTTTAGGGAGTCTGCAGAGAATTCAAAAAAGGCCATTTTCAACACCTGCCATTCTAGCATCAGCAGGGGTAGCAAATGTAGCAGCCTGACCACCACCAGCATGATCAGGCACATGGCAGCAAAGCACCTGACTTTGTGGGACATCCTACAGGGTCCAGGAGCAGTGTCTGCGGGTGACACCGCTGCTTCTTCCACTTTTGTGCGTGCAAGCCAATCCCCTGTCCATAGTGCATGTGAAGATGCCTCCTGTCCTGCACCTGTCGTTGCACAATCAGAAATGCCACCATCATCAACCACGTCCTTGTCCCAGCACAGCGTTCAGATATCAATACCCCAGTCATTGGAACGCAAGCGCAAATACGCTGCCAACGCCCCACACGCCACACTCCTAAATGCTCACATTTCGCGACTGCTTGCGCTGGAAATGATGCCTTTTAGGCTAGTGGAGACGGAAGCATTCCACAACCTGAAGGCTGTGGCTGTCCCACTTTACTCGGTCGCCAGCCGCCACTATTTCTCCCGGTGTGCCGTCCCCGCATTACACAAGCACATGTCCCAAAACATTAGCCATACCCTTAACAACGCTGTTTCCGGCAGAGTCCACCTAACCACTGACACGTTGACAAGTGCTTGTGGGCAGGGACGCTACATCTCGCTGATGGCACACTGGGTTAATATAGTGGAAACCGGTACCCAGTCGGACCTTGGGACGGAACACGTCCTCCCGACGCCAAAGATTGCGGGCCCTAACTCAGTTATGGTTGCCCCCACAGCCTACAGCTCTAGAACGTCATCCTCCTCAGCCTCCTCCTCCTCCTCCTCTTCAGCCTCCACAACAGTCCCAAGCTTGAAGGTTTGCAGCACTGCCTCAGTCAAGCAGGAACAGGCTTTGTTGAAGCCAATATGCCTAGGTGACAAACCCCACAATGCAGAAGAGGTGTGGACAGCTCTGAAACAGCAGGCAGATCACTGGCTCACACCTCTGAACCTAAAGCCAGGAAAGGTCGTGTGCGACAATGGCCGGAACCTGGTGGCAGCTCTGAGGCGAGGCGAGCTCACACATGCGCCATGCTTGGCTCATGTGCTCAACCTGATGGTTCAGCGGTTTCTTAAATCCTACCCGGAGCTGCCGGATCTGCTCGTCAAAGTACGCCGCCTGTGTGCCTATTTTAGAAAGTCACCTACTGCTTCGGCCACCCTTACCGGGTTTCAGGAGCTTTTGCAGCTTCCGGCTCACAGACTGGTGTGTGATGTCCCCACACATTGGAATTCCACCCTGCAGATGTTGGTCAGGATTTGTGAGCAGAAGAGGGCAGTTGTTGACTATCAGCATCAACTAGGCCGTCGGTATTCGTTTCAAACTCCACACATAAGACCTCTGGAGTGGACATGGATGATTGACATATGTACAGTCTTCCAAAACTTTGAGGACTCCACCAAGATGGTGAGTGGCAAGGACGCCATCATTAGCGTCACCATCCCGTTCTCTGTATTCTAAAATGCTCTCTGCTCAAAATCAAAGACGATGCATTGCAGGCGGAGCACGATGAGATGGAGCAAGGAACCATAGTGGGTGATTAAACACAGCCCAGCCTCATCTCATCCCAACGTGCATTGATGAACAATGACGAGGAGGAGGATGAGGAAGAGAAGCTAGAAGAGCAGGAGCTAGTTTCATGCGGAATTGATGGTGCCACCTGCACAACCGTCATACCGTTGGTCCAGCGTGGATGGCCAGAGGACAGGAACGAGGAAGAGGAGGAGGATGAGGCCAGCATGGTCAGTCATCCTGTTGTTGATGACCCTGAAGTCTTGCCTGTTACCAGTCTAGCGCGCATGGCTGACTTTATGTTACACTGCCTGTCCCATGACCCTCGGATTATCAACATCTTGGCGGACACTCATTACTGGTTGGTGACACTTTTAGACCCACGCTAGACGGAGAACTTTATTTCTCTTATACCACCAGCGGAGAGATCTACAATAATGCTGCAGTACCACAAGGCCCTTGTTGGGGAATTAGTCAAAAAATTCCCTTTGGAAAACGCTGACGGCAGGGGTTACAGTTCAGTGGCCAACCAAGTCGTCTGGGAGAGAGAGTCACAACTCCAATCCAGCAGAGGTAGAGGAACACTCTCAGAGATATGGGAGAGTTTTCTCAGCCCCTCTCACATACACTGCCCCCACCCTGTCCCTCCATCATTTAAAGAAATGTCCGCCACAGTTAATCCCACAAGCAACCAGTTACCCTGCTGCAACTATAGATGAAGAATCCAAAGAAAATCTAGTCCTTACAGACATTGGATACTTACCAGCAGACTGGCCACAATGCGATGGAGCATACATCATACAAATTATGCATTTCTACCAGCCTGTAGAAAATCAGCAACCAATTCCAGTTCAACAAGAACAAGTTCAAGTTCAAGATATGCAGCCTGTTATTATGGAACCTGAGATTCTTGTAATAGGTGAACCTGCTAGTCCCACAGTAAGAGAACAAAATCCTACACAACTACCTACAGAGGATAGTCCAGTAGATAGACTCCGCACTTACTATGGTCTTACACAAAGCAGACATAGAGAACTAAGAACCACTTCGTACACTACACCAACAGCTTTGGAAACACCCACACTACGCAGATCCACACGTAGTACATTAGGACAAGCCCCAAACAAACTTGGAGAATGGGTTTAGAATGTAGTGGAACCATATTACCTGTAAGTGTTTGTAAATAGTACCCTGTTTTCAAAACCTGTAAAAAGTAGTGTACAGAAGGGTGGAGGAACTGGGCTCTGTCCCAAGTATACTAAGTTGGGGACAGAAAGCGCCTGGTAAGGTATAGAAGGGTAGTACCGGCCTCCCAAGCAGAGACACCCATAGGGAATGTATAGAGTTTAAATATGTGTGGACTTTACCTTTTTCCCCTTTTCATAAACTTTGGACAATTGTCACAGGACTTGTGTGACCACTAACTTTACTTTTTCTAGCCTGCGGCAGATGGACTAGTGCCGTGTGGACTGCTTTTCACCTTTTTCATATTTTTCCCTTTTCCTTTTCAGTGATTTTTGTAATTTTCTTTAAGACTCTGTTATTGAATGTTTCTAAAATGCTTAGTGTTAAGTTGTAAAAAGAACGTTTTGCTCAGCCGGGAGAACTGAGGTTAACTAAGGGGGAATGTGGCACCCTGGCACCCTGTTGGGCACCACAGAACTCCTTGGGGCACAATTGGAGCTAACAGCAAAGCAATACTCACAATATACCTAACAACACCACAACACCTTAGAACACCTGGTTTCACCCCGAGCCTCTAGGGGAGCCCCACTGGTCACTTTGAACCAGTTCCCCCTATAAATAGAGTCTTGGAGCAAGAAACACCAGAGTGTGCAGACGCTACAAGAGCTGCAGGTTGTGTACGATCTCAAGCTTATGAGACACACACCAGGCCTAGTCAGCCTAGCTACCAGCGAGAAAACCCTTGCAATTGGGGTTAGAGGAAAAGGAGAAGCACCTCTCAGGGACACCAGAGTGACCATAACTCTCTCCCTTAATAACCGGTTACTGGAACCGAAGCTGTGGAAGCTACATAGCCACTGCAGAGAACCAGCATACTTCACAGGGAGTTTAGCCCCCTGTTCACCTGTCGCACCTACCAACGAAAGCCCAGGGAAGAAGGTAGAATTATCATCACCCTTTTACAGTGCCCTCAGTGCTGACAACCAGGTGAAATCCGTTCTATTGAACATACTGCCCGGTCCGGCTGGATTCCACATCCACCCGACCTTAGCACCAGAAGTAGAGAGAGAAGGAAGCCTACACTAACTGCTTGCTGTGAACCTCCAGGAGTGTTAACTTCACGAACCCGGTCTGACGTACCTGAAAACCACCAGTAAAGGTACTAAAAAGACTTTGGCGTGTCAGTGTCTGACTCCTGGGCCTAACAGCGGCACTACCGCAGCTGCCTCACAACATCTTGCGCAGCTCCCGGCTCCAGGGACTCCCGCTCATCCTGTGGGGAGCGTTCCATCTTGCTGCCAAACATCCCCCGGAGGCCTAGCAGCGTCGGTACAGTTACCGAACACCCGCAGGTGGCGTCACGAAGACAAACTACCCCTACTGTTCAGCCATCCCTCCTATTGATCTGGACCACCGGGCCCCGCAGCCGCAGGTGCGGTTCCGTGACAAGAGGAGAGTCAACGCCTGCGACGCGAACACCCCGGTCACGGTGAGTCAAAATCATCACCTGATGAAGTCAGCGCTGTGCTGCGGAAATGCGTTGTGGCTTGTAAGAGGTTAATAAAACCTTTTTACAAATATTTCCATCTCCCTGACTCTTCCTGATCCTAGCGCTCCACAGACTGTTAAATTGGTGTCTCCATTTTTAGGAAAAATGCTCAAGTTTCCCATCGGTTCACATAGGACTTGGTGCTAGGGTCAAGCATCTAGCATTTCGATATGGTCAGCCCGAGCATCGAGCACCCGAGCATTTTACTGCTCGCCCATCACTATTTAACATTTTTTATGATACAATTTCTGCAAAGAAGCTGCTACTGACTACTGAAAATAAGAAGAGACTTGTTTGAGCCAGGCAACTCATGGACTTAGTACAGTAGACACCTGCACTCTGGTCAGGTGGGTCAAAGTTAGATTCCAACAGGCTTGTCTTTGGGAGAAACAGAAAAGGTGAGTCTATATGTGTGGATGTGTGGTGTCCACCGTGAAGCATGCAGGCGAAGGTGTGATGGTATGGAGGTGGTGTGCAGGAAGAATCACCATTCTAGGCAGACACTGAGCTAGAGCAGTGATGCGCGCTGTTGGCATAAAGTCACTGGCACCACTTTAGGCAGCCAGTGGCTGAGCTCAGCAGCTTATGTGCAGATTTCAGTTAACTTTAATGCCCGAGCACTGAGTTCAGTTATTGGTTAGATCACTGATGTGAATTATTGAGATGACATCACTGCTATAGTCAAAACACCCTGGCACCAGCAGCAGGGAGCAGGCACTAGACACAGCGAGGGTGTGTATCTATTGACTTTGCTGTTTTATGTATTTTACACAGTTTGGGACCTACTTTCCTGAAAGTGGACAACCCATTTAAAGAATTAGGGTAAATACTTAAGACCCCCCCAAAAAATGTGAGAAAAGTACTCTAGGAGTGATACCTACAGATACAAACAGAAGGAGGACAACAGCAGGGTGCCTCTTGTGGTCACATACAATCCTCACACAGACATCCTAAGGAAAATTGGCGCTGATCTTCAGTCCATATTCCACAAAGACCTCAGACTGAAAGCAATATTCCCAGAACTGCCCCTGCTCTCCTACAGACAGCCCCCCAACTTAAGAAATATCCTTGTCAGAAATGTCCTCACATCACCATCACATACGGGCGCATTCTCTATAACAGCAAGAAATGCAAGACCTGTACCCACATATCACCAACAGATACAGTCCCTATACTCAACACAAACCAGGACTATAAGATCATGGACTTCTTTTCATGTACATCCTCCAATGTGGTGTACATGATACAATGTACAAGATGCAGTAAGGAACGTATATTAGTGAAACAAAGCAAAAATAACAAACAAGGATGAATCTGCATAGACATGCAATAAAAAATGAGCTGGGCACGCCTGTAGGAATACACTTCTCTAGACCTGGAAACAACATGGCAGACCTAACAGTCCTGATATTGAAAGGTCACTTTAAAAATGATACAGAAAAATCTGTATAAATACAAGAGGGGTGGGGGACAAGAGGCGTAATAGTGCCCTATCACTAGAGACACTAGGCTGCAAAGGTGGTGTTGTGGAACCACTCACCTGATTCAGTTGTGTTCCCCACAACTGGTTGAAAGAGCATCAGTACTCCAGCTGCTGCAGGACCTCCACTGACCACTCGCACGTGGTGATATCCAGAAGATGATGGGAAAAAAAGGTGTATCACGGTCCGCGCTGCTTAAGTCCAAGAATACTCACATGGGAGTCAGAGTTTCATAAAACAAATTCTTATTCTTTATTCTTCCACTCCAACGCGTTTCGGTGCCCCACCTGGCACCTTCCTCAGGGATATTGCAGCCTTTTGATTGGACAGGACCTATTTTTTCACAGGGAGATTCTTTAAAGAAGGGACATGCTTTTTCTTTTTTCCCAAGAGGGATTTTTCAAAACTGAAACAGAAGACAATCGCTGCAAAAAAATTAACATTTGTCTAGCCAGTTTACAATAGTAATCAATAGGAAAAGTCTCTTATGAGGTTTTTCTTTAGCAATTTTTCAAGGGTTTTTCAGCATGTATCAGCTCCAAAAGCGTTTTCAAAAATCTCCATGTATGAACAATCTGTACATTTAGGCTCCTAAATTATACATCTGGTACTGAAAAAATGGGAGCCTCCTGGCAGCTAATTAAAAAGCTATGGAATAAAGTAACATTATTAATTATATACACAAATTACCCCTTCAGTGAACAAGAGGACTTGAATGTTTTTCTGGAATGTCTCTTTCTGCAAGGAGAAACCTTACCACTTAGGCCAATTTCATACCACGGATTTTCAGCTCCGGGGTTGTCTGGTGTGAACCAAACAGCCTCGGACCCGATTTTGCTCCCCATGTATCCCTATGGCGCCGGATTGTGCATATTTTGCATCCGGTTTGGTGGTTTTCCAGGAGGATCCGGTTTTGTCCGATTTTTGCATCGGACACAAAACCGGAATTTGCATCATTTTTTTGTGTCTGATGCAAAAATCGGACAAAATCGGATCCACCCGGATCCGGCACGATCCGGCGCCCTATAACATGGGAGTGTATGGGCGTTGGACTTCCCCGGATCTGGCAAAAAATCGGACCAGTTCCCAGACGCCGGGTGCAGAACGGGCGGAGGCTTTGAAATTCAAGCTGTGCTCTTTCAGCACCTCGACAGTGCAGCTAAAAGAGCCGCCAGCTGAAATTTCAGAATGTGGGGAGCTCCACTGCTGAAATTTCAGCACTCGGACAGCGGCAGCAGCACGCAGGGAGGATTCCGGCAGAAAACAGGATGAGAGGGCATATTTGCCCTCCGGTTCTGTTTTGTCCAGGGCTGTCAGGTTGTGTCCGGTGCTTCCTGCAAAACACTGGACACAACCTGACAGCCGAAAACCGTGGTGTGAACCTAGCCCAAGTCATACTGAAAGGCTTGTTAAAGGGTCGTTTTGACTTTAGCATTGTTACTATGAAGTGGCGCTAGATTTCTTCTTCTTCCTCTCTGAAGAGACAATTTGCATATTTAATTTCCCACAGGAGCACTGCAGCTTATAAGTCTCCTCATTACTGGCATTCCAGACCTGACATGTCACTCTCCACAAGGAAAAAACTTACCCCTTAGATCCCCATTATTAATTATAGTAACTAATTAACCCCTTATTACCTGAATTAAAATCTTCATGAGAGACACACATTTGTATACAAATAAATTTAAATGGTATGATGCAACTACGCAACAGTAGGCATTAAGGGTACCTTTACACGCCGCTACTGGAGGATGGATACAACCCGCTACTTCACGTGCACAAGCACGCTCAAACGGTTACAAACGGTAAACGCACCTCCTTTACACGCCGCCACAAGGTGCGCTACGCTACGCAACATCTATAGCTAGATACATCGCCAGGTGTCTCAAGTAGCCAGCTGTAGCTCATTTACACACCGCTACAACCAGCTACTATGGGCGTACCTGGTGCAGCAGGGACAGCACATAGGCGTGCTACAATTGTGTATTACGAGACGTCCGTACGCTGATAGGACAAAGCAATAATACCATGATTGGGCAGGCATCGCAGGAGGCTGATTAATACTTGACGCTCGAGCAATTGTGTAGTGTGACTCGTCAGCTCCTTAAATATGCCGCCCTGTGCGGCGACAACCAATCGCAACGCAGGAGCTTCCTCCAATGATCGCTGAAGGGGGCGCGGAAACCCGGAGCCTGTGTCACGCCCCAGCTACATAGCATGGTGTAGAAACAACCCTTCTGTTCCTTCTTTACACGCCGATACAGCTCGCTACAATCGGCTTTGTAGCCATCTGTTTTCGAGCAGTGCTCGGAAACAGATGTATCTGTTGCCGGCTGTCTCGTCCCGTCTTCACACGCCGCTACTACGGGCTATATTGACGCTACAAGCTACATTTGTAGCCTGTAGAGGGTTGTATCCATCCTCCAGTAGCGGCGTGTAAAGGTACCCTGAAGGTACCTTTACACGCCGCTACAACAGGATGGATACAATCCGCTACTTCACGTGCACGAGCACGCAAAAACGATTACAAACGGGAAACGCACCCTCTTTACACGCCGCCACAAGGTGCGCTACGCTACGCTACATCTGTAACTAGCTACATCGCCGGGTGTCTCAAGTAGCCATCTGTAGCTCATCTTAGCTCATTTACACACCGCTACAACCAGCTACTATGGGCGGACCTGGTGCAGCAGGGACAGCACATAGGCATGCTCCAATTGTGGATTACGAGACGTCCGTACGCTGATAGGACAAAGCAATAATACCATGATTGGGCAGGCATCGCAGGAGGCTGATTAATACTTGACGCTCGAGCAATTGTGTAGTGTGACTCGTCAGCTCCTTAAATATGCCGCCCTGTGCGGCGACAACCAATCGCAACGCAGGAGCTTCCTCCAATGATCGCTGAAGGGGGCGCGGAAACCCGGAGCCTGTGTCACGCCCCAGCTACATAGCATGGTGTAGAAACAACCCTTCTGTTCCTTCTTTACACGCCGATACAGCTCGCTACAATCGGCTTTGTAGCCATCTGTTTTCGAGCAGTGCTCGGAAACAGATGTATCTGTAGCCGGCTGTGTCGTCCCGTCTTCACACGCCGCTACTACGGGCTATATTGACACTACAAGCTACATTTGTAGCCTGTAGCGGGTTGTATCCATCCTGTCGTAGCGGCGTGTAAAGGGCCCCTAAGGGATTAATGAACGTGTAGCTTCAAGACACAGAGTACGCTGTCAAACAAGGAGCAGATCGGGTCTCACCACTTGAGGATGATACTGACTTTTGCAATCAATTCAAGCCGAATGATATTCCTTAGGTTTTAAATCAATACTAGAAAGCAAAGAGTGAAACTTTACATGTAATAAATCATTGTATGACCAAACTGTATCTCCGCGGGTCACATGATTACATTCAAGCAGGAAGAGCGGGGAGGACGCCAGTATTAGAAGCCGCGGGGCACGCAGACGGAGGAGCTGGAGGACCCGGGTGCAGACCGAGGACCAGGACAGAGGGTGTGAAATGGATCACTGCGGGGGGCCGGGGCCTCTGTATACATAGGGGGGCGGGGAGACAGCAGGGGAGGCTATATAGTGCAGGGGAGCAGCAATGTACTATGCGCTGCTCCCCATGCATAATTAATGAGCGGCACCACGTGACGTGCCGCTCATTCTGCAGCCTCCCCCCGCCTCCTCTTGCCTCCTGCAGTGCCCGGACACAGCCCCCACCACACTATAGTGTATATAACTCGCATATAAGCCGAGGGGGGGACTCTTCAGCCCAATTTTTGGGCTGAAAAAGTCAGCTTATACACGAGTATATACGGTACTAATGTAATTAACAAAACATGAAACAACATGAAACAGTGTTCCAGTGACCCTCCAAGAATATTACCTGCTCTTTGATTATATCTGGCCAACAAATGATCATTGCAGTCAATCAGTGCTGGTCTTTTGCTGTATTGCTGGCATGATGGCTGCCATCACTGACAGGTAATGCCAGTAGAACATCACATGTCTGTTGTGACAACTGATTGACTGCAGCTATCATGTGTTGGCTGCCTGGAAAGAAAAATGGGGAGCATTCTGCACAAGAAGGAGTGGATACGTGTTGTGTAATATTTCTTTCATTATATTAGCAACTATTTTCATAAATTGGAGAACTCCTTCAATTAAAAAAACCAAAAACGTTTGGTATCCATCAAAACCAAAGATGTGTTTATAGAAAGCATGTAATATATACCGTAACTAGACTCTTCTAGTGTTCTAATGATCTCTATTGTGTAGGCAGCGAGGCTAGAACACAAGTAAGTAGAGGTTGTTGAGAAGTGGAGGTGTTATAGTAGAGGTTTTAAGAGACATTACAGATTAGGACTGGAGCTGTCAAGTGAGTGGAAATATGCTGATTGTAACATCAAAGGTCGCCCAAGAGTCAAATCATGGTCCTATTGACCTTTGGAAGACTTATCAGTCTGGGTGTATCAATATCAGTTAAGCTTTTTTTTTCTAGGGTATTACTATAGAGCAGTAGATAAACCATCATAATGAGACTGTTCACATTACAATCCACGGAAGCGTACATGGCCATATTTGACGCAGTGTTAAGCCCCCGTCACACTAAGTGGGATCGCTAGCAAGATTGCTGCTGAGTCCCAAGTTTGGTGACGTAACAGAGACCTCGCCAGCGATGTCGCTATGTGTGACACTTAGCAGCGACCAGGCCCCTGCTGTGAGATCGCTGGTCGTGTCAGAGTCGCCTGGACCATTTTTTGATCGTTGGGGTCCAGCTGGGCAGCATGCATTAGTGTGTTTGACAGGGACAACGACCTCAATACTACAGATCTGAGAAACAGGGTCCCAACGACCTCCGGATCATTCCGGATCGTTGCTGCGTCGCTGGTGAGATCTGACTGTTTAACATCTCACCAGCGATCCCGAAAGCAATGCACCAGCGATTCCTACCAGGTCGTATCGTTGTTGGGATCGCTGGTGCATCGCCAAGTGTGACGGTACCCTTAGTTTCTTTATCTATTATTTTACTCACTTGAAGTCATCATATTTCGCAGTGATTTATATCATCACTGTCCCCTTTTGGCGCTCACAATCTTAATCTTCTCCGGTATGTCTTTGAAGTCTTGATTAAACAAGGAATACCTGAAAGAAACTCACACAAACACAATAAAAAAAAAAAAAGACCTAATACTGAAAATGAATGGGACCCTGTGATTGCTTATTATGGATGACATGAAATATACAATCATGGCTATAACATTAGGTAACTCCAACTATGTACCAGAAAGCAATGGGAGCAGCTATTTATTAAGGAATGATTTATTCCATGTTACATTCAACGCTTTAAGGTTTTGCAGAAAGTTGCATTAGACAGAGTAGGATCACTTGGGTTTGGGCACATCTAGGTGGGAATTTCATTATCCATATTAACGTTGCAATGGAAGGACGAAATAGGAGTTACCGTGTGCTGCCCCGACAAAGAAATGGATCCAAAGGCTTTCCCCCAGTTCTCGTTTATTGAGTCTCAAAGCTTTTCTTGAGTAACCCTCACTTCTTCAGGAAATATGGACATGTCTCCTGAAGAAGTGAGGGTTACTCACGAAACTCGTTGAGACTCAATAAACCGGAACTGGGGGAAAGCCTTTGGATCATTTCTTTGTTGGGGCAACTCCTATTCCTTCCTTCCATTGCAACGTTTTCAGCAGGAGGTGCTGCAGCCTACTGAGCCTATCAAGGTGTTGTGACCTGCACAACCTTTCCAGGTGAGCACAACCACACCGCACCATACCCTTAATATCCCAGATAAGACCCTATTTGTGCTATTTCTTCCCCTTAGCACACAAATATTCATTATTTGTATTAAAGCAGAAAATGCTGTAGACATTTGTGATGAATCTGGATAGTGGAAGATGACATAGCTCACAGTTTAGCTGTAACTCACCTATCCTTGCTCCAACAGGTTTTGGCCCCTTCTCTAGACATGTCCCTTTGCAGTAGTCTTTGCCAGGTTCTTCAGGTTACGCAGCAAACTCCTTTGACATTATCTATATACTCTTTTGTGTCCTCCTCTACCCAGGAGATGTGGTATAATTGGACCATGTCCCTGTATAGTCAGACACGGCCATTACATAATACATAGCAGGGACACATACATAAGATTACCTTAGCACAGGAACAGTTTTTTTAAACACATCAAATTGTATTATTCCAAGATCTACTGATTAAAATAGACGTTAAAAATACCTTTATTAGTGGAAGAACCCCTTTAAGTAGCATTGCTCACTTGTCTGAAATTTGTCAGAATTTTGCTTCTACTTCACTTAGCTTAGCTCCAGCCAGGTGTCAACTCATTCACCTCTACTACTCTAGACATGCTGGTTACCTACTCCTTAAGAATATTCTAGGTCATGTTTACACCTGGCCTCTACAATCAAGCTAAGGCTGGGTTCACATTTGCGTTTGGCACTGCAGCGTATGGAGCGCATACATATACGCAGTGCCAAACGCAAACATTTTCATGTGAACTCAGCGGAGATTGTCCGCATGCGTTCACATGAAAATGTTAGTGAGGCTGCCCAGCCATCCAATCAGTGGCGGCAGCCAGGAGGCGGAGATCAGCGGCGGAGATTGAGGCAGCCGCTGTTGATCTCTTCCTGCCGGATGCCGGCGCTGATCTCTCTGCCGCCGACGCTGCTTCATTTAAAATAGCTGGCGGGAAAACCAGCGGTGAAGTCGGCTTCCCCGCCCCGCTATTTGAAATGAAGCAGCTGATGAACAGCTGACTTCATCAGCTGTTCATTTGAAATAGCAGGGCGGGAAATCCAACTTCACCGTTGGCTTTCCCGCTGGCTATTTTGAAGGAAGAAGAGAGGGGAGTGAGGGAAGAGAGGGGAGTGAGGGGAGAGAGGGGAGAGAGAAGATAGAGGGGTGAGAGGGAAGAGAGTGGAGAGAGGGGAGAGAGGGGAGAGAGAAGAAGAAGAGAACTGAGGGAAAGGATTCACCTGCATATTACCTCGGAGGAGGTCACCTTCCGCAGTGTCTGTGCGCTTGCCAGCAGATGGCAATGCGCACAGATTCAATCCAATTAATTTTCTGTGCCCAGCTGTCTGCTTGCATATAACGCAAGCGCACAGCTACACACAAAAAATCCAACATATTGCGTTCAGCTGCGCATAATTTATGCGCAGCCGAACGCAAACACAGCTGAAGACAGCCACGAACAGGCACTATGCATTCCCAAGTTAAACATAGGAGCGCACAGTGCCTGCGTTTTGTTGCGCTCAGATACGCACCGTATCATGCGCAAATGTGAAGCCACACTAACACATCTTTTCCAGCAAGTCTCCAGTTTGCCTATACTTTACTGTTGCCTGTGGTTAACCATTTTCTTGCTGCAAGTCCCAGATTGTTGTGCATAAATACAATAAAACAGGTTACGATCAGTATTGTTTTTGTTCACATGTGTTAAGTTTGCCAGAATGTTCCTTCTATTTCACTTGGCTTAGTTCCAGCTATTATATACTGGTGCATCTCAATGAATTAGAACAAGTTAATTTATTTCAGTTATTCAATACAAAAATTGAAACACATTTCATTAAAAACAGAGTGATCTGTTTCAAGTGTTTATTTCTGTAAATGTTGATGATTATGGCTTACAGCCAATGAAAACCCAAAGGTTATTACCTAAGCAAATTAAAGTAGGGGGGATGAAGGGTTGAAAACTGTGCTGCCGTATTCCACACAACAACAAAGGGTGAATATAATATTGCTTTATTAGTCGACGCGTTTCAGGGAGATGCACTAGTATGTATTCACACACATATATATCACACACATATATAGGAGAGAGAGATTCTGAACAGAATTTGGTCTGGGAGCAAGCTCAGTACCTAACACTGGATTCGGGAAACAATCCTTTTTTTTCCTGGATACGGCACCATAGACTCCCATGTTTGCTCTGGACCTCGCTGGATTCGTTTGTCTGTTGTCCGGTGTGCCCCAAATCGGAACAGTCTCCAACTCAAATTTTATGTAATGACATTAACCTCAGCCCAAGCTGATAAAACATGCAGTCAATACACAGAAAACCACTCTGCGCTTTTCTCTGGTGGGATCTTCCCGTATTTTATTGTGTATATCAATGAATGTATGTGATCAGATTTCTGTTCCATAAAGAGGGCCAAACAGAGGAAGCAGAAAAAGGAAGGAGTTATATTATTTATCAATGATAGTGTGCGTCTGAGATCATTAGTAAATGCAGACTCCTGATGGGATGGGAGGGAGCGGGATGAAGCCTTAGGGATTTTTCCATTCATTGATTTCTCTTCCTCTCAGACTTCATTATCCAGTAAGGGAATATAGAGATAGTGTTGTAACAAGGTAAGGTACATGAGAATAGAGATATCATGTTTGTATATATTAATTTTCTAAGCACATATGTAAGCATATACAACAATTGTCCAATAAGATTTTATCATAAAAGGTATTCAGCAGTAATATTTTAATTATTAAGCTGGGTATCAGAATAGATCAACCACTGCTCCATAAAAGCAAAACACATTCATAGCCGATAGTGTTGACACTCTTGGAATTGTTCCAGAAAATGAACTATTTCTACTAGGAAATGATTGGCAATTATATACAGTCTGTACGGAAAGTATTCAGACCCCTTGAAATGTTTCACTCTTTGTTTTATTGCAGCCATTTAGTAAATTCAAAAAAGATTATTTTTTTCTCATTAATGTACACTCTGCACCCCATCTTGACTGAAAAAGACTGAAATGTAGATATTTGTGCAAATTAATTAAAAAAGAAAAACTGAAATATCACATTGTCATAAGTATTCAGACCCTTTGCTCAGACACTCATATTTAAGTCACATGCAGTCCGTTTCCTTGTGATCCTCCTTGAGATGGTTCTATTTCTTCATTGGAGTCCAGCTATGTTTAATTAAACTGATAGGACTTGATTTGGAAAGACACATGCCTGTCTATATAAGACAGCTCACAGTGCAAGTCAGACCAAATGAGAATCATGAGTTCAAAGGAACTGCCCAAGGCGCTCAGAGACAGAATTGTGGCATCTACAGATCTGGCCAAGGTTACAAAATAATTTCTGCAGTACTCAAGGTTCCTAAAAGCACAGTGGCCTCCATAATCCTTAAATGGAAGAAGTTGAGGACCACCAGAACTCTTCCTAGACCTGGCCATCCAGCCAAACTGAGCAATTGGGAGAGAAGAGCCTTGGTGAGAGAGGTAAAGAAGAACCCCAAGATCACTGTGGCTGAGCTCCAGAGATGCAGTAGTGAGATGGAGGAAAATTCCACAAAGTCAACCATTACTGCAGCCCACCACCAGTCGAACCTTTATGGCAGAGTGGCCCGACGGAAGCCTCTCCTCAGTGCAAGATATATGAAAGCCTGCATAGAGTTTGCAAGAAAACACATGAACGACTCCCAGACTATGAGAAATAAGATTCTCTAGTCTGATGAGTAGAAGATAGAACTTTTTGGTGATAATTCTAAGCTGTATGTGTGGAGAAAGAGAGGCACTGCTCATCACCTGCTCAATACAATCCCAACAGTGAAACATGGTGGTGGCAGCATCATGCTATGGGGGTGTTTTTCAGCTGCAGAGACAGGACAGCTGGTTGCAATTAAAGGAAACATGAATGAGACCAAGTACAGAGCGATCCTGGATGAAAACCTCTTCCAGAGTGCTCTGGACCTCAGACGTGGACGAAGGTTCACCTTCCAACAAGACAATGACCCTAAGAACACAGCTAAAATAACAAAGGAGTGGCTTTAGAACAACTCTGTGACCATTCTTGACTGGCCCAGCCAGAGCCCTGATCTAAACCCAATTGAGCATCTCTGGAGAGAGCTGAAAATGGCCGTCCACCAACATTCACCATCCAACCTGACGGAACTGGAGAGGATCTGCAAGGTAGAATGGCCGAGGATCCCCAAATCCAGGGGTGAAAAACTTGTTGCATCATTTCCAGAAGACTCATGGCTGTACTAGCTCAAAAGGTGCAAATACTCAATACTGAGCAAAGGGGCTGAATACTTATGACCATGTGATGTTTCAGTTTTTCTTTTTTAGTACGTTTACACAAATATCTACATTTCTGGGGGGTTTTCAGTCAAGATGGGGTGCGTACATTAATGAGAAAAAAATGAACTTTTTTGAATTACTAAATGGCTGCAATGAAACAAAGAGTGAAAAATTTAAAGAGGTCTGAATCATTTCAGTACCCACTGTATGTTTAGTTACACATATTTGCTTTGTATGTATTGGAACAACACAAAAAACAAAGAAAAAAAGACAAATTGGACATAATTTCACATGAAACCCCTAAAAATGGGCCAGACGAAATTGTTGGTACCCTCGCCTTAATGTTTGGTTGCACAACCTTTAAAATAAATGCAATCAATTGCTCCCTATACCCATCCATTTCACCTCTCAACTGGAATTTTTGACTTTTCTTTTGCAAACTACTACAGGTGTCTCATATGTGAAGGAGTCTTCTCCCAACAGTAATTTTCAGATCTCTCCACAGATGATCAATGGGATTTAGATCCAGACTCATTGCTGCCACTTCAGAACTCTACAGTGCTTTGTTCCCAGGGGCTGGCTGGTGCCTCTGCCCCCGGGTGGCAGTTTTTGTCTGCCGGCCCTGATTTGAGGACCGGGGGGAATGGGGTGCTATCGGAAATTTTTGATGACCGGGGTGGGGGTTTTATCGGAATTTTTTGATGACCGGGGGGAAGGGTGCTATCGGAATGTTCGGACCGCAGCTCACTTATCATCTCCGGCGCCGTCAGCTGCTGCATCGCCACGCCGGCCGCAAAGCGCCGCCGGCCGGCCCATTCCAGTGGGGGGGCAGACCTGGATGTGGGCTATACCACCAACCCAGGGGGCACTTGCCCCCCTGCCACCTGGGCCAGTCCGCCCCTGTTTGTTCCCATCCATTTCCGGGGGCTTCTTGAAGTATATTTGGGGTCATTGTCCTGTTGAAAGACTTATGACCTAGAATGCAAACCCATGTTTCTGGCACTGGGCTCTACATTGAAACCCCAAATCCTTTGGTAATCTTCAGAATCTATGATGTTTTGCACACAGTCTAGGCCCCAGTGCCAGAAGCATCAAGACAACCCCAAGGAATCTTTCAACCTCCATTATATCTGACTGTAGGTCCTGTGTTCTATTCTTTGTAGGCTTCATTCTGTTTTAATAAACAGTATAATAATGTGCTTTACTAAAAATTTCTTTCTTGGTCTCATCTGTCCACAAAATACTTCCCAGAAGGATTTTGGTTACTCACGTTCATTTCGGCAAACTGTTCTCTAGCATTTCTTTCTGTCTCTATGTCAGCTGTGGGGTCCTCCTGGGTCTCCTCCATAGCGTTTCATTCCATTCACATGTGGACAGATAGTTCACGCTTACACTGATGCACACTGAGCCTGCAGAACACCTTGAATTCCTTTGGAACTTGATTAGGGCCTATCCACCGTCTGGAAAAATCTAATTTGCAGCCTTTCATCAATATTTTTTCTGCCATCCATGTTCAGGGTGATTAGCTACAGGGCCGTGGGATGTAAGCTGCTTGATTATGTTGTGCACTGTGGATAAAGGAACATCAAGATTGCTGGCGATAGACTTGAAACTTTGAGATTGTTGGTATTTTTCAACGATTTTGGTTCTCAAGTCCTCAAACAGTTCTCTTCTCCTCTTTCCATTCTCCAAGCTTAGTGTGGCAAACACAAACATACAATGCAAAAATTGAGTCAGCTTCTCCCCTTTTTATCTGGTTTCAGGTATGATTTTCACATTGCCCACACCTGTTACTTGCACTTGCCACAGGTGAGTTTGAACGAACATCACATGCTTGAAACAAAGTTGTTTACTCACAATTTTGGAAAGGTGGCAACAATTTGTGGGATGTTTTGTGTGAAATTATGCCTAATTTGCCCTTTTTCTCTGCTTTTTTTTAAAGTTGTTCCAATACACACAATGGAAATAAACATGTATGACAAAACATGTGTAATTGCAATAATTTTGGGGGAGAATATATTTATTTTCAGAAACAGTTTCAAGGGTGCCAACACTTTCAGAACAGTACATGGGCAACTGTTTATGGCAGCCTGTGTTTTAGTAAAGAGAAAGCGCTCATTTAGACGGCCATGCAAACCTGTCTGTACTCGGACACAATATATGGACTGGCCGCAATTTTTCCTGACCTGAATTTAGCAACCTCATAGGCAGAATGTAATAGGAAATATAATGGTTTCATCATCACTCAGAAAATAGATAGTCTTTTTATCGCTAAATTTTCATGAAATTTTTGAGTTGAGCAAAAATTGTGCAACATTGAAGACTGCCAGAAGCAGAACAACCCCAACCCCCATTCAACAGAACATAGCACCCCCAATTATGGTCTAATAAAAACCCCACACTAATTAAGGAATAGACACAGATTTAGGGCCGCTTCACACTGCGGCGAGATCGGGTCCGGTGCTGTCTGGGATGACCCAGACAGCCGCGGACCGGATCAGCACACAGGACTGGGAGGCTAATATGCCCTCCGGTCCGGTGTGCAGCGCACGCAGCTGCAGCCGCTGACAGCTCAGGACCGTGGCGCCCGCGGTCCTGACTTACCAGCAGCTGGGACTGCGTGCGCTGCACACCGGACCGGAGGGCATATTAGCCTCCCAGTCCTGTGTGCTGATCCGGTCCGCGGCTGTCTGGGTCATCCCAGAAAGCACCGGACCCAATCTCGCCGCAGTGTGAAGCAGGCCTAACTCTTCATATTATGAGTAGGCCACAGCTTTATTTAATATCACCAAATTTACTCAATTGATCATCATTGTAGGATGCTCACAGCATGTATAGCTCATGTGAATTTCCCGATGAGACAGTGGCGTAGCAACTGTTTGTGGCGCCCATGGCGGTCGAAAAATTTGCCGCAGCTGCCGCCCCTAAGAATTGGGCCAAATGGCCACTCACCTCCTGAACTCTCCATCCTTCTGCACTCCCCATCCATAGTCCTGTACTCCCCATCCTCCTGCACTCCCCATTCTCCATCCTCCTGCACTCCCCATCCTCCATATTCCTGCACTCCCCATCATCCTGCACTCCCCAGCCTCCATCCTCCTGCACTCCCCATCCTCCATCCTACTGCACTCCCCATCCTAAACCTCCTGCACTCCCCATCCTCCTGCACTCCCCATCCTCCTGCACTCCCCATCCTCCATCCTCCTGCACTCCCCATCCTCCATCCTCCTGCACTCCCCATCCTCCTGCACTCTCCATCGTCCTGCCCTCTCCATCCTCCTGCCCTCTCCATCCTCCAGCACTCCCCATCCTCCTGCACGCTCCATCCTCCTGCACCTCCATCCTCCTGCGCGCTCCATCCTCCTGCACGCTCCATCCTCCTGCACGCTCCATCCTCCTGCACGCTCCATCCTCCTGCGCTCTCCATCTTCCTGCGATCCCCATCCACCATCCTCCAGCACCCTCCATCCTCCAGCGCCCTTCATCCTACTGTACTCTCCATCCTCCATATTCCTGCACTCCCCATCCTCCTGCACTTCCCATCCTCCTGCACTCCCCATCCTCCTGCACTCCCCATCCTCCTGCACTCTCCATCCTCCAGCACCCTCCATCCTCCAGCGCCCTCCATCCTCCAGCGCCCTCCATCCTCCAGCGCCCTCCATATTCCTGCACTCCCCATCCTCCTGCACTTCCCATCCTCCTGCACTCCCCATCCTCCAGCACCCTCCATCCTCCAGCATCCTCCATCCTCCAGCACCCTCCATCCTCTAGCACCCTCCATCCTCCTGTGCTCTCCATCCTCTGTCCCATGCAGATTCCATCCTCTGTCCCCTGCAGATTCCATCCACTGTCCCCTGCAGATTCCATCCACTGTCCCCTGCAGATTCCATCCTCTGTCCCCTGCAGTTTCCATCCTCTGTCCCCTGCAGTTTCCATCCTCTGTCCCCTGCAGATTCCATCCTCTATACCCTGCAGATTCCATCCTCTATACCCTGCAGATTCCATCCTCTATACCCTGCAGATTCCATCCTCTGTCCCCTGCAGTTTCCATCCTCTGTCCCCTGCAGTTTCTCCTCTGTCCCCTGCAGATTCCATCCTCTGTTCCCTGCAGATTCCATTCACTGTTCCCTGCAGTTTCCATCCTCTGTCCCCTGCAGATTCCATCCACTGTCCCCTGCAGTTTCCATCCTCTGTCCCTGCAGATTCCATCCTCTATACCCTTCAGATTCCATCCTCTATGCCCTGCACATTCCATCCTCTATACCCTGCAGATTCCATCCTCTGTCCCCTGCAGATTCCATCCTCTGTCCCCTGCAGATTCCATCCTCTGTTCCCTGCAGATTCCATCCACTGTCCCCTGCAGTTTCCATCCTCTGTCTCCTGCAGGTTCCATCCACTGTCCCCTGCAGATTCCATCCTCTGTTCCCTGCAGATTCCATCCTCTGTCCCCTGCAGTTTTCATCCTCTGTCCCCTGCAGATTCCATCCTCTGTCCCCTGCACATTCCATCCTCTGTCCCCTGCACATTCCATCCTCTGTCCCCTGCAGTTTCCATCCACTGTCCCCTGCAGTTTCCATCCACTGTCCCCTGCAGTTTCCATCCTCTGTCCCCTGCACATTCCATCCTCTGTTCCCTGTAGATTCCATCCACTGTCCCCTGCAGATTCCATCCTCTGTTCCCTGCAGATTCTACCCACTGTCCCCTGCAGATTCCATCCACTGTCCCCTGTAGATTCCATCCTCTGTCCCCTGCAGATTCCATCCTCTGTCCCCTGCAGATTCCATCCTCTGTCCCCTGCAGATTCCATCCACTGTTCCCTGTAGATTCCATCCACTGTCCCCTGCAGATTCCATCCTCTGTTCCCTGCAGATTCCACCCACTGTCCCCTGCAGATTCCATCCACTGTCCCCTGTAGATTCCATCCTCTGTCCCCTGCAGATTCCATCCTCTGTCCCCTGCAGATTCCATCCTCTGTCCCCTGCAGATTCCATCCTCTGTCCCCTGCAAATTCCGTCCTCTGTCCCCTGCAGATTCCATCCACTGTCCCCTGCAGATTCCATCCTCTGTCCCCTGCAGTTTCCATCCTCTGTCCCCTGCACATTCCATCCTCTATACCCTGCAGTTTCCATCCTCTGTCCCTGCACATTCCATCCTCTATACCCTGCAGTTTCCATCCTCTGTCCCCTGCAGTTTCCATCCTCTGTCCCCTGCACATTCCATCCTCTGTTCCCTGCAGATTCCATCCACTGTCCCCTGCAGATTCCATCCTCTGTTCCCTGCAGATTCCACCCACTGTCCCCTGCAGATTCCATCCTCTGTCCCCTGCAAATTCCGTCCTCTGTTCCCTGCAGATTCCATCCTCTGTCCCCTGCAGATTCCATCCTCTGTCCCCTGCAGTTTCCATCCTCTGTCCCCTGCACATTCCATCCTCTATACCCTGCAGTTTCCATCCTCTGTCCCCTGCAGATTCCGTCCTCTGTCCCTGCAGATTCCATCCTCTGTCCCCTGCAGATTCTATCCTCTGTCCCCTGCAGTTTCCATCCTCTATACCCTGCAGTTTCCATCCTCTGTCCCCTGCAGATTCCATCCACTGTCCCCTGCAGATTCCATCCTCTGTCCCCTGCAGTTTCCATCCTCTATACCCTGCAGTTTCCATCCTCTGTCCCCTGCAGTTTCCATCCTCCACCCCCCCCCTGCATCCATCATCCCCATGCACATCCTGCCGCCCTCTACACCTCTCTCTCTCACACACCTCTTGTTCCCTTGTTTATTTGGTCCCATCTTCTCTCCAGCTAGCCTTCTTGTATGATATCTCCTTCACGCTGGGTATATTCCATGGCTCCGCCCACCCGGGTCACATGCCTGTGACATCATCGCAGGTCCTGCTGCTCCATATTATCTCTTGTGCTGGGCAGGCAAATACAGCCGTGACACTGAGGTGAGTCACCTGCAGGCTGCTGCCGCCCCCACACACGTGCTGCCTGGGGCGGACCACCGCCCCCTCCCCCCTCACGCTACGCCACTGCGATGAGATCCCATTTACTGCTGTGATTTCACTTGCCAAACATCCATAAAGTGTGAACAACATTGACATCTTCATTGCTTTGTCTGCAAATAAAAAAGGTGCAGACTAGGCTTGCCTTCTAATTAACCCCTGATCCTTATTAATAAACCACATGACCCTAAGTACATCACCTTTCCTAACAGCCTGCAGACTTAGCCCCAGTTTTCCTGGTAAATAGTAGAACATAGCCCATGATACCACATTAATCTAGCTTTTTTCTATCCCTTAACCTCTTCCGTGCAGTCAGTTGCTCTCCAATTAGGCAGAATGGCTTTATTCAGGTGTTTTATGCCAGAAATGATAAGGGTCATAGACTTAGGGGAATAATGATCAAGGTTGCAGAGAGTGTGGCTGTGACCAAGCCTATGAGGGAGGGAGTCCCACAGACACCAGCAGCTATTTCAGCTGGACGTATGTCTGAGGATACATATTCTACAAAAATGTATCGCGGTACAGAAACCTGCTGGGTCCCTGCACTGCAATACACGCAGCCGACCAATCAGAGGCTGGCAGCTGACAAATCAACAGGCAGATAACTGGTGCTACATGGCAGTGAGGTCATGCACTGCCTGTTTGAATACTGAACTCAGGTACCGGCTTCTGCGCCGTCTTTGGAAGAGGACGCCAACCATCATGGGAGCAGAACAGGCACATTATTACTGGAAGACCGGAAAAGGGCACATTATGCCAGGATGAGGGATATATAATACTGGAAGGGGCCCAAGATGAGGGGTTATTATACTAGGATGGGGGACATATATTACTGGAAGGGGCTTAGGATGTGAGGCATTATACCAGCATGAGGAGCATATATTAATAGAAGAGGCTCAGGATGGGGGACATGATATAATATGAGACATATATTACTGGAAGGGACCAGGAAAGGAGACATTATACCAGGAAGAGGCCCAGGATGGAGACATTATACTGATGTATGTAAAGTACTATGGAATTAATAGTGCTATATAAATGAATAAATATTATATTATTATTATTATTTTATACCATGACAGAGTAAATTATTACTAGACTAGAATAGGGTATTTTACCAAGAAAAGGCCCAGGATAGAAGACATTTGTGGCACCCCTGCAGGGGATTGCCACAGGATCCACTGGTGCAAGGAGGGAATTACACCTTGGTTCACACAGCACACAACACCTTCCACCCCAGACCTGAAGGGGGAGCCCTACTGGCTGCCTTAAGCCAGTTCCCCTTTAAAAGATCCAGGCCTGAGGGGAGGAATTAGTTAGTCCCAGTAGAGAGTCTGTGGAGAGAGCTGGAGAAAGGAGCTGGTTGTTGGGAAGGATCCAGGCCCAGGACCAGGGACCACTGTCCGCTGTGCTGCACCCTAGGGAGAGGGTCGGAGGCCAGTGGAGAGCAGGGAATCAAGAAAGGGAACCAGTTATGGTCTCCCTATAGTACACCCAGACACCGGAGTCCGACGCTGCCAGCATTTATTGACACAGCAAAACCCAGGAGAACCAGGAGGATCAAAACCCCCTGAGGTAAAAGACAAGAGACACTAAAACTGACCAAGTACAGGACCAGGGGCCAGAAGAGGAATAGGCACCCTGCAGAAGGACATCATTGTCAGTTTAGAGCAAAGTCCTGGGAGGGAGAACAACGATCACTGTGTGTGTGTGTTCCTGCTTAACCACCGCAATTCACCGTCTTGTCTGCAGAGACGCGACTACTACTCCCCTCATCCATCCCCGCTGCCCTGAGGTAAAGCTCCACCTGTGCGGAGCTGTACCACACTCTGCTGCACCCACCATCACCTCAGCGGCCGGCTGCAGCGCTGGTATACCCGTTACCAGGTACCATAGGTAGCGTCACGTTACCAATCCCTTTATCCCCCACCATTTCCCGCCATTGAGGGTCCAGGGCACGGAAGCGGGGACCGACCAGCCGTGATCCCCCATCCAAGTCGCCATCAGCCGCGGTACCCGAGTACCCCCTACCCTGTTAACCACCTCACATTATACTTAGAAGGGGCCCAGGATGGGGGTTGGCATAAATTACTGAAAGCTGCTCATTATGCAGGGCATTATACCAGGAAAGGGAGACATTATACAAGGAAGGGCCCAGGATGAAGACATTATACCATGATAGAGGACATTATTATTGGAAGGGGATATTATCAAGAAAAGGCCCAGGATGGAGGACATTATACTTAGAAGGTGTCCAGAATGCTACACATGATTACAGGTAAAGGCTAGAATGGGGGTAATTATTATTACAAGAAGGAGCCAGGATCGGGGATATTATTACAGGATTGGGTACCTTGTTACATGAGGGGGTGAACACTCATGTCTTTATAGCATCGAGAATGCTACAAGGGCACATACATCTGACAAACATGCATGGTGGCTCAGATCTAAATTTTGCACTAGGGTCCACTGCATAGACTTTTTATATTATCAGTCCCGAGGCTTTTATAAGAAGTACTGATGAACAGTTCATGAAACTTCCAATAATGGTACCAGACCACTGCTCGTGTGATTTGTATTGAAAGATTGGCTTGAGGGTTCATAGAGGTGTGTATTGAATACAAAGAAAGAGATTACATGTTAGTGATGCGTTTAATAATGCTGCTACCTTAAGTCTTCAGGGAATTTTGTTTCGCTGCAGAATTCATCACCAGCACATTTCTAAGAATATAACATTTCAATTCTGAAATTCTTCAATCTGTATTATTTAGCTCTGTTCAGTAAAGTGAGTTACACTTTGGTTAACTCCTTAGGGAGCAAACAATTTTTCCTTTCTGCCGGTGTCTTCATTTCTCTCCCCTTCTTCCAAGAGCCATAACTTTTATTTTCAGTGTTTAACAGAGAGGAGACAGCACTCATCGACCCAAGATTCACAGTGCTTTATTTAGCTTTCTTCAAAGCATTGCATGCGGTGATCACTCTGGTTCCAATTGATCTAAAATGTTCCCTAAACCTAATGAAGAGGTTTAGGGAACATTTTAGATCAATTGGAACCGGAGTTGCTTCCACTTGTTTAATAGAGCACATGAAGAACGAGCATAAAGGGGATGCAAAAGCCATGAGGTTTGTGGGCTTAGAAAGAGTTGAGTTGTCCCCTAGGGGAGGTGACATGCATAAATTATTACTCCAGCAAGAAGAAAAATGGATAATAAATCTACAAGCTCAAGGCCCGCATGGTTTGAATGAGAGAAACGACCTGTCAGTATTTTTGTAGTATATTTTTATAGTGTATCTTTATGGTATAATGTTTATATGCTATTTAAACTTCTTATTGTATATATGGATGTATAATCCATGTTTGATTGGAGAAAATGTTTTTATAGTGATGTCACTGTATCACTAAGCACTTGAATCAATTTTAACCAGTCGTATTTTCTAATTAGAATGTTATTCTTTTACATGTCACACTGTGGCTAGGTTTTATATTCACTAGAAAGAGTTAAATTGTTAATGTGAGGGCTTATAAAATGGAAGATAATGCCTCCCTCTATTGTTGTGACCCGTAGAAGCGCTACTAGAGCGCGAAATGGCCCGTTGTTACGACCCCCCACCCCTCCCCTGCACCCCCCTTACACAGCCTTTGTCACCGCATGCAATGCTTTGAAGAAAGCTAAATAAAGCACTGTGAATCTTGGATCGATGAGTGCTGCCTCCTCTCTGTTAAACACTGAACCGGAAGAAGTCTGTGACCGGAGGAAGTGCACCAGGGATCCTCGAAGCGGTGTGCAGCCAGTGGCGTTGGCGGTGAGGATGGTGACGGTATGCCCCTGAAAGGATAGCGCAGCGGCGGTGCTCGACTTCCTCATAAGTAAGTGTATAACTTTTATTTTCCCACTTACAAAACATTGTGAGAGCTTGTTTTTTTAGGTAGTTTTGAATAACACCATCCATCTATCTATATAATTATCTTGTGGCGTCTGTCGTCCACTTCCGCTGTCAGGATATTCTCCTAGCACATGCTAGTGGCTGCCATATTTGCACACTCAAGAGATGGGTGTGCAAATAAGACGCCCACTGTTGGTACTGGTCCTTTGCAAACTAGTAGTGCACCAGCAGTGGTTCCACTGACACCCTAAAACAATGACACCCGAAGTTGATGCTAGAAACTCGCCGCCCGCACCGATGGGTGATAAACTGCGCCTGCGCAAACCCAGCGATCGCAGGCGCAGTTCTTCAGAACGTCGCCATCTTTGAACATCAAGGTGTCCAAAGATGGCAGCGATCTCAGTAGTAGGAGTAGGGCAGGTAGTAGAAAGAGCAGAGCAGGGCCAGCATTGAGGGGGCAAATTAGGCATTCACCCAGGGCCCCCACGCTCTGGGGGCCCCCAGGGTGTCAATCCCAAACTGCAGAGATTGCACAGAACTTATACTATTTGTACTTGTGATAGCAAGTTCTGTGTTAACATTGAAGTTTCTGCAGTTGTATCAGGACCTTTGGTGACATCACAGTCATATGACTCACCAAAGGTCCTTCTTACTGTGCTGTGGGAGTCCTAGGCCTGCAGTATGTGCTGTGCACAGGACCTGAAGATCCCGCCTCTTTTCTGACATTCAATGCCAGCTGCTAGGACTCAGCCCGGACTGGGAATCTGTGATTGCAGAGGTATGCTGCCTTCTGGGATGGTGAGACATTGGGCTGCTGCGGCTGTTCACATCACTTCACTGTGTAGCGGCCACCAGGGCATCAGGAATCATGTTTCCTCTATTTGCTAGAAAACATCATTGCTGTATCGGTATCCAGCATGTGGCAGCATCACAACCTGGAGTTGCTTCCTGCCGGCAAGGAAGAGTCCAGGATGCCAAGATGGAGGCCGACCAGGCCTGGTGAAGGGTAGCACAATATATCACTCCCTATATCTATTTAGAAGCTGCACAGTGTTTAAACCTTGTCTTATCCCCCTCCTCCCTCTCTGTTAGCACTACTGGCAGTCGGGACTGAGGGAAGGGGAGAACATGGCAGCTTTGGTATCTGCAGACCCTGTGCAGAGTCTAATCCAGTCATAGTCCTGCTCTGTGCTGTCCTTCATTTCTTCCTGACCTCTGGCTTTATGGCTCATGGCTGCTGCTCTGGGATGGGGCCGGGGTGTGAAGGCCAGGGCTGCTTCAGGAGACAGTACATCTAACAATGTGTATGTAATCTTGTGTATATATGGCACCACAGGGTCTTACCTTCTTTCACCCCCTTTTAAGGCTGCACCAAGGGCCACAGAAACTGGGTCTTGACCCCCGTGGCTCAGAGACTGTAACAGCTTTCTGGCGTCACGAACAGGATCCCGTAGCCCGGTATCACTGGGTGCTTGTGTGTCGTGAACTGTGTAAAATACGTGTTTTTGACTGTCACCATTACTAACGTGTGCGGCGCGTGGGAAGCTGAGGGGGCGTGTCATCGTGGGCAGCATCCTCCTAAAAGCGCGAAGTGAGGCCCAACCTGCGCTCTGACGACATTCGATGAGGACGAGAAACCCTGTCACACTGGCGAACTAAGGTTGTACTTCCCTACGGAAGTGAAAGACCGGAAGGGTCAGGATTCACTAAGGGGGCGGAAAGATGTTGGAGCCAAGAGAGCCCGCGCAGGGGGTAGGCGCAGCTGGCCCCGCAGCACCCGGAGCACCCGGCAGTGCTGCAGCGCAAGGAATGACCCTGATTATACCGTTCCTAATGCCGTATACACATGGAGTGATGTGGCTGCCACAATACTCAGGGGAACCAAATACCCTGACGGTCTTCAGGGAGAGACTAAATAGCTATTGTAGTGTGCAGCCCCTGACGGAAGGCCAGTGTGTCAGCATATTAATGGGACAATTAAGTCCTGGCCTGACACTGACAAAGACACTGTAGAACATGTACTCACCAGGCTGAAAGCTACTTTTGAAACCAGTACCACTGCACGAGTAAAAATTAGATTCTTTGGGTGCAGACAGAAATCACAGGAGAGCGCACGGGACTTTGCATTAAATTTACAGGAAGCGCTCCGGCACTGAAGCAAATAGAACCTGCCTTGGCGCAAGGGGAGGATAAATTGCTCATCGACCAGTTTATTGATGGACTCTTATCTCCTCCACATAGGGGACAATTGTGTATGATGGCCATCCAAAACCCTGATCTTGACTTTGTGCAGTTCAAAGACAGTCATCCACATGTTGCAGGTAGAAGAAGCTCATGACACAAACCCTGCACAATGTCTGGCTGTAACCTATCAACACCCGGGAGCTCAAACCGCACAGACTGCAGTAGGGGCAAGTGTGAGGCCTCAGGAGCCTATCACCAATGAGGCTCTCAACCAAAAGATTGAGGCACTAACTAAAACTGTCGCGGAGATGGCCAAGGCTATGCAGGAGATGCGATGATCCAAGCCCATGGAGAAGATTGAGCTGGCTTCAAGCAGAGAGGACATCCCATGGATGCGGCCAAGGAGGTACCCAGCGACCAGAGGACAACCCAGCGACTGCTATGACTGCTATGACCCGGATGGCTGCTGCTGTGGAGAACCAGGTCACTTTGCCAGGTAATGTACTTTAAACGAGAATCCCCTGGAGAAGCGGGCCACCCCTCAGGACTAAAATTGCAAGGCCCACCAAACTGGTGTGACAGGTATGTGGTAGAACGCATGGTCCTGCCTGTCGTGCTAGATGGCATCCCCATGAACGCTCTATTGGATACCGGCTCCCAGATTACTACCTCCATACCGTATATCCTTTTTAAGAGATACTGGGGAGATTCAGACATTTTATGCAGCCCAGATGTAAATCAAAATTTTACCTGATGAAGGCTAATTTTATGCATAGCCAAAACACGTTGTGCTTGTATGTATAATAATAAACTGGATATTCTTTGAAATATTCGGAGTAATTAATGAATCATCTGGAAGCGCTCCTTGACAAGCTGGAAATCCTTTCCTGCACGCGGCCCAGATGATGTCTTTAACATATTGGCTAGTAGTGGTAAACCGGTACCATAGATCGGGTTTAAAGAAGTAACTATTAAAGTGGGGCGGGTAGAGTTAAAGGTTTAAGAATTGATAATTGTTGATGTGACCGGCATGAACGTAAGCCAATGATTATTTTGGGCACTAATGTGATAGAGAATTGTCTTGCAGAAATAATTATTGTGTTACAGCTGATTGCCGAGACTGCCAATACTGGGCAACAGCGAGTCCTGCGGAAGGAAATAAAAGCATTGGTGCTGAGACACCAGGAAGAGTTGTCCGGAGGAGAAATTAGCAGTGCAAGGGTAAGTGACTCGGTACCCATTGTGATACCCCCAAAAACTGAAATGTTTGTCTGGTGTAGAGCCGCAATAGGCCTTAGAGGGCGAGACTTTCAAGCCCTGGTAGAACCCGTGTACTCAGACTGTAGGCCCACTGTACTGACGGCCAGAGGAGTAGTTGACGTACACAGGGGGAGAGTACCAGTGCGCCTTCTAAACTGCGGAGAAGAGGAGGTTACCTTGCCAAAGAATGCTACCATTGCTAAATTGTATACTGTCAATAACAATTCCATCACGGCAGATAAACCCTTGAACCCGTCCAATCAGGTGGAGGGCAATGGCTCAGAGGGAAAGCTGGCAGATTGGTGCCAAAAGCTAAATGTAGGTACCGATTAAACACCCTCCGATCAAAAGCATGGAGTATACCAGGTAGTGAGAGAATATGAGCAAGTCTTTAGCAAACACCCTTTAGACTTTGGGCAAATAAACGGGGTAGAACACCATATACCAATACGTAGCCATCCACCTATTAAAGAGAGGTATAGACCAGTAACGCCTGCTCACTACCAATTTGCAAAGGACATGTTAAAAGAAATGAAGGAAGCAGGGGTGATAAAAGAAAGTTGTAGCCCCTGGGCAGCTCCTCTAGTCATAGTCAAGAAAAAGGATGGGACAATGAGGATGTGCGTAGATTACAGGCAGATCAACCGCATTACACACAAGCACGCATACCCATTACCTAGAATTGAGGAATCATTAGCTGCATTGAAATCTGCTAACTACTTTTCCACCTTAGATCTGACTAGTGGCTATTGACAAGTTCCTGTGGCAGAGGCTGACCGTGAGAAGACAGCGTTCACCACCCCCATGGGCCTCTGCGAGTTCAACTGTATGCTGTTTGGACTCTGCAACTCAACCGGTACATTCCAGAGACTGATGGAGTGCTGCCTAGGACACAAGAACTTTGAAGTAAAATGAAGTCCTGCTCCACTACCCAATACCTCCAGACTCCCAGGCTTCCGGATAGATGGATGGCAACCATCCAGGCAATAGTAGAAAAAAGAGAAATTCCGGTGCCAAATAGACCACATGTGTGGTATTGCAATTAATATAACTTCAAATAGGAAATTTCTTTCCAGTACAAAAATTTTCAAAAGAAGCACTCAAATCCACAAATTTGCACATACCGCATTTCTTACTACCGCATTTGTACATACCTTTATGGTAACCACACAGGTGGTTTTTTTGGGGTCTCCAAAAAACCCTTGGTGAAACTGAACTAGCAATATTACACATGTGGTCTATTTGGCCACATGTGTGGCATGCAAAAAATATTATGTTGGATGTACTATCCATCCATTAATAATAAGGATTTCAGAACATCTTTCTGCTACAAATCTGCAAGCTAAAATGATGAAAACAAGAATGTCTGGTTTATCCAGACATTTCAGGGAGATTCATGCAGGGGATCTCAAAGATCTGAGAATTAAAGGTATAGAATGAGTATCACAACCGTACAGCCATGGAGATTGGGAGAAAAAATTACATGATAGGGAAAATACATGGATATTACAGCTAGATGCACGTATCCCTCATGGCCTTAATTATAGGAGTGACTTACTCTATTTTTATTGATAATGGTAACAGAAATGAGTAGAATTGATATGGTATAAGCTGTGATGTGGTACGATGTCAGCTAAATATATAGTGTTTTTGAAAAAATATGCTAGAAGGTGTCTGCGATATATAATATTTTATCATATGTAGGAAAAATATATATATATTAAAAGAATATGATAACTTCACATATGTATGGGAAATTTAATATGGGATAGAAGTATTGTTATAAAGATCAACATACAGTCATATGAAAAAGTTTGAATCAGAGAGCATATAGTATAGCTCGACCACCGTTTAGGTGCACAAGGGAAAAATAGGCCACAAAGTCTTTAAATATATCCCCGGCACACAGTAAAAGAAGAGAGATGATTATCCTTTTTGTGTTTTTTATTTTTGAAGGTGAAAAACAGGTTGTATCGCACAACGTTTCGGCTCCAGTTGAGCCTTTCTCAAGTGAGTCTTCTGTATATATAGAAAGGGGGTTTGTGGTTCAGTTCCCACATGAGCAACTGCTCAGGCCAGTTCCTGCCTGTTTGAGGTACTCAGCATATGACTCCGTCCTTTGTGTCAGTGCAGCAGCATGGTGGCTGGTCTGGGTGGATGGACAGGCTCAGTGTCAAAGTTGAAGTTACGCCGGGGATGGATCTTTCAGCAAGACAATGATCCAAAACACCGCTCCCAATCTACTCAGGCATTCATGCAGAGGAACAATTACAATGTTCTGGAATGGCCATCCCAGTCGCCAGACCTGAATATCATTGAACATCTGTGGGATGTTTTGAAGCGGGCTGTCCATGCTCGGCAACCATCAAACTTAACTGAACTGGAACTGTTTTGTAAAGAGAAATGGTCAAAAATACCTTCATCCAGGATCCAGGAACTCATTAACAGCTACATGAAGCGACTAGAGGCTGTTATTTTTGCAAAAGGTGGATCTACTAAATATTAATGTCACTTTTCTGTTGAGGAGCCCATACTTTGGCACCTGTCAATTTTTGAAATAATGCAAATTTCACATTTTCGGTTAGCACAATAAACCTCATTTCAATCCTGAAATATTACTGTGTCCATCAGTTATTACATATATCACACAGAAATAGCTGTTGCAAAAAAACAATAAAAAAAAAAAAAAAAAGAGTAAGATTAAGAGGGGTGCCCAAACTTTTTCATATCGCAGATACACTTTCTGACATAAAATATGTGATTGGAATATATTGTATAATTTTGGTTGCTTCAAGTTTCTAGTGTGCATAAATGTATATAGACTAATGAAAAAGTATTAATACATTGGTTTCTTTGTTTTTGGTCAAGTATGTCAGGAGTTAATTTATTATGATTAATGAAAATGGTAACAGGTGTATGTTGTTGTTTTTAATATCTACTATATAATTGCCGTAGGCACTTCCGTGTCGGACCCCGAAAAAGACCGTGGCTTTGTCACTCTGTGACGTCACCACGTGCGAGCAATGGCCGCGAAGCGGCCATTGCGAGTCGCTGGCTGAAAATCGAACCAGAGGCTCGGCCACAAAGTTAGCGATTTACCGCTCATGTAGCACGAGCAATGGCCGCGAGGCCATTGCGAGTCGCTGGCTCAGCCGCCGCACCTGCCGCAAGTCCCCCTATACTTTCTATGGGGATCCATTGCGAGTCGCTGGCCAAGTTAGCGATTTACCGCTCATGTAGCGCGAGCAATGGCCGCGAGGCCATTGCGAGTCGCTGCCTGAGCCGCCGTACCTGCCGCAAGTCCCCCTATACTTTCTATGGGGATTACCGCAACCGCGCCGCAAGTGTAACGGTTATGCGGCAAACGCGGCAGATGCGGTTACACTTGCGGCGCGGTTGCGGTAATCCCCATAGAAAGTATAGGGGGACTTGCGGCAGGTGCGGCAAGTGCGGTTTTGCACTTGCGGCAAGTGCGGCCGCGAAAAAAAACCGCAGTCAGCCGCGGTTTTTTTCGCGGCCGCACCTGCCGCAAGTGCAAAACCGCACTTGCCGCACCTGCCGCAAGTACGCCTATACTTTGCATGGCAAAAAACGCAACCGCGCCGCAAGTGCAGCCGGTATGCGGTAATCGCGGCAGATGCGGTTTTTTCACCGCATCTGCCGCGATTTTCAAAAAACGCTGATGTGAAAGGGCCCTTATGCGGCAAACGCGGCAGATGCGGTTACACTTGCGGCGCGGTTGCGGTAATCTCCATAGAAAGTATAGGGGGACTTGCGGCAGGTGCGGCAAGTGCGGTTTTGCACTTGCGGCAAGTGCGGCCGCGAAAATCTTAAAACAAATTTAAAAATATTCTAGACACCCGATGCATTTGCATCGGGCTCACAGCTAGTGTATATATATGACTTGGATATCATTTGTACGGTACTAACAATTAAGGAGTTTATACTCTGAAACGGGTCTAGTGTTTCCCCATCGGGGGCACCTGTACAACATTTTTTATCTAAATAAAGGATGTAAACCACATCGGTGGCATCGGAATTTCTCCTTTTTCTGCAAGAACTTTGAGACCGTCTTATTGTACCTGGATGATGTCATAGTCTACTCAAAGACGTATGAAGAGCATCTGGAACACTTGGCAGAAGTGTTTGAAGCCTTGTCCTGCTATGGTATGATGATAAAGCCATCCAAGTGTCACCTGCTGAAACCAAAGGTACAGTATCTCGGCCATGTTGTAAGCTCTGAAGGTGTAGCACCAGACCCAGAGAAAGTCACACTAATCAGGGATTGGCCAAGACCCACCAGCGTGAAAGAGGTGAGGCAGTTCCTGGGCCTGGTAGGCTACTATAGAAGATTCATCAAAGGGTTTACGAAGATGGCGGCCCCTCTACAAGATCTACTGGTAGGACAGTCTAAAAAGACTAAGACCCCGAGTACTCCTTTGAAATGGAATAGTTAAATGGAAGAATCCTTCAAGAAGTTGAAGTAGGCCCTGACAGGGGATGAAATCCTAGCTCACCCTGATTACAATCAGTCATTTATTCTGTATACAGATACCAGCAACGTAGAATTGGGAGCGGTGCTGTCCCAAGTGCAAGAAGGTAAAGAGACAGTTATAGCCTTTGCAAGCAGGAAGCTCTGTCCTGCTGAAAGAAATCCCGAGAACTATAGTTCATTCAAGTTGGAACTACTGGCAGTAGTCTGGGCTGTTACAGAATGCTTCAAACACTATATGGCTGCAGCAAAATTTACCATCTTTACCCATCTTTACAGATAACAACCCGCTTACCCACCTGGACTCAGCGAAGCTCTGTGCACTGGAACAGCGATGGATAGCCCGGCTGTCTAATTACAATTTTACCATCAAGTATAGGGCAGGCCGCAAAAATGCCAACGCAGATGCCTTATCCCAGATGCTACACCTGAAGGACGTGGAAGAGGAACCGGAAGAGCTGGAAGAAATAGAGCTACCGGCTTTTCACCGCCCTAAGCCAGCACAGTACAGAACAGGTGTGTACCACAAACACCAGAATGCCACCTTAAACCCATTACCACGCCACGGATGGGCTGAAACACAGTACAGTGATCCAGCTGTAAAGTTAGTTAAGGAGCTACTGATGCAGGAGGGTGCGTACCCTTGTCTAGATGCCCCATCTGAAGCTCAACAGCAATGGAAGGAAAGAAGTAAACTGTTCCTGTATGAAGGTAAACTGTGCAGAAGACACACGAACCCCAGAACCCATGAACTGGTCTGGCAGATCATCAAAAAGAGATGTCAAGATGGTATTGGAAGCCTACCATGACGGCGCAGGGCGTTTTGAATGGAAGAAATTGGAAGTTCTGCTGAGAGAAAGATTCTATTGGGTTGGCATGAGAAGATCAATTGAAGATTGGTGCAGAAACTGTGGCCCATGCAACCTAAGAAGAAAGGACAAAGACAGTCAGAGAGCTCCAGTCCATAGTAACAAAACATCCATTAGAACTGGTAGCTCTAGATCACGTCAAGATAACACCAAGTAGATCTGGCTATGTCTATGCCCTGACCATAGTGGACCACTATTCCCTCTTCTTAGTGGGGGTGCATGTAAAGGATCTAACAGCCAGAAGAGCAGCTAAGGCTTTCCAGACTTACTTTTGCAGACCACATGGCTATCCGGAAGAGGTCCTTACAGATCAAGGTTCAGCATTTGAGGCTGAAATCTTCCAAGAATTCTGTCACTTGTATGGGTGTAAGAAGATCCGGACAACACCATACCATCCTCAAACAAATGGCCTTTGTGAGAAGATGAATCAAATTGTAATGGACTTATTGAAGACTTTGCCAGTAGCAGAAACTTGTGGCCTGAGAAGTTACCAGACCTGGGAGACTTGTATAACCATGTCCTGGTGAGTTCTACCAACTGCACCCCAGCCTACCTAATGCAAGCAAGACCTGGTAAGCTGCCAATAGATTTAGACATGGGAATTCTGAAACCAGATGTCGAAGTACCAGAAGCCTATTGGGATACCACTAGCGAACAGAAGTATCGCTAAGTGCAAGAGTGTGTAGAAAGGAGTCTCCAACAAGCCAGAGAGAGAGACAAGAAACAACTTACAATCAGCAAGCTCCCACAACTCCCTTACAACCAGATGAGCAAGTTCTAAAGAGAAAATGACGCACTCACAAGTTGGATGACCAATGGAAAGCAACCCCATACACCATCTTATTATCAAGTTTTGACAAAACTAAGTGTGCTTGATTAGCAAGGATGAGGGTAAGCCAACATCAAATGTATCCAGAGACCATCTAAAGTTGTGTCCTGAAACCCTGAAGACACCAGAAGTCTCAGTCCCTGTAACTACTCAACTTGAGAAAGAATGTGTGTTTCAAAAAGTCCTCGGAGACTTTCCAAAGACTTGGACAAACTACAATGTAGCTGTTATCGTACCTATGTTAGCATTCCCTCAAGTTGTAGTACCTGAAGCAACACAGCGAGAAGCTCCAAGAGTGGAAGAACCAATCATGGCACCAGCAGAGGAAGAACAGATTCCTGCTCCCAGTGAACTGGACAACCCATCAAAGAGCTGGATCACAAAATGCTATATGTTGGGTTCTTCAATCAGTTTTGCAAGTGACCTTATTATTGAACTACATGGTGACTATTCATGTAATTTTGACTTAATAATCTAAATAAGTAAACTGACAGCACTTCCTAACACCAAGTGCGAACAGGTGCATACTGAACATGGAATATCTACTATATAAGTACCTAATGGCCACTTCTGTCTGAGGCCGAAATCGCGCGCCGCAGACGGAAGTGGCCAGTATGCAAAAGAGCCGTGCGTCACGCAAATTCAAAATTCGAGCACCACGCGGCCTCCTTACAGCCCCCCCACTCCTCCTGCCCGCGCTCCCTGCGGCTCCCCGCGGCCCCCGCTCCTCCTGGCCCCCTCTCCTCCACAGTAAAAGTAAAAATAAAAAAATCCTCAGTTAGGATACTCACCCGTCCGCCGGCTCGCCCCGACCCCCTCTGTACAGCGGTCATGTGACAGGGCGGGCTGATTGATGTCACACAGCCCGCTCTGTCACATGACTGCTGTACAGTGTGACTGAGCTGGAGAAAACATGGGAGAACAGAGGGACGAGGGGGATCCTGCCCCCCCGCATCCAACCTGCCCCCCCACAGCTCCATGCTGCCCTCCCGCCTCCATCCTGCCCCCCGGCTCCATGCTGCCCCCCTGCATCCATCCTGCCCCCTGGCACCATCCTGCCCCCCCCGGCTCCATCCTGCCCCCCCCCCGGCTCCATCTTGCCTGTCTTGGCTCCATCCTGCCCCCCGACTCCATCCTGTCCCCCCCTGCCACCATCCTGCCCCCTGCTACATCCTGCCCCCATCTGCATCCTGCTCCCTGCCTCCATCCTGCCCCTGCCTCCATCCTGCCCCGCTCGCTCCATCCTGCCCTCCCCGCCTCCATCCTGCCCCCCTGCCTCCATCCTGCCCCCTGCTTCCATCCTGCCCCGCCGGCTCCATCCTGCCCCACTCGCTCCATCCTGCCCCCTTCACCTCCATCCTGCCCTCAACCTCCATCCTGCCCCGCCGCCTCCATCCTGCCCCCCACCACCATCCTGCCCCACCGGCTCCATCCTGCCCCCCTCGCCACCATCCTGCCCCACTCGCTCCATCCTGCCCCCCCCACCATCCTGCCCCCCGGCTCCATCCTGCCCCCCATCTCCATCCGGCCTCCCCTGGCTCCAACCTGCCCCCCGGCTCCATCCTGCCTCCCCGCCTCTATCCTGCCCCCGCAGCTCCATCCTGCCCCCCCGACTTCATCCTGCCCCCCCTCACTTCCATCCCGCCCCCCGCCTCCATCTTGCGCCCCACCTCCATCCTGCCCCCCGTCACCATCCTGCCCCCCCTGCCACCATCCTGTCCCCCCCTGCCACCATCCTGCCCCCCCGTCACCATCCTGCCCCAATGCTCCATCCTCTCCCCCCTGCTCCATCCTATCCCCCGGCTGCATCCTGCTTCCCCGCCTCCATCCTGCCCCACTCGCTCCATCCTGCCCCCCGCCTCCATCATGTTCCCCTGGCACCATCCTGCCCTGCCGGCTCTATCTTGCTCCCACGGCTCCATCCTGCCACCCCTGCCTTCATCCTGCCCCCCCGGCTCCATCCTGCCCCCCCGGCTCCATCCTGCCCCCCGACTCCATCCTGCCCACACTGATTAGTTGCGCCCGGCCACTGAACACCGACACCCCCACACACAGACACCGCCACACAATACTGACACTGCTGCACATCGCAGACACCGCTTCACACTGACACCGCTTCACACCGACACCACTTCACACCGAGACTGCTGGCTCCATCCTGTCCCGCATCTTTCTTCCCCTGCTAATTAGTCTCACCCAGCGACTGAACACCGACACTGCCGCACACCGACACTGCCGCACACTGACACCGCCGCACACCGACACCATCGCAGACACAGCTTCACACCGACACCGCTTCACACTGACACCGCCGCACACCGGCACTGCTGGCTCCATCCTGCCCCGATCGCTCCATCCTGCATCGCTCCATTCTGCCCCCGCTGATTAGTCTCGCCCGGCGACTGAACACGGACACCGCCGCACACCGACACCACCGCACCCCGACACTTCCGCACAACACTGATACTGCTATACACCCACACTGCTGTACACAGACACCGCCGAACACAGACACTACTGCGCAGTGACACCACCACACACTGACATCGCCGCACAACACTGATAGTGCTGTACACCGACTCTGCCGCACGCCGCCACCGCCGCACAACACTTATACTTCTGTACACCGACACTGCTGTACACTAACACTGCTGTACACCGACACACACCGACACCGCCGCAAAACACTGATAGACACCGCACACCGCCACCGCCGCACAACACCGACACTGCTGCACATCGACACTGCTGCACACCGACACTGCTGCACACCGAAACCGCTGCACACTGACACTGCTGTACACTGACACCGCTGCAAAACACTGATAGCACCGCACACCGCCACCACCGCACAACACCGACACTGCTGCACACCTGAGGAAGGAGCTCGGGAGGAGGCTCCGAAACGCGTCGGAAAATAAAGGCTATCGCTGATCCAGACATTCCCGTGTCTGTGTGTCTTTGGTCTCGGAGCAGCAGCGCGGACACTGAGGCACTTTGTCCAGGATTCTGTATTACAACCACGGTCACCGTTGGGAGTGCGGTCCCTGCAGCAGCTGCCTGTACGCTATTCTACCAGTTGTGGGTTTCACAACTGACAAAGGTGAGCAATTCCACATCGATAAGCGAAAGTGTATCATTGAGATAAGACCCTATTGCGCATTCTATCGTTCACTGCTGCACACCGACACTGCTGCACACCGACACCGCTGCACACCGAAACCGCTGCACACCCGACACTACTGTACACTGACACTGCTGTACACTGACACTGCTGTAGGTATCTACTATATAATTACTTAATCGTGTCTGTCTGTCCAGAAAATCACACGCCAGCGCTCATTGGTCGCCGCCAGCCATGGCAACCAATGAGCGAAGTGTATGCAAAACAGCCGCCCGCATTCAAAACTCGCGCCAAGCTGAAACCTGGCAACGGCGACGCATCGGCATCGCTATCGCCAGGATACATGCGTCCGGCCGTGGCTATCGTCGGGAGATCCGACTGTAGCTGCGGCTTATCTACTGCCGCACAGAGGTCCGCGGTATATGGATATATGGAAACTGGCTTTAAAAATTAAGCTATAAGTCAGTTACGGTAAATTAATTGAAATGACCAGAGAAGATTTTGATTTCCTAATATTTTGAACAAGTTTTCCCTTGTTAAATCTTGGGCCATGTGAGCGTTGAGCAAAATTATATTTCTTGCAATTGCTTTTTTAAATACAATATATATTATTGCTTAAAACAGATACATTCATAAGTAATTTCACTTTCCTTATACACTTTCCATTTTTTTTATAGACGGATATTTAAAGGGATCCTGTCACCTCCAAAACGCCTCCTAAGCTATCAAAACACGTCCCTGCAGCATATTATCACTAATCTCACACTCCTTTTGTCTCCTAAAAGCATCCTGTGAAAGTGCATAAAACCGTTTTAATACTTACTCATTAGTGATTATAATTAGCAGGGGCTATATTCTTTAGCCCTTAGGGCTTGTTGTTTTGCAGCCTGAATGATCCACCCTCTTCTGTCTGTGCTGCTGTGATGTGGAGCTGAAGGCAGGACTAATGATTTGCATTCTGTGAGTGACAGAGAGGGGGGAGGGCAATGCCTGCACATCACAGCAAGCACAGACAGAGACAGGGTGGATCCTTGAGGCTGCAAAACAACACGCCTAAGGCTAAAGAATATAGCCACTGCTAATTATAATCACTAATGAGTAAGTATTAAAACGGTTTTATGCACTTTCACAGGATGCTTTTAGGAGACAAAAGGAGTGTGAGATTAGTGATAATATGCTGCAGGGACATGTTTTGGTAGCTTAGGAGGCGTTCTGGAGGTGACAGGATCCCTTTAATGCAATAAAACATGCACATTTATAAAGGAAAGTGTGACCCCATGCATGTGATATGTTGAAAACTGAGCTACATTAGATGATTATAAAGTATTGAAGAACGCCATCTGGGTTATTTTGAGTGTGTGGCTTATGCAAGTTTATAGCTGGAAAGTTCTCAATTGTAAGGCTACATTTCAGTCTTACAATTAAATCCTTTCTTGAGCACTTCACCCATTGAAGAACATATTTGAGCAGAAACCGATAGACTGATGTTGCAGTAATGGTGGAAAGTATGAGACTGGGAGAGGATAGACAGCAAAGATTGGCAGGTAATGTATAAACATTTAGGAAAAATAAAATAAAAGTCTTAGCCAGAATATAATACTAGTTGATTTCTGATTATGATTATTTAAGTTATTTTTATGATTATCCACTGTTGCTTTCTGTGGTTGGATAATATCAATTAGCAAATATATATAATAATTGCTTGCTAATTAACCAGTCATTGTATAAAGTATTTTTTTTTCAAAGACTATCCTTCTGTTCTTTCTGTGCAAAAAGACTAAAGGGATTTGATACAATAGTTACTCCCCTGTCCCGGCTCCAGCGCTGGGCCTTGCCCCTTTCTCCTATGGTTGCTTCCTCTGTATTTGTCTGCACCAGGTAACTCTGCTAACTCAGGAGGTATCTTTAAGGTAATTACCCAGACATCCATGTGTGCCTCATTCCTTAAAAACCAAAGTTCTCAGCTGTCACATGCTTATTAAGAGTTTACATTTTGTATATCTTGGCTTAGACCCAGCCAGCTGTAGAATTATCTCCTCCGCTACTACTGACTTCTATGCAACTACTAGCATTTATTTCTGAGCTTATTCCAGTTTATCTAGGTGTTGTCAACATCCACTATTCTGTGTGGCACCCACAGTAGTCAGGCATCACAGAGGGGTATTGCACCCGTAAAAGAAGTGTAATTACCCCAGCTGAAAGTGGACCTCAGGTTGGTGGGTGGGCCCCATTCCAGCACTCCCACATTAGCAGAATGGTGGGAGGTTACCCGGGAGGGAGATATATTCACCTCTAGGGGGAACAAAGGAGGTCAGTCAGTCAGTAGGACAGAATAGACAATGGACGTCTGAGAGAGCGGAGTAGTCGGAGGAGGAGGAGAGGAGAAAGAGTGTGGAACGAGTCGGAAGGTTTTACCCAGACGGCTCTACGCTGATCCGGAGGAAAGGAGAAAGAGGGTCTTGAGGAGATCCTGAAAAAGGGCGCCCGACACGACTAGTCTGGGCCCTAGAGAGAAAGGGAGAACCCCAGTGTGGAGCGACCATACTCCAGGGGAGTCTCCAGTCCACCATGGGAACGCCAGGCCTGAAGATTCGGCCAAGGTCTTTCTTTGCAGTCGGCAACCAGCTGCTGTGGTCCATTTATCACCACAGCATCCTGCCAGTCGGTGCGGTCTGCCTGCTTCCTCACCACGAGTGTGGGGACTCCCAATACTACTTACAAGGAGCCATTGGGTATAGACTTATCCTAGGCAGGGAAGAAAGGGCACGGGTTCGTCAACTAAGGTACACCGCGGGTCCCACCATACCACCTGGGATCTACTTGCAGCCACCTGTAGAGCTACCTGTTACTTTAACAACTGTTGCTGAACTGTGGACTCTGTATTTACTACTGAACGTTTACAGTAAAGTACCCAGGAGAAAGTGACTTTGCCTCAGTGTGGTTATCTCCATCAACCTGTTCCCTTTCAGGAACGCTGCCACGGAGGACCAGCTCCACCTGTAGGGAGCTTTGCCATCTCAGCCGCATTGCCATCGACCTCCAGAGGACTGTGGCGGCGCTGTGACCCATCACCAGGTACTACAGGTGGCGTCACATGACAAAAACTCTAATCCCCTATACATACACCCCTTATTGAAGTGTCACCCAGGCCACGCGCTCAGGCGCTGCCACCCGTGACATCCCCCATGAGAACAACCACCGAGCCTCATACCCGAGTACCCCAGGGCCTGGGGCTCGACAACATCTGCAATCAGGATTCCAGGTTACCAACTTCTCACAACTGTCAATGTCGTTAACACCCCAGTCTCTTGTATTAAAGTGATCCTGACCCCATAACAGCACCCCACATCCCCTTCTTACCTACCCTTGCAGCTTTGTATCCTGCTGCCATCCATGCCTGGTTCTCCATAAACCGCGGTGGCGATCTTTATAAATCACTATTTTATTATATGATTTCTGCAGCTTCCTAGTAGCGAGGAAGCCGCAACAGGCGGACTGTGTGCCGCTGTCCCCCGCCTTGACGTTAATTATGCACGCCCCCATGGTGTGGTAAACATGGAGAGGCTGCTCGCTTCATAGTAGGGGCGGTGAAGCCAGTATGACGCGTATTACGTCATACTGGCTTCACCGCCCCTACTAGGAAGCTTGCAGCCTCTCGCATGTTTACCACACCATGGGGGCGTGCATAATTAACGTCAAGGCGGGGGAGAGCGGCACACAGTCCCGCCTGTTGCGGCTTCCTCGCTACTAGGAAGCTGCAGAAATCATATAATAAAATAGTGATTTATAAAGATCGCCACCGCGGTTTATGGAGAACCAGGGATGGATGGCAGCAGGATAAAAAGCTGCAGGGGTAGGTAAGAAGGGGATGTGGGGTGCTGTTATGGGGTCAGATCACTTTAAGGCCCTGTCTCACACAACGATATCGCTAACGATATAGTTGAAACGACACAGGTTTGCAGTCATTCAAACGACGTTGTAACAACGTCTTTCAGTGTCACATGTACAAACGATCAACGATAAGTGGTTGATTGTTGATTGGGAGGTTTATGAACTGGACCTTAAACCAAACAATAATTGTCCATCCAACCTGCAGCATCGGTGTGTGTGACAACTTGATAACGATGTTGTTATCGATTTCGCCTATTCAGAACTAAAAGACGTAGGCAATCAAATGACCGCTAGTATTGTTTGCTTGTTGCGGAATAATTGCTGCGTCGTTAAAGATATCTGTACATGTGACATTTCAATAGCGATCAGTGAACGTCGTTCAAGCGATCTAGGTTAAGCCGGATCATTGGTCGGTTCGCCAACACATTGAAGCGTGAGACGGGGCCTTTAAGGTAATGCATCTCTGCAAGGAAATGACCAGTTTTTCATTACAATTGAGTGTGTGGCGCCCCTGCGACCAGGGTGGCCACAGGTAAGAACTGAGCCAGGAAGGGGGAGACAGTTTTATATAAACACCTTCACACACACCACCACAAGACCCAACCCAGAGCCCCGGACTCTAGGCGAGCAAGGGGTGGTAGGGCCAGTCACAGTGGGTGGGACGTTAGGCAAGATGACGGACCGGGTACATAAGGGAAAAACCAGGAAGTGTTAAGTAGTAGGCCAAAGGGTGCCGAAATGTAAAGACCGAGGAGAGCTGAACCCCGGACCAGTGCATCTGGATCCGTGAAGGACAGCAGCGGTGCCAGGGAACGACTGAAGGAAGGACTCCCCTCTGTACGCCGTAGTCACATGGGTAGGAAGGAGCCTGGTGATCCCCTGAAATATAGGGACATTGTAAGGCTAGGCCGGGACCAGAGAGTCGGCTTTGAGGTGACCGCAGCTACAAGCAGGATCACAGACATTCCAACAGGGAACTCTGACTCCATGTCAGTGGTCCTAACACAAGTGCAGGAGGTACAGTGGCATATAGGGCTCAGAGCTTACATACACACACACAGGGAGAAGCCAAACAAGAGCCCGAGCGACCTACCATACAGCACAGAAGGGAAAGAGAAGTAAGAAGGGCCTGAATGGTATTAAGCAGGAGAAGGGTCTTAAGACAGAAACCTGGCTGTAGTAGAGCTAACTGAATGGCGAAAGTATTGAGTTAACATGTGAGAAGCTGAAACAACTTTGTGAACCAGCTGAACTGTGAACTGTACTGAGAAGTTGAGAAGAATTCAAGTAAAAATCCGGTGAACCCTGCCAGAGTCTCCAGTGTTTGCTTCCTTGCATGTTAAACTGTTATTTACCCTGTCAGGAGCAGCCCGACCAACGACGTGCTCATCCATCCGGTTGCAGCACCATCCATACTCCTGGCAGAAGCAAGCAGCAGCGGTGGTCCTGTAGCGCCCCACAAAGCAGGCGACACAGAGGGGTACTGCACTCATAAAAGCAGTGCAGATACTCCAGCTGCAAGTAGATTTCAGGCTGATGGGGGAACCTACACACAAGCACCCCCACATTAGATCACATGGTGGGAAGGAGCCCGGGAGGGGATATAGTCACCTCCAGGGGGAGAAAGGAGGTCTTTGACCATCAGCCAGGCAGTGAGCCTGAGGGAGCAAGGAGGGTCTCTCGGCTGAGGGACCCGGGAAGGACTAAAGACAGATACCTGGTGCAGATAGCCAGCCTGGGGGAAAAGAGGAACTCGAGGGAGTTCAGCCCAGTCAGTTTACTGGGCACAGGAGCCCCCACCTGTGGGAGCCTCCAGGGACCACAGAAAATTCAGTGAACTAGGGGTATATATATATATATATAGAGACTCTAAGTGACAAAAGAGGAAGAGCAACCGGGCTGATATCCGTGGTCAGAGAAGTCCCGAAAGAGTGAAGACATACAGGGGTGCCTGCTAATGGTAAGTGTAATACTATCAACAAAAAGAGAAACACACTTGAGGGCACTCACCATAGTGTTGAGACCCCTTAGCTACTTTATTTAACGATTCCCAAACAAAGTCATGAGAAATCGTGCTGTAGTAGGAGAGTGAAGTGCTTGACTCTAGTGCATCCTCTTCCTAAAACTCCCTGTCACATCTCCCATCCCATCGCAGGATTCCCTCATGCAACTTAATCGTTAAATAAACAGAAGATTCAACTATGGTGAGTGCCGCTGGTCTGTTTTCTTTTTTTGTGGTATATATATATATATATACTGCCCAGACTCTTAAGTGACCAGAAGAGGGTACCAGGCACCGCTTGATGGTTCGGCGGTCGGCCAGCAGAAGGTAACCCGATGGGAGCGAGGAGAGTGAGAGACAGCAGGAGGCCAGATCTGCTTTATGGGGTCAGACTTCACACCGACTATTGGGAAGCAGGGAAGAATTGACGGAGGAAGGCACACATTGAGGGTTCCATCCTACCATCTGAGATCCGCTTGCAGCCACCCGTTAGCTACTTGTCATTTAACATCTTACTGCACTAAGAACTGTAACGAATGCTGCTAAAGTTCCAGTAAAGTACCCAGAGTGAAGTGACTTTGACTCTGCTGCATCTTCTTTCCTATGAACTCATTCCTTTCACAGGATTGCTGCCCCGGAGGTCCCAGTCCTGCCTGTGGAGGACTACACCATCTCAGCCGCAATACACCGACCTCCGGAAGACTGTGGCGGCGCTGGTGCCTGGTTCACCAGGAACTGGAGGTGGCATCACGACAACTAACTTTGTAAATAATCCCTTGTACATAAATTCACCCATTTTAAAGAGAATAGTGCCCTGGGATATGGGATCAGGCGCGTCCGCCATTCCCGTACACAGTTAACCCTTTTGCGCCTGATACCTGAGTACTAAACACCCTGGGCCACACAGTCCCCATTGACCACAACCCGTGGGTGGCGTCACGACTATCCCTGTAAGTAACCCCTTTACTTGTGGGCTCGGGACACGGTCCAGACCAAGACCGCCGAGTACCCCGTCCCAGTGGGCTCCACAAGTGTGTTCTCCATAAGTGCAAAAAAAATTTAAAAATTTGGTAATAAATCCTTGCTATCCTGTGGTTAACCATATACTTGCTGCAGATTACTAAATGGTACATTTCTGCTATATTCTCTTTAATATTCCTGACTGCATATTTCTCTGCTATTACATATTCCCGCTTCATCTTGTTGCATACACTTACATTTTCATATAATTGCGTAGTTCTGATTCATATCTCTATAATCTAAGGGCAGCACGGCTCAAGTGTTCACTGTAGCCTTCACAGCATGGTCTTGAGTCTGGGTCAATTCCACCAGACACTAGACAACACTGCAAGATTGTATCTCCATTTCATGTTTCTCCAGCACTCTGGTTTCCTCACATGTAAAGACTACTGATAGGATTTAGATGTACTCCAAGAAGACACATTCTCATGTAAAATCTATGAATAATAGCGCATATAAAAATAAATATATCATTATTATTATTATATCCCTGCTGCAAGTTCCAGATTACATGAACTTTTCTGCTGTTCCTGTGTGTGACTGCCTTCTAGCAGCATCTGTTGCTTCCAGTTTTGCTTGTCCAGCATACCATGCTGGTCTGATCCTCACCGATTCATGTGCTGTCATTCAAATTGCATCATCACCTCCAGTCTGTGCTGCTCATGTAGACATACAGCTTGGAGAATTGACCTCACAAGGAGAACCCATGATAAATATGAATATTAATGCAGATTTTCTACTTTCACAGACTTGGATAATAAATTGTATGTGCAAATACTGGATTAGTACAAGTTGACTGAAAGAACTCGTATGTCATTGAGTTCGAGCCCTTGGAGTAGATTCATGTTCCTGGCTAGAGGTATAACTACAATAGGTGCAGGGGTTGCAATCGCACCCGGCCCTGAAGCCTAGGGGGCCCCAAAAGTCCCTTTGGCCTATAGATAAACACTAATGCTATAAAAGACGTTCAATAATTGGGGGCCATGGAGATTTTGCATTGGGCCCATGAGCTTCAAGTTACGCCACTGTTCTTAGCTCTTTGGAGAAGTTGCTAAATGGTGTTAGTTGTATTAGCATAAGGATTGTCAAATCCATGGTAAAGGATGATGATCTCAGCACACCTTTTGGTTACTTGGCACATGGTTTCAATGTCTGATCTACACCCATCTCTACAACAAAATTTCTGATCATTCTGCTAACAATTATCTGCCACCACACCTAACATGTCTTTTTGTAAATTATTATACTGAACAAAAATATACGGTAAATACAACCCTTTTTGTATTTGCTCCATTTTTCATGAGTTGAACTCAAATATCTAAGACTTTTTCTATGTACACAAAATGTGTTTTTCTCTCAAATATTGTTCACAAATTTGTCTAAAAATGCATAATGTGAGCACTTCTCCATCCAAATCACAGGTATGGCATATCAAGGTGCGGTTTACAGAGCATGATTATTGCACATGTGTGCCTCAGATTGGCTATAATAAAAGGCACCTTGAAAATATGCAGTTTTACAGCATTGGGGAGGTCCGGGAGTCAGAAAACCAGTCAGTATCTGGTGGGAACACCATTTGCTAGTCTGCCATCTACCCTATACTGTGAAAACCGGGATCACCACTCCAATGTGTCACATGCCATCGATTGTGAGCATTTGACCACTCAATTCAGATACGATGGCAAACTGCAGTCAGGTGGAGACCCCGATGATGAGCTTCAGTCAGGTGGAGACCCCGATGATGAGCTTCAGTCAGGTGGAGACCCCGATGATGAGCTTCAGTCAGGTGGAGACCCTGATGATGATGACAAACTGCAGTCAGATGTAGGCCCTAATGACGATAATGAGCTGCAGTCATGTGGAGACCCTAATGAGGACAACGAGCTGCAGATAAGCTTCCCTGAGATGGTTTCTGACAGTTTGTGTTGAAATTCTTTGGTTATACAAACCAATTGTTGCATCAGCTGTCCGGGTGGCTGATATCAGATGACCTTGGAGGTGCAGATGATGTATGTGGATGACCTTGGCTGGTGTGATTACATGTTGCCTGCAGTTGTGAGGCTGGATGGATGTACTGCAAAATTCTGTGAAACACCTCTGGAGATGGTTTATGAGCAGAAATGAACATTAAAGTCACGGGCAACAGCTCTTATGGACATTCCTCAAAACCTGCAACATGTTGGTGAACCTGACGATCTCAACTCCATCAATCTGCTGCATCGTTCTGTGTGACACTACGATAATGATACCATGGACGACTTCGCCCACTCACAGCAATGAGCAGGGATCATTTGTAGGGTTGGCGAACGATACCTGCTCACAACATCGTTGATGAGTTGTCCACGATATTTAGACGTGTGACATCTCACCTGCGATGTTGAAATGATGTCAAAAATGACCGCGCGCCCACAAGATCGTTGCGGACATCATTCCAACGCCGTGCCGTGTAATAGTACCTTAAGGCACACCTGTACAATAATCATGCTCTCCGATCATCATTTTGATATATCACACCTTCGAGGTGGAAGTGTGGTGCCCCACTACGTAGGTGCCACACAAGGAGTACTGCACCCACAAAAGCGGTGTAGTACTCCACTGCAGTTGGGACAATGGTCACAAGATGGAGCCCTAGAGCTGACACATACACACACTAGAATAGTGGGTGGGAGGGACCCCGGGAGGGAATATAACGACCTCTAGAGGGAACCAGTGAGCTCAGATGGAAGAGAGAGAGGAGTTGGACGAGTCGGAGGGAACCAGGCAGCCAGCCTGCAAGGACAAAGAGGGCCATCTCGGCTGAGGGGCCCTGAGAAGGAAGCGATCCCAATAAGGAACAGAGAAAGCAAGGAAACTCAGAGTTGCCGAGTTAACTTGAGTGGGGAGCGAGTAACGGATAGAGTTTGCCCCATAGGAAGAAACCCGGGTACCGGAGCCCGCACCTGTGAGTACTTTAAGTCTCACAGAAAATCTGTATAACAGGGATATTATAAACTAGCTGTGAGCCCGATGCAAATGCATCGGGATTCTAGAACGTGCATTAATTTGATTATAGTAGATAGCTATTTTTTATTTTATTATTTATTTTGTTTTATTTTTTTACATATTTTTATTATTATTAAATTTATTTATTATTTGTTATTTTAAGTGAATTTATTTGTATTAAAATTATTTTATTTTATTTAAAAACCGCATCTGCGGCGCGGTTGCGGTAATCCCCATAGAAAGTATAGGGGGACTTGCGGCAGGTGCGGCAAAACCGCTCTTGCCGCACCTGCCGCAAGTCCCCCTATACTTTCTATGGGGATTACCGCAACCGCGCCGCAAGTGCCCGCACTCAGCCAGCGACTCGCAATGCGGCGCGGTTGCGGTAATCCTTATGGGGATTACCGCAACCGCGCCGCAAGTGCTCGCACTCCCCATAGAAAGTATAGGGGGACCAGCGACTCGCAATGCGGCGCGGTTGCGGTAATCCTTATGGGGATTACCGCAACCGCGCCGCAAGTGCTCGCACTCCCCATAGAAAGTATAGGGGGACTTGCGGCAGGTGCGGCGACTGAGGTAGCGACTCGCAATGGCCTCGCGGCCATTGCTCGCGCTACACAGCGACTCTCAATGGATCCCCATTGAAAGTATAGAGAGACTTGCAGCAGGTGCGGTGGCTGAGGTAGCGACTCGCAATGGCCTCGCGGCCATTGCTCGCGCTACCTCAGCGGTACATCGCTAATTTTGTGGCCGAGCCTCTGGTTCTATTTTCGCCCAGCGACTCGCAATGGCCGCTTCGCGGCCATTGCTCGCGCGTGGTGACGTCACAGCGTGACATAACCACGGCGTTTTCGGGGTCCGACACGAAAATGCCTACGGCAATTATATAGTAGTTACGGCCCTGACTCCCAAAGGTCCCACAAGAGGGAAGCCAGAGGCGCAGTAGGCAGCTGCGGCATTCAACAAAAGGTTAACCCGACGGGTACAAAAAGGAGAGGAGACAGAACAAGAAGCAGCAGGAGGCCAGATTATCTACAGGAGATCAGGCTTCACACTGGGAACAGAATAGAAGGAAAAGAAAGGAACATAAAGAAGGGTTCCATCTGCAGCCAGAAATCCCAATTGCAGCCAGGAGCATTCGCCAGTTTACCATCTAATGAACTGTTGAACTGTAAGGCTGAAAGAGAGTGTTCAAGTAAAGTTACCCGGTGAAGTGAAGCTTTGACTCTGCTGCATCCTTTCAAATATAAACTGTTTGCCTTACAGCCTTTCTGCCCCGGTGGTCCAGTCCTGCCTGCGGGGACTATTCCATCCAAGTCACAATACCACCGACCACCGGAGGACTGTGGCGGTGGTGGTGAATATCACCAGACTCAGCAAGTGGCGTCACGAAGACATCTTTGTAAATAGTCCCCAGTAAATACATCCCCAACAACAATTTTCAGTTGACCCCCTGGGCCACAGCTTCGGGATGGCCACCCGTGACTTCCCTGACTGAAACAGCCCAAGAGCCGAGTACCCCACAGCCCTTGGCGCGCGTCAGATGAATTATCCCAGCAAAGGAGAAGTAGTCTCTACCACAGGTTCAGACAAATTGTGAGAGAAAGGCCTATTGTGTACATAGAAAAAGTCTTAAGGTGGGAGAATGGGTGAAGTCGTCCATGACATCGTTATCGCAGTGTCACACAGAACGATGCAGCAGGTTGCCTGAGTTGAGATCGTCAGGTTTACCAACATGTTGGTAAACCTGTCAACTCTGACCCAACGAATTTTCGTTGCAACTTGCCAGAGTCACACACAACGAGGTTGCAACGACATCGCTGGTACACCTCCAAACCCATGACATATCAGCTATGTTGTTCTCGATGTCGTGCAGTGTAACAGGGCCTTTAGATTGAGTTCAGCTCTGAAAAATGGGAGCAAAGACAAAAGTGTTGCGTTTATATTTTTGTTCAGTTTATATTCCCTATACGATAACAATTCTGGAACATTTTTCAATGTTGTTGTTTCTCTGTTACTCCTTCTAAAGATTTTATGTATAAATTGACAACTTGGTATTTTGATTTTGAAGTATAACCCTATACTGTGCTGGCAGCATTAGACTATGTTGGGACACAATACCTGAAACGTATGTGTCAATTTATTTATACACTAGCTGTGAGCCCGATTCTAAAGAATCGGGAGTCTAGAATCTGTATATAATATTTTTAAGAGTTGTAAATAATAGACTTAAACACCAGGCGGGGAGCAAGAACAGTGGGGGTGAGGATGGAGCGAGCGGGGCAGGATGGAGCGAGCGGGGCAGGATGGAGCGAGCGGGGCAGGATGGTGGGCGGAGGGGCAGGATGGAGGCGGAGGGGCAGGATGGAGGCGGAGGGGCAGGATGGAGGCGGAGGGGCAGGATGGAGGCGGGTGGCGCAGGATGGACCGAGCGAGGCAGGATGGAGCCAGAGGGGCAGGATGGAGCCGGAGGGGCAGGATGGAGCCGGAGGGGCAGGATGGACCGAGCGAGGCAGGATGGCGAAGGCGGGGCAGGATGGAGACGGCGGGGAATGATGGTGGCGGGGGGGAGGATGGAGGTGGCGGGGCAGGATGTTGGGGGGGGCAGGATGGTGTGTGGGGTGCGGGATGGAGTTGGGGGGGCAGGATGGTGTCGGGGGGGCAGGATGGATACGGGGGGGCAGGATGGAGGCGCTCCTCCAGACCCCCTCCGCTCCCCGCGGCCGCCGTCCCTCTGGGCCTTCACTCTGTGCGGCCCCCCTCCCTCTGGGCCAGCACCCCCCCCTCCCCACCGGAACTTCATGGTGATAATAAAATTAAAAAAAAACCTCAGTGAGGATACTTACCCTCCGGCGGCTCGCTCCAGCTGTCTTGTAGCTTCCAGGACAGGACCTGTCGTTGGCTGGGAAACCGATGAGCTTGGGGTGAGTGGGCAGAGTGGGCAGAGTGGGGGATGAGTGGGCAGAGCAGGGGTTAGTGGGCAGAGTCATTGGGCAGAGCAGGGGTCAGTGGGCATAATCAGTAGTCAGAGCAGGGTGAGTAGGCAGAGCTGGGGTCTGTGGGCAGAGCTGGGGTGAGTGGGCAGAGTGGGGGGTCAATGGGCAGAGTGGGGGGTCAGTGAGCAGGATTGGGGGGTCAGTGGGCAGAGCAGGGTGAGAGCGGGGGTCAGTGGTCAGAGCAGGGGTTAGTGGGCAGAGTGATTGGGCAGAGCAGGGGTCAGTAGGTACAGCAGGGGTTAGTGTGAAAAATTAGTGGGCAGAGCAGGGGTGAGTGGGTAGAGCAGGGGTGAGTGGGCACAGTGAGTGAGCAGAGCAGGGGTCAGCGGGCAGAGCGGGGGTGACTGGGCAGAGCAGGGTTTAGTGGGCAGAGCATGGTGAGTGGGCAGTGTGAGGGGTCAGTGGGCCGAGCAGGGTGAGTGTGAGGGGTGAGTGGGCAGAGCAGGGTCAGTGGGCAGTGTGAGGGGTCAGTGGGCCGAGCAGGGTCAGTGGGCAGAGTATGGTCAGTGGGCAGAGTGGGGGTGAGTGGGCAGAGAGGGGGTCAGGAAGCAGAGAGGGGGTGAGTGGGCAGAGAGTGGGGTGAGTGGGCAGAGCAGGATGAGTGGGCAGAGCAGGGTCAGTGGGCAGAGTGTGGGTGAGGGGGCAGAGAGGGGGTCAGGGGAAGAGTTGGGGGGTCAGTGGGCAGAGTGGGGGTTAGTGGTCCGATTGGGGGTCAGTGGTCAGAGTGGGAGTCAGTGGGCAGAGTGG